>CM056719.1:6620393-7820393 GCA_029844215.1 Przewalskia tangutica
AGAAACACTTGGCCTAATAAAGCCTTTCTCCAAAGAAATCTTTCACCGGTCCTTCAACTCTTCACTACGGGTGCCATCCTCAGTATGGCTAATAGATATCGGCCGAGTATCCGCGCCAAGTCAATGCAAAACTTAATCTCCTCTCGTAGGATACCCTGCTCATCCGGGAATACGCCCGAAACTCTCTAACGATCGGAATCGATCAAGGTCCTGACTCGCCCCGTGTCGAATACCCAACCATATGATAGATGTACCCTTTCCGCACCATCTTCCTAGCCTTGAGGTAAGAAATAAACTTACCCTGCGACGCAAAGATTCCCTTCCACTCGATAACCGGCCACGGAAACCGAACCGAACTAATCTCTCCTCATACCACGCTGGCATAGCAAGATGCTAGCCAATCCATACCCATAATCACATCAATGTCCGCTATATCCAACTCTATCAAGTCCGCCAGAGTCCGACGGCCATCTATAGTCACAGACAAGCCTTATACACTGCTCGGCTACCATCAATCACCCATCGGGCGTAGCCACCTCAAAAGGTCTTGTGGACTCGCTCTATCCCTATTCTACCGGCAATATGAGGAGATATGTAGGACAAGGTAGAACTCGGATCTATCAAAGCATATACATCACAAAGAAGAAACCAACAATGTACTGTGACGACATCCGCGACGCCCCGGTCCCGCCTACCGACATAGCATAAATGCGCTCGAGGACCGCTAGAATCGAACCCCTACCACGACCTTCGCCGCGCCCGCCGCCCATAAGCATTCTCGCCTCCGGGCGTCTAACCATCAAGATGAAGATCCAAAGAATGCACTTCGCCGGCTGAACTGTAATGCTCCCGCCGCCTGCGACGGACAATCTCTTCGGGATGGCCCCGCCGCCACAAGAGTAACATGATCTCGAACCCATACGGCACTCGCCGGATGAGACCTACCGTGACGAACACACCGAGAGGTAGGTGGTCTCGACAGTCCGGTCTCGCCTCCTCGAAAACTCGACGCCCCGAGCCCGCCCCGCCTCGAATAACCTCGCTGATCGACTCCCGCCGAAATCGTGAAGGAGCACTCAGGCTGGCCGGAAGGTGGACCTAGTTCGCCGAGGCCGCCTCGAAATCGCCTCGAGAACCCGATGTCTCGCCCTCTGGCCGCCCAAATCTAGCCGATCTCGCTCTCGCCTCGATCCTCGTAGTATGCTCGCATCCCGCAATATCCATCCCTGGCTGAAGAGCCACTCCTAAGCAAGCAGTAATCATGTGATGGTCTAGTCCCATCACGTATCTATGAACCATGTCTGCCATATCAGCTACAATGGTGTGTGCATATCTGGCCAAGGAGTCAAACCTGTGTCAGACTCGATAGTCCTCCCGCCCCGCCTCAAGGTCAAGAACCTATCTACGCTGGCTCTCTCACCTCGTGAGGCAAGAAGTGGTCTAGGAACGCCTCTGTGAACTCCTCCCAATCACCGGAAGAGCATCCTCACCCTCGACAATACCCATGACTCAAACCAGCTCAACGCAATATCGCAGAACCTGTAGAAGCTAGTATAACGCATCACTCCGATGCCCTAAGAACTCGCATGGTCCGCCAGAATCGCCGACAAATTCCTCGCGATCCTCATCAAATCTCGAACGATAGAACTCGGGTGGGTGACAACCCAGAAATCCCGAACCAGAACCGTCGGCCAGGGTTGCCGCCGCTCGCTGCCGCTCGCCACTATCGCCGCGAGTAATCGACCGTTTCGTAATCTTCGACTGTGCCTGCATCGTGGACTGGCTCGTACCGCGGTCTCGTGAGCCGCGCCCGCCGCTCGAACTCGCTGAGGCTGGCGACGACGTGGAACTTGCCGCTCTAAACATCATCTTCGTAAGGATCGGCTCAGCCTCGTGACTCTCCGCGCCCCACTAGCAAGACTCTCACCGCTTGCCCTTCGCCGCAGCTTGCCTTGCGTGAGGCATATCTCGATACATAAGGGAAAACATCGGGAGGTTCAACCTATAACTCACTCTATTGCACGATCTAGAGTGAAAGAATGGAAACCAATCCTAAATATCCTGCAGCCTCCGATTATAGACGGTGCACGACACACCGATAATCAAGACTCTACTAGACACGGCTCAGGACACTTTCCGAGGACTAATCGCTCGATACCACTTTTATCACGACCGACTCGGGCCGCGACTAGTACCCTACTGGGTACCGCCGTATATGTCGAGAATAGCAATGAACATACACAACACATACGCATAAAAGTAACATCACCGCCACCTAAGGTCGCTTTCCATAAAACATACTTAACAAAAGTATAATAGTACAACTGGTTCTTATAGCAAAACACATAGGTGCCACGCACTTAAAGATAATAACTGGCGACAGGCCCCGCCATACCCCGATGTACAAAATACCTATAGATCGTGGAATATCCGCATTAATAAATAAGCTTCCGAGGAATGGAGCTTCGACACCGAATAGTGATCCTAAGAACGAGGATCCTCAATCGCTACCCTTACCGCAGATTTAACGCAGCCCGGAAGGGGGTCAAGACATAATATGTACCAAGTATGTAAAGTCGGGAAAATATCGTAATATGATATCATAAGTCTAAAAGCAAGCCGAGTCATGACATAATAAAATACCTTTTATCAGGCCTTACTAACAATGAGAGTGACAAGTATATCCAGATAATAATCGCATAAAATAGAGGCTCATGATCAAAACAGGCTACCTCGACCGTAGTATCAATAAAACAATCCTACTCCTGGGACTAATTCACCCGCATGGGACCTGTGGACCCGCATGAGGTACTCAGATCGGCCAGATCACGGCACGGGAATATTTCACCCGCATAAGCCCATAAGGACTCGCATGAAGTATTCTCGCATCACGGGTAGCAAATCCACGGAATGTGGTATAACGATCTTGGGACTTTCCTCCGGATATACTCTTACCCCAAACGTATGGTATAACGATCTTGGTCAGACTCGATATACTCTACACCGAGCAGATGGTATAACGATCTTGGGCTTGCCCTCGATATACTCTTATATCGTGCGGATGGTATAACGATCTTGGATCCGCCTCGATATACTCTTACACTGAAGCAGATGGTATGACGATCTTGGGGCTGGCCCCTCAGACATACTCTTACACTGAAGGAGGTGGTATGACGATCTTGGGGCTTGCCCCTCAGACATACTCTTACCCTATCTCAAACTGTCATCATATCATAATAATAAATAAGTTAAGAAAACTTATAACTTCTTATTAGTCTTGTTCATATACCCTCTCATTTTAGTTTACTTAAGGCACTCAACCATATCTTTAATAAAAGAACACCGGGAGTTTAACCCAAGTACTACATACTTCAACTCTTTTAAAAATGACTCTTCTTTATACATAAAAAAACCTTTGGGCAATTGATACCTTAAAATCAATTTGCCTCTCCATATACTTATCTTATTTAGCGTAAATCTCTTCTCATTAACCTTTTATGAAGCTAATAAACCAACTTCCTATAAAGTTGTTATATTAACTCTACACTTTAGTAAAATCATACTTTTCCCCTAACTAAGAGAATTATACATTCTTAAAATGAAACAAGTCATTATATACTTAAAACAAGTAAGAATACCAAATCTCAGACGCTCACCGCACTACATAGTTTCATCTATTCATGCTCAAGAGATAGGAAAACTTCACATACCTCTTTGGTCAATCCACTTGCCAAGTCCAAACTACCGCAAGTAATATTTCAACCTATAATAACCATGATATGTTCATTAACCTCTAATTTCAATGTAGAACAATCTAACTCAAAAGCCACTAAATTCTATGGAAAATCAAGATTTCCTTTGTTTCTACATACTTTGCCACCTTTCTCAAGGCCGAATTTATCATCCAAATGCCACATTCAAGGCTCAACAATCCAACAATGCAAAGGGATTACACACCTAAACTGGGTGTGTAAAATTCTGCCCCACAAGGTACAACAATTCACTTAATAATTCTAAGGTAGTTTTTAGGCTACAACATGCTCATAATCTCTTCTTAACCCATTCTCCATATCCAAACCACATTTTCTAGCATGCAATGACTCTAAGTGCATTATTTTACTACCACAAGATCTTTCTTCTAAGCATGCAACACTAGAACTAATTCTAAAGGAAGAAATGTTACCTTAAAGTTTTTGCCAAAACTTATTCCAAATATTGCTAGCTTCCTTCCAAGAACACTACCACAACAATGCCAACAAGCTAGCTACAAGCTTCCTTTTCTTGTTCTTAACTTTCAGATTTTTCTTGGGTTTTTTAGAGAGAAGGGATTTTTAGAGAGAGGAAGATGTTTTAGAGATGACCAAGTCTTGTAGACTTGGTCAATATAAGCCATGCAAGCAAAATCAGATGGGGGGGACACTTGTCACCCTCCCATGGCCTTTTTAAAAGAGAAATCAGACTTTCCTAAGTTTTTCCGCCCATAAATCCCGCCTCGGCGCCGCGGCGCTGAAATTTCCGCAGGCTCTCTGAACTTTCGCGCCGCTGCCTCGCCCTGGCGCTGCAACTTCAGCGACCCTCGATTACTTTAGGCGCCGCCTCGCATCCGCGCCGCCCTGCCGCTTTGCTCAAACGCATTTACGCCCGATCGCACGAACTTGTAACTCTCATAACTTTCTACTCCGACGCCCTATCGAGCGGTTGGTTGCGTTGGAATCTAGACTCAACGAACTACGCCCTAGGCCTTTAAAATACTTAGGAACTCTCAATGTACCGGGTCATAACCCGCTTCAAAGTTGACTAAAACCCGTCCGGAACGACCCGTCAACCTATCCTTTGAAAAAGTTTAAGTCTTACATGCTTTCGTACGTTCCCATACGTAGGGTTAGAACTACGGGGTATAACATACCGGCTCTTCGGTCAATTCCGGTAGTTAATGAGTTCCCATATGTATTCCCAGATGACCTTCCAGGGCTTCCTCCAGAACGGGAGATAGAGTTCACTATAGATGTACAGTCAGGTACCCAACCCATATCCATTCCTCCTTATAGAATGACACCTGCAGAGCTGAAGGAATTGAAGGAGCAACTGAGAGACTTATTGGAAAAAGGCTTCATCAGGCCTAGTACATCACCATGGGGAGCACCGGTATTATTTGTGAGGAAGAAAGACGGATCGCTGCGGATGTGTATTGATTATGGGCAGCTGAATAAGGTAACAATAAAGAACATGTATCCCCTCCATATGATTGATGATTTGTTTGACCAGTTGCATGGTGCTAAGTATTTTTCGAAGATAGACTTGCGGTCAGGTTATCATCAGGTGCGGGTAAAGGAGGCAGATATTCCTAAGACACCATTCAGGACCCGATACGGACATTATGAGTTCAGAGTAATGTCTTTTGGGCTGACCAATGCTCCAATAATATTTATGGATTTGATGAATCGGGTGTTCAAGTCATTCCTGGATATGTTCGTTATTGTATTCATTGATGATATTCTGATTTTTTCACGTTAAGAAGATGAGCATGTAGACCATTTGAGGACGGTGCTTAGGGTACTCTAGCACCAGCAGTTGTATGCCAAATTTTATAAGTGCGAATTCTGGTTGACTTCAGTAGCATTCTTGGGGCATATTATTGGAGCTGATGGTATTAGGGTGGATACGCAGAAGATTGAGGCAAGAGACTTGGCCTGCACTCTACGACCCTACCGAGGTACGCAGCTTACAGCTGAAGGATAATCTGAGAGGTTCATAGAGAAGTTTGTCTCGATTTCAGCACCTTTAACAAGGTTAACTCAGAAGGCAACTAAGTTCCAATGGACGGATGCTTGTGAGCACAGCTTCCAGTTGTTGAAAGACAAGTTGACTACAACTCCGGTTCTAACTCTTCCTGAGGGACTAGATGGTTATGTTATTTATTGTGATGCTTCAGGTGTTGGACTAGGTTGTGTGTTGATGCAGTATGGCAGGGTTATAGCTTATGCCTCCCGACAGCTCAGAAAGCACGAAAACAATTATCCTACTCATGATTTGGAGTTAGCAGCGGTGATTCATGCTTTGAAGATATGAAGACATTATTTATATGGAGTTCATGTTGATATTTATACCGATCATAAAAGTCTCAAATATATCTTTAAGTAGAAAGAGCTGAATTTACGACAGAGACGGTGGCTAGAGTTACTAAAGGATTATGATGTTGATATTTTATACCATCCAGGGAAAGCAAATGTTGTAGCAGATGCTCTTAGTCGTAGATCTATAGGTAGCTTGACGGATGTGCAACCAGAAATAAAGGAGATGGTTCGTGAGATATACCAGCTAGCTAGCCTTGGAGTCCGTTTGGCTGATTCTGGAGATAGTGGAGTTATTGTTCGAGGATTTGCCGAGTCCTCTATCATAGAAGAGGTAAAGAGACGTCAGTATGAGGACCCTGTTCTGGCACAGTATAGAGATGCAGCTCTTTGAAATGAGAAGACATTATTCGAGGTTGCACCTGACGGGGTGCTACGATATGGCGACAGATTGTGTGTACCTGATGTTGCAGGGCTACGACGGCAGGTTATGGTAGAGGCACACAATGCTCGTTATTCTATTCATCCAGGGTCAATAAAGATGTATCATGATCTCAGATGCTTATATTGGTGGGATGGAATGAAAAGGGACATAGCGGAGTTTATTGCTCAGTGCCCGAATTGTCAACAGGTTAAGGTCGAGCATCAGAAGCCTGGTGAATTACTGCAGGAGATAGAGATCCCAACTTGGAAATGGGAAGTGATTAATATGGACTTCATTACAGGCTTACCTCCTACTCAGTGGAAGTATGACTCTATATGGGTTATTGTGGATAGGCTGACAAAATCAACTCATTTTCTTCCAGTCAGGACTACTTATTCAGCTGAAGACTACGCGAGATTATACTTCAGGGAGATAGTGAGACTTCATGGGGTTCCCACATCTATTATATCGGACAGAGGAGATCAGTTTACAACTAACTTTTGGAGATCGTTCCAGAAGGGATTGGGGACACATGTGAGTCTTAGCACGATATTTCATCCTCAGACTGATGGGTAGGCTGAGCGTACTATTCAAACGCTAGAAGATATGTTGCGTGCCTGTATTATTGACTTCAGAGGTAGCTGGGATGATCATTTACCACTTATTGAGTTTGCTTATAATAATAGCTACCATTCTAGTATCCAGATGACACCATACGAGGCCTTATATGGGAGGAAGTGCATGTCACCTATTGGTTGGTTCGATGTAGGCGAGACTAAGTTAATCGGCCCATATATGATTCAGCAAGTTGTTGATAAGGTGAAGCTTATTCAGAAGAGATTATTGGCAGCCCAGAGTAGACAGAAGTCCTATGCAGATAATCGACGTTGACACTTAGAGTTTCAGGTTGTTGATTGGGTATTCCTGAAGGTGTCACCCATGAAGGATGTGATGAGATTCGGTAAGAAGGGGAAGCTTAGCCCGAGATACATTGGGCCTTATCAGATTATTCGTAGGATAAGAAAGGTTGCCTATAAGTTGGATCTTCCATCTGATTTGGAAGCCGGTGCATCCAGTCTTTCATGTATCGATGCTACGTAAGTGTATTGGTGATCCTTCTAGAGTATTCCCGGTAGATGATGTCCAGGTAACAAAGGAGTTGTCTTATGAGGAGAGTCCCATAGATATACTTGATTGTCAGGTTAGAAGGTTACTCACTAAGGATGTGTCTTCCGTCAAAGTATTATGGCGAGACAATAATAGGGAAGAGATGACTTGGGAAGCAGAAGACGAAATAAAGAAAAAGTATCTTCACTTGTTCCCTATGCCTGCAGGTAATCCAATTCCTTACTTGATTATATTAATTGGTAAATAATATATGTGATATATTGTGGCCCTGTGAGGCATCTTTGGTTTGCTGAATAAAGGTTGGTAGGTATAGTTATTAAGGGGGACTCTGCCGATTTTGTTTTTATTAGCATGAGACCTATTATGAACATTCGAGGACGAATGTATCTAAGGGGGGAAGAATGTTACACCTCGTAGTTCTAGGGCGATAATTTGTGAACGTAATTAAGGAAGTAAGATTCAAATATTGAATATAAAGTATATTTACATATGCTAATACGGAAATTAGTATACAAAGGATGTGATCCCGGAATAATTTTTGAATACTACAAGTGTGACGATGAGAATTAATACTAGTGGTTGTGTATTTCCAATGGGGTTATGGACTTAGTGTTATGTTATAAAAATGGGGGCATCGACATTTTCAGATTTTTAATTAAGTGTGGATTAATTTTAGTGAAGAGGATGGAAATAAGTGGACAACTTATGGGAACTAGTACCCCCCCCCCCCCCTCTACGTCGAACAAGTGGCACCACCCCACAATAATATTCAGCATGCTTATATTTATCAATGCCCCAAAAACCACTCCCTCATCCCTCATATCTTCTCTCCTTCCCCACAGATTTTGAACTCACCTCCTCCTCCATAGCCAAGAATAGACAAAAATTAACTCTCCTTACAAGATTAAGCTCTTCTACAAATTTCAAAGCAATGGTAAATCCCTCACCACAGTGGTTTCAGTAATTTGGACCGAAAAACTACTCCAACAACTCTAGTTTTGAGGATGAACGATTTTGGAAGAAAAACATGTAAGTAGGATGGATTTAATTTCATAAGGAATGCATGCATGTCATTAAAAGTTGAAGAAATGGTGCAAAGTGAAGCAGTGGGTGCAGTGGCCGATTTAGGGACTGTTTTGGTTTAAGTAAGGTAAGATTTCTTCTTCTTATAGAGTAATTGGAAGTTAAATGATGTTGTACTTGTGCTAAGAGAAATTGGAAGTAAGAAAATGCATATGGTTGTTGTTGAAGTTGTTTTACCGATTTTGGGACTATTTTTATTACATTGGATTCAATTGTTGTTGTTGTTATTATCGTCACTAATTGCATGTTAAAGATTGAAGAAAATCTTGATATTTAAAGTTGAAATGGTTTATATGAAAGTATTGAAAGGTGAATTGGATTTTAAGGAATTATGAAAAGAGTTATGGTATTATGGTTGTTGGCCGAGACCTTCATGAAATTGTTGGACATTGTTGTGTTGAATTTAGGGGTTGTTTTGTTGAGTTAGAATGATGGAAATTTAGTTATGAATATGCATGTACATTGTGGTAATTGCTAACGTATGTTCTAAAGGAATAAAGATGTAAAAATGTGTAGAAAAGCTTCACATTTCACTCTCGTTGTTGTTGAAGTATGGACTGTTTTTATGGACTGTTTTAATATGGATTAAAGGGCTGTACTAACATGAGAAATAGGTGTATTAATCACCTTGGTTGTTGTGGTTGTTGTATTACATAAAGGTAAAGAGAAAGAATGTATAACGATGACGTATATGTAGTATATGAGACTGTTTTGGTATATCCTTGAGTTGTATCTTGTTATTGGTATTGTTGAACTTGTTTGTAAGTTGTGGATGTATGTGTAAGTAGGGGAAATGCTGCCCAAATTTTTATATGAAAAAAGTCATCATTTGATATATAACTTACACTAGTAATCATAGAGTTGACGGACATATTATCATTATTATAGGTTGAAGTGCTAGACGAGACGTATTTTAATTATTGAGTTGGTATAGGCGACAAGAGGTATGTGAAATTATCCTTTCTTCTTTTTGGCATGACTTATATAAATGAGTGTACGACGGACGTACATAATTTCATTGAATCCTAATTCCTAGTGATACTTGATATGATAGTTGTCTTTGATTTTACAAGTGATAGTTCATTTTATTTATTCCATTGAGAGTCAAATGATGATTTAATTTGTATATGGTTACTCATGATAATCTATTCGTACTTGATGTGATTATATCATTTCACCGAGTCCCGGGCCGGGTATGCTCGTCCACAGCTTCATATGATTATTTCACCGAGTCCCATGATGGGTCGGGTACAGTTTACCTATGACTATTTCACCGAGTCCCATGACGGATCGGGTACGGTTTACATATGATTATTTCACCGAGTCCCATGATGGGCCGGGTACGGTATGTGCACAGATGATGATTTCACCGAGTCCCTCACTAGAGGGCCGGGTACGATATATACATACATATACATATATATATATACATACATATACATATATATATATACATACATACATACATATATATATATACATACATATACATATATATATATACATACATACATACATATATATATATACATACATACATATATATATATATGACTTCATTCACTGAGTCCCAGAATGGGTCGGGTACGGTATATTATATGGACATACATGACTCTCATTTTATAAGGCGTATACTGATTATTATATTTGTCTCCTGTTATCTTTTGGCCAGTTATGATCTTCCTTACAGTACTTCATGTTTTATATACTCTGTACATTATTTCGTACTGACCCCCTTTCCTCGGGGAGCTGCATTTCATGCCCGCAGGTACAGGTACTCAGTTTGGTGATCCTCCAGCTTAGGATTTTTCGCTCAGCTACTTGGAGAGCTCCATTGTTCCGGAGCTTAGTCATTTTGGTACAGATCCTTGCTATAGACTTATACACATTCAGGGGTACGGCGGGGACCTGTCCCGTCCTATTTCACTGTGAAACTCGTAGAGTCCGTAGTCACGCGTTGGTCATGGTGGATACATGTGTATTGTAGACGTGTGTTAGTCAGATCGTTGTACTTCATTTCGGATGTTCAGATATAGTGGCAGCCTTGTCGGTTTGCCTATTTTGATATGGTTTACAGATTTCTACATTATCCTTGATATCTGTGCGATTATTTGTGACAGATGGGTATAAGGGTGCCCAGTTAGAGCACCAGCCGCGGCCCATCGGCTCGTATCGTGACAGGTGCAATCAGAAAAAGGGCCTGGATTATCAAGAAACATTCTCACATGTGGTTAAAATGACCACTGTGAGAGCAGTATTATCTGTTGCAGCTGCTAACCACTGGAGTATTCAGCAAATGGATGTGTATAATGCTTTCTTGCAGGGAGATCTTTATGAAGAAGTGTACATGACTCTCCCAGAAGGTTTCAACACTGCAGACAAACAGAAGAAGGTGTGTAAACTGGTGAAATCCTTATATGGTCTGAAGCAAGCTTCTAGACAATGGAATATCAAGCTCACATCAGCACTAATCTTTTCTAGTTTTATTCAGAGCCACAAAGATTATTCTCTATTTACTAAACAAGAGGAGAAGGGGAAGATCACTGGGAGTGACATGGCTCTCATACAACATACCAAGGATATACTTCAGTCATCTTTCAAGATCAAAGACTTGGGAGAACTTAGATACTTTCTTGGCATAGAGTTTGCAAGAAGTTCTCAGGGCATTCTCATGCATCAAAGAAAGTATGCTTTGGAACTAATATCAGATATGGGCCTAGAAGGTGCCAGGAGTGCATTCTCACCCATGAAGATGAATAAAAAATTTACAACAATACAGTATGATGAGTGTATTGCTTCAGAGACCATTATGGATACTGCAGGTACCACAGAATCAACTTAGTTACCTGATGAACTATTGGCAGACCCAGTGTCTATAGGAGATTGATTGGTAGGAAGTTATATCTTACTAATACTAGACATGATGTATCCTTTGTTGTATAGTGTCTAAGCCAATTCATACAAGCTCCCAAAAACCTCACACATGGAGGCTGGTTTGAGATTGGTTAGATATATTAAACATGCACCAGGTTCTGGAATTCTTATGTCTACCTGTAGCACTGCTCAACTCCATGTATTCTATGATGCTGATTGGGGGTCATGTGTGAATAGCAGGAGGTCTGTCACTGGTTATCTTGTGAATTTTGGGCACTCACTTGTGTCATGGAAGTCCAAGAAACAAGTCATTGTCTCCAGGAGTTCAGCAGAGGCTGAATATAGAGTCATGGCTACTTCAGTTGCAGAGTAGTCTGGATCACAGGATTATATAAGGAGCTTGGAGTTGATGTTCAATTGCCAGTGTCTGTGTTTACTGATAGCAAGTCAGCACTTAAATTTCCACCAACTCTGTCTTTCATGAAATAACTAAACATATCGACATTGATTGTCATTTCATACGAGAGAAAATCCAGGAAGATCTGGTTTCTCCTGCTTATTTGTCCTCTGCAGAGCAGCCTGCTGATGTGCTCACCAAAGCCCTTGGCATTGCTCATCATGGTCGATTGGTATCCAAGCTAGGCATGAAGAACATCTTCATATCTCCTAACTTGAGGGGGATGTAGAAGTATTAAACAAGTACACAAAGGTTCCATGAGGTGCAATGCATACTATCATTATTAAATGGTAGTTAGAATTAGTTAAGTAGTTGATTAGCCAAATCAGTTATTATTAGATATTTTGGGAGTTAGAGTCAACAATATATTTGATAGTAGATATTTTGTAGAGCAGATAGTAGCGTGTATATAAATACATCACATGTAAGAATTGTAACATTCATTTCTATACATTCTAAGTCGGCTTATTCTCGACTATAACGATTCTTTCTCTTTTCTTATCTCTTTGATCTTCTTCTCTTTTACTGTTCTTGTTGCTATCATTTTCGATTGTACACTTTAATTCTACGCTAGTCATCGATCTGGCAAAGCTCAACATACTAAAAAATTATAAAAGAAATAAATAAGATAATTAAAGTTTAGTAAGAATTGAGCGGGTTGTATTTTGACTCGCTTTTTAGCCAATTACAGTCCACGTAATATTTGAGCGGATCAATAACCCATCAATTTATTAACTCAACTCATTTTAGTCAATTCTAATTCAACTCAACTCGCTCATTTGACACCCTAAAATCATGTCTTTGGAGTAGGGCTAATAAGTTGGCCTACCTGTTAGTTGTAAGAGATAAATAGAGAATTGCTGACCCAGTTATCATCTCCTTTATGGTTTGTGATGACACACACCTCATATGTCTCAATTGTCAATTCTAGTCAATTTCTCAAATGGTAAACTCAACTTAATCAAATTACTTAGTAAAGTTATTTATCTTTTTTTTTTTTGTTTCTCATATGATCATTTAAGTTTATATATTTATCTTATAAAATAATAATGGCTAGAAGTCATTTTAAAAATAAAAGAAAAAGGGTCAAAGTAGTCCCTTAAGTTTTAATTTTTAATTAAAATAATTCTTATTCTTTAAGATGAAACACTAACAACCGTTAAAATTGTGATTGATAACTTCAGAAATGAACTCCATTTGCTTGGAAACTTAGTTCAACAATAAAATAACGTGTTTTATTTATTCATTTTATGAGTAATTTTTTTTGATAAAATAGTTTAAATTAGTTGTTAGTTCTTTGACGCTAAAAATTATTGCCAGAAAATTCATAATTAATAAGAAAGACGATGAATTTCTTCAAACAAAAAAACGTCCTAATAGGAAAAAATCATATGTAAAGATTTTAAAGGGTTTTCGTAAAGAAAAAAGTAACATAGATCGCATATTGAAGGACATCATGATAATAATATAAATCATTTGATATCGTGGTTATTAAAAATAGTTATATCCAATTATTTATCGTTTTAGAAGCTCAAGACATAATTATTTATGTTTTTCCATTTTATCCTTTGTCATTAATGATTATGACAAATAATTGTAATAAATATTTAATGGAGAGATATTATAACTTAGATTTAAATAAGAGTAAAATAGGTCAAATACCTTTCATAATTAAAAGGCATGTAAATAAAAAAACGACAAATAATTTGAGAGAAATTCATTAGGCTCACTGATTCAATTTATGTGATAATTACTTTGAGTTTAAAGTTCTATTATTGGGCAAATTTTATGCATATTCAAATCTTCAATAAGTATTGATTGATAACCTGATAAACGTAAATTCAAGTGGTTTGAGTTCGAACTTTTATTACGAACTTATTTGATTTACGAAATTTCAAGAAATGCAAAATAAGATTGTGTACAACAAACTTTTGTGGTCCGATTCTTTCTCGGATCCTGCTAATAACGGGAACTTAGTGCACCTGATTGCCCCTTTTTTTACACAAAATTTAAGTTAAAATTACTGAGTTCAAATAAACCCGATAATTAAATAAATTGGCACATAAATATTACCTACAGTATAACTTAATTCCATTTCTTAGAAACGTTGGAGCAAAATGAAACTATCAAAATTTAGTTTTTTGTTTCTTTTTCTTCTATGCTCAATCTTTATTAAGTTCTTGCCTCCAGAAAATAAACGTAAATATAAATAATGTTGGATTCTCAGTGGGAACATTCTCGCTATTCGGTTGATCTCAGATGTTATCACTGTCTGCTCTCAAATCAGTTATTGGAAAGATATCCCGCGATTTCTCGATAAGAATGTTGATGGATCAATATTACAACCTCCAGGACTAGTCTGACACAAGCCAGAAACCTGAATAAAATATATATATATATATAATGTTAAAGCACAAGTCGGAGAATGAAGCTTGTTTTTACGCTAAACACCCATAAAGCACTTTAAACTTGTGCTCCAAATGTCTTTTTTAATAGGAAAAAAATCAAATATATCAGTATACTTTATTTTATTAATCAATTTTATCCTCCGTTACTAATTGTGAACAAATATATCTCTGTAATCTACAAAGTTTACATCTTACCCCTATTTAGATGTAAAACCCAAATCAAATCAAATCTAATTGCCCACTTCTTTTCCTGACCCGCCCCGACCCAACCCCAATTTCAAATTAAATTACCCATTGAAGAAAACGCATCAAAATCAAAATGAAATCAGATTAAATAGTAAATACCAAGCTGAAGCCAAATCATAAAGGAAATCAAAGAGTCCGCATGGACAGCTCAACTGATTCTCAAGGGGATAATTGAAAAAATAAATAAAGAAAATCAAAGAGAAATACATAACAACATAAATGAACTGTGCATTGAACTTGATGCAACTAGGCAACGGAAAAAGCAAAAAAGTTAAACATTCTCATCTTATTTGCAATATGCGATTATTATTATAGAAAATGCACTTAGATTGAATACAAAGAAAAAGGTAGTGAGAAGAGGAGGTGATATGGGGAACTTACCAGAAGAAATTGGATATTGTAGCATGTTAATTGAATGAAATTGGAAAGGAATTAATGATTGGTGATTAAATACATCTGAACTTGCTGCATTTGGAAAGTAGAATCGAAGAGCCATACGACGAAGCAGCCATTGAAGCTCGCTCGAGCTTCGACGTCGAATTCTGGTTTGTTGATTCAAAATATTGTTGATTAACTTGCTGGTTACTGTTGTTTGAGAGCTGAAATCAAGCATAGAATACGGATAGAACGAGAAGGAACCTAAAAACGGGGCTGGGTTGGAGCGGATCGAGAAGGAATTATTTTTTAAAATCGGATAATTTGATTTGAGATTTTTCATTCAAATAGGGAGTAGAGGTGAAAACTTTATAGACGTCATATGTATATTACTAATGAAGGATAAATTTAACTAATTAAACAAAGTATCAGCAAAGCAGTCCAACAACAAAATCAACATGCTGGCAGCAAAAAATGAATAGGCAGGCAATGACCTTATCTTAGCTGAGTATAACCCATCTGATACAACAAAATTAGATTTTTATAATCTAGAAACCTAAGTATTTTGAGGCTAGCAGAAGCAGAGGTTCCAAAGCACTTGGAGCAAACTTCCTTGCAAAAAGATAGCACATTGATGTATTTCGGTCGTTGTACGTACATTTACGTCTTTCCAGCATTCGCTTCATAAACTCTTCCGTGATATCTGATTTCCCAAAAGTGGCGGGATGAGCCCCACCCCTCGACCAGTCAACCCATGTTATACTTCTGTTTGCCAAGAGATTTGATGCTTGAATAGTTAGCATAGTCGGGAAGTAGTGCTCGTCTACATAACATGCTGGCCTGCAGAACTCTGCAAACTTAGGGTAGAATTTTGTGTCTTCGACTATGTGAAGAGCAAGCTTCCTACTCATTTCAAACCATTGTGATCCTTTGCGCCACTGAGAAATGTTAACCTCAGGTAACATATTCTCATCATATCGACCTCTTCCATATGGTCCAGGATCATCAAATGCACCAACAAAGCTATTGTTTGACTGACTTATGTACTTGTAGATGACATTGAAATTGTAAAGGGGGATGCATGACTCAGAAAGCAGAACAAACCACTCATTGGAGATGTCAAGCAATGCATTGGCAAGGAGTCTTCTCTCAGCATCACACATACTCATCTTTCCCCATTCCGTCACCTATGAAGAATGAAGTTATAAGATCATCAGCAACTTACTCCAAATAAGCCAATTCCATTAGAACACATTTCTGAAAGCAGTTTCTAGTGAAGATAGCAGGAAGTAAAACCATCCCAAAAAGAGCCACAGAGAACATAAGATAACTATCACACAAAAGCAGTCACGAGATACTAGCAGCACAAGAAGATGAAAAACAACAAACGTACCCAGTATATTCCCACAGGGAGGGTATATTCCCACAAGTGGGGTCTTGGGAGGGTGGGGTGTACGCAGACCTTACCCCTACCTTTGTGGGATAGAGCAGAAGAAGATGAAAAAGAAGACCAAAAAAGTGAATGAAGAAAAGATATTTTGCACCATTCTCTGAAGATTTTCATCAATGCTTCTGCAGCAAGCTACATTAATGAAATGCTACTTGGTCGAACTATGTTCCATTGAGCATTTAAGGACCGTCACAGAGGATTGATATTATAATAGAAAGGTCCTGTTTGTTTAGAAGCTAAGTTGCTTCTCTTATCAGTAAGTAAGCTGAATGCTATGTTCTTGCTTTATTTAGTATTTTGCCTTGGCTTCTTTACTTCTATATTCCTTCCTTTTGCGGATTGTGTTGGTTTGCTTTTTTTGAGCCGAGAGTATATCGGAAACAACCTAGACCTCTCATGGTAGGGGTAAAGTCTCTACGCTCCCCAAACCCACTTGAGGGATTACACTAGGTACGTTGTTGTTGTTTTGTCCGAAGCAAAGTTCGAACTTGTGACGTGCGTCTAAACCACACATCATGTGTTGAGCTCTTACCACTAGAACAAAGCATTGGAGGGGTTATGTTGTTCTAGTTTCAGCATATCTTACATTATTTGTTTAGACTTATTGGAATTACAAATGCTAATATGACATTAATATATAGAACATTCATGCATAAGAGCCGTGGAAGCAGCCACTAATGCTTCCATTACGGTAGGCTGTCTACATCACACCCCTTGGGTGCGGCCAAACCCCGGACCCTGCTAACAGGGGATGCTTGTGCACCAGGCCCTTTTTTTTAATTCATGCATAAGAGCTAACAGCCAAACTTAATCCTCTGGCACATGCAATATGATCAGTTGTTAGCCTTTTCATTTATTTTTAAATTTCACTCTAAAAGCTCCCCTTTCATAATCCTGCTCACTTACCTACTACCTATGGGAAAGAGAAGATCAGCTCAGATCACTGGAGCAGAGTGCACGAAACAGAACATATAAACTAAAACCAAGAACTGTTAAACAAGGATACTGATATGTTGCAAAAGATGCAGCTCAAACTATTCGATGGGATATCTTGGATGAGATGACTGACAAATGTTAGAAATATATGCTCCTACAGGGGCAAACATTTTTCAGGCAACACGATCCTAGACATTAGTTTTCACCTTCAAAATATTCCCCTTGGCAATACTATTTAAAACAACTTTAGAAGCTAACAGTGTGAGATAAGTGGTTTCCTTGAGCTTTACTTATTATCAGAGCACAGCAAACAGCACATACTTAAAAACTCGAGCAGACCGTCCTAAACTTAAATCAAGATCCTTCAACAAGATTTTCAGCATTAACTTAACAGGGCAAACCCTCTGGTTCAAGTATCCAGAAGCCAAGTCGCACATTTCTAGCTCAACCACCGAGTAGCATGCTCGAATAGACAATTACACTGCAGGTCCACACACGTGCTCCTGAGATATTATTCACAGGGAACGACTGGAGGATGACTTAAACAGGCCTCATTACTCCATTACTTTTAAATTTGGTTGTCCATAGATTCGGATGTACGTTGAGACACAAGAACACCAACAGAGGTACCCTCGATTCAGAACATCCACACTGCTTCTGGGAATACTCTACAGCCATTTGACAAGGAAATGGAAACTCAAAGGAAACTATGATCAGTGAAAAGAGACTCTACATGACTTGAACGTAATTGTCCAACAAGAACCACTGTACAGACCTTGCTAGTTCACACTAGTCTATTATAGGAGAAATTTTATATGATATCCTGCTGACTTGTTTGATAGGTTTCTATTCATAAATAAAGGCCTGCAGTAACTAGTTCAAACTACAGGACTTAAGATCTCAGAAGTTTTGATATGAGACAAGCACTTCTACATCGTTTGTTATCCACTCAATCCCAACCTAATAGTGCACATTTAAGATCAAGCCATCATCTCTTTATCCAGTGATCAACTTCCAGAATTAGATCTGCTCATGGAACTGAATAACTGAAACTTGTAGAGAGAAATTGCATAAATGTTCAAATCTCTCCTTGAAGAAGCTTAGCACAATGCGTCCCAAAATCCAATCTTCAGACGGTTTGCAAAGAGGAAAACAAAGGATAAAAATCACATATTAACCATGTCTTCTTTTTTAATAATTGTGGTGTCCGGCCAGATTGCGCATAACTCGACTAATTTCCAGGGTACTGCTACCTCCGTGTACCCTACCTCCTTCCAAACACAGGTACCAGTAACTCGTCCACCAAGGCATGACCTTTTTGCCTTCGCTGGGATTTGAACCTGAGACCTCCCAGTTCTTAATCCACTTAATTGACCACAAGGCCATATCCTTGGGTACATTAACCATGTCTTTAACTGTATCGTACAATATTAGCTGATTGATCAGGATTTCCACCTTACATACAAATATATGAATATACATTTCATCCAAAATGTACGCGGTGTGCATCATGATGTACTGGAAAACTACCACATTGCGCACAAGTCCTAGATATACTTGCCCCAACTTCAAATCAAATCACACATCTCTTACTACAAGCACAACAATACAAATAGCTTATCCTCTCCCCCCTCCGATGTAATAAGAGAAATTAAGAAAATACAAATAGCCTAGCAGAATTGATCATCCACCTCCAAACTTAAGGGCTTTGGGTCACCAATGGAGCAAATTGAGAGAGGATCACTGTGGTCGCCAGTGCTTAGAGGGAATTAGGAGATGGGGTTTGCCATATCAAAGGAGAACATTTATTGTTTATATATATCCCACACCGGTAATGGCAAAACGAAGATAGGACTGATCATAAAAAGCAGAAATCCTTTCATAACAAAGACATTAATTAGGAATGACTTTATGGTCATGAAGAATAGATGAATTCCCTCAACACAAAAAAGGAAACCTGGATGAATGAAGTTCCTGTCATTTAGGATGCATGAGTTGTCCTAACAAGAGAAAATGCAATCTAGTACAAGTTGAGCCATATCTCTTTTTCAGGAACAAGTTACATGGACAGACATAATAAAAGATCTGCGTATTATGAACTGCAGAGACAAAAGAGGAAACTACCACCTTTCATCATAAAAGACACAAAAACAAACATAAAACAAGATAAACATCAAGGGCAAATCTGCAGGGACATACCTGGCTTGGAATTTGCCTCTTGTAGAACACTGACGAGGCCGAGAAATCAGCCTGAAATGATGGCAATGAATGAATATAAATTGAATAAAACCCTTTATTGCCCTTAAAAAACCTCTCCCAAATAGAGGCCAATGGCAATGACCCTTTAGTCAAGAACATGAATGCAATCTTGGGAACCCTATTGAATGGATACTTCTTTATTCGCGGCACCATAGAAGCTCTCCATAACAACTCTTTATCAGACATAGTATGTAGCAAATTGGATGGAGGATTAATCCAACCCCCTAAGTTTCTTGATTCTTCCTCAATACATGGCACTAAACTAGGCTTTATTGCAGGAACTATGCTATGAAATCCAAAGTACTTGATCATGTAAATACTAGCCACAGAAAAGGTAAAACACAAAAACAGAAACAACATCAACAACTGTAACAACCTCTGTGGCAAAGCCCTAGTTTGGTTAGTCCTACCTACAACTAATGGATCTTTATCTTTATTCTCCTCCATTTGATCAATTCTTGATTGCATCTAATTAACCATCAACTATAAAAGTACAAGGAAATAATATCAAATTGAATCTAAAACAGCAATTTACTGAAAAAATAGGAACCAAGATTCAAACTTTTTAACCAGGGGGTTGCTGAACCACTGTTTACAAATCAAAGACTGGAGCTTTTTAATGGATAACAGAAGCAACAGTAAATCTTGAAACACAAGTTTGTTTGAAAAAGAGTAGAAGTTACGGTATTATGGGCTACAAAAGGTGTACAAAATAGAGTAACCGACTACGATTAATGCAGGATCAGTTTGTACTGAAAAGATTAGGCACATACTGAAGGTACGACCAATCAGCTTTTGACAGTTAGCGAAGTTAATTTAAGCCGAAAAATATGAAGAAAAATTTGATTCTTTAATCAAATCTTGACTATTAAGAGTGTGTTTTGATTTTTGAAGGACACGGTGAAGAGAGTGTGAAATTGCAAAGGTAGTAGACTAGCAAGGGAAGATTGAGGGAGATCTAAAGAATGAGGAATCTGGTCCTCCGGGGGCATAGTCCAGTGGCAAAAGCGCTATAAGGCGCTCTGGCATGGACAACGTGGGTTCGATTCTCCGCAAGCACTAAGAAATTTTGCATGGGGAATGACCTGTCTCATCGATCACCAGACGCCCCGTAAACTTGCCGCGAGCACATCCCGTGATTTACCTGGTGATAGTGTTGAAGGACCGGTGCTATTACCTCCAAGACGTCTAGGTAATACCAGTGAAGTAGTCAGGCGCAAGCCTTGAAATCTGGATTATCAAAAAAAAATGAGGAATCTGGTGGAACGTGTTTGGGAATGTTGGCACATCACATGCGTAGAGAACTAGAAATCCCCTCAAGTTGGTTGGTGGGTGGTGAAGGCAGATTAAGACTTGTTTGTCCAAGCGGCTAAAAACTGTTTATGTTTGAGAAAATTGTTTTTTAAAAGTACTTTTTGAAAAAAAAAATTGTAAGTGTTGGAGAGTTTGAGATTAGTTAGTTAATGAAGGTTAGTTTAGTTGGTTAAATGTCAGTTAAGTTGGTTAAATGTAAGCTTTTTTCTTGTTATAGTTTTACACCTTAAAGTTTTTCATTTGTGCAAGTTAGTCCAACATCTCACTATATATAGTGAGATATTTTGTATTCTTTCAGTTAGAAGAAAATACAGAAAAGTTCTCACATACTTCATCTTCTCTGCATCCATGGACATTGCAGTCGCGATATGATGCATGTAATTCACAATATCAAAACTATCATGGTATCAAAGCCGGAATTGATACAAACACTGGATAAATTCAGTTAAAGTAAGTATGCATGTAATTCACAGTATCAAAATCTATCATGATATCAAAGTAGGAATTGATACAAACACTGGATAAATTCAGTTAAAGTAAGTATTCTTAATTCAACATTTTTTTAGAATCAGATATGTCGTGAGTTACGAAGATCTGAATTACTGATTGCGATTTGAATTTGTGAGTTATTTGCATGCGATTGATTATGCATTGAACATCGCGAGTTTATGTGTAATGAACATCGCGAGTTTAATTTCTCTGTGATTTGTTCTCTACTGTTGTGATTTGTTCAATTCTGAATCGATTGTCGACTGTTAAGTTGTGAAGTCTCGATTGAAGGTTGAATCGATTTGAATTTGGATTGATCTAAGAAATTGATTAAGTGTGATGGAGAGTACGATACCACAGACAAATTCCAGTATTGGAGATAGTTCAAGTGCAAGTCTAAACATTGTCGATCATAATAATCCTCTTTTCTTAAGTGCTTCTGATACGCCTGGATCTGTTCAAGTAGAGATCTAACTATAAGGTATGGAGAATTACACTCTGTGGAGTCGCGCGATGAAGTTGAAACTACTAACTAAGAATAAGATTGGTTTCATTGATGGCTCGGCTAAACGAGACACATTTGGACCGAACCAGACAAAACAGTGAGATCGATGCAATGCTATGGTGATATCCTGGATTATGAAGAATGTAAGCAAGAGCCTACTTAGTGGCATATTATACAGGTCCACATCTTTTGATGTTTGGAAAGATTTGAAGGAGAGATTCGACAAGATCAACTTATCTAGAGTTTATCAGCTTAAGAAGGAGCTTGCAATGCTTCACCAAGAGACATTACCTGTATCCATCTATTATTCCAAGATGAAAGACCTCTGGGATGAAATTGATTCAATTGTACCACCACCTACCTGTGAATGTGACAGTCCGAGAGAGTATATACAACACTTGTCGAATCAGAGGTTACTCGAGTTTCTTATGGGACTCAATGATGGCTACAATCAAGCAAGAAGTCATATTCTACTAATGTCCCACATACCAAGTGTCAATCAAACATATGCAATGGTAGCCCAAGTGAAAGCCAAAAGTTGATTTCAGGTGGATACTTACTTGGAGGTGAAAATAATGATCCAATGGCCATGGTGAGTAGGTTTCCTCATCATAAGCCAAGGAGCAAATACATCCTATGAGCTGTCTGTGATTATTGCAAGTTGAAAGGACACACCAGAGAGGGATGATATAAGCTGTTGTGTGACTATTGTAAGTATAAGGGACATGTAATGGAAGGTTCCTACAGACTGATAGGATACCCTGAAGATTGGTAAGGTAAGAAGAAGGTGAACATGGTACTTGTTAGCGATATTTCGACTGCTCACGCAAGCATACGCATCGTTCATAAGTAATATAGTCTGTAAGACCGAATATCGTCCACAGAGACTGGTTTCTAAGTACCGTTCATCTATTTTATGTTATCTATTTGGCAATCGATATTTAATTGGGGTATTTATTTAACTACTAGAATAATTGCAAGATTTAAACCAATAAAGTTGTAATCAGTTATGAATGAATTATGGCTTCCAAAATCCTCGACTATCCACTTTATTCAATCATTAATGCAACTAAAATGATTCTTCTTCGTCGTTAAGATAGCGGTTAACTAGACTGTCTTATATTTCGGTTAGAACATATAATCACTCAACCCCAGTGCAGAACCTTTCTATATTTCTATGAAAGGATTTACCACATATGAGGATTAAGAACAGTAACCTATAATGCTACACAAGTATCGGGGTACTTTCGTCCGCGATTTTAACCCATGTCTAGTCAATTACAGCATATCCAAATCTCTCATCTCTGCTTTTGATTCGAAATCATATAGGTTATGATAACTAGTGATCAATTAATTATCAAACATTCATACCAAATATTGACTAAATCTTAATCAAGCGAAGAAGAAATCAAACTACTTCATTAATTCATGAATAACATTTTCAAGCAATTCATAAGGAAAGCCCTAATAGAGTGTTTAGCTCTAAGCCATAGTCACGCTAAGAACTAACACAATATTCATACATAAACTAAATTAAAAACGAAAGAAAGAAAATTACGTAGAATAAAGTCTCCAATTGTAGCTCCAAATTCTCATGTGTTGTGTTGTCTTGTAGAATGACCAACCTCTTCCATAGCATTAATCCCTAGGGCTTAAATATCCTCTAATTTTCGTGCTCTATGGACCAATCCGCCCTTAGCCAATTTGCCTTCGGAACTGAAATTTTCCGCGTCGGCACCGCTAAGCTTCAGAAACCGCATCGCGTCGAAACTCCCGCAACTTCAAGATAAATGGCACCGCGCAGATCGTCGATGGCACCGCGGCTAAAAGTCCTGTGGCTCCGTCAGAATATGGCACCGCTGTTTCAAGATAGCACCGCGGCACGCTTTCTTTCGCTCTGTGTTGCCAACTTTCGTCTTTTTCGCCTCGGGAGCACCTTTTCTGTCCATTTCTCGTTCCTTTTTGCACCGTTGTGACTCAAAAGAAAGAAAAACAAACCTACTACTATACTAAACACAACAAAAACGAGTAAAATACCAACTAAAAATGACTCAAAAGGCGTATACAAAATACGCCTAACAAACACCCCCAAACTTAACATTTGCTAGCCCTCGAGCAAAGATCAAAACAAAAACAAAGACACAAAAATAAAAGACTCAAAGACTCAAATCACGCAGCTGCACAATGTTACTTAGAAACACATGAACGTCAGTTGAGATAATATGTAGGTACATATATAGCATGAATTTAGCAATCTAGAATTTCAAGTCAGATATTTCGCAAAATTCATCTCAATCATAAGTAATGGAAGCATGAATACATAACCTATGCATGTCAATTTCATTTAGTTCTACGGGCCTGTTTATTTGCTATTATCCACTAATCATAGACATACATACTAGAGATCCTCAAGACTTTTCAGGGTTGTAATGTAGGCTTAGGCAGGGGTAGACAAAAGTAGGCATTTAGGCTCAATTTACGTACCATAAGCGTTTTTCTCATTCAACCGTTTTGTCCGTCTTTTTGATATTCTTTTCAGTTCATACCTATCATTCCCCTTTTCTCTTTTTGAGAGCATGAATCAATTCATATAAGCACTCCCAAACTTAAGCTTTTACGTTCTTTTTCATTGGGGTGCGTCAATTTTTCACTCTTTTTCATTCTAGTTTTTCAATTACTGCTTATGGCACACGAGGGAATCATGTGGTGTCAAAGAAAACAACTTATTTTAGGCTCAACGGGGCTGACTAGGGATACAATTTATTGTCAGGATAGGTAATGAAGGGTAAGAAGGGCTATCAAAGAAATGTCTGAATCATCTGCCTAACATGTACATCTTAACTATTTCGCCTCAAATAACAAGCAAGCAGACTTCACAGATATTTTTCACTTCACAACACATAGGCTAAGCATCAAATATTTTAAATAATCAAATTTTCATGAATTTTTGGCATATCTAACTTAAGCACACAAATTTTAGCTTCTCATTCCACTACATTATCCCACTTAGTTCACTAGGCGTTCCAAATAAGCACAACATGCATGATAAAAAAAATTGACTCACATAAAACACAAAAACAATAAAAGACTCACAAAAATAAAATAAAATGAAAACTCCCCCCAAAACTTAAACTACACATTGCCTCAAATGTCTAAAAGACGCAAAAATTAAAATGGGACGACTTACAGACATACAGAAGCTCAAAATGGTGGTGGTGGCGGTGGATATTGCACTGAGACGGTATCTATGGGAGGAGATTTGGAGATTTAGGGCATTTTTATTTTTCGGAAATCGCTAATCGGCACCACGGTTCTGCATAGTGGCACCGCGGTGCTTAAATTTCTGCGAACTCTCTGATCTTCTGGCACCGCGGTTCTGCATAATGGCACCGCGACGCTGAAACTCCTTATTCAGTGTTTTATTGCATTTTCCCTGCTTCATGTCCCATTCCTTCACCTGGCATCACAACACAACAAAAATACCGAAAGTGAGACTGTTCTAATTAAAATAAATTGTATAATTTAAAAATTGGGTTACCTCCCAAGTAGCGTTGTCTTTAACGTCTTGTAGCCGGACGCAGGTTACTCACTAAATCATTGGGATATTTTAACTCCACTACCTATCTATTTCAAAATCATCATCCTCTTTCTCACACTGTTTTTCTTTTTCACATGAGGGGGTTCAGTAAGACTTACCTGTTCGACGGATTCCATGACATTCATTTTTGTTTCAAAGATTCTTGCCGATACGCTGGTTCACCGTATGAATGATCTCCTAGCTTTAGCTCGTTGGTTGAATCGATGTGTCGATGGCTAACTGCGAAACACTTATTGATGGCTTGGGATTCAATGGTGGAATTGAACACTTTGAACACCGTCTCTTCCTCTTGAACCCTTAGTCTCAGTTCTCCCCTTTCTACATCAATCAGGGATCTTCCAGTTGCAAGGAATGGTCTCCCCAAAATGATGGGTATTTCAGCATCTTCCTCCATATCAAGAATGAGGAAGTCTGCTGAGAAGAAGAATTTTTCCACCTTGACCAGCACATCTTCTATTATGCCTTTGAGGTGCACTACGGTTCGGTCGGCCAACTGCAAATTCACTATGGTTGGTTTGGATTCACCCAAACCCAATCTCTTGAAGACAGACAGAGGCATGAGAATGATACTGGCCCCTAGATCACACAAATACTTTGTCGTATCACCTTACCAATAGTGTAGGCAAAGTGAAGCTCCCGAATCCTTCACCTAAGAGGCGCTTTTCAGGACGGCACCGCACTCCTCACCAAAGATACTGCCTCATAATCCGCTAGCCTTCTTTTTCCAAGTATCTCTTTCATGAATTTAAAGTATGTTGGCATCTGTTCTAGTGCTTCAATGGCGGGATATTTATGTGAGCTTTAAACACCTCCAAAAACTCGAGAACTGCTTGTCAATTGCCTTCTTTTGTAACCTCCGAGGTAAGCGGATTCTATCAACGCATTTCTCTCAAAGCGTGTTCGTGGAGTCGTCTCAACCGTAGGCGGTCCTCGGTGACTTCATTCTCTACCTCACCGCTTTCACACTCCTTCTCACTTACCATCATGGCCGGGAGCAACTCGCCCAATTGCTTTCCTGTCACGACCGACTCGGCCCGTGGATCGTGCCTTACCCCGCACCCTAGTGATACAACATCGAGAAAACCAAATAAGTAAACTCATAAACATGAAACAATATAAATTAAGAAACAAAGTTAACCCAAAATGGTTACCTTTCAGAACTATACATAACAAAATCCGAACAGCTACATCCTTTACGAAACCCAATTACAACAGACTACGCACTTCTAAGAGTTGTAACAACTATGACGGGACAGGGCCCCGTCATACCCCTGAATGTACCTGAATCTACAATGACAGGAAAACAAACCAAAAGATAAGCCTCCGGAGAAACGGAACTTCCCAAAAGCAGAACGGTGATCCTAAGAGCGAGGATCAACAACCGATGTACCTCGACCTGCGACATGAACGCAGCCCCCCGAAGGAGGTCATTACAACAGGTACCAAGTATGTGAAACTGAAAATACTGTAATGAAATCATAACATTTCCAAACCAAAATCCACAGATATGTATGAAAAGCCAATTAACCGCACATGGTGCCACAACATAAGCAAGAACAATTAGGTGTAACGTAACTGGTCTTTCCTAGGCTGTTAATGATCGAAGCAGGGCCATTCACCCATGGTATCATTACGCGAGCCTAATCCTGGACTTCCGTAGTCCGCATAGGCCACCTGGGCCCGCATGAGGTACTCCTCGACGGTAGCTAACCCGCGCATTATCCTCGACTCCGCACCGCATGGCCACTGACCGCATGAGGTATTCTCGACGGCCAGAATACACCCGAGTGATTCCTGGACTACCGTAGTCCGCATAGGTCACATGGACACGCATGAGGTACTCCTCGCATCGGGGGTAGCTAACCCGTGGTAACTTAACAAGTCAGGGGGGTAAGTGATATAACACAAGCACAATCGGCTCATCTTGAACAACATAAGCACAATAAGAGAAACCCCCTTACCACAACAAATCTCAAGACACTAACACCCGTAGTATCACAACATTTTTACTTATCAAGCCAACTTACCACACATTCAGAAATCATTACAAGGCTACTATAAAGCGAGTAAGTAAACCATTCTTTTTATCTTTCTTAAGTCGTTATGGCTAACTTCCCATAAAGCTAGTATAACACTTAAACTTTGTAATGACTCAACACATCCACACTTGTTTGGAAAACCAAAAGAAACTTATTCTTTTAAACCCAAGTATTAATTTCCTTTTAAAATAATGATTCATAATTCTTTTTGAAGTATTTCAAGATTCTTAACATTTTGGACTCAAGTCAAAAGACCTCAAGGTGCAACCAAATTTAGTGAAACACGTACGTCTACCGTACTATATATTTTACAAATATCATGCTCAAGAGGATAGGAAGAATCACATACCTCCTCGGCTAAGTCCACTTGCCAAGTCGAATATGCCGCGCGTAGAGTATCAACCTATAATAATCAAATACTTCTATTAACGTCTAAACTTCTTCGTCGAATATTCTAGCATAAAGTTCCTTATTCTACGAAAAATTGGACAACACTTCCTTTGTTTCTACGTACTTTTCCACCTTTCTAAGGCTCGAATTCAATATCCAAACGCCACTTAAGGCCCAATAATCCAACAATGCAAAGGGGATTACACGCCTAATCTTGGGCGTGTAAAATTCTGCCCCACAATACATATCAACTAATTCAATAAATTTAAAGTAGTATGTTGGCTACAACATGCTCACATAACATCCTTATCTAACCCTTTCAAATCCAAATCGTTATTCTTGCATGCAATAATCCTAAAGACAATATTGTCCACCACAAGTCTTTTCTTCCTCACATGCAACACAATTTACTCAAGAATAAAGAAGAGATTGTTACCTTAGAGCTTACCCAAATTAATCCAACAACTTTCACTTCTCTTCTTTCCACAATCACCTCCACAAAACTCCTACAAGCTTGCCAACAAGTTTCCTTCTTGCCACTTTTTTGAAATTTTCCTCTAGGCCTTGGTTTCTTCTTGAATTTCTAGAGAGAAGGGGGAGGGATTTTAGAGAGAAGAAGGAGCTTTCAAGAATGACCAAGTCTTCAAGACTTGGTCAATAAATAGGACATGCAAAAAAATCAGATGGGGGGGAACACTTGTCACCCTCCCATGGCCTTTTTAAAAGAAAATATCTGACTTTTCCTCAGTTTTCCGCAAAAACTCCGCCTTGGCGCCGCGACCCTGCAGCCTGGCCACTGAAACCTCTGCTAACTATCGACTTTCCGCTGCCGCCACGCCTCTCCGGCGGCCGCAACTCAGCGAACCTCGAATATCCGGCGCCGCCTCAGATCCGCATCCGCGCACAGGGCCCCTGACCGCAAATTCATTTCTGCCCAACAGTGCGCTGAACTTGTACCATCCATAACTTCCTACTCCGATGTCCTATCGACGAACGGTTGGTTGTGCTGGAAACTAGACTCAACGAACTACGTACTAGGCCTTTGAAACACCTAGGAATCCTCAATGTAACGGGTCATAACCCACCTCAAAGTTGACTAACAACCCGTCCGAAATATTTCGTCCACCCATCATCTTCAAATTAAGTCTCAATTCCTTTCGTACGTTCTCAAAAGCATGACCTGAACTACGGGGTGTAACATTCTCCCCCCCTTAGAAACATTCGTCCCAAATGTTCCTTCTAGGCTTACTCATATCACAATATCAACATAGACCCTCTTAACTACTCTTCTTGCAAATAAAGACGCTCCACATGGCTACAACAATACTTAAGCATATACGTCAAATTAAACTAATAAGCAGGAAAGTGGGTTACCTGGAGGTGTAGGGAACAAGTGAGGATACTTCTTCATCATGTCCTCTTCTGCTTCCCATGTCATTTCTTTCCTGTTCTCGTTCCGCCATAAGACCTTGACGAAAGCCACATCCTTCGTCCATAGTCGCCTAACCTGACGATCGAGTATCGCTATGGGACTCTCCTCATATGATAGCCCCTCTGTCACCTGGAAATCACCAATCGGGTGCACTATAGATGGATCTCCAATACACTTCCGCAACATAGACACATGAAAGACTGGATGTACTGCCTCCAGATCGGACAACAGATCCAACTCATAGGCAACATTGCCTACCCTACGGACAATCTGATAAGGCCCAATGTACCTTGGGCTAAGTTTCCCTTTCTTTCCAAACCTCATTACTCCCTTCATGGGTGATACTTTCAGGAAGACCCAATCATCCACCTCAAACTCCAAATGTCGACGCCGATGGTCTGCATACGACTTCTGTCGACTCTGAGCTGACAATAATCGCTCCTGGATAAGCTTCACCTTATCCATCGTCACGAATCATGTTCGTCCGACTAACTGAACTTCTCCCACCTCAAACCAGCCTATCGGTGACCTGCACTTCCTCCCGTATAAAGCCTCATAAGGCGCCATCTGGATACTAGAATGGTAGTTGTTGTTATATGCAAACTCCACAAGAGGTAAATGATCCTCCCAACTACCCCTGAAATCAATAACACAGGCCCGTAGCATATGCTCAGCGTGCCGATAAGACGCTCGCCCGTCTGGCTTGGCCGAGGATGAAACGCAGTATTGAGACTCACCTGTGTCCCTAATCCCTTCTGGAAAGACCTCCAGAAGTTAGCCGAGAACTGGGCTCCCCTGTCTGAAATGATCGATATAGGCACTCCGTGCAGTCTCACAATCTCTCTGATATATAATCTAGCATAATCCTCTACTAAATACCGCCCCGATCCGGAAGAAATGGGCTGATTTCGTTAACCTGTCGACAATAACCCAGATGAAATCATGCTTCCTCTGAGTGTGAGGTAACCCCATAATAAAGTCCATATTGATCACCTCCTACTTCCATATCGGAATCTCTATCATCTGCAACAACCCACCAGGCTTCTGGTGCTCCACCTTGACTTGCTGACAATTCGGACACTGTGCCACAAACTTCGTAACGTCCCTCTTCAGGCCGTCCCACCAATATATACACCTGAGGTCATGGTACATCTTAGTCGATCCCGGATGAATAGAGTAACTAGCACTGTGCGCCTCCCCCAGAATCTGCTGACGAAGTCCTGCTACATCGGGAACACATAACCTGCCCTCAAACCTTAGCACCCCATCAGGCGCTACCTCAAATAGACTCTTCCCTTCCCGAAGAGCCGTATCTCGATACCGTACCGTAATCGGATCCTCATACTGCCGCCTCTTCACCTCATCGACGATGGAAGACTTGGCAACCTCTCGAACCCGAACCCCACTACTATCATAACCAACCAATCGGACCCCAAGGCTCGCTAGCTGGTGTAACTCGCGGACCATGCCCCTCTTCTCCGGCGGCACACCTGACAGACTACCCATCGACCTGCGACTAAGGGCATCTGCAACTACATTAGCCTTCCCTGGGTGGTATAGGATATCAACATCATAGTCCTTAAGCAGCTCTAACCACCGTCTCAGTCGTAAGTTTAGCTCCCTCTGGCTGAAGATATATTGGAGGCTCTTGTGGTCTGTGTAAATATCCACATGAACTCCATATAAATAATGTCTCCAGATCTTCAAGGCATGAATCACTGCTGCCAACTCTAAGTCATGTGTGGGATAGTTCTTCTCATGCTTCCCGAGCCGCCGAGATGCGTAGCTATAACTTTACCGTGTTGCATCAAAGACGCACTCCAAGCCGACTCGACGCATCACAATAAAACCACATATCCGCTTCAAACCCTCTCGAAGAGTAAGAACCGGCGGTTGTCAACTTCTCCTTCAAGAATCGGAAACTCTCTCACAAGTATCCGCCCACCGAACATACCGCTTCGAGTCACTAGTCAAAGGTGTGAAATGGAAGCAAACTTCTCCACAAATCTCGATAATAACCCGCAGTGCCCAAAGCTACGCACTCTCCGCTGTGTAGCTGGTCTAGGCCAAGTCTGATCGCCTCAATTTTTGTCAGATCAATCCGAATACCATCGCCCCGATAACATGCCCTAAGAAAGCCACCGCGAACCAAAACTCGCATTTCGAGAACTTGGCATACAACCGCCGGCCCCGAGGACTCCCAATAACGCCTGCCGTCTGCATGCTCTCGCTCGGCGAATAAACCAAGATATCATCAATAAATACTATAACGAACATATCCAAATGGCTGAACACTTGTTCATCAAATCCATGAATACTATCAAGCGCTGTCAACCCGAAAGACATCACCGAACTCATAGTGTCCATACCGGTCCCGAATGCGCTTTGGGATATCCGCCTCTAACTCGCACTGATGATAACTGCATCGCAGTCTATCTTGGAGAAGACTCGCACTCGCAACCGATCAAACAAATCATCAATCTTGGGAGTGGATATCTGCTTGATAGTTACCTTGTTCACCGTCAGAATCAACACACATACGCAGCTGGCCCCATCCTTCTTCTTTACAAACAACACCGCGCTCCTGCGGAGAAACACTGGCCTGATAAAGCCTTTTTTCCAAAGAAATCTTTCATTGGTCCTTCAACTCCCGCAACTCAAGAGTGTCATCCTCGTATGGTGGAATAGATATCGCCGAGTGTCCGCGACATATCAATGCAAACTCAATCTCCTCTCAAGAGGATACCCGAGATCGTGGGAATACGCCCGAAACTCTCTCGACAACCGAATCGATCAAGGTCCGTATCTTCGCCTCGATTTAATACCCGAACCATATGGTAGATATACCCTTTCGCACCATCTTCCTAGCCTCGAGGTAAGAAATAAACCTACCCTACGACGCAAAGATTCCCTTCCGCTCGATAACCGGCTCACCAGGAAACTGGAACCGTACCAATCTCTCTCTGCAGTCCACATTGGCATAGCAAGACGCTAGCCAATCCATACCCATAATCACATCGAAGTCCGTCATATCTAACTCTATCAAGTCGCCAGTGGTCCGACGATCAGATATAGTCACCGGGCAAGCCTTATATACCCGCCGCCTACCACCGAATCACTCATCGCGTAGCCACCTCAAAAGGTTTTATGGACTTCTGCTCACCCCTATTCTACCAAAGAATATGAGGAGATATATAGGACAAGGTAGAACATGGATCTATCAAAGCATATACATCACAACATGAAACCAATAATGTACTGCGGATTTACATCCGTGACGCCTCCGGTCCCGACGGCCGACATAGCATAAATGCGGCTCGAGGATCGAATCGACTTGCCACGACCTCGCCGTGACTGGCCGCCCACGAGCACCTTGCCTCCGGGCGAGTAATCGTAGGAGATGAAGACCCGCCACGACCAGAGCCGAACCCTACCATCTCGCGCGCTCGCCTGACAAATCCTAAATATGACTCGCTGCCACAAGTGTAGCAAGGCCCCACAAGATACCACAACTCCCGAAATGGGATCTACCACATCGCCACACCGGTAGGGGTGGTCTCGACGGTAGCATCCTCGCTTCCTCGAAGCTCAAGCCCTGGGCCCCGACCGCCTCAATACCCTGAACGCCCGGAAGACGGTGGAGGAGCGCTCAATCGCCGAGGTGCAAACCCGGCTCGAGGTTGTCTACTCGAAACTACCAGAGGACCTCGCTGTCCCGCCTCTTCTCGCGATATCTATCAACTGCAGGCCCCTACGCTCTCACACCTGCGCATAAGCTCGCACGCGGCAATGTCCATGCCCGGCTAAAGAGCTACTCCCGTGCAACTCTCTGCTAAGTAATCATCGAGCCCTGTGACATAGCGGTGCACTCTGTCCTCCATGTCTGCCACTAAAGCAGGGACGTACCGAGCCAACGAGTCAAACTCCACGTTGTACTCCCGGACCGTCCGTCGGCTCTGTCTCAACGTCAGAAATCTATCGGCCCGAGCTCTCCTCATTCCGCGAGGCAAGAAATGGCTAAGAAATGCCTCCAGAACTCGCCCCAAACACCGGAAGCGCATGCTCCCGACGCTTCCCATGAATCAAACTACCAATCGCAGATCACGCACCGATGTGAACCCAATACTACCGACTGCCTCCGAGGCCCCGATCACTCATGATCCGTCAGAATCGCTTGGATAAACTCCCGAGGATCATCCTCGTGCCTCGACCCATAGAACTCGGTGGGCCGCAACTCAAAAGTCCCGGTCTCGTTATCGATTGGGTGAAGCACGGTACAACCGGAACGCCGCCTCCCGCTCCTCCCGCTTGCCACGATCCTCGCTAATAACCGGTCATCTCTCAGAGCCCATATCCTCTCGCCCGTGTGTAATCGAGGCTCGTGTACCATGTCTCGTGAGCGCCGCCGCTTCCAAACTCGCTGGGTTGGCGACGCCGTGGAACTCGCTGCTCAAACATCACCTCGTAAGGATCGGGCTCGTGCCTCGTAACCCTTCTCGTGTCCTATTAGCGCCTCCTCACCGCTTGCCCTTCTCGGTCGCGTTGCCTTGCGCGAGGCATAACTGATACATAAAAATATGTCAGAGGAAGTTCAACCTATAACACAGCTCTATTGCACGATCTTAGAATGAAAGAATGGAAACCAATCCTAAATATCCTGTAGCCTCCTGATTATAGATGTGGTGCACGACACACCGATAATCAAGACTATACTAGATACGGCTCAGACCACTTTCCCGAGGATTAATCGCTCGATACCACTTTTGTCACGACCGACTGGGCTGGATCGTGCCTTACCCCGCACCCTAGTAATACAACATCGAGAAAAACCAATAAGTAAACTCATAAACATGAAACAATATAAATTAAGAAACATGCTAACCTAAAATGGTTACCTTTCTGAACTATACATAACAAAATCAATTACATCCTTTACGAAACCCAATTACAATAGGACTACAGACCTCTAAGAGTTGTAACAACTATGACGGGACAGGGCCCCGTCATACCCCTGAATGTACCTGAATCTACAATGACAGGAAAACATACCAAAAGATAAGCCTCCGGAGAAACGGGGCTTCCTAAAAGCAGAACGGTGATCCTAAGAGCGAGGATCAACAACCGATGTACCTCGACTGCAGATGAACGCAACCCCCGGGCGAGGTCGATAACAGTACCAAGTATGTGAAATCAAAATATCGTAATGAAATCATAACATTTCCAAACCAAAATCCACATATATGTATGAAAAGCCAATTAACCGCACATGGTGCCACAACATAAGCAAGAACAATTAGGTGTAACGTAACCGGTCTTTCCTAGGCCGCTAATGATCGAAACAGGGCCATTCGCCCATGGTATCATTACGCGAGCCTAATCCTGGACTTCCATAGTCCGCATAGGCCACCTGGGCCCGCATGAGGTACTCCTCGCATCGGGGGTAGCTAACCCACAGATTATCTCGACTCGCACCGCATGGCCACTTGGACCGCATGAGGTATTCCTCGCATCGACGTAACACACCCGGAGTGATTCCTGGACTACCGTAGTCCGCATAGGTCACATGGACACGCATGAGGTACTCCTCGCATCGGGGGTAGCTAACCCGCGGTAACTTAACAAGTCAGGGGGGTAAGTGATATAACACAAGCACAATCGGCTCATCTTGAACAACATAAGCACAATAAGAGAAACCCCCTTACCACAACAAATCTCAAGACACTAACACCCGTAGTATCACAACATTTTTACTTATCAAGCCAACTTACCACACATTCAGAAATCATTACAAGGCTACTATAAAGCGAGTAAGTAAACCATTCTTTTTATCTTTCTTAAGTCGTTATGGCTAACTTCCCATAAAGCTAGTATAACACTTAAACTTTGTAATGACTCAACACATCCACACTTGTTTGGAAAACCAAAAGAAACTTATTCTTTTAAACCCAAGTATTAATTTCCTTTTAAAATAATGATTCATAATTCTTTTTGAAGTATTTCAAGATTCTTAACATTTTGGACTCAAGTCAAAAGACCTCAAGGTGCAACCAAATTTAGTGAAACACGTACGTCTACCGTACTATATATTTTACAAATATCATGCTCAAGAGGATAGGAAGAATCACATACCTCCTCGGCTAAGTCCACTTGCCAAGTCGAATATGCCGCGCGTAGAGTATCAACCTATAATAATCAAATACTTCTATTAACGTCTAAACTTCTTCGTCGAATATTCTAGCATAAAGTTCCTTATTCTACGGAAAATTGGACAGCACTTCCTTTGTTTCTACGTACTTTTCCACCTTTCCAAGGCTCGAATTCAATATCCAAACGCCACTTAAGGCCCAATAATCCAACAATGCAAAGGGGATTACACGCCTAATCTTGGGCGTGTAAAATTCTGCCCCACAATACATATCAACTAATTCAATAAATTTAAGGTAGTATGTTGGCTACAACATGCTCACATAACATCCTTATCTAACCCTTTCAAATCCAAATCGTTATTCTTGCATGCAATATTCCTAAAGACAATATTGTCCACTACAAGTCTTTTCTTACTCACATGCAACACAATTTACTCAAGAATAAAGAAGAGATTGTTACCTTAGAGCTAACCCAAATTAATCCAACAACTTTCACTTGTCTTCTTTCCAAAATCACCTCCACAAAACTCCTACAATTTTGCCAACAAGTTTCCTTCTTGCCACTTTTCTGAAAATTTTCTCTAGGCCTTGGTTTCTTCTTGAATTTCTAGAGAGAAGGGGGAGGGATTTTAGAGAGAAGGAAGAGCTTTTAGAGAGAAGAAGGAGCTTTCAAGAATGACCAAGTCTTCAAGACTTGGTCAATAAATAGGACATGCAAAAAATTCAGATGGGGGGTGGGGGGTGGGGGGGACACTTGTCACCCTCCCATGGCCTTTTTAAAAGAAAATATCTGACTTTTCCTCAGTTTTCCGCAAAAACTCGCCGGCGCGCGACTGCAGCCATGGCCACAAAACCTCCGTCAACTATCGAACTTTCCGCCGCCCACGCCTCCGAGCCGCAACTTCAGCGAACCCTCAGAATATCCGGCGCTGTGGCCCCTGACCGCAAATTCATTTCTGCCCAACAGTGCGTTGAACTTGTACCTTCCATAACGTCCTACTCCGATGTCCTATCGACGAACGGTTGGTTGTGCTGGAAACTAGACTCAACGAAATACGTACTAGGCCTTTGAAACACCTAGGAATCCTCAATGTAACGGGCCATAACCCGCCTCAAAGTTGAATAACAAACCGTCCGAAATATTTCGTCCACCCATCATCTTCAAATTAAGTCTCAATTCCTTTCGTACGTTCTCAAAAGCATGACCTGAACTACGGGGTGTAACATTTCCACTCCTCAACAACACTACTTTACACTGCTCTATAGGATTTACCTCTGTATTACTTGAGAGAGTGCCCTGCGACCTGTTGGTTACCATCTTTGCAAGTTTCCCAACCTGTGTTTCCAAGCTCCTAAGAGAGGACCTTGTTTCAGACATGAACTGATTCTGCGAATTGGTTAGTGTAAGCAATGCAACTCTCAATTCATCGGGCTTCTCCTGTTGTATAGGTGGTCTAAACTGCTGGGATGAAGTGGCTTGATTTTGCACCTGCTGGTTTTGGTAACCACTTTGATATGGTTGATGTTGAGGCTGATCGTTCCTCCACGAAAAGTTAGGGTAATTTCTCCACCCTGGGTTGTATGTGTTGGAATTATAAGGCCTCTGAAAGTTCTCAACCGCATGTACCTGCTTTATTGGCACATTATTAGGGTCCACCGCTGTGCATCTGTCAAAGGAATGCGGTCCACCACAAATCTCATAATTCATGCGATCTGGATCGCATTCACGACACGGTGTTCTGCTGCGATTGTTTCGCTGTGCGGCCACTCGTGCGTTGAGGCGATCGCATCTAGTTCATGTATGCCCATAGCCTTCCCGCCGTCACCGACTGCCATCCGCCTTGATGATTGTTAGCAGCCATATCTTCCAAGAACTCATGTGCATCATCGCACTCTTTCTCGCGAAAGCACCCTTCGCAAAGATCAATGATGGTACGAGTAGTACCACTCAGCCCATTATAAAAAATGTGGACTAACATCCACTTCTCAATGCCATGATGCTGGCATTTCCTTTGCAGATCCTTGAATCGCTCCCATGAATCGTAGAGTGATTCACCATCCACCTGATAAAGTTGTTCAATTTCTCCCCTTAACTTTGCCGCTTGGAAGGAGGAAGAACTTTGCTAGAAACTTTTGAGCCAGTCCCGCTGTAGTGACGAGTTGGCGGTGAGTGAGTTCAACCACTTTGGCTCTATCCTCGAGAACGGAAGAGCCTCGGCCTAATGACATCGCCGAACGCCATTGTATTTGAAAGTGGCACACGGCTCGTAAAGTTTACAATGTACGCTGAGATCTTCGATGGCATCCCCAAATTGTACCGTGTTACGGACCATGCCGGGATGGGCACTTGATCTCAAAGTTGTCCCCTATAGCCGGAGCCCGATGCATGTCATGCACCAAGAATCGCGAGCGTAACATAATCTCCCAAGCTCATTTCTGCAGGTGGTGGGACTTGTCTCATGGCAGCCGATACCTCATTAATCAACACCTCTTCAGGTGCCCCGTTGTTGTTATTTTGCTGATTTTCCATGGCTAGTAAATCAGCAATTCTTTTCTCACACCTGTTTTGCTTGCACAGTTTTTCAATTTCAGAGTTGAAGGGAACAAGTGTATCTGCTCATCTCCTTCTTCGCATACACTAGATTCCTGAAACAGATCAAAATCAACAAACAAATCAAGGCACACGGTTCTAACAGTAAAAATTAAAATAAAATTAAAATAAAATAAAAATAAAGTCAAAGTAGAAATAAAAATAGATGATTCGATATTAGATGTACGTCAGTCCCCATCAACGGCGCCCAAAACTTGTTAGCGATATTTCGACTGCTGACGCAAGCGTACGCATCGTTCACAAGTAATATAGTCTGTAAGACCGAATATCGTCCACATAGACTGGTTTCTAAGTACCGTTCATCTATTTTATGTTATCTATCTGGCAATCGACATTTGAATTGGGTATTTATTTAACTACTAGAATAATTGCAAGATTTAAACCAATAAAGTTGTAATCAGTTATGAATGAATTAGGGCTTCCAAAATCCTCGACTATCCACTTTATTCAATCCTTAATGCAACTAAAATGATTCTTCTTCTTCGTTAAGATAGCGCTAACTAGACTGTCTTATATTCCGGTTAGGATAAATAATCACTCAACCCCAGTGCAGATCCCTTCTATATTTCTATGATAGGATTTACCACATAGGAGGATTAAGAACAGTAATCTATAATGCTACACAAGTATCGGGGTACTTTTGTCTGAGATTTTAACCTATGTCTAGTCAATTACAACATATCCAAATCTCTCCTCTATGCTTTTGATTCGAAATCATATAGGTTATGATAACTAGTGATCAATTAATTATTAAACATTCATACCAAATATTGACTAAATTCTAACCAAGCGAAGAAGAAATCAAACTACTGCATTAATTCATGAATAACAGTTTCAAGCAATTCATAAAGAAAGCCCTAATAGAGTGTTTAGCACCTAGTCATAGTCACGCTAAGAACTAACACAATATCCATACATAAACTGAATTAAAAACGAAAGAAAGAAAATTACGTAGAACAAAATCTCCAGTTGTAGCTCCAAATCCGTTTGTGTTGTGTTGCCTTGTAGAATGACCAACCTCTTCCATAGAATTAATCCCTAGGGCTTAAATATCCTCTAATTTTCGTGCCCTATGGACCAATCCGCCCTTAGCAAATTTGCCTTCGGAACTGAAATTTCCTGTGTCGGCACCGCGATTCAGATACCAGATCATGGCGTCAAACTTCGCAACTTCAAGATAAATGGCACCGCGCAGATCGTCAATGGCACCGCGGTGCTGAAAGTCCTGTGGCTCCTCGGTAAATATGGCACCGTGGTTCTGCATAGTGGCACCGCGGTGCTGCCTTTTTTCGCTCTGAGTTGCCAACTTTCGTCCTTTTCGCCTCGGGAGAACCTTTTCTGCCAATTTCTCGTTCCTTTTTGCCTTTTTGCACCGCTGTGACTCAAAAGAAAGAAAAACAAACCTACTACTATACTAAACACAATAAAAACGAGTAAAATACCAACTAAAAATGACTCAAAAGGCGGCCTAATAATACTCTCAGGGAATATATTGACAGTTGATCCAGGTCAACAGATGGGGACTCAAGGGAACATGCTGATGAATGCAAAGCATTTGACACCTTATCAGACTGAGCATCTCAATGCTGAGATCCTGTACACCAGAACAATATGAAAAGGTGCTGGGAGCTTTAACTCCAACAGATGCAGTTCACTCCCACAACATTAACACAATAATCCCAAAGGTACACATGGCAGGTAAGGTGAAGATCACTAATGATCATAATCCTAATTGGATAGTTGACTCAGGGGCTACAAATCATATGGTAAGTGATAATAGGATGATTGGAAAGAAAATTTTGATAGGGAATGCAGGTCAGGTTCAGTTACCAACTGGGATACAACCACAATAACTCAAACTGACAACTGCAGGCTGACTGGATGTGATGTTATAAAATATGTCCTGTGTGTAGGGGTGTACACCGGTCCAAAATCGGACCGGAACCGGAACCGGAATGGACCGGAACCGGAATATTGTTTTTTTCCGGATCGAGGATCGGACCGGAATATTCCGGTCTCGGTTTTGGACCGATTGGACCTGTTTTTTTTAAATGCAATTTTTAATCCTAATATGTTATATTACATTATCAATGCTTTTTTACAAAACTAATTTTACTATTTTACATTATCAATGCGTCTTTACAAAACTAATTTTACTAATTTACATTATCATTAGCAGCCAACAAGTAGACATAAATCCAAAGACACAAAGAAGAATAAAGAAGCGCAAAGAACCAAAGAAGGCAACAACCAAAGAACCAAAGAAGGCAAAGAAAGTAAAGAAGTTAGCAAAGACGCAAAGACACAACATTCAAGACACAAATGTGCGCATCAAGCACACAACATCAACAAACAACAACTAGTTGGCTTGTTGCAACTTGCAAATTGCAATATCCTTCAGACCTTCACAGCAGCCAGCGCATCAGACAACAGCAACCAATAAGCAGTAGACTAGTAGTTCTAACTTCAATCACACCAACGAGTCCACAAAAAAGACTTCATCATCAATATCATCATATTACACATCTAGACATAGTCATAAAGAAAAAAGATAGATAAATAATGTCAAACATATTTTAAAAAACAATTAGAAGAGTTATAATAATAACATTACCTTTCTCAATTTCCTCCAAATCTTTCAAATTTTCTTCAACATCTACAATCGACGCTCCCTTTGCTCTAAGCCAATCTTGTGTGCAAATTAAAGCTTGAACCATCTTTAACAAAATCACAACATAATAAATTAAAGTTACATTGGAATAGAGTTATAAGTTGAAATGAATAAATTTTAAAATAAAGAGGCATTACCTTAGGAGTCAAAGAACTCCGAAATGGATCTAGATGACGACCACCCGCACTAAAAGCAGATTCCGATGCAACGGTGGATAATGGGATGGCTAGTATGTCACGTGCCATGCGTGAAAGAATCGAATAACGATGTCCATTACTACTCCACCAAGATAATGCATCCATTTCTTTTTCTTCCGCCCCTAGTTGTTCATTTATATACCTATCCAACTCACTAATCACATATTCACTTGACCCCTTTAATCTTTTTGCTCTATCTTTTAAATTTTTCATGTATTCGTCACACCCTTCTACATTGCCATCCAAATCAATTGACATAGGATCTACATGTTGCACACTTGGAGGAAAACAAGAAGAATACAACAATCTATATTCATCAAATAATTTGTAAGTGAACTCCTTCACTTCATTGCAAAGTTTTATTCCCTTTTCTTTTCCATACATATCGGTTAGAGTCAATTAAACAACTAACAACTTAGAGTGAGGATCAAGAATAGAGGCAACATAAATAAACATATTCATTTTCTCCACATTCCCCCAATATTTGTCAAACTTTTTTCTCATTGCAATTGCCATATTTTGGAAATCCGAATCCAAACTTTTTTGCCATTTATTCAACATGTCATACATTGTGGCAATCTCAAATAAACCTTTATTACTTGTCACATAAAGTGAACCAGAGATACAATGAGTCAAAGTATAAAATCCCTTCAAAAAGACCAACATCTCTACTTTTTTCCAATCATCGCATTGAGGAGACCTTTCATTGTCCTTCAAATCCACTCCACATGGAAGAGATATCCCACTAAAAACACGCTGAAATTTCAAAGTCGTATCCAACATGGTGTATGTTGAGTTCCAACGAGTGAGGACATCAAAAGACAACAAACACTTGCTATCTATATTAGTTTTTTGCACAAGTTCTTTGAACATAACTATTCTTGCGGGTGAATTCTTAACATACTTCACAACATTTCTAACTCTATCAATGCACACACCATGCTCTTTAATGTCGTCGCACACAATAAGATTGATAATATGAGCAATGCATCTAATATGAATATATTTGTCATCACTAATGCAACCAGTTCTTTGAACCATTCTTCTTAAGTGTGCACAAGCAACATCATTAGAGCTAGCATTATCAACTGTGACGGTAAATAATTTATCCGCAATGCCCCAATATTCTAAGCAAGCCTCAACTGCTTTTCCAATGGTCTCACCTTTATGACTAGATATTGGACAAAAATTAATTATCTTTTTATTTCATTTCCAATCATTATCAATGAAGTGAGCCGTGAGACACATATAGTTAATCCTTTGAATTGATGTCCAAGTATCAGTGGTCACAAAAATTCTTTGACAACTCTTAAACATCTCTTTCAACTTTTCTTTTTCGCTATAAAAAAGTTCCAAACAATAACGAGCAATGGTAACACGAGATGGAATGATAAACTAGGGCATGCAACTTGCATTAAATGTTTAAAGCCAGGTTTTTCCACATGTTTAAATGGAAGCTCATCAACAATGATCATATGAACTAGGGCTTCCCTCACATATTTTAAGTTAACAATCCCATACTTCAATTTTCCAGTCCCAGTATCAGTTTCTTTCTCAAAAAATAATTCAGATTGTTTTCCTTTACCCTTATCTTTATTTGCAGGAACATCAAGACATTTTTTCGAATGATTTTTAATATTTTTTGCACCATTAACATTCGAATCAGCAGCAAAAGTTTTATCACAGAACTTACATTCAGCTCGTAGTTTTCCATCCTCAATGTAGTCGATGTAATAGTCTCAATAAGCGGCTTTCCTCTTAGTTTTTGTTCTAAACTGATATAATCTTCCCTCTTTTAACTTCTTATCCGGAGGTAAGGGCTTGCGCAATTGCTCAATCTCCACTTTCGATAGTGTTTGTATAGTTTCCGAAGAATAGCTAGATTCCCTTTTGGATTGAGAGCTTTCCATCTACAATAAACATGAACAATATATGTGATGTGAGGATCAAATTATCCATTTCAATAGCCAAATAGACACTGCATTCAGATTCGACAAAAATAGACACTGTATTCAGATTCGACAAAAATACACTGCATTCAGATTCGATAAAAATAAATATCAAGGCTACACTTGCATGTCTACAAATAACAGACTACATTAATTAATAACATCAAATCACACAAAATAGAGTAAAATAATTAAGCATCTTACATTACAAGAATAAGAGTCCGTTGTAGCGGTCTGGCCGGTTAAGGAATAGTAACAGACAACAGTCACCGGAGTTGTATGGTACGACTGGCGAGTGGTGATGCAACAGGGAAGAGTCGGGGGTGGCGGTGAGTGGTGACACAACAGGGCAGGGGTATGGTCGACGGGCGAGATGAGGATGTCAAGATGTGAAGGACTGAAGGGGAGGGTGTGCAGGATTAGTGGGTTCTTGGCGGTAATCGGGATGTCAAGATGTGAAGGGGTTTTTGGAGAGGAAATAGGGTTTGGAGAAATTGGAATGAAATGAGGGATTGAGGGATTAAGCGTGAAACGAAAATTATTAAGGAGAGAAATGAGAATGGTCAACCGGTCAAGGCCTCAAGGAGTTTTGGGCTTGGGCTGAACGAAAATTATTAAATTTAAAAAAAAAATTGGGTTGGATTCCGGTCCATTCCGGTCCGGACCGGAAAATTCCGGTTTTTACCCTACCCTACCCGGAAAACCGGAATCCCTCATTTTGAAGGATCGGGGACCGGAATCTACCGGACCGGTCTGATCCATTTCGATCCGATTTTCCGGTCCGGTACAAATTTATACACCCCTACCTGTGTGTACCAAGCTTCAAGTTCAATCTCTTGTCAGTTTCCAAATTAACAAGAGAATTGAACTGTTGTGTAAGGTTTTTCCCTGTTTTTTTTTTGTATTACAGGATCTCTTCACTGGGAAAGTGAAAGAGATTAATCGGTTGAGAGGTGGATGGCCTATACATGTTGGATTCTGGGAGAAGTTATATTCAATCATCTTTTGCACAAGTCAATGCAGTCCAGGTTTCAGCTTCTTCAGCAGAGATGCATGCAAGAATATGGCACAAAATGATGGGTCATGTTCCTATGAGTGTGCTGAGGAAGATAGATGAATTTGGTAATAAAGTTAATTTCACAATAAACCACTGTGAGATCTGTCCTAAAGCTAGGCAAGTCAGGTTACCTTTTCCTATAAGTACTAATAGGACTGAATTACCTTTTGCATTGTTACATATTGATGTGTGGGGTCCCTATAGAGTTCCTATTTATAATGGAATGAGATATTTCCTCACAATTGTTGATGATCACACTAGATGGACATGGATCAATTTGATGAATGTTAAATCAGATGTCTCTTCTGTTTTAAGAAACTTGTTTGCAGTCATTAAAACATAATTTAATGCAAGAGTAAGGAAGATCAGGACTGATAATGGGTCAGAATTCCTCAATCACACTTGTGATGAATTATTCAAGAAGATGGGGATAATACATCAGGTTTCCTGCTCATATACACCACAACAAAATGGAGTAGTAGAAAGGAGCATAGACATATTCTTGAAATTGCAAGGGCCATTAAATTTCAGAGCCACTTGTCTACAAGATTCTGTGCTGAGTGTGTTGAGACAACTGTGTACATCATCAACATAGTGCCATCTGTAGTTATTGAGAATGTCTCACCATATGAGAAGTTGTTTAAGAAGAAACCTTCTTTATCACACTTGAGGGTTGTAGGATGTTTATGTTATGCAACAAATCTTGTTAAGAAAGACAAATTTGATACCAGGGCAATCAAGTCAGTCTTTCTTGGTTATTCTGTCAGGCACAAGGGTTACAGACTGTTGACTTTGGTGGATAAGACCATATTCATAAGTAAAGATATATCATTTTATGAGGATATATTTCCATTTGATCAGACCAAGAAATCTGAGACACAACAACATACCTCTGATCCCGATGCAGATTATTTTCCTGATCTTGAGGTACAAGAGATTGGCATATACAAAGGAAGTTATGAAGCACAGGAGAATGGCACAAACAATCAACTATTATTCAGTAATGATTTAGAGTGTGCTTTAGCAGAGAATTTTGTATCAACAGAGCAATGTATTCCAACAGATCAAGTTATTTCAGAGGATAGAACTGAAGAAGGAGATAAGGATGTGAATGCGTGTATTGCAGTTCCATCTGAAGTACAAACAAGGAGGCCAGTTAGAGAAAGAAGACCCAGTACATGGTTGAAGGATTTTGTTCACAACTCAGCACATTCCAGGGCTATACATGTCAAATATCTATTGGCTGATGCAGTGGATTATACTGGAATGTCCAAGTCTTACCACAGTTTTCTGGTAAATATTTCAGTGGATAATGAACCAAATTCTTATACAGAGGCTGCAAGGGATAGCAGGTGGATAGAAGCCATGAAGAATGAGATTCAAGCCTTGGAAGATAATCAAACTTGGGAGCTTGTGAATTTACCTGCTGATAAGAAGGCTATTGTATGCAAATGAGTGTACAAGATCAAGTATAAAGTCTCAGGAGAGGTTGAAAGATTCAAGGCAAGTTTCACCAGTGGCCAAAATGGTCACTGTTAGATATGTCATTTCTATTGCTGCAGCAAGAGGGTGGATAATTCACCAGATGGATGTCTTCAATATTTTTTTGCAAGAAGATCTTCATGAGAAAGTATACATGCAAATGCCACAGGGGTTCAATCACAGTCAGCATAAAGTTTTCAGATTGCTTAAATCATTATATGGCCTTAAACAAACATCTAGGCAATGGAATATCAAGTTGACCATTGCATTGGTAGCCTCAGGTTTCACTCAGAGTCACTATGATTACTCCCTTCTCACTAAGAAAGAAGGAGATCTAGTAATGATTTTCATTTATGTTGATGATCTCTCATCACTGGGAATAACACCAAGCTGATTGAGTCAACTAAAGAGACATTGCAACAACACTTAAGATTAAAGATCTTGGAGAGTTGAGGTATTTCTTGGGGTTTGAATTTGCCAGGAATAAAAATGGCATTGTGATGCATCAAATGAAGTACACACTAGAGTTGTTAGCTTATTTAAAGTTAACATAATCCAAGCCCTCAGGGTCGCCTATGAAACTAAATGTCCAACTGACTTTAGTGGTTTTTGATAGACATTTGCAGGATTTGGTCATGGCAAATGGACATGAGGCTGATCTTGGTCAAGATGATCCACTAATGGAAGATCATTTCCAATACCAGAGACTCATTTAGAGGCTTTTGTATTTGACCAATACTCGACTAAATATTGCATTTATTGTGCAATGTCTTAGTCAATTTATGCAGGCTCCAAAGATCTCTCACGGCCTACCGGTAATTGTCAAGTATCTCCGTCGTTCTCAGTGGGGCTTTTCATGCCTGGGATACCGCTTGATATGTCGGGCCATCGTGATGTGGACGGATCTCGCCAACACCAGCGATCGGTGATCGTTATGTGGTCTTTTGGCGTGCCACGATCTTGGAAGTCCAAGAAACAACCTACTATTTCCAGAAGCTCCGCTGAGGCTGAATATAGGAGCTTAGCTTCAGTGGTTGCAGAGATTGTGTGGATCACTGGTTTGTTCTCTGAACTGGGAGTCTGTCTGACTATGCATGTTCCAGTTTTCTGTGATAGTAGGTCGGCTATTCAGATAGCTGCCAACCCAGTATTCCATGAGCGTACCAATCACATCGACATTGATACTTTATTCGAGAGAAGGTGCAGCAGGGGTTGGTGTCTCCTTTTCATCTTGCTACGACTGAACAACCAGCTGACTTACTTACGAATGCTCTCACACAGAAGCAGCACATATATCTCCTGTCCAAGTTAGGTCTGAAGAACATTTTTTCCGGACCTAGCTTGAGGGGGGAGGGGTGTTGGAGAGTTTGAGATTAGTTAGTTAATGAAGGTTAGATTAGTTGGTTAAGTGTAAGCTTTTTTCTTGTTATAGTTTTACACCTTAAAATTTTTCATTTGTGCAAGTTAGTCCAACATCTCACTATATATAGTGAGATATTTTGTATTCTTTTAGTTAAAAGAAAATACAGAAAAGTTCCCACATATTTCATCTTCTCTGCATCCATGGACATTGCAGTCCCGATATGATGCATGCAATTCACAATATCAAAATCTATCAGTGAGAAGCAATTTGTGTTTGATTAATATTTTTTAAAAAGTGATTTTGAGTGTAAAATTACCAAAAAGAACAAGTAGCAATGACCATTTGTTATTAAAATTATTTTATAAAGAGAAATTATATTAAATATCCATATGAAAGACTTTAATTAAATTTTTATCTTTATTTAATTAAAATTTTAAAGTTCATATTAAAAAAAATCAACGCAATAATACAACCTAAAATAGATAAAGAAATTAATTATAAATTAATGGATTAATGAGGGATATACTTGGTAAATATGTATTTATGATAGATATATTTTTGTATAGAAAAAAATAAATTTCTATTTCTGTTTCTGCTTTTTTCAAAAAGCAGAAATTTCTATTTCTCTCCAACCGAAGAAAAACTACTCCTGCTTAAAAGTAATTTTACTAATTGATCAAATACTTCAAATAACTAAAAAATGTTTTTTTCTAATAAAATGCTTTTGGCCTCAAAGCGACCAAACATGCTCTAAAGGGTGAGTGGGGTCCTTAGTGAGGTAGGGTTATTCTCAGGGTTTTTGGACTAAAAAACACACTCCAAATAATACTCTTTTAATTTTATTTATAGTTAAATTATGTAAATTGGTATGAAGTTATATTAAACGATCTGCTAGATTAATTAAACTATATTGATATAACTTGATACTACTTTCATTCAACATATATGTTAGATTAATTAAAAATTCAACATATATGGCGCGTTGGTGTGACTTTTTGTTATCTTTATTTTACTTCTCTTGTTAAGTCATTCACAAATGATGTCACATTGTTATGACTCTGTGTTTTCTTGATTCAACCTATCTTGTTCAATAATTTATAACCCGTCAGATTGACATGCCTTTGTGATATATTCATTATACGCTTCTTGTTCGATCTTTTACAAATTTCGTTAGACTGACATGACTTTGTGCTATATTCATCGTATATATCTTGTTTATTTGTTCGCAAATTTGTGACATGACTTTATAGTTTATAAATGTTCAATTGTTCACGAAAAAATCATGACGATGTGACTTGATTTTGTGTTATTTTCATTTTATCTATATTGTTAAATTGTTTACGAATCAAGACGTATTGACATGATTTTGTGCTATATTTATTTAACACATCTTGCTAAATTATTCACCAAATCCCTTCGAATTGACATGACTTTGTGTTTGTTCAAATTTTCACAAAATTCTGGGTGATTGGTATGATTTTGTGTTATTTGCTCTTCTATTTTGTTAAACTACTCACAAATCCTACTGAGTTGACATAATTTATTTATGTTGTTCGACAACGTAATTTTTTAATATGTAGTTTCAATTTTAATCAAATCACCCCAAATTTGCTCCAAAATGATATCTAATTTGAAGGGGGGGGGGGGGGGCTCCCCATCTCAAATTGTTGAGCGTTTTATTATTTTAACTTTATATTGATTGAAATTTTTGTAATAAAAGAGAAAATTTGAAAAACTAATTAAGAATTAGTTATATTATCAATTGAAAAAAAATATATTAGAACGAATCAATTATAAAGTAATATTAAAAGGCTAGAAAAGTAGACATTAAATAAAAAAAAGTGCTCCCTAATTTCCCCTCCACTGATAGTTCTCTCCTGGTCCTTATTACTCCTATATTTTATTATAAAATTTTAAGAGAAATTTATCATGAATCAAATTACGGGCGTCGTGGTGGCACCTACAATATCCCCCAGTAGGCGAATCAATCCCAAAACATTTTACAACATAATTATTTAACAATGCGAAAAATAAGAAAAATGTACAAATATAACAAATCTCTTTATTAAAATAACAACCATCGTTTACCCTTACACATATTACTCCCAAAACCTGGTCTGAATCGTACAAGGACTACTAAGATACAATAGAATGAAAGAAATAGAACAACGCCGCCCTGAATGAATAGGAACAGTCTGACTAAAATAAAAAATCAAGGCCGCCAGGGATGAGAGACATGTCTTAATCTTTTCGTGCTCCAAGTTGCAACCTGAATAGACCAAATACATGCATCCACTTAAAAGATGCAGCAAATATAGCATGAGTACACAACGTACCCCCGTAGGCATCATAGGTCGACAACGGCGAAAGTTACGTAATAGACACAAACATCAAGTTGACTCTCAAGTAGACCCTATTCTAGACAGTCCAAATAGTCACATAAGTTATTTTATTAACGTAAGAGTCCAATCACAATCAGGTACTATTCAATTCATGCAAACAAGGATCTTACAATTAATACCCATCGTTTAATAACCTCAGTCTAAGTCATATTCATATTGCCTTCACTTACTCAACTTAACTAATCCAATAGACAAATAGACACTTAGTTCACAACATCATCTAATAATGCTTTCCAAGAGTATACGATTAGTTTGGCTATAACGACATTAGCTAATCTAATATCTCTAACACCTTAGACTTAGTTATGATTCCATACACTTATGTGCATGACACATAATGGTTCATCTAGCGTTCTCGTTATACCTTAAGTAGAAGTCCACGTCGTACACCCTTTGATTAAGGAGGAGATCTACACATACATAACATACAAATCAACAACTACAACACGGCGTCTCCATAGGTTCCTTACTAGACACTTTACCGATTAACGCTATCAATCACCAAGCAATACATATACACACATAGTTCTCTTTGATCTACAAGACAATACTAACATATTGACATCACTGACCACAATAACGGTTTGTCATCGAGTACTTAGACTCCAAAGGTGTAAACCACAAAAACAACTTCACAGAGAACAAGCCAAATCATGTCAACCAATTCAATTATCCAAGTTCATTTAATTATGAAAGCACCTAAGTTCTAATAATCATTCCAATAACTTTACCAATCAACATGTAATCAAAGTATAAATATATGTATGATATGAATGCAATGCAAATGTCATGTACTTTTCACATCCAGTATACATGCATTTAAATTCTATGAACTGCACACCCATGAGGGACCCGCGCCATCCATATACTTATTCGGAATTTCTCAACGGATCCCAACTCTTGGTTGTAAAATCAATATCAACCATTTTCATCATCTCATTATTTTCAACCATCTCATAATATAACGTTGTCTTCCCTTTCCCGATCTCATCAGACCCACAATATTTTTATACCACTCTCATTTTAATATCATCAGAATCATGAGTGTATGAATACAAATGACAATACAAGACAAGTAATCACGATGTATGAGAGACAATCAAGTATAAGAGATGAATATCACATGTTTTCAGAAAATCACTAACACATAATCCACGTAAATCAGGATATCATATCGAAAGCAATGTGATGAATAAACACAACAATAGTAATAATGGGGATGAGCTTACATAATGGCGACAAGCCCAAACAACAGCAGTCGGAATCAGCTTAAGGTTGATTCCCCAAATCACCCATCATCACAGTTCAATACTGGTATCCACCCAAGCGTTCATCACAATCGCTAAGGTTGGACACCCAAGTACGTCTAATATCCCTCAACATTTATAACTAATATGTACTTCTATCAAAGTCTACAAAAGATAAATCGTAGCCTACCTCAAAGCCGAGCAGGAGTCACAAACCGTCACCCTCTGCACAAGTCTTGCCCTTTCGGAGTGCCTCGTAGTAATCGTAGTTTAACATATATAGACCCTACATTAATAATTAAGCTAATACATATAAAAGGACTTAGTCCTTAAACAAACCAAAAGACACCCATAATCAACACCTGGGCCCATGCTGCCAAAATCTGAACTTTATTACTCAAAAAGTATAATAACATACTAAATAGTCACATCCTTAAGTTAATTTGAAAATTAAACCCAATTGAATTCTCAATTCAAGATTTAGTAAAAGCCCCATTTTCCAATTTCAAAAAGGGTTTCTATTACCTAATTAATCAACAAAATAACATCATCTATCATTAATCAATACTAGTTTACAAATCATGATCATCTAATCACTACAAGAAAAAAAAACATTTGTCAACAACATTTTTTGTTGTAATGTTGGATGTTGTTGCCAAAAGTACGTTTCACAACAACAAATATTGTTCCATGTCGTTGCAATAACATCTGATGTGAAAAGTTTTCGCAACAACAGTTATTTTTATTGTTGTTATTTACGTTTTTATATTAAATTGTAATTGCCATTTACGGTTTTTAGCAACAATATATTTATTATTTCTAAAATTTTGTTGTCAATTCTAGACTTTCTTGTAGTAAATTCATAATCCATCCACAAATCAAGGTTTTACCCCTCTAATTCTATGATGAACACTTAAGACCTTTCTTCCCTAAATAAGTCTATACTAGGTTTTAAAAGACAACAATAATCAAAAGGGTGAAATTATACCTCTAATGAAGAACCAAAGTGAAATACTCAAGAATTTTCTCCCTTAGCCGAGCTCTAATTCCAATAGAATGATTTGAGAAAATGAATTCATTTTAGGGATTTTAAGGCGACTCCGCCCCTACGGACACATTTCGGCGGAAAACATAGTCGTCGAGGAGAGACAACTTAAAATCTCAGAGGGGTGTTGAACTTAGAAGGACTCCACAGTGGCGTCATCGCCTCTGTGATAAAACTTCCACAGAAGAGAAAACCACAAAATGCACAAGGCCCGCATCTACGAGCCAACCCATGCAGAGGCAGACACGCAGAAACGATCAGAAGACCGCTAGCGCGGACACCAGAAATCAACAACTCCAGAATTAGCCAATTCTCCATCAAACACTCGAAATGCTCTCGGAACCCCTCATATACAAACCAAACATGCTACCTCAAGGTAAATCGTGCTACGAACTCGCTCGCTCGCGCCCTCGAATTTCTCATACGATCGAGCCAAGACATATTTTCTACGGATTCTCCCAAAACAACCAAATATCATAATTCATAAATAAGGTCATAAAACACATCTGAATGCCTCGGGAAGTGAACCCATGACTCGACTAAGTCATAAATGACTCTATAGATATACCGAAAGAGACGGAACCCGGAAATGAATCCATATTTATGATTTCTAAAATCTCTATTTTGAGATCTTCTTCCGATAATCAAATAAAGGCACCTCGGTATCAGTGTCACCCAACCCCGCGCGTCACATACCCCACATAGAGTCTACGGAAAGGGTAATTTAGTCAAATACGTTCTCTAGCCAAAAACAACCAGACGGATGGTTACAAAATTGTTCCTAATAACTTGGAAAACACCAATTAAATTACAAGAGAAATCACCAAAACAAAAGAGCTTTGAAAACATATTGAAATGGAAAAGATTACATGATCCTTGCCTAAAAATCAGATTTATTTGCTATTGTGTATTTCGTTGATCCCTATAACCCGTCAATGGTTAATAGTCAAAAAAATTGTGTCGGATAATCAACCATAAAATAAAACATAGGAAGAGCACCTCATCAAAATACAAATCTCTTCATCACTAGATAAGTGGAAAACAATGTTATAGTACGTCTAACTTCGGTTGAACATCTCGTCGGAGTTTGAATCCTTCTACTTCTTATTGGTGAAAAATACAATTAATTGTAATTGAAAAATAAAATGAACAAAAAATAAAATAAATAAATATTCAGGCTAAGCCGCAGATATTTTGTTCTCTTTAAGAAGATTCAAGCTCACTGTGGTATAATCTTTACCGATCTAGCAGTAATATTTTTGACTTGTCCCCTCTATGATACAACAGCTCGACAACGTCGTGTAACTCAAATAACCCCAGACTAATTAAAGAATCCAAAGCTTCACCAATAAAACACATTGCTTCAACATAAAATTACACTCTTTGTAGTGAATAAGTTGAAAATTTAGAATATTTTTCTTTCTCTCAAATCTCTTTTTCACTACACACCAACTTCACTTTTATCATGCACACTACAATATTTTCTCTCAAGTTTCTCATACACAATATAATATTTCTCATTATACAACTCATGGAAGAAATACCTTTATACAGGTATCGAAATTCTTTAACAGAGTAAATTAGAAAGTAATGAAATATTAAATGAGGTAGAACATATACAATATTTAAGTTTTAGTGGGATAATTAGTGGTGAAATATGTCATAGTGATCAATCCATAGGCTACACAAAGAAATAATGCTCACGTTCACTATTAACTCAAGCAAATTAATATTATCATTTTAATATTAAAATGCATTTTTGCTCAACATATTTCAAAGGGAAAAGGGTCATATTTGTCCTCAAACTTAAGAAAAAATGTCATATTTGTCCTCCGTTAAAGTTTGGGATCAAATATGTCCTCCGTTAGTTCAAACCTTTTAAATTTACCCATTTTAACGGATTCGCGTGGCGTCACGTGATCACACATGGCAATTTCTGGCTACGCATCTCGCCGGTGATGCCATGTATACCGTCGGCTGAAGCTTCAACAAGCAACAATGGTGAAATTCAATTTAAGATGAATTGAGACACGGGGTTGGTTGTAAAATATAGCTAAGACCAAGGCGAACTCAGGGACACCACCCGCAGTCGTCGACGTTACCTGAGTTGGCCGAAAAACGCACTCAAAGTTTTGAGTTTTTCGATTTGGTCGACCCACGACTCGTGAAGAACTGACAATGGTGGGTGGGTGTAAAATGACGGGTACAGGACGACGAATCTAATGGTGAAACCCCGACCGTCGATTGTAGCCCAGTGGCCGGAAAATCGACGACGTTTAGATTTTAGATTTTTCGATTTGGGTGTTCTGGCGATTTAGAAAGAATCGAACAATATGGGGGTTTCAAAATGACGGCGAGGTGATGGTGGTATACCTCACTGCCGTCAATTCGATCGGAGTACGCCAGAAAATTCAAATCTCCGTCAGGGGTATATACGTCCAGAACTTCGATCACCAAATTGACAAAGAAGATGATGAAATCGACGGTAATGGGTAGTATAGAATTGAAGAGGATGAAAAGACGAATTTTTCGGTATATCACACGTCGCCGGAGCTACCGTGGTTGAAATTTCCGGCGAGGGTACTGTAGCCCGCCGAAAATTGCCACGTGTCGTTCACATGGCTGCCACGTGGCAGATCCGTTAAAAATGGGTAAATTTAAAAAGTTTGGACTAACGGATGACATATTTGACCCCAAACTTTAACGGAGGACAAATATGACCATTTTTCTTAAGTTTGAAGACAAATTTGACCCTTTTTCCTATTTCAAATTAAAAACAGAATGAAATTTGCCGACATTAATAAAGAGAAATTCTCTCTACTTAAAATCAAAGTTATGTAGTCTTTATTAGAACAAAAAAGATGAAATTAATCAAGAGGCCAGGTTGATGATGGAGATCTCTCGACTCTCTTTCAACATTGGCTACATAGTTTGGAAGATCAACTTGTCACACAACGAGTTTTGTTTGAAAGCTTCTCAGGTTTCAAGTTGATGAAGAAAGGACAAAACCTCAAGCTAATGTCCATTGGTAAATATAACATCTGTTAGACTTTCAAATCTCACTTTAGACCTAAATGTTTGAAATTCGAATACCAACTTTAGACATTTGAGTCGGCATTAGGCATGATAGTTTCCAACTTTAGACTCGTAAATTTGAAGTTTGAAACTTTAGATCCGTGATTTTTTAACTACAACCTTGCGAGTCTGAAATTAAGATGCTTAAATTTAAATGAATTTATGAACTTCGCCTATTCTTTAAATCGGATCTTAAACACAGCTATTTGTGCAATTGCTTAAGCCGAACTTTTGGTTAGCCCAATATCAGGCTTTTTTGGATGATCAAGGCCCGTACTGAACTCCAAAATCCCAATCTCTCACCCACCGTGATGCTGTGATCATCAATGCAATTACTAGCCAATGTTTATACCAAAAGCAAAATCTTATTTACGTGTCAAAATTACACTTGAAGGTGACCTAATGACTTGGTTATTACTCCCTTCGGATTAAAAAAAGCGTCCAATTAACCTTTATTTTTAATCTTATTTTTTCATATTTACTCTTATTAAGTATTAAGTGATCAAATTTTATTATTTATTTAATTAGAAATTGTTAAATATATGAGATATACCGTGATATACACTTAAGGGCATATCATGGTTTTGTAGTTTGGATAGGTTTTAGTCCACTGTTTGTGTATACCTTGTAGTCCGTGATTAGTCTTGTATTTTAGGTAATATTTTAGTGTAAATATTACATTAATTAGTATTATACATTTACAATAATTATAGGAGTCTTGTACTACTAGAATATGATTTTGAGATTAGAATAGAATAGAATTCTCCTATTATGGATATTGTAACTTGTATATATACTCTTTCATTAATGAAAATAATCAAGGAGATTATTTCTTTCATGGTATCAGAAGTCTATGTCTTAAAATCCTCTCTAAATTTCTTCCAAATTTGTCGTCATAATTCATAAAATCTAAAGCCTTTCATCTCGGAATTCGTGCCGACAGTTCATCTTTTCTTCCGAATCCCTCAATCGTATATTATTCTATCAGTATGTCTACATCAAAGAACATGTTTCATCCTGTTACACTTCGTGGTTTTAAGACGATAATTAAGAACGTCATTAAGGAATAAGATTCGAATTTTGGTATTAAAATATATTTCTACATGCTAATACATAATACATTTTAAATACTACACATGTGACGACGAGGATTAATACGGATAGTGAAAATTGTTCCAATGAAGTTACGGGTGAGTAACGAATTATATTAGATTACGAGACCTTATAAAAAATCGGGAATTAAAGAAAACAGGATTTAAGCTTTAATTACTACTTGACAAACTAATTTATGAAGACAAGAAAGGGGTGGACCAAAGTGTAATATTAAGGGACCAAAGTGTCAATTACATTTTCAGATTTTGGTTAGTTTAATAAACTTATCATCTTCTTCATTCCATATGATTTTCAAGAACAAAAACCCTCCATTTTTCCTCTCTTCTCTCCTCCAAACCCTAGCCGAGATCCACCCCAATACATAGAAAAAAATTCAGGTTTTTATCTCCTCTTCTTAGGTTACATTTTCACCCAAAAATTTGAAGCAAAACAATGAACAATTTCGGCCCTGCTGGCCGAATTTTAGGGCACTAAATTTCAAGTTTTTAGACTAGATTTTGGGAAGAAAAACGTGTAGGGATGGTGTGTTAACATTGTAGAACACATGCATGTCAATTTGGAGTAGAAGAAGTGAAAATTGGGCAAGAATTAGGGGAAAAACGTGATCGCTGAAAGCGCTTCGTGTTTCACTTTTCTTTGAGGTAAAATTCTTCTTCTTATGATATGATTAGGATTGCATGTTATTGTAATTAAAGAAATGAATGTGTGTTAAGAGAAAGTTGAAATTTGGACAATGCATATGACTATATTTGGGTATATATGCCGATTGGGACTGTTGGTATGAATTGGAGTTAAGTGTTGTTCATAGTATCACCAATTGCATGTTGAGAATTGAAGAAGAAATCTTGATGTTTAAAGTTATGGTTGTTATATGAAGTTGTTGGAAATTTAATTGGAGATTAAGGAATCTTGACATTTAAGTTGTAATTAGTTATATGGAAGCATTGAAATATGGAATTGGATCCTAGGAATTAAGAAAAAAATTTGGAATTGAAATATGTTGTTGGCCGAAAGTTGATGGAAATTATTGAACATTATTGTGATGTATTAAGGGCTGATTTAGTACTTAAAATATAAGTTATAAACATGCATATGTTTTGAGGTAGTTACCTATACATGTCTTGGAAGAATTAAAGTGTAGAAAAGTGTTAATTTCACATTCTTGAATTTGCGATGTTGCTAGAAGATTGGATTGCTTCTATGAACTATCTAACATAACTAAAGGATTGATTAACATGAGAAATAAATGTAGTAACCGCTTTGGTTATCGAAGTTGTTGAATTGTATAAATATAAAAGAGAAGGAATGTGCACTATGGCGTAAATGGAGCAATTGAGATTGTTTTGATTATATATTGGAATGGTGGTTGGTTATTGATATTGTTGGCTTGTTGGTAAATTGTGGATATGCATATAAACATGGGAAGTGTTTCCCGATATGCCGGTCATTAGAAGGAAGAACCGCCATAAAAAGATTCCTCGTGTATCATCTGTAGCAAAACTATGAACGGGAGCTAGCAATCCGGACCGTATTGAAAAGGTTCCTGAGACACAACATGGAAAAGTAACAATATTAAGAAACTGTTCAGCATGAGGAATGGCTGGCGGAGCAAGTCAGGCTTGCTGGTATAACGCTTTGATAGGTACGAAGTCACTAATAAAGCTATATTAGGTACATGTAGTCAGTCATATTAATGCTATTAGGGCATCCAACAGACAAAGTGATAGCATACTTTTCCTTAAACTAAGTGAAACCCAATTAGTTGTGTAGCATTTCTAAGTTTCTTTTCTTTTCTTGCTGGAAAGGAGCTGAACTTACCTAAAGATCATTTCCTTTTTTTGTCGATTGAATAATGTTGTAAATAGAGTATAAGAGTCAAGATTGAAACGTCGAATGCTCATCAACCAGGGTGAGAGAGATAGGAGAGTAGGGGGAGAGGAGCTGAAAGAAGAAGGAAATAAATGAACGAACTTGCAGGCCTTACCTTATACCTTACCTCAACGAAAAAAACTAAGGAGAATGACGATTCCATGCCTTAAGGCTGACTGAAGCTTCCCTCTTTCCAGGTCTCCATTACCCCGGAAATCTTTTTTCATCGCTCAGGTTTGGAATCCTGTTCAGACTCGAACGACTTTGAACAAGATGGTACCTGTACCCGAAACCGACAGAGGTAGGTAGGTAGAGAATACCTAGGGGCGCAATTTTGGTAGAATAGAAAGTTGTTACTCAATATAACTTACGTTAGAAATCATAGAATTGGCGAACGTATTATCATTATTATAGGTTGACGTACTAGACGAGACATATCTTAGTATTGAGTTGATTAGTTCGCCTAAGAGGTATGTGAGACTATCCTTCCTTTCCTTGGCATGATTTTGTGAAAATCATTCTTCTTTCTTTTGACATGATTTTAATGAAAGTACGGCGGACGTACGTGATTTCTTCAAAGGCTAGTTTTAATCAAATAATGATTCATGATATATTAGTGCCTTGACTTTCCAAAAGATGTTTTAAAATGATATGTGATACGCTAAGCGCCTTGATTTTCTAAAAGATGATTTAAATGATATATGATATGATAATGCCTTTTTCTTATTCCATTGAGAGTCAAATGATAATTTAAGTTATATATGGTTGTTCATGATATTCTGCTCGTGACAAGTGTTATTACTCATTTCATCGAGTCCCTCACTACAGGGCCGAGACATGTTATACATATATGATTCCATCGAGTCCCTCACTACAGGGCCGAGATATGTTATATTGATAATCTCATCGAGTCCCTCACTACAGGGCCGAAACATGTTATATTGATAATCCCATCGAGTCCCTCACTACAGGGCCGGGACATGTTATATTGATAATCCCATAGTGTCCCTCACTACAGGGCCGAGACATGTTATATTGATAATTTCATCGAGTCCCTCACTACAGGGCCGAGATATGTTATATTGATAATTCCATCGAGTCCCTCACTACAGGGTCGAGACATGTTATAATGATAATTTTATCGAGTCCCTCACTAGAGGGCCGAGACATGTTATATACATACATATGGACATGATGACTCTATGGGTAAGCATTCAGGGTTACTGATATGATTCTCTATTTTTCTTGGCACAATTATGATATCATTTACAGTCTTTCATGTTTTACATGCTCAATACATTATTTCGCATCGACTCCTTTTTGGAGCCGTTCACGCCCGCAGTCTGCATCGAGCTAGTGACCTCCGGTTTAGGATATCTACTCAGCTGTTGGAGAGCTCCATTGTTCCGGAGCCAGTCATTTTGGTACAATCCTTTATTATTTAGACTTATGTATATTTTGGGCACGACGGGGTCCTGTCCCGTCTTATGTCATTATTGTACTCCTAGAGGTCTGTAGACAGTTGTGGGTTGAACGTATGTAAATCTATCTTGATCAATCATGATGTTGTATTCTGTGTTGGGGTGTTTCCGCGTATATGTGATGCTATTTGGTGGCAGCCTTGTCGGCTAGCCTGTTATGATATGTTGGTTAGTTGTGACTCCTCCGGAGACAGGTACACCCTTATGTAAGACAGCCTTGTCGGCTCGCCTACTTTGGGCATATGTTATAGATGCTGCGTTATACTGTCGAAATTTTCTATTACCCTTAAGTTTCAGTTGATTATGGGACAGGTTAGTGTAATGGCGTCATTAGGGCGTTTAGTCGCGGCCCGTCGGGTCGGGTCGTGACACATCCTGTCCTTGCAGTTTCTAACATCAAGAATCACATCCATCTTGTTCTTGAAATAGAAAAGTCCAATATGCGACGTGTGCCGAACTGTTCAAAATTCACGCGCACTCGCATCAAGTCATCTATCACATAATCCCTGCGGCTCGTGAGAATACGAAGGTGCCAAAACGCAAGGATGATCCTAAATTGTGGACGACTCTTGATGCCACAGTCCTTCAGTGGATTTACTTCACTATCTCTACTGACATGTTGCAGACGATTATTGAGCCGGATGCTACGACAAAGGCTACTTGGGATAGATTTCGTAACATATTCCAAGATAATCAGAATTCCAGATCTGTAACACTTGAGTAGGAATTTTCCACGTCAACATGGAAAATTTTCCAAACGTTTCAGCGTATTTCAAAAGGCTGAAAGAATTGGCGGACCAACTCCGCAATGTTGGTGTGCCCGTTAGTGACGATCGTTTTGTTCTACAGATGGTTGCTGGCCTATCTGAGGCCTAAAATGGTGTTGGAACTATCTTTCGTCAGAGTAATCCTCTCCCGAAGTTCTATCAAGCTCACTCCATGCTTACATTGGAAGAAGCTGACTTGGCTAAAAAGGCGGCTACGAGTGCATTTAGCCTGATGGTCAAGTAGGCTACCATTCACACTGTGCTCAGCTTGACTCTTTTGAAAGCATGACCCATTCATCAGCTGGATGTGAAGAATGATTTCTTACATGATGATCTCAAGGAGACAGTCTATATGCATCAGCCCTTGGGGTTTAGGGATCCCAAATATCCTCATCATGTTTGTTTGTTGAAAAAGTCCTTATATAGGCTTAAACAGTCACCACGGGATTGGTATAAGAGGTTTGCAAACTATGTATCGACTATTGAGTTCTCTCACAGCAGTTCTGATAATTCATTGTACATATATCGTCGTGGTTCTTCCTTGGCTTATATACTGTTATACATGGATGATATTATCTTGACTGCCTCTTCTGATGTATTACGTCAGTCTATCATGACAATGCTCAGTTATGAGTTTGCTATGAAAGACTTGGGGCCCTTGAGTTACTTTTTGGGATTGTCGTCACTCATCATGCAGGTGAGTTGTTCTTATCACAAAAGAAATATACAACTGAGATCATTGAGAGGGCTGAGATGTCATCCTGTAAGTCCACTTCCACTTCAGTTGATGTTAAACCCAAATTGGGTGTTGCGGCTGGCTCCCCGTACGAGGATCCGACCCGTTATCGCAGTCTTGCAGGGGCTCTTCAGTATCTCACGTTCACGAGACCAGACATTACGTATGTCGTGCATCAGGTGTTTTTGTTTATGCATGATCCCAGAGTTGAGTACATGAATGCACTCAAACACATTATTCGATACATCCAGGGGACTTGACTATGACTTACATTTATATCATTCGTCGACGTCTACACTTGTCTCGTATACAGATGCTGATTGGGGTGGCTGTCCTGACACCAGACGGTTTACGTCTGGCTATTGTATGTTTCTTGGTAATAACTTGGTCTCTTGGTCTGCCAAGCGTCAATCGACTTTATCACTCTCTAGTGCAGCGGCCGAGTATCGAGGGGTAGCCAGTGTGGTCTCTGAATACTGTTGGTTGAATAATCTTCTATTAGAGCTTCATTGTCCTATTCAGAAAACGATCTTGATTTATTGTGATAATGTTAGTGCCATCTATCTTTTCTGGTAATCCGGTTCAGCACCAACGCACTAAACATATCGAGATGGTCATAACTTTGTTCGCGAAAAGGTCGCTGGTGGTCAAGTACGCGTCTGTCATATCTCTTCCAGGTATCAAATTGCAGACATTTTTACAAAGGGTCTTTCCTCGATCATTTTTGAAGATTTTAGAGACAGTTTCAGCGAATAAAAACCGTTCGCTATGACTGCGGGGGTGTTAAATATATGAGATATACCGTGATATACACTTAAGGGTATATCACCGTTTTGTAGTTTGGATAGGTTTTAGTTCACGGTTTGTGTATACCTTGTAGTTCGTGATTAGTCTTGTATTTTAAAGTAAATATTACATTAATTAATATTATATACTTACATAATTATAGAAGTCTTGTACTATTAGAATAGGGTTTTGAGATTAGAATAAGAATATGATTTGTCTATTATGACAATTGTAATTTGTATATATACTCTTTCGTTAATAAAAATAATAAATGAGAGAAATATTTAATAAAATTACATATTTTTTACCTAGAAATTATATTTTTGCAAATGAATAGGTGAACACTATTCTTGAATCTTGAGTACAACTTTGGCACAAAAGTTGCAGTAAAAAGTGAAAGAAAATCTTATCTATTGTTCCAACCAAATGTTTTTTTAATCTAATAAACAATTATTTTAGGAGCTTCTAGGTGGTCCACGCTTATGCACTTTTGTACCCCTTTGATCTTTCTTTGGCCTTGTTTTCTTGGGCACTAATTTCGAGGTGAAGAGTCGGTTTGTGTTCTGGGTTAGTTGAAATATGTGATTTTCTTGGTGGGTTTTGAATTTCTTGGTGGATTAAGTGACTTTTGTTTTGATATGTGAGATTTAACTGTTTATGCTAGGAAAGTTTTGATCTTTGAATTCTTGGGGGTGTAATTTTATAATTAGTTAAATTTGGGAAGTGGGATGAATTTGTAGGAAGACTAGGAAGGAATGAAGAGAGGGAAAGGTGAAGAGAAAGTTATGGGCTTATGTTTCCAAGGCTTCATGTTAATGATACAGAGAAAGGCGGTCCAAGAGCGCCTCCAAGGAACAAGATGGCTTTATATGAGCAGCTCAGCATACCTTCTCAGAGATTCAACTTTGGGGTTCCCAACAACACTGCAAAGTTGGGCCCTCCTTCCTCAAGCCAGGTACAATAAGTTCCTATCATGGTTTTTGTGCTTTGTGAACATGATATGTGTTGTTTGGTTCCTTAAACTTTACAATAGAGTTAGGGTCTCTCTTTGAATTTTCTGTAGTTTGGTTTATTGTTCTAAGCATTTGTCTTAGTTTGACTAGGTATGTAGTTTACGAAGGTAAAGAATTGTGGTCTTAACTTGCCATGTGGGACGTTGGAATTAAAGACAGGAAAAGGAAAAGTAAGACAAACAAATTGAAACGGAGGGTGTATTTAGCATGCCTCTTGCCTTACAGTTGGTTTCTGTTTGCTGTTTGAATTCTTAGATTATGTTTCAAGTATTAGAGATTACAGGAAAGACAATTTTGTAGCTTATTGCTTTGGTATATATGGTATTGTATTATTTTTCACTTCATTTGGTTAAACTTCAGTGCGCATGATCAATTGTCTTCTCTTTATTAGTACACGTTTTTCTCTTTTTGTATTACCTTGTGCTGTTTATCATCCGGATGCAGTGGCGGAGACACTCTAAGCAAGGTGGTGCAATTGCACCACCAGTTTTTTTGGAAATTTTCTATCAAAACGATGTCTTTTTGGATGAAACGGTGCGCTTTAATTTTCTTCGATCAAAATTTTTTTTTTGGCTCCACAAAAACATCTTTGCACCACTAGAATTTGCTTGCTGGATCTGCCTGTTTCTTTAATTACTTATTTTTTGGAAGTTCATTTCGGAGAGCACTATTAATGTGAGTAAGGAGGGGTGATGTTGTGTAAGTGGGTCGGGTGTTGGTTAAATCGGGTTGACCCGAATTTGAGGCACAAGTAGGAGTGTTATTGGTTCTCGGATTACCGGGACAATGGGGTATTGGATGGTGATTTCGGGAGAGTGTAGAGGGAATCGGGTCAAGGCGTTTTGTGGAGTGGTTGTAGACACGTTGAGGGTGAGTGTGATGGTCGGGGTTTGGTGGTTGAGTGGCAGGTCGGTGGAACAGAACTGAACCAGTGAGGTTCTCGACAGGGAGTGTTATACGGACAATTTGGTGTTGTCGGAGTTGGGCGGGTAGTTGTGAATGGATTCGGTTCAAGGCATTTTGTGGAGGTGTTCCGGGTATGTTAAGGGTCAGGAATATGCTCGAGACTTGGTGGTTTGGTGGTGGCAAGGTTGCGGAACTGAACTGAGGCAATGAGGTCTCGGTTGGTGATTGTAGTGGACTGTTGTGTGTTGTCGGGCTTGGATGGTTATTTGTGTGAGGTTTCGATTATTGACGTTTATAGCGAATGTTAAGGGAGTATTCTGGAGTGTGTTGGTGGAAGGGTTGAGGTAGTTTGGTCGAGGGATGCACTCGGAATGCGAGATGCAAGTCCGGACGCACACCAAGTGTTGTAGGCTTAATTTGGTTAAGTGTTTGATGATTGTGGCTAAGCATTGATGGTTGTGATTTTTATAAAGTATGATGGATAGGCCCAAGGATAGAGATACATGGGTTTTACTGCCCGTATCGACATCAAGGATAATGTGATCAATACCACAAGGTCAAGATCGGGGTTCGCTAAATGCAATGCCCGTGAACTAGCCAAGTGAGAGTGATCGATGCCCTTTTAGTGACCCTAGGCTTAGGCTAAGTTGGTCCACACAATTCCAACCTTCACTTACCACCAAGGGGGTTCCTCAAGATTGGGTATTGACTAGGCCACACAATCCTAATTAGTGACAGATGGGCAGTTTGAGCTGAAGTTGGGCGGGTCTAGATGGACCAATGTCCAACCCGCCCAAAGCTTACATGGGCTAAGATGGGCGGGTCAAGATGAGCTAAATAATGGGTCATAATCCAACTGTCCAACTTGACCCATTACTTTTACAAATTCAAACTTACATTTTATGATGTTATTTTATTTTGTATGATATTTGATTTTTTCATATCTTTATTTTTAAAATAAGAATAATATTTTAAAGAATTTTTTCATTTTTTATAAAAGCAAAATAAATATATAAAATAATGGGTGGGAGGGCAGGGGTAGTGGGTGAGGGAGGGGGTGAGGGGGGCTGGGTAGTGAGGTAAGAATTTTTTTTCATTTTTTATAAATTTTTTGTATAAGTAAAATAAATATATAAAGTAAAAGTTTCGGGTGGGGGATGGGGTAAGCAAATTTTTTTCATTTTTTTATAAAAAGTTTATAAAAGTAAAATAAATATATAAAATAGAAAATTAAAGTGGTTTGGGAGCGGTGGGAGAGGATTAGTGCGAAAAATTCTCATTTTTAATAAACTTTTATATATAAGTAAAATAAATATATAAAATAAAAACTTTGGGGATGGTGTGCGAGGGCAAAGGGAATGGGGGGGGGGGGGGTAAGAAGAAATTTCAAAATTTTAATAATTTTTTTATAAAAGAAAAAATATGAAATAGAAATTTGAGAATGGTCGTATGACATGGGGTGGAGGGGGTAGGTAAGAAATTTTGTAGAAGATGGGGTAGAGGTGAGTAGGGGAGGTAGTGGGTGGGGTGGAGTATGCAGTGAGGCGAGAGATGAGGATGGTTACGTGCTTGGGTGAGAGTTGGTGTTGGGGGTAGGGGATGGATAGTGTGGTGGGTGGTTAGGGTGCGTTGGTGTATTTTTATTGTTCCGAAATAATAAAGGATTTTTTTAAATAATTATTTATAAATAAAAATCTTAATCTAGACTGGAGCTCTAATCGTTAAGATTGAACATTTTCGTGGGTCAAGTTTGGGCATCATATAAGTTCATTTGGGCTGTTGATTTATGATGGGTCAACTTGGGCTAGCCCAAACCAACCCATCATCAAAATCACTCTTGCTCAAATCCATGAAACGTTGGACGGATTGGGCGGGTCATTTGGGTTTGGACTAATTTTGCCACCCCTAGTCCTAATCAACACTTACATCGAAGGGACCTTAGTTTGGGTTTGGCTAGGTCACACGGTCCTAGCTTCCACTTACACTAAGGGTTTGACTCACATAGAACCAACTAAAAGTAAACACACACAAGTGAATACAATTAGTGTTTGAGTAAAACTCACTTTTTATATATCAACTCTTGTCCCCATTACAATGGCCAAAGGCCCCTATTTATAGTAACTAAAAGACTATTCTAGAAAGAAAACTAAAGGACACAAACTACTAGTATACTTTCGGCCATGTGAACGAGTTCGGGTGTACTTGGTGCCCAAGGAACTTCTCGGCCAAACCAAGACAATGTTAATGGTCTTTACTTGGAGACAAGGGTAAACTCAATCCCTTTCACATCCCTTTGTGGAGTCCAAGTGGAAGAATGCATGAATTTGATTCTTCCGACAATCTCATCTTCTTGGAATGTGTTAAGAAGCTTCCATTCCTTGTACTTGTTTGATGAACCATTTCGGCCAACTCCTCATCTCCCCTTTGGACGACTTTGTTGTCCTTAAATTCATTAATTGTTATCTTGGAAGTCTCATCTTCTAGAACATCCTTGTCCTTGCCAACTTGTCCTCCAACTCACGGCCTAGTCATCTTCTTGGAAGACCTTTTGGCTTAGTCAGACAAGGACTCTCGGCTTTGTCACCCCTTACATGACCTATTAATTGTGTCCTAAGGTAGTTATTCCATAGCCTACTATGTCCTAAGCTAAGAGCTAAAAGCTAAGCTAAGTAATAAAAGAAAACAACAAGCTAAAAGAAATGCATGGTCTCGGCCAAGACCTACATACAAATCCGAATAAAACATGTAATTGAATCTTCATGTAACAAGTCCAATTCCACTCCATTTTCCATGCATTTTTAGGCACATAAGTGTAGATCGGCGAGCAACCCTTGGCACCCTTAACAAGTCTCCTAGGCTCAGCCTTTGGCACCCTTAACAAGTCTCCTCTAGGCTCATGCTGAAAGTTTAAGTCCACGGGATTTTTTTCCTTCTGGATGTCTTTGTGTGACAACTACAAAGTGCGAGAGGACCCTAAATTCTTCAACTTAATGTTAGCAGTGTCAATGTTATATTTTTGCTTGGCTTTGTCCTGTGGTCAGTGAAAATTTGGGTATGGCACTTATAGTCACATCTAATTTTTTTCTTAAACTGTGTGGTGATGTTACTGCTGTGCTTTTAGAGGTTTCTTGATGTTACTGCTGGGCTTTTAGAGGTTTCTTGATGTTAAACCATCTCTTTTTGGGCTAATATTCATTGACTGCGTAGTTCATCAATAGCTGTTAATTTAGTGGTTGGTTGAATATGTTAGCTGACGTGGATCAACTACTTTTTGCAGGGGAGTGGACACGACAGAGTTGTATATTTCCCTGTACAACACCCTCCATCCAGACATTTAACTGATAAACCACCTGGCCACAGTTCTGACCCAGTATTCTCTTGCAACAATATGAATTGGAAAAGAGAACAGAAGAGGATGACTTTACTGTCCCCGTCTTTGTTAACTCCAAGCTTGGACAGGCCAATGGGAGTCATACTCTGGATATGGAAAAGCTCTCACCCTCTGGTCCAGTCTTTTCAGGGCATGCTAATAAAGAGTTGGAAGGAGTTACAGATCTAACTTTGAGACAACAGCGTAATAGCCAGAACAAGGAGAATCCCAAATGTACACTTGCTAGTCGAGAGAAAACAACCTCAAACTCTACATCGAAGGGTAAGCTGTCCAGAAGGCCTTCTATACAAATTGACGTAACTTTTGCATTTCACACCAATATATGAGCCTTCTAACGACTTTCACATATTGCCTAACACCAATCTTTTTCAATGACATTGGATCCTCAGGTTGGTTGTACTGTCATACCTGAACCTGTTAAGGGTATAGATGATGGTGATTCACATCCCATGAAAGAATTTGCATCAGAAGAGCATATAATTACTAATGATCTTATTAATGATACGGAATCCCAGGAAGACAGGACATGTAAATCATTACAAACAGGACTTTTGGACCGAGGTGGCGACTTATCTGAGACTTCCATAGTGGAATCTATATCTGGAACAGACATCTCTCCTGATGACGTTGTGGGAATAATTGGCCTAAAGTGTTTCTGGAAAGCCAGAAGAGCAATTGTCAAGTAAGTTCGTGTTGCTTTCAGATTGACATTTAAATATCCTTGTCACATCATCCAAAACATCAAACATGTACCATTCCTTTTGCCAATTGGGTGGAGAAATTCTATTGACTAGCTTTTCTTTAGACCTGACTTTAATTTCGTGATGGTTGTACTACCCAGTGCCACTCAGATCATGATTTATAGAGTGAGACAGAATGACCCCCCTTGTATGTATCCTCATGGTCTTTTCTTGTAAATATAAGGTATGCTCTTTGATATATTTTCATATTCAATAGATAATATTGTGCATTGTGCAGTTTTAAGGCATGTATTAAGAATGAAGGATGTTTGTATACCAGGCATTTTTTTCTTGGTACCTTTTGCTTTATAGCATATCTCAGCTGCTATCTTCTTTTTCTATGGTGATTTATCTTGCCAATTGATGAATTTTGAGTGACGTTTAGGTATGTAAATCTTTATAAAAATGTTTAGGTATGTAAAAGGTCGTGAATGACAATTTTTGAACTTTGTGAATTAAATGTTAATGAAGAAGGTGCAAGAGCAACAAATAAGAAGTCCATGTTATTAGAAGTTCCAAAAGAAAACTTTTTATTTCGTTTTTTGTATATGTTTTTAGCATTTATGTTTTAACGGTTAAAGATAATTTATCTTTTGTTTCGTGATTCTAATAGGATGCCTTGGAGTTTGGGAATTCCACAAATTTTGCACTAGCATTTGTTGTTCTTCTCCTTGTTTGCCTGAGTTTGTTTTTAGTAGTCTTAACAATCTGTTATCCAACAATAGGGGGAGGACGAGTTTGTCTTTGCGATCTAGATTTGACAGAGTATTGCTATATTAGGCACATTTGGATGGGATAATAGCCTTTAGAATGCTACTTTGGGTAACTTTTATATGCTCTTAGACATGTCAGTGGTATCCTATTGCTGGAGTACGTAAATGCAGAGTTAAGGTTGTCTGTGGTATCGCGCTTTTCATGTGTCGCGGCTGAACTAATTCGTGAAGGAAACATATGGCATGATTGTAGTTGTATGGGTAGCTCTCTTGATGCAGAATCTGATAAGTTCCCACAAAGTAGGCATTGTCGTTTACGGCAGCCCTTGAAGTATTTCAGCAGTGGATCACCTTCATATATATCACCGTGGGGACCATGTTAGACTGTGTACTTTGTGCAAGGTGAGCTGGCTGGCACTGGATCATTCTATTCACCGTCGATTTGATATATTCTACTGGGACTTCTTTTTCCTCTTTGTCCTTGTTCTATGGTTGTAAACCACTCTTACTGGGAACACAACCTGTTTATGGAGGTGGAGTTGGTGTGAAAAGATGATGGCCCTGACAACTTGCATGTGTAATTTGGGTATCAGCTATGAAGGGTAATGGCTTTAAAGGAGACTATCTGCGCTATATTTTGGTAAAAATCCTGATCATCCACAAAGAAGTAGGGAGTCGTCTCCAACTCATTCTACATATTTAAGTCATGGCGTAGGCTCCGATAGATGGTTTTTTTAGCTTTTTGGATATCAGTTGACGTGATATAATGTAACATGTATTTGCGTATGAGAAATAAATTTAGTGCCATTTTTGGTTTGAACTTTAAGATTATAATGCGATTGTGGACTTGCGCAGAACTTCTCTTTTCGCATATGTATTGAAGACTGACTCTTTGTAGATAACGATTTTATCATTTGGTGTTTATTGGATGTGTAGACACTCTCTATATATATTGCGTTGCTTTGTCTCTTCAAAATGATTTTCAGCTGTCTTGTTTTAATTTATGTAGTAGATACTTTTGGCCTCATGCATCTGAAGAGATAAACTCTTTCCATTTATTATTTGCTCTTTTTTTTCTTCTTCTGATGCTATCTCTGTTGGTCTGGTACAGCCAGCAAAGAGTGTTTGCCATCCAAGTGTTCGAGTTGCATCGACTAATAAAGGTAAAGCAACTCCAGAGGCTGAATCACTTGTAGCAATTGGTTGTCCGCGGGGTGGGGTGGGGGTGGAAATGAAAATTTGATCTATACATACTGGTTTTCAATGCATTAGTACACCGCTCATGCATTTCGACCTGTTATTGTAACAGGTCCAGAAGCTCATTGCTGGGTCACCAAATACTACGCTTGAAGATTCTGCTTATTTAGGCAAACTTTTAAAGAGTTCGTCTGGCAAAAGACTTCCGTTGGACTGTATTGTTAGAGAGTCTCAAAGTATTCAGAAACGCAAGAATGATTCTGAGAAGCCTAACTTCAGGATGGAATACTCTGCTGAAAGCACTGGGGGAAAGCCATCTCTTTCTTCTGTGCATAATGGTAGCCAACTCTCGAGGGACAGACCATTTTCAGGAAATCCACTGCCAACGCCTGTGACAAATGATTCTAACGCGGGCCCTTGGTGCTTCCAACAACCTTCGGGGAACCAATGGTTGATTCCAGTGATGTCTCCTTCTGAGGGACTTGTATACAAGCCGTTTCCTGCATCTGGATACACGAGTGGGCCTCCAGGATCGACTCCAACAATGGGGAACCTTTTTGCTCCAACATATGGAATTCCTGCTCCTCATCTCCACTATCCAGGGATGGGAGTTCCTTTTACGCATCCAACTGGTCATGGCTACTTTCCTCAATATGGCATGCCTGTTATGAATGCACCAATCTCATCATCTGCTGCTGAAGAGTCAAACCAGTTTACCTTACCGGGTTTACAACGCCAGTTATCTGGAGTGATTTATAACTTTAACAGTCAACATGAGGACTCCAGTAATGTTCCGAGTGGGAAGAATGAAACTATTCCGGATGTTGTAAGGCTTCAGGGCACAAATGATAATGAGGTACAAGCCAGCACTGCAAGTAGTCCAAGTGACAGAGCTCATGGAACTGACATGGCAGAAGGAAGAAACATGCTAATTGTATGGTTATAGATCATTTCGTTAAGCGTAAAAAGTAAAGTTTAAAGTTAAATTATTGTCAAATATAAAAATGTGTCATTTTTTTAGATCTGACTAAAAAAGGAAAGTGTCCTGACCTGATATATAGTGTTATTGTATGGTGTTATTATGTAGGATTGATGTTGAGAGATATTCGAAGATGTTGAAGTTCCATCAAATTCTACTTCTTGCTCTTTTCAACAAATTCTCCTACTTATTGCATAAGTTCAGAATACACAAAAAAAAAAGAATGGTGCATTAAGCTCCCGCTATGCGCGGAATTTGGGGATAGATCAGATCATAAAAATCTATTGTACGCAGTCTTACCTAGCATTTCTGTCAGATGTTGTTTCCACATTTTTAAAATTTAGCACTCATGAGTTAGACCTGTCCACTGCTCGGGTCGGGCCGAGTGACTTTTTTTTTCTGGCTGTCCGACCCTGATCCTATTTTTTTTAGATTTTTCGACCCTGACCCTTCGGGGACCCTACGAGCCTCGGGTCGTCCCTGACCCGCCCTACAAAACAAAAAACGGGGAATTTTGGACGGGTCGGGTCAGGGGCCCGATAATTTTTTATTTTATTTTAAAAATTGAATTTCCAATACTTAAATTGACATTTTCGAAAACATTACCATGAAATTTGGACGTTGAAATCTATTGTATATCGTGAGATGTCAGCTAAAGAAAAGGGAAAATTAGAAACTGATTTGGGGAAAACGTCAAATCGATTGAGAAGACGGACGTTTTTCCAGAAATTGGCTGCCAAGTTATGTCAATTTTTTTTTGGATAAAACGGACATCCGAGCGCAGAGTTATGACCATTTAAAGTTGCACCAATTTACAACTACTTTCGCTCTCTATGTCAATGTTTCACATTAAAACATAAAGTCTACATATATTCTTAAAACATGTAAAAAAACTCCAAAACATGTAAAAGAATCCGATCACGAAGGCAAATCAAAGCTTGCACAGTGGCGGGTCGACGTCGGGTCGGGAGGGTCAAAAATTCTGACCCTGGCCCGACCCTACATAAGATTGGGTCCCCGCTTTTTCGGATCAGGTGGCTCACGGGTCAGAAATACGTTGACCCTGGCCCTGATTTTTCGGGTCGGGTCGAGTCCTCGACCCGATAGACAGGTCTACTCATGAGTCATGAGCACATCTAATCATAAAGATTAAATATTTACCCTTTTCTGGTACTCCCTCTTGTGAACTCTGCCGAACCTCGAGCTTTGTAACATATAACTTATATAAGTGATATATCAATATCTCTTTCCTTTTATATAATGTGTTATCTCATGTGCTAGCTCATGTAGTAATTATCTATTTCAATTAGAGATAGTTAAGTGGACTAAAGTGGAAAAATGCTAATCCGTTGTATGAGTTAATCATATCGAGGATTTGAATCCCTCTCTTTTTGCTCCGTCAGGCTTTCGCCCATTGCGAAAAATTTCACAATGCTGCCTCTCGTAGGAGTCTTCGTGTCTCAGTCTCATGTGGCTGATCATCTTCACACTCAGTCTCATGTGGTTGATCATCCTCTCGGAACAACTACTGATCATTGATATGGTAAGCTATTGCCTCACCAACTAGCTAATCAGACGCGAGCCTCTCCTCGGGCGGATTTCTCCTTTTGCTCCTCAACCTACGAGATATTAACAACCATTTTCAACCGTTGTTACCCTCTCAAGGGCAAGTTCTTACGTTTTAGCTCAATTCCCCAAGGTTTTCTTAAAGCATACAAATGTGATGTAGTAAAATGTTATTGTCACCTTGTCGGACTTAATTGCTAGCACGGACAAAGCATACACACTGAGTATACATGTGAATAATGATGCAAACATTACATGTATTTCAAAGGTGGCCATCTTCCTATGAATTAATGAGTGACAATTGGCTACTATGTGAACGTTGTTATGTGAGTTCATTGAATAAACAAAATGTGTACCACAAAAGATACTGAAATCATATGCGCTTGAAAGGATGAATTTAGGTATGCCCTATGTGCTCACAAAAAAAACTGTAGCTTGTTCTCAATAAATTTATTTAGATACTCAAATTGTAGTTTGTTCAAATTGATCGCCTGAACACATGATGAAGTGCTCTCATTAGACACTTGCGATTGATACATTGGAAAATTTTCTACGCGTGTTCACAATTGTCTATTATTTAGATAAGTTAATCACATAAAATATACATTCTCCGTAATTATACACATCAATATTAATTGAAACATGAATGAGTATTTACGTCTTTTTGAGGTCAATTATATAATTAAAGAAGATAACAATATTTTAGGCGGTTAACTTATCTACATAATGGACGCTTGAGAACACGCCTAAAAGCTTTTTCAAAATTTTGAATCGGAAATGTCTAATAGTTACTTTATCATATATTCAGGTACTCAATTGAAACATATCACATTACTAAATAAGGTTTACTAACAAATTTACGAGGCTATCGATATACTCTTGCCAAATTTAAATGATGTAAACCATATAAGATAGCTTAGTAGGAAACTGCAAAAACATCATGTGACATACATGGGACAGAATAAAATCAGACATTCACTCTGTCCACCGCGTATTTACTATTCTCATTTTCTTTCTTTATACTACAAAATTCTTTCTGTATACTATCTGCGTAACAATACGTAATCCAATTATGAAGTTGACGTTTTTTGCAGCAAAATTTGAATTTCATTGAAGGAGTTTCCGAGCTCAAAGTTTAACTCAGATTTGAAAAATCTTACTCTAAAACGATTGGGTAAAACTAAAAATTGTTGAAAAAGCTTGTAGCAACTTGAATATAGAATGTTAGGTTGATTGGGTTTGATTAATGTTTTGAAAATCATATGAGTTGGTAAAGGAAGTTGAAGATGAACTCCAATTTTCGTATACAATAAGGGTAGCACGGTGCATTAAGCTTCCATTATGCGTGGGATCCGAGAAGGGCCGAACCACAAGAGTATTGTAATTTTCATATACACTATTATACAAAATTATAATAAGTATATAATATTGTATATTGGGTGTGTAAATGTTAAGAGTCTCAGATATAACAATAAATAAGCGATGTTATTACCTTGATGAAAAATGAAGAGAGAATTATCACACTTGCTACATACAAACTCAATCTTAAAATTTGTCGTGAAGTTTATAAATTTAAAACTGAAAAAGGTCAAGGTGGACAGGAGATTTAATGAGACATGTAGAAAACTCTCACAAAGCAAGGTATAACCAATACTTGACTAACAAAGCGGGTGTGCAAATGCCTTCTGAGTCGGGACAAGGTTCACATAATGTCTCCGACCAAGTACAAGGTCGAATTAACCCGATGACGGGGGGAGTATATGTCCGAAATATGATAAACACAAAGATCGGGAAAATTTAGCAAAATTAGTTGTTGTTGAGGGTTTGCCTTTTTCATTTCCTTCATCTCCTGATTTTATTCATTATATTCGAGAAACATATAATCCTGCTTTTAATGGTTTTTCTAGATCAACTATTAGAAGAAATGTTTTTAAATCTACGCATGAATATCAACAATATTTATGTTATGCATTATATCATTTTAATGGTAAAGTGGCTTTCACTTTTGACATAGGTTGTAGTACTAATAGTAGTGATTATTTAACTGTTACATGTCACTGGATAGATCACAATTGATGTATGCAAAAATGTATATTAACATATAGATATATTGATGAAAGATACACTGAAGTTTTTATTTCAAAAAATATTAATGAAATTAGTGAATATTATGAAATTACTGATAACATTATGACTAATACATTAGATAATGCTTCTTCTAATGATTATGCTGTAAACATTTTAAAAACTCGATTTACTTCATCTTTTCTCCATATTTTTCATGTTAGACGTGCATGTCATATTTATAACTTAGTTGTAAATGATGTCCTAAAACTTTTAAAAAAAATCTTTAATAAAATACAATTTGCTATCAACTTTATTTTTAAAGGTAATAAAATATAAAGACGCAAAGAGTATAAAAACGTGTCATGATTGTGGATTACCTTATAGAAAAATTCCAGAAGAAGTTGCGACTAGGTGAAATTCTTTGTATGAACAATTACTTATTACTCACGAGTATAGAAGACCTATAACTTTATTATTTAACGCACATAATCAAAATTTAACGGATATGCTTGTAGATGATGATTGAGATAAAATTTTGGAACTTATTGTATTTTTAGAGTAAAATTTTCTAGCTACTAAGGAATTTTCTGGTATTTATTATCCTACAATTTCATCTATGTTATTTTATATAACTCTAATATTTTTGTTATTTAATGAATATATGAAAAAACCAACTTACGCTCCAGCTATTGCAAAAATATTTGTAAAATTAAAAAATATTTTTTCCTATTTTCACTATTTATTTTATTGGTGTTGTATTAAATCCTACTATTAAAATAAATGTTTATAATGCCCTTATTGAAACGATTTATGAATGCTTAGAAATATTTCCAACAGACCCAACTGAAATAACAACTTACGAACCAACTAAAGAAGAAATTATTTCTAGCATACAAACAGAATGTAAAAATATGTATATGTATTACCAACAACAAAGTGCTAATAATCAACCGACTTCTGTACCATCTCTTCTACTTCAATGCTACCTTATAAAAAACATGCAGTTTCTGCTTTAAGTATTCAAGACCAAAGAAATATAATGTATAATGGTTCAAGTTCTTCACAAATTAACGAGTTTGCTGTTTATGTTTTGCATGTTGTTGTACCGTTCGAATCAATTGCCAATGAAAATAAACGTGAAGACTTCCTGAAATACTGGAGAGAGAATGAGAAGACATTTCTGACACTATCAAAGATGGCTTGAGATGTATTGAATATTCAAGCGTCATCAACAACTTCTGAAAGCGCTTTTTCTGCTGGAAGATTTCAAATAGGAGAACATAGACACTCATTGACGGAAGACAACTTGGAGATTTCAGTTTTATTCAAAGATTGGATTAGAGCGGAGCGTAGAAGGCGCGGTCAACTAGAGATCAATGAAGAAGACGACTACAACTACAACGAAATCTTATCTGAGGAAGCGGGAAGCGACGTCGAACAATTTGACCAACAACTTCAATTCCAACAGAAGATCATCAAGAGATTGTGAGAAAATTAGAAAAAGTATGGTTGATATGTAATTTTTTTAATAGCAGTTTTACTATGTGATTTGCAACTTTTGAACTACAAAACAAAGTTGCAATTTTGAAATTGTATTACAAAAAAAATTATTTTTCTATTAAATAATATAAGAGACAATGCTTGGAATGTTTTTTCAATAACTTGTTCAATTATTTAAGTGTTTAAATATATATATTTTTTAAATTAAGTGTCTTGTAAAAAAACTAAAGTCCCCAAAAAAAAAACTACCCGACCCGTCCCCCCAAATCCCGTCCCCTCTGCCGGCGGGATGTGTGACGGGACGGGACCTCTTCCCGTTCCCCATATCTCGGCCTGCCATATATTTTAATTCTCTTTCTGATTATACCCTTACTTTTATTCTCTCTCCCATTATACTTCTGCTTATCTTGGATTGTATTATGCCCTTTTATAAATCTGTAGCCAGAAAACAACCAAGTCTAGGTCCGAAGAAAGGGAAAATGCAGATCTTTAAGCACGAAAATTAGGTGATTTTCCATCCTTCTTCCTCAAATTCGTATGCATTCCTATTCCAGCTACAAAAAAATACAAATCCATATATACTTGCAATTCGAAAACCCTATTTTTTTTCTCCAAGTTCCAATTGCATAAATCAAAAATAAAAATTGAAAAAAGTTGTTGCAAGTTCGTGATTTGGAAGAGAAATCGATAAGGAAAGTCGATTTATATGTAGATTGTTCAAGAAAAAAAATAAGAAAATACAATATTGTATAACATTGTTTACTGTAAAGTCTCACATTACTCCTTATATGGACTTAGACAATCTTCACCCTACAAGCTAGCTTTTAGGATTGAGTTAGACCCAAACTTCATTCTTTACATGGTATCAGAGTCATGTCTATTCCAATTCTTTGTTCACTGATGTTGGACCCCCAAATTATATTATTCACGCTCTAGTTAACTACGTCTAGGCATGCGGGGAGTGTTAAGAGTCTCACATCAGATATGAAATGGGAGTACGGACTCCTTATATGGACTTAGACAATCATCACCATACAAGCTAGCTTTTGGGGTTGAGTTAGCCCCAAGATCCATTCTATACATGGTAAGATCCGACAGGGTGGCTGAGGTATAGTCCGGTGATGTCGGTGTAACCCCAGTCCACTGCTACATCTCACAACCAGTCACCACCAAAAGCCTCATCCTGAAACAGTACCCACTCCCACCCAGATCACCCCTGGCCCGACGCAGTACTCAATATCCCGATCTCTACCACACTGCCTCGCCTACAACTGCCCCAATCCCAAACACAAATACCAACTTTTCCCATCTCCCTACACATTGTATGGAAACCAGTTCTCAATACGAGATTTTCAAACTCAAAGTACAATTTAACCTCTCCACAAAAAACATATCTCCAATTTCCAAAAACCCAAAGTTAGCCAAACTTGACCCAAATTGGATTGCAATCATGCGTGAGGATTTAATGCTTTGACAAAACATCATACTTGGGATTTGGTTCTTATACCGGAGGAGGTGAATGTGATCCAATGCGTGTTGCTTTTTCATCACAAATTCAGAGACAGTGGTGACCTAGAACGATATAAGGCGAGAATTGTGGCTAATGACACTAATCAACATGATGGTATTGATTGTGGTGAGACATTCAGTCCGGTTGTTAAATCGGCTACCATTCGCACCGTTTTGAATATTGATATGGGTAAGCATTGACCCATTCATCAACTTGATGTGAAAAATATATTTTTACATGGGGATTTAAAAAACACGGTTTATATGCACCAATCTAGCAGCATCTCAGTGTGTATGTCGTCCCCGTAAGTCAGACTATTCATGTATTGGATGATATGTTATGAGCTTGCGTGATTGATTTTGGTGGTCATTGAGACCAATTCCTACCTTTGATAGAGTTTGCGTACAATAACAACTATCACTTCATATTGATAAGGCACCATTCAATGCTTTGTATGCTAGAAGATGTCAATCTCTGATTGGTTAGTTTGATACATTCGAGGTCCGACCTTGGGGTACCGATCTATTGAGAGATTTCTTAGAGAAGGTGAAGGTGATCTAGGATAATCTCCTGGCAGCTCAGAGCAGGCAGAAAGAGTTTGCGGATCAGAAAGTCAGAGACTTAGAATTTATGGTTGGTGATAGAGTTCTTCTGAAGGCTTTACCTATGAAGGGTGTGATGAGGTTCGGTAAGAGAGAGATGTTGAGTCCGAGATATATTTAACCTTTTGAGATTCTTCAGAGAGTTGTGGAGATAACATATGAGTTGGGCCTACCACCCGATATTTCAGGCGTTCATCTAATTTTTCATGTGTCTATGCTGAAGATGTATCATGATGACGACTCATATATCATTCAGTGAGACTCCATATTGCTTGATCAGAATTTGGAGTTTGATGAGGAGCCTATGGCTATTTTGGATAGGCAGATGAGAAAATTGAAGTCTACGAAGATAACTTATGTGAAGGTTCAGTGGAGGCATTTTCCTAGTGAGGAGGTGACTTGAGAGACAAAGTCCAACATGCGGAGTAGATATCCTGACTTGTTTACTACTTCCGATATGTTTCTGTTGTTCATGTATTTTCGTTTGAGGATGAACGTTTATCTAATTTATATCTGATGTAACGACCCGTCTGGTCATTTTTCGCTTAAGACCCTTATTTTCTTATTTGACCTTTTCCGTAGACTCTGTAGGGTTTGTGATGCATGTGATATGTGACACGGATCCCGGGGGTACATTTATATGAGTTTTGAATGAAAAATTCAAAAGTTAGAAACTTAGAGGTGGTTAGTTGACTTTTGACTAGATGGATTTATTTCCAGGTTCCGTCATTTCTGGTAGCTCTAGAGGATCATTTATGTCTTAGTTGAGTCATTGGTTCGCTTCTCCAAGCAATCAGATGTATTTTGTGGCCTTATTTGTAAAATTTGGATATTTGATTATTCTGGATGATTTTTTTAGAAAAGTATGTCTTAGCTTAGTTAAATGGGTACGAGCGAGTTTGTAGCACTGTTTACTTTAGACGAGCATGTCTGGTTTGTGTTCGGGGGATATCGAGAGTGTTTTGGGTGTTTGGTAGAGGTTTTGACTGATTCTTTATGATCTGGTGTCCGCCCTAGCGACACATGTTCTCGCTTCGGCGTGTCCGCCTCGGTGGGAGGTTGGCTCGTTGAAGTGGGGGTTGGAAAAGTGTGGAGGTTTTGCCTTGGCGAAGGGTTGGTCCGCAAGGGATAGTCTGCCTTTAAGGATTCGAGTACGATATGGCATAGAGGTGAAGTGTCAAGTGACACCGCCTCAGCGAAGCCTTTGTCTGTCATAGCGGGTCCGTGCCTGTGGATTCGATTCCGCTTGGGCATAATCATTGTATTATGTGTCCTATAAGATTTCCTATGTCAGATTTATTTTCCAAAATAGTATATCTCGAACCTAGAGCCGCCAAGGGAGAGAATTTAGAGATTTAGAGGAGAAATTCAACATTGAGGTAACAATTTCATCCTTTATTATTTGATTATATGTTTCGAAGTCTTTTAATAGCAATCTTGTATGTTTATGAGTGGGGTGAAAATGAAGTATGATACCATTTGAGAATAAGAGAGTTGAATCTTGATTTAAAATAATGAATATGGACTAGTTTACTTGTACTATTATGAATTGATGATGGATTATACTAGTTTATCATGTTATAGAGCTTAATATGAGTATAGAAATCTATTCCAAATTGGGAGAAAATTCTAGGGTTACAAATTGAGGTTTTTTGTATATTGTTCTATTGAAGGCTCAAATGTGTATAATTTCCTAATTAACTTAAGGATATGATTTCCTAGTATGTGTTCTTGATATTTGAGTAATAAAATTTGAGTTTTGGTGACGTGGGCCCGGAATTGGTATTTAAAGTCTTGCTTTGTTAAGGATTACATCATTGTGTGGTATGTAAGCTCTTCGTTAACGAATAGTGTATGCGTGATTAGACTTCAATTATCACAAGGTACAACGAAAAGGCAAGGCGATTACCGAGGCTTGATTGGTTAGTGGTCTTGTTAGGTCCAGATGTAGGCTACAGTTTACTTTCACAAGATCTCGATAGAAGTGCGTAATTAGTTATAAATATTGAGAGATATTTGGGGGTCCTACTCAGTTGGTTGTGATGAACGGTTGAGCGAGTACCGATGTTGATTCCGATTGCTGATTATTTGGGCTTGTTTCCATATGTGGGTTTATCGCCATATTTTATATTACTTGTTTATTCATGACACCTGTTTCTGATATGATATCCTGATTTGTACTTGGATTGTTGTGTTGTTGTTAATTCTTAGAAGCATGTGCTATTCATCTCTATACTTGATTACATCTCATTACATTATGATTTTTGTCTTATACTATCATTTGCATTCATACACTCATGGTTTTGAGTTATTGATATGAGAGTTTTATGAAATAATGTGGGTCCAATAGACCGAAAATGTGAGATTACTTATGAGATTATGATAACACTGAGATGATGATATTCGAGGGGACAAGATGCATACCTACAATATGATATTATTCAGTCAAGAGCTAGTCTCTGATGGGACATTCTGAAGGAGTATATAGACTTCACGGGTCCCCCGTGAATGTGCGTCTCATAATAAAAACTTGAGCGTCTGTATACTGGAAGATCGAGGTACCTGCATTGCATTCATAACATGTCATATACATGTCATTCATGGAGTACCTGATGATGAAACAAGTGTTGAATTGACTTTTGATGACTTGATTGAATTTTGGAGAGAAAGAAAGCATGTTAATTATTCAATGATACTTGGAATAATGTTATTGAACTTTATGGAATATGCCGTGAAAAATGTGACCTTACTTGAACATTTAAATTGTTAGAATAGGATTACTTAGTGTCTACTCAGTGTTTATCTCTTTTTATGTATCTTCTGTCGTTGTCAACATATGATGTCTATGGGGGTACGTTGTGTACTCATACTACACTTGCTGCATCTTTTCTGATGCAGATATTGATCCTACTAACAGTTCGAGAGCTCGAGTGTGAGTCCGAGCGGGCAGACATTCAGTATTCATGGTAAATGCTACCTTCGGCATGCCTTGGATATTCTATCATTATCTTGTCTTTTATTTGTAATCGAGAGACATGTTCAAACTTTTATACTATCATATTTTATTTTGACATGCATATCGTATCAGACTTGTACCAGATTTATTAGAGCTCTTGTATGATTGACCAGATTTTGAGGGTGTTGTTATTTCTCAGACTTATTTTCGTATTTTATGTTATGAGACAGTTATTATATATTTTGTTATCTTTCCGCTTTTCATTATATATCATGTGAATAATTGAAAGTGATTTTTCTATCGATGAATTTTAAGTAGGTACCACCACGATCCTACCTTTTCCCTTCAAGTCAATCAAATTTCTTATTTCGGCGACTACAAATCTTCTTTCTCTTTGTTTTCATTTTTTGTTCTTGGATTTCTTTGGGATTTTGTACTTTGAGCGTTACATTCTCCATTTTAACAAAATTAGATTTTAACTTTCATACTTTCTTGAGTTTTCTAGTAAATTTTCTAGTAGTATTAGTCTTTAAAATTTTGCATCAATCAACATAGGCAAGTTTAATTAAAAGATGATACATTAATCATGTGTTTAAAAGTAGGGTTTAGATATAAATAAAGTATTTGATAGAAAATAACTTTAATTAAGATGTATAAGTGAAAATTATTGGTAAACCCATTTATGTGTACTGCCGAACGTTTAATTTTTTTTTTACAAAAAGACCCACTAGAAAAAAAGAAGAAGAAAACGAGTCAAGTGATTAGCACATGGTGAGCACTATTTCTTTTTTTTCCCCTTCAAATTCCAATCATATTTTTATCGAGATAATCTATTTTAAAATTTTAAATACGGTGTTAATAAATAGCAAATATTGCATAATAACATAATAAATAATGAATGTTTTCCTCTGAACTTCTCAATCTGCTTGGATGGTCTTATCAACTGACGTCTACTCAACAAATACATATTTATTTGCGTTGTTATCTTGGTAATTTCATCTCTTTTTACGTTTTAATCGGTCAAATACATGATTTTAGCAATTAAAAATCCTCTTTCTCTTTGTTTTCATTTTTCCAGTGTTAATTTCTTGGATTTCTTATGAGCGTTACATTCTCCATTTTATTGAAATTAGATTTTTAACTTTCATGCTTTCTTGAATTGTAATACTTTTATAGGAACATGTTGTATGTGTAAATTTTTTAGTGGCACTAGTTGTAGAAATTGTTGCTACATTGGGCTCAGTAAGCCCTAAACTAAGAAGAGACTATTTCTGATTGTTGTGGAACCAGTGAAATGAGGTTAGATCAAGAACAATAGAGAAAAGAGAAGAAGAAAGGGTTTGGAGAAGAAGAGTCGGTGAGAGAGAGGAGAGAGAGAGAAGAAGAATATCTGTGTCGATTATTGTCAAAATAAATACAGACCCTATATGTACTATTTTCTATACTAGTATACAAAGATGTAAAATATCTAGACTAGTACAAAATGCAAATATCTAATATTTAATTACAAAATTGTAACTAACTCTATGGTATATTTTCCACACACCCCCTCAAGCTAGGGAAAATGAAGATGTTCTTCATCCCGATCTTGGACACAAGATGCTCGTGCTGAGGACGATCAAGTGCTTTGGTAAGCAAGTCTGCTGGTTGATTGGAAGAATACAGATATGTAGTAGTAATCAACCCTTCCTGAATTTTCTCTCGAATAAAGTGGCAATCTATATCGATGTGTTTCGTGCGTTCATGAAAGATTAGATTGGCAGCAATTTGGAGAGTTGACTTGTTGTCTGAGAACAAGGGAACTGGTGTCTGGATAGTAACACCCAACTCCTGATAAAGACCCACAAGCCATATGACTTCACCATCGCGGCCGCCATAGCCTCGTATTCGCCTGCACGAGCTTCAGAGATCCACCGCTTCATCGACTTCCACGATATGAGTGAAGAGCCAAATAACATCAAGTATCCAGTGACTGACCTCCTACTGTTGACACAGGAGGCCCGGGCCAAGATCACGAACACTCTCAATCGAGGAACACTCCATCGACATGAATATTTCTAAGCCAGGAGCTTGCTTGATATACCTGACAAGTCTGAGTCCAGCTTCCATGTGAGATGTCTTAGGAGCTTGCATGAATTGACTGAGACATTGTACTGCAAAGGCAATGTCTGGTCGAGTTGTTGTGAGATAAAGTAGCCTTCCAATCATTCTTCTATATGTAAAAGGGTCTGCCAATAGTTTATCTAGTTCTGGTGCAGCAGTGAGTGAATTTGCTGCAATATGTTGATCAAACATAACAGTGGTAAGCTTCTGATTCATATCCATGAGTGAGTGTGTTGTTTTTGCTCCTGCAAGACCCAAATCTGATACGAGTTCCAGGGCATACTTTCTCTGATGCATGAGTATTCCTTGAGGGCTCCTTGCAAATTCCACTCCAAGAAAATATCTGAGTTCCCCCAAGTCTTTAATCTTATAGGAGGTCTGTAAAATTTCTTTTGTAGATTGAATGAGTGTTGGGCTGTCACCAGTAAGTAACAAGTCTTCCACATATACCAAAACTATCACCATACTACATTTCTCATGTTTAGTGAACAATGAATAATCCCTGTGACTTTGTTGGAAACCAGATGAGACCAAGGCTGAGGTGAGCTTGATGTTCCACTGTCTGGATGTTTGTTTCAAGCCATAAAAGGGATTTCAACAGCCTGCATACCTGCTGTTCTTTCCCTTTCTTAATATTGAACCCCTCTGGAACCTTCATGTACACCTCCTCATATAGATCTCCCTGCAGAAATGCATTATAAACATTCATCTGCTGAATCCACCACTGCTTAGCTGCTGCCAGTGCAATAACTGACCTTATAGTGGACATCTTGACTACAGGAGAGAATGTCTCCTGGTAGTCAATCCCTTCCTGCTGATTGTATCCCTTGGCCACCAGTCTGGCCTTAAATCTTTCCACTTCTCATGTAGCTTTATATTTTATTTTGTAGACCCACCTGCAACCTATTGCCTTCTTTCCTTCTGGTAATGAGACCAATTCCCATGTTTTATTGTCTTCCAGTGCCTTGATCTCAGTTTGCATTGCTTCAATCCACATCTAATATTTAATTGCTGCTGAGTAATTATGTGGCTCAGTGTCAATTGAAACATTGGCCACAAAATTCTGGGATTTACTTGTCAAACCTGCATAATCAACATTATTAGATATGAGTATAAACAGCTAGAAGAACCATGTTTAGTAACATAGTCCTTATGCCATATGGGGGGGCTTGCTAGCTCTGGTTGATTTCCTTATGCTACACTCTAGAATCACATTATCCAGTTGTCTGTGGTTTGTAGTAGTCTCAGGAGAGGTGTTTTCTGGGATCTGTGTATCTGGACTGAGATTTCCATATTGCATGTCCTAAATGAGACCTGTATGTTCTCTAGAATCTGGTATATTATCATTGTGTGTGGAAACAATAATATTCTTTGGATAAACCAGATCATCAAAACAGAAGTGGTCCTGAGTCTTAATAGAATTCAGGTTATCATCATCCTTACCTTTGAGGGGGAACAACGTCTCCATAAACATGACATCCATGCTCATAAAGAAGGACCTGTTCTCCATATCATAGAGTTTGTACTCTCGCATACTCCATATCCAAGAAAGATCGCTGACTCTTGGGCTGAATTTTTCCTGCCTGGTAAGAATTGCTGCAAAACACAAACATCCTATTACTCATAAGTGACTAAGTGTAGGTGCTCTGTTATACATCAATTCATATGGTGATTTGTTTCCTATGACAGTCGAAGGGATCCTATTCATGACATATACAAATTTCTTCCACACAAGACCCAGAATCTATCGTGTAGTCCGATCGAAATTTAATTGCCCTGACAGTCTCCAATATATGTCTATGTTTCCTTTCCACAACACCATTTTGTTGTGGTGTGTGTGTGCAAGAACTCTCATGTATTACCCCATGTCTTTCAAATAGTTCATTACAATTACTATTAAAGAACTCAGTGTCATTGTCAGACCTTACTACTTGAATCTTCATTTCAAATTGAGTATTTACTTCAACAAATAATTTTTGCAGCAGTGTAAACACATCAGACTTCAGTCTCATGAAAAAAATTCAGGTCCACCTGGAATAGTCATCTACAACTGCCAAGAAATATTTTATTCCATTATGAGTCTCTACCTTGTAGGGTCCCCATACATCTATGTGTAATAATTGGAAAGGTCTTGACCTTCTACTAATACTGATAGGAAAGGGAATTCTAGACTGTCTAGCAAGTGGACATATTTCACACATATTCAGGACAAAAGAAGTATTCTTCTTAAAGAAATCAATCTTCTTCAAAACATTTGTTACACCCCGTAAGTCCAGGACATGTATAAGAGAATGTACGTAAGGAATCAAGACTTGGAAATTGGTACGAAAGGAAGAATTGTTTTTCCGACGGAAAATCTTCCGAACGTCGGAAAGGAAAAATGTTCGTTGTTGAGAATTGGATTCTCAAAATGCATTATTTGAAGAGTATGGGACTTTTAACATTATGGAAATTTATTTTTACGGATTTGGTCACGTGGGGCCCACCCGAGAAATTTTACGTTTTGTGGGGCCCACGAGGGTTACGGAATTTTATGGACGAATGAGAGGGCGACACGTGGCACCCCCCACATATGGTCTTGGACGAATTAAAGGAAGGGTAAAATGGTCATTGACCATCTTGGAAGATAAGTCTTGCAAGCTTGAGATTGTTGACCAAGGTCAACTTGTCCACTTGGCTATTTAATTAATGATCCTCATCCAAGCCAAACATTTGTTGTAATCTAAGCCCTCCAATGTGTTTTAAATACTACACTAGTAGCAAGACAAGGTCTTCCAACACTTAGAAAAATCACAACATTCTTGTTCTCAGAGACACGCTTCTCGCCAGTGCCTATCTCCACACAAAATATTTGTAGTTTTGATCCATTGTTCACAAGACTTAAACCCAATGTCCCTATGGGTATTGTAAGTATATCTCAATAGAAAGATTTCAGAAAAACGACGTTTTCGTATTAGTCGCAAGGCGGAAACTTAAGGAGTTCTTCAACTTTGAAGTTGGGACTTGAAGATGAGTTCTTCATAGGCTTCCAAGGAGTGCTTGGAGCGGTTTGGAACGTAAGGAAAGGAGCTAAGAATTGTTAAGGCGCGACTTTGAATCTTGGAATTTTTAAGGGCTTGTAAAGGTATAATCTTGTCGTTTTAGTAATTAAGATTACTTGTTGTTGTAGCTATAGATATTAGCAAGCATGAGTTATATAGTATGAAGTTTGATAAGTGTATTGACTATTGGAACCCTAATCCGAAAACTAGCATGTTTAGCTTTAAGATTACAATTCAAGTCGATTATTAGTTTAAGTCGTCGCATGTTGTATAAAGAAGGAAATTGTAGTTGTTGAAGTTGTTTATGACTATATAACATGTTAGACCTTAGAACTTGGAATTGGAAAAGAATTGGAAAAGACTTTGAATTGTTGGTTGTTGTTGGCCGAGAATGGCTTGAATATGGAACTACTTCGTATTAATTGTGGGGCGGAATTTTACACGTATTGTAAGACGTGTAATCCCCTTTGTTTGGTTGTTGTTTTGAGCCTTAAATGTGGCGTGTTGGTTATTGTATTCGGCCTTGAAAAAGGTGGCAAAGTGAGTAGAAACAAAGGAAATCGCCCGATTTTCCGTAGAATTAGAGACCGTATACTTAGTATTATTCTACGTTAGAGACTAGAAGTTGATAGTATTGTTGTGACCATTATAGGTTGACACTTCTACGTACGGCGTATTCGGCTTAGCTTGTGGATTTAGCCGAAAAGGTATGTGAACTATCTCCTCTTCTAGCATGATTCCTTAAGATAAAGAAAGTATGTCCTACTCCTTAAATGATCCATTCCTCGGTTGTATTTGGATTGCCTAAAATAGAATTTGTTCTATGTACTTCCTTGATTGTACTTGGATGTTTAAATTGTAAGTTGTATAATCCATTGCCTTAGTGAAGTTGGATTCTTAATAGTGAAAGTATTTTACTTAAAGTACATAGAGTCTTGAAAATGAAGTGGTTTCCAAATCTTTTGGCTAGTGCCTTAGTTCCAAAACCTAAAGGTCATTATAATGACTTTAGGGGAGTCAAAGGAGTGATTTACTTAATTGTTTTAAAAATAGGAGAAATGACATGATTTAAGAGAAGTAACTTGTTTTAAAGGTGTGAGTTACTTAAGGTTTAAAAGTAGAAGAAACTTGTTTTCTATATATTAAGAGACTCGAAGTATTTTTGAAAGTTAAGAAACTTGATTTGAAAGTTTGTGATACTTGGTTTTAAGTATAAGTCTCTTGGTTATAAAAGAATGAAATTGTCTAAAAACCATAAAGGGTTATAACGGCTTTATGGGAAGTTGGTTATAACGGCTTTATGGAAGGTTTAGAAAGTTGTCTATTTTGATTAATGGGCATAAGTTGCCTTGATTGTGAAAATTTGAAGTTACTTGATTTCAAGCTTTGAAATGAGTTTTCTAAGAGTGTAGTAACTTACTTTGAAAAATAGACACACCTTGATATTACGGGTGTTAGTATCTTGGGGTATTACATAAAAAAGAGTCTTTTGAAAAGAATGTACATACGTAGTACTTTGGCTTGATTAATTGAGAATTATTCTAAGTGTGCCTTGATAAGTACTTTGGCTTGATTAATTGAGAATTAGTCTAAGTGTGCCTTGATAAGTACTTTGGCTTGATTAGTTGAGAATTATTCTAAGTGTGCCTTGATAAGTACTTTGGCTTGATTAATTGAGAATTAGTCTAAGTGTGCCTTGATAAGTACTTTGGCTTGATTAATTGAGAATTAGTCTAAGTGTGCCTTGATAAGTACTTTGGCTTGATTAATTGAGAATTATTCTAAGTGTGCCTTGATAAGTACTTTGGCTTGATTAATTGAGAATTAGTCTAAGTGTGCCTTGATAAGTACTTTGGCTTGATTAATTGAGAATTATTCTAAGTGTGCCTTGATAAGTACTTTGGCTTGATTAATTGAGAATTATTCTAAGTGTGCCTTGATAAGTACTTTGGCTTGATTAATCGAGAAGTAGTCTAAGTGTGCCTTGATAAGTACTTTGGCTTGATTAATTGAGAATTATTCTAAGTGTGCCGGGATACGTACTTTGGCTGGATTAATTGAGAATTAGTCTAAGTGCCTTGATAAGTACTTTGGCTTGATTAATTGAGAATTATTCTAAGTGTGCCTTGATAAGTACTTTGGCTTGATTAATTGAGAATTAGTCTAAGTGTGCCTTGATAAGTACTTTGGCTTAAGTACTTGATTAATTGAGAATTATTCTAAGTGTGCCTTGATAAGTACTTTGGCTTGATTAATTGAGAATTATTCCATGTGTGCCTTGATAAGTACTTTGGCTTGTTTAATTGAGAATTGTCTATGTGTGTCTTTGGTAATAGCGGCCATGTGCTAGTGGTATATCATTCATTTCGGGTCATTCCGGGTTTGTGGCATTTGCATATTCCGTGGATTTGCTACCCACGACGCGGAATACTACGCGAGTCCGCGCGGCTTACGCGGTGAAATAATCCCACGCGGCGTCCATCCTATGGCGAATACCTCACGCGAGTCCGTAAGGGCTTACGCGGGTGAAATAGTCCCACGCGAGAATACCTCATGCGGGTCCACGCGATCTACGCGTGAAATAGTCCCGCGAGTAGGATTGCTTAACGACATCATGCGGGTGGTCCCGCTTTGATCGCGAGCTTCCTAGTTTATATTGTAAGTATACTACTATTTACTCTCATTGTTAGTAAGGCACGCAGTAATCGTAATTTGATTATCATGGATCGCCAGCTGGCGGGCGATTCCACGCATGATTGATATTATGGGCGTGAGACCCATGGTTATATTTTAGTAATGACTTTGAGGCACGCGTCCCGACTTGATATGACTATTATGTATTGTGGTATCGTAGGTCGCTATCATACATGTCTCTGCTTTGTTTAGATTGTTATGATTTAATTACGCATTTCATCGCTTCACATACTTGGTACATTCTTCGCATCGACCTCGCCGTGCGTCATGCCGCAGGTTTAGGTACGTTGTTTGGTGATCGGAAGGTGTAGGACCCTGCTCATAGTTTTTGGATAGCTCCTTCTGTTCGGGAGTTTATCTTTTTGGTATAAGTTCTTTCAGTACAGGCTTTTGTACAGTTATGGGTACGGCGGGGCCTTGTCCCGTCATAGTTCGGTATAACTCTTAGAGGTATGTATTCATATGTGGGATTGGACTCATGTACAGTGTAGTGTCTTTTATTATGTATATTATATGGCATCCTTGTCGGCTTTGCCCTTGTACGTATGTTGGTTAAAAAAAAAAGGTGTTATTTAAATTCCGCAGTTTGCTTAGTTGTTAAGGTAGAAGGGTGCCAAGGTAGGGCACCAGTCACGCGCCCGGGTTTCGGGGCATGACAGAGTGGTATCGTGAGCAACATCATCGGAATGTCTACAGACCGTGTCTAGTAGAGTCTTGATTATCGGTGTGTTGCGCGCCACACCCATAAACAGGAGGCTACAGGACATTTAGGAGTTGGTTTCTATTCTTCTCACTCTAAGATCGTGCCATAGAGCTGTGTTAGTAATATAATTCCTCTCTGACGTATTGTTGTGTTACAGTTATGCCTCCAAGGAGGGCAACAACCGCCCGTATGGCAAAGAGTAGTAGGCTACTAGTCGACTCAGAGAGTTGATAGGCTTATGCCCTGGTATATCAGATGTCAGTGCACATGCGAAGTTCTTCTCACGCAGTTTTGAGACCTCAAAGACAAGAGCCTCCAGCTTTCGCCAGGAGAAGACTATAGGTCGCGAGGAAGCGATTATGTTATTGACCAAGATAAGCGGTACAGTTTCATCGCAGGAGGTTATTCGGCCATGAGGCATGTGTGCAGAGGTAGAGGGCCAACGCGAGATCAACGTAAGAGGCTAGACCGGTTGGATATCGGTGAGTTTTGGACGAAAGCATTTCAAGAATGAGTGAGATATTCGTCCCACCTACCCAAAGACATACACCCGCAGTTCCACGGTGGGATATCGACCCCACAAGGTATTTAGGAGCGGTCCAAGCTCTGTGGTCGAGGTTCTCGGGCGAGCAGAGGATTTTCTCAGTCGAGGCCACTTTTTCCTCAGTGTTTCCGATGTAGTAAGCGTCATTTGGGGGAATGTCGTTATGGCACGAGTGCTTGTTTTTATTGTGGCCGTCCGGGCCATATACTGAGGGTATGTCCTTTTAGAAGAGGCACCGGTGAGGTGGCTCAGCCTATGAGGCCGATGGTTGATTCCCTTTCCTCCACCGCAAGGCCCCCAGGGCATGGTGTTCAGATGTCAGCCAGTCGTGGTAGAGGTCAGGGTGGAGTTTATAGTTCTGGCGGTCCTTAGAACCGCATAGATGACGTGACTACTGGGCAGGATCAAGAGGCGACATCGCACGGGGTTACAGGTATATTTCGATTCTTTTGAATCATACGTGCATTGATAGATTCAGATTTCGCCCTAGCATATATGTTTTCCCTTTGTTGCTAAGAGTTGTAAAGTGATAGTACCCCAGAGGTAGGGATACTTTGATTAGTAAAGTGAAAAGTTAAGAATGTTGACAAGAATGATAAGTGAACTGAGACTATAGTTGTGTAGAGTTCACAAGTTGTAATTACCCGCAATGTGATGTAAGACCGATAGGGAAGGATGTACAGTAGAAATACTTTGGCTTATGTGACGAACCTCTAGTGAATGGGAGGATAGGGTGAGAAGTGCCTTGAGCTAAGAGAGAGTTTTATTTCAAACTAAGGATGAGAAGTTAAGTGTGACGATGAGTCGGGTTATGGACTCATTTCGGGTCAGCCGATAGTATGGAATGGGGTGATGTCAGTTGGTAGTGGTCCCGCTATGTGATAGGGTCACGAGGATGCCAGGCCCAAGTTGGGTTAATCGTTGTACGAGTTTGTGGACGCGTTCCACCGGAATCAGGTCGTAAGGACCGAGAAGAGCCTTAACGGGAATGTATGTAGCATAATGGCCAAGTTTGGATAGTAAATCCAAGGATTGGGGAACCAGAAACAATAATGAGATTTTGTACGTATGTTATGTGGTGGCCATGTGTGGCATCGTTGGTCTTGTGCAGTTTTGACTGTTAGGCATAGTATAGAGTTTATGCCGGAGTGGGTATAGCTTGAAAACCGACTAAGAACATTCGGGGACGAATATTTCTAAGGGGGGAAGAATGTTACACCCTGTAAGCCCAGGACATGTATAAGAGAATGTACGTAAGGAATCAAGACTTGGAAATTGGTACGAAAGGAAGAATTGTTTTTCCGACGGAAAATCTTCCGAACGTCGGAAAGGAAAAATGTTCGTTGTTGAGAATTGGATTCTCAAAATGCATTATTTGAAGAGTATGGGACTTTTAACATTATGGAAATTTATTTGTACGGATTTGGTCACGTGGGGCCCACCCGAGGAATTTTACGTTTTGTGGGGCCCACGATGGTTACGGAATTTTATGGACGAATGAGAGGGCGACACGTGACACCCCCACATATGGTCTTGGACGAATTAGAGGAAGGGTAAAATGGTCATTGACCATCTTGGAAGATAAGTCTTGCAAGCTTGAGATTGTTGACCAAGGTCAACTTGTCCACTTGGCTATTTAATTAATGATCCTCATCCAAGCCACACATTTGTTGTAATCTAAGCCCTCCAATGTGTTTTAAATACTACACTAGAAGCAAGACAAGGACTTCCAACACTTAGAAAAATCACAACATTCTTGTTCTCAGAGACACGCTTCGCCAATACCTATCTCCACACAAAATATTTGTAGTTTTGATCCATTGTTCACAAGACTTAAACCCAATGTCCCTAAGGGTATTGTAAGGATATCTCAATAGAAAGATTTCGGAAAAACGATATTTTCGTATTAGTCGCAAGACGGAAACTTAAGGAGTTCTTCAACTTTGAAGTTGGGACTTGAAGATGAGTTCTTCATAGGCTTCTAAGGAGTGCTTGGAGCGGTTTGGAACGTAAGGAAAGGAGCTAAGAATTGCTAAGGCGCGACTTTGAATCTTGGAATTTTTAAGGGCTTGTAAAGGTATAATCTTGTCGTTTTAGTAATTAAGATTACTTGTTGTTGTAGCTATGGATATTAGTAAGCATGAGTTATATAGTATGAAGTTTGATAAGTGTATTGACTATTGGAACCCTAATCCGAAAACTAGCATGTTTAGCTTTAAGATTACAATTCAAGTCGATTATTAGTTTAAGTCATCGCATGTTGTATAAAGAAGGAAATTGTAGTTGTTGAAGTTGTTTATGACTATATAACATGTTAGACCTTAGAACTTGGAATCGGAAAAGAATTGGAAAAGACTTTGAATTGTTGGTTGTTGTTGGCCGAGAATGGCTTGAATATGGAACTACTTCAGATTAATCATGGGGCGAATTTTACACGTATTGTAAGGCGTGTAATCCCCTTTGTTTGGTTGTTGTTTTGAGCCTTAAATATGGCGTGTTGGTTATTGTATTCGACCTTGAAAAAGGTGGCAAAGTGAGTAGAAACAAAGGAAGTGCTGCCCGATTTTCCGTAGAAATAGAGACCATATACTTAGTATTATTCTACGTTAGAGACTAGAAGTTGATAGTCTTGTTGTGACCATTATAGGTTGACACTTCTACGTACGGCGTATTCGGCTTAGCTTGTGGATTTAGCCGAAAAGGTATGTGAACTATCTCCTCTTCTAGCATGATTCCTTAAGATAAAGAAAGTATGTCCTACTCCTTAAATGATCCATTCCTCGGTTGTATTTGGATTGCCTAAAATAGAATTTGTTCTATGTACTTCCTTGATTGTACTTGGATGTTTAAATTGTAAGTTGTATAATCCATTGCCTTAGTGAAGTTGGATTCTTAATAGTGAAAGTATTTTACTTAAAGTACATAGAGTCTTGAAAAGGAAGTGGTTTCCAAATCTTTTGGCTAGTGCCTTAGTTTCAAAACCTAAAGGTCATTATAATGACTTTAGGGGAGTGAAATGAGTGATTTACTTAATTGTTTTAAAAAGAGGAGAAATGACATGATTTAAGAGAAGTAACTTGTTTTAAAGGTGTGAGTTACTTAAGGTTTAAAAGTAGAAGAAACTTGTTTTCTATATATTAAGAGACTCGAAGTATTTTTGAAAGTTAAGAAACTTGATTTGAAAGTTTGTGATACTTGGTTTTAAGTATAAGTCTCTTGGTTATAAAAGAATGAAATTGTCTAAAACCCATAAAGGGTTATAACGGCTTTATGGGAAGTTGGTTATAACGGCTTTATGGAAGGTTTAGAAAGTTGTCTATTTTGATTAATGGGCATAAGTTGCCTTGATTGTGAAAATTTGAAGTTACTTGATTTCAAGCTTTGAAATGAGTTTTCTAAGAGTGTAGTAACTTACTTTGAAAAATAGACACACCTCGATACTACGTGTTAGTATCTTGGGTATTACATAAAAAGAGTCTTTTGAAAAGAATGCGACGTAGTACTTTGGCTTGATTAATTGAGAATTATTCTAAGTGTGCCTTGATAAGTACTTTGGCTTGATTAATTGAGAATTATTCTAAGTGTGCCTTGATAAGTACTTTGGCTTGATTAATTGAGAATTAGTCTAAGTGTGCCTGATAAGTACTTTGGCTTGATTAATTGAGAATTAGTCTAAGTGTGCCTTGATAAGTACTTTGGCTTGATTAATTGAGAATTATTCTAAGTGTGCCTTGATAAGTACTTTGGCTTGATTAATTGAGAATTAGTCTAAGTGTGCCTTGATAAGTACTTTGGCTTGATTAATTGAGAATTATTCTAAGTGTGCCTTGATAAGTACTTTGGCTTGATTAATTGAGAATTATTCTAAGTGTGCCTTGATAAGTACTTTGGCTTGATTAATTGAGAATTAGTCTAAGTGTGCCTTGATAAGTACTTTGGCTTGATTAATTGAGAATTATTCTAAGTGTGTCTTGATAAGTACTTTGGCTTGATTAATTGAGAATTAGTCTAAGTGTGCCTTGATAAGTACTTTGGCTTGATTAATTGAGAATTATTCTAAGTGTGCATTGATAAGTACTTTGGCTTGATTAATTGAGAATTAGTCTAAGTGTACCTTGATAAGTACTTTGACTTGATTAATTGAGAATTATTCTAAGTGTGCCTTGATAAGTACTTTGGCTTGATTAATTGAGAATTATTACATGTGTGCCTTGATAAGTACTTTGGCTTGTTTAATTGAGAATCGCTATGTGCGCCGGTAATAATGGCCGTTGTGTGCTAGTGGTATATCATTCATTTCGGTCATTCCCGTTGTGGCATTTGCATATTCCGTGGATTTGCTACCCACGACGCGGCGAATACTCACGCGAGTCCGCGCGGCTTACGCGGTGAAATAGTCCCACGCGGCGTCCAAATTTACGCGAATACCTGCACGCGAGTCCGTAAGGGCTTACGCGGTGAAATAGTCTCACGCGGAATACCTCACGCGGTCCACGCGACCTATGCGCGTGAAATAGTCCGAGTAGGATTGCTTAACGACATCTTGCGCGCGGTCCCGCTGATCGTGAGCTTCCTAGTTTATATCAGAAGTATACTACTATTTACTCTCATTGTTAGTAAGGCACGCATCGTAATTTGATTATCATGGATCGCCGACAAATGAGGAAGGATTCCACGCATGATTGATATTACGGGCGTGAGATCCATGATTATATTTTAGTAATGACTTTGAGGCACGCGTCACGACTTGATATGACTATTATGTATTGCATCTTGTAGGTGGCTATCATACATGTCTCCTGCTTTGTTTAGATTGTTATGATTTCATTACGATTTATCGCTTCACATACTTGGTACATTCTTCAGACCGACCTCCTTCGGGCCGTTCACGCCGCAGTTTAGGTACGCTGTTTGGTGATCGGCAGTGTAGGACCGCCGTAGTTTTGGATAGCTCCTTCGCTCGAGTTTATCTTTTGGTATAAGTTCTTTCAAGATGTGCTTTTGTATGCTTATGGGTACAGCGGGCCTTGTTGGTCATAGTTCGGTATAACTCTTAGAGGTCTGTATTCATATGTGGGATAGGACTCATGTACAATGTAGTGTCTTTTATTATGTATATTATATGGCATCCTTGCCACTTTGCCTCACGTATGTTGGTTTAAAAAAAGAAAAAAAAAGGGTGTTATTTAAATTCGCATTTGCTTAGTTGTTAGGTAGGCGGTGCCTGTGTAGGCACTACCACGCCCGGTTCGGGGCGTGACAACATTCATGGGGACATGGCACATTCTCTGGTGCCAAAGAGCTGCATCTACACTTTGTGAGACTGCCATACACGTATTCAATTCTTCCTTCTTATTCAGAGTGAACAAAATGTATAATCCTCCTTCTTCCTTACCAATCGCTCTCACCCTCCCAGATGAGAGATCCTGAAACACACAACAAGTTGGAAAGAAAGTGACACTGCATCTCAGTTCCTTTGTCACTTTTGATACAGGCATAAGATTGAATTTAAAATCTGGTACACACAAAATATTTGTGAGAACATCACCTCCACCTAGGTGATAATCACCAACATGTGAAATTGTTGCTGAGTCTCCTGTAGGTAACTACACTCTACCTGTTTTTGCTGTCAAATTTTTATTACTCAAACAGTTATGATCACTTGTCATATGGTTAGTAGCACCTGAATCAACTATCCATTTTATAAATGCTTCTGCACATATATCAAGTGTGCATTTACCTGCCATATTTGCTTTCCCATAAGTTTCTTCTTTGTTGTCAATTAAACTGAGAAGTTTCTGCTTTTGACTTGGAGTAAACTGATTCAATTGTGTTGTATCTGTGGATCATGGAGCTTGTGTCCTCTGTCTGAAGTTTCCATGGTTTTGTCCAAGCATATCCTTCTCACCTGTATCTCGAGGGGAGAGATCTCCACCAGTCACTGCATAAGCCTTCTTCCCTTTTTTAAAATCCTCAGGATAACCAATTAGCCTGTAACAGTCGTCCTGTACATGTCCAGTCTTTCCACAATAGTCACACTTCATTAACTTGTAGCAATCTATCCTAAAATGGCCTCTCACATGACAGAAGTCACATAGAGCATTTGGATTATATGACTTTCTGTTTTTCATTCCATTTTTTTTCCTTCCATTTCCACTCTTGGATGAGAACATAGCATATGATTCCAAGATTTCCTGCATCATTCTGCTTGTCCCCGCTACTACTCTTTGACTTTCCTCTTGATTAACCATTGCATATACTTGGTTTAGGCTCAGACCGCCGTGATCATTATGATTTGGCTTCGCTGATCAGAACTATCATCCAGTCCCATGAGAAACTGCAACATCCTTTGATATTGCAAGTGATCAACAAAACTTCTGGATTTGGCACAGCAAGTTGGTGGTGGTATAATGGAGTCGTATTCATCCCATAGATCCTTAAGTCTAGAATAGTATATTGAGACGGATTGTGATCCTTGTCTCATCGTAACTATCTCCTTATGCAGTTGGAAAGCCCTAGAGCTGTTAATCTTGTCGAATCTCTCCTTTAATTCATCCCCTATAATATGTGCATCAGAATTAAACAACATTCCACTAAGTAAACTCTTGTTTACATTTTTCATTAACCAAGACACTACGATTGCGTTGCACCTATCCCATACCTTTGTAAGATCTCCACAGAATGCCTCTCGTTTCACTGTTCCATCAATGAACCCTACCTTATTATTTCCCAATAGAGCAAGTTTCATTGCTCTACTCCATAGTGTGTAGTTATCCATTTCATTTAATATGATTCCAACTGATAATGAACCAGGGGAATCTGACGGAAAGAGATACAATGGATGATTATGATCGATACTTACAGTCGATGTTACGATTCCACTCATCGTGCTTTCTGTATTGTTTTCCATCTCTTGCTGATGAAAACAACTCTCCGATCTGCAATTGATTGTTCAAGTTGAAATCGATCTGCTAATACTTCAAAATTTCAGATCCATCACAATACTTCAAAAAACTGCTTCGCAATTCTCAGGATATGATGTCCTACACCTGAATCACTCGAATTTCCTATTGCATGTAAGAAAATCCCTTGATCTGTGTCGAATCACCACTCCCGCTTTGATACCATGTAGAAATTGTTGCTACATTGGGCTCAGTAAGCCCTAAACTAAGAAGAGACTGTTTCTGATTGTTGTGGAACCAGTGAACTGAGGTTAGATCAAGAACAATAGAGAAAAGAGAAGAAGAAATGGTTTGGAGAAGAAGAGTCGGTGAGAGAGAGGAGAGAGAGAGAAGAAGAATATATGTGTTGATTATTGTCAAAATGAATACAGACCCTATATGTACTATTTTCTATACTAGTATACAAAGATGTAAAATATCTAGACTAGTACAAAATGCAAATATCTAATATTTAATTACAAAATTGTAACTAACTCTATGGTATATTTTCCACACTAGTCTTGAAGATTTTGCATTAATAAGACATAGGCAAGTTTAATTAAAAGAAGCTATATTAATCATGTGTTTAATAAGTATTTAAATATAGATAAAGTATTAAATAAAAAATAACTTCAATTAAGGTGACTAAGTGAAAATTATTGGCAAGCCCTTTTATGTGTTCTTCCTAACATTTTTTTCCCCACAAAAGAACCACTAAAAAGAAAGAAAGAAAAAATAAAGGAGAAAATGAGGATCGAGCCATGTGGTAAGCGCTATTTCTTTATTTTTCAAGTTCCACTCGGATTCTTATCGAATAATTTACTTTTAAGATTTCAAGTACGGTGTCAATATGTAATTAATATTACATAAAAAATAAATAAAGAATGAATATTTTTCCCTGAAACTTTTCAATCTGCTTAGATGATTCTATCGCATGACGTCTACTCAACAAACACACATTTATTTGTGTTGTGACCTTGGTAATTTCATCTCCCTTTCTCTTATAGTCTTTCAACTTTTTTATTTTAGCGATCAAAAAACTTATTTTTCTTTATTTTTATTTTTGTGTGTGAATTTTCTAGGGTTTCTTTGGGTTTTTGATATTTTGGACGTTATGTTCTCCATTTTAATGAAATTAGGTTTTAACTTTCATGCTTTCTTGAGTTTTCTAGTACTTTTATGGGAACACATTGCATGCGCAAATTATCTAGTGACATTAGTCTTGAGTGTTTTGCATCAATAAACATAGGCAAGTTTATTTAAAAGAAGCCTCATTAATAATGTGTTTAAAAGTAGGTTTTAAATATAAATAAAAAATTTGATAGAAAATAACTTCAATTAAGATGTATAAGTGAAATTATTGGCAGACTCATCTAAAAAAAATATTAGTAGGTCAGTTGATTGACTACTTGAACTTTCACTTTCACTTTATTAGTTAATATCTATTCCACTCTGTAATCCCCTCCCTCATTTCCCCTTTTCTACCATCTATTTAATAAAAAGTATTCAACTTAACATTTAACTTTTTTTTAAAAGATCCACTAAAAAAAGGAAAAAACAAAAAGAAAATGAGGAACAAGCCACGTGACTAGCACATGGTCAATACTATTTTTTATTTTATTTTAAGGTTCGTTCAGATTCTTATCGAGACAATCTACTTTTAAAATTTTAAATACGGTGTTAATAAATAGTAAATATTACATATCAAAAAAATAAAGAATGAATATTTTCCTATGAAACTTCTCAATCTGCTTGGATGCTCCTATCACATGACGTCTACTCAACCAACACACTTATTTGCATTGTGACATTGATAATTTCATCGCCTTTTTCTTTCTAGTCAGTCAAATTTCTTATTTTAGAAGAAAATGAGAAATAAGCTACGTAATTAACACATGGCAAGCAACATTTCTTTTTTCAAAGTTCCAACCAGATTCTTCTCGAGACTATTTTCATGTCAAATGTAGTGTCAATAAACATTGAACATTACTTATGAACAGAAATAAAGAATACATATTTTTCACCGAAACTTCCCGATATACTTTTATGATCCTGCCCATATGACGTCTACTCAACAAACACACATGTCTTTGCCTCCTACCTTAATAATTTCATCCTCTTTTCCCTTCTAATATGTCAAATTTCTGATTTTAGCGATCAAAATTTCTCTCTCTTTATTTTCATATTTTCTGTGTGTGAATTTCTTTAATTTTTAAATTTTAGGCGTTACCTTCTCTATTTTGATGAAAGAGTCACGTGATTAGATTCTAATAAATACTTAATGAATCTGTAAACGGATCTGCTTGGATGGTCTGATCACATGGCGAATACTCAACAAACGCACATTCCTTTGCCTCCTGACCCTGGTAATGAAATCCCTTCTAATCTCTCGAATTTGTGTCCGAAAACAACCAATCTACCTATTAACCTGGAGTTAATGTGGGTACACTATACCCTCCAGAGCCACGTTGTGTGATTTTACTGGGCTATGTTGTTGTTGTAATCTCTCGAATTTCCGATTTTTGCGATCAAATCTCTTCTTTTTTCTTTGTTATCGCCCTTTTCTTTTGTTGGGTTTTTCATAGATTGGGTGTTATCTTCTCCATTTTTATTGGATTTTCAATTTTTATGTGTTCTTGTTTAGGTCCCCATGAATATTGCATGTTGGTTTAGTACTAACTATGACATGTTGTGTTTGGCCTAAAATAAAAACTGAAAGTTGTTTGATGCTAGGTGACAAACTCCAAGGGGAAGATGAGGCACATTTTTCTTCAGTTCCAATCCATGTTGTTACTAATCCATCTCAACTACCTGTTGAATTCTTGGAGCCTTCTCCTGAGAAGCAACTGGTTATTGGTTTTGATTGTGAGGGTGTTGATCTTTGTCGCAATGGGATTCTCTGTATTATGCAGGTAAATTCGCATCTGAATGTACATTGTGTCGTTCCTCCTTAAATTTCCGAATTAGATTTCATATTTAAGTTGAAGTATGGTGTTACATGGCCTGCAATAATGAAAAGAGGTCCCAAGAATCCTTGCATATTTGATGGTCATACTTTTCAAGACTGAACTCTACCTATTACATTCTCTCATGGTGGTCTATGAAAAGTATGACCTAGTAGAGTTCAGTCTTGATTTGTTTGGCAGGGGATGATTAGGGTGGCTTCCTTACCTATTACATTCTCTCATGGTGGTCTAAGATGTCATGATACAGCCGGGCAATGTAATTAAGGTTGTCACTGTGAGTAGCGTATGAAAGACCATTTTCGCTGTTTGCATCTGTGATCTGCTGTATGTTTGGGAGATTTTATGTTTGATAGAGAAGGAAGAGAACAGATGAATTGGTTGACAAATATAAGAATAGACATCTTCAGCGTGTTCAACATTGAGATATCTCATATCACAGCTAGTTTTGTTGGATCGTCTTCCTTTCTTTTCTCACTCATTTTACCAGCACTCGGAAGGAAGATCCAATGGTGTACTGAAGAGTAAGCAGTTGAAAACTGTCATAGAGGGACTTTTTAGTGAAGGAAGGAGAGAGGTGATGTGGATTGTAGATGGGGTTAGAGAACTTACACACCTTAAAAAGGGAGTCTGGTGCACTAAGCTCCGCTATGCTCGGGGTCCGAGTAAAGGCCGGACCACACGGGTCTATTGTACGCAGCCTTAACCTGCATTTCTGCAAGAGGTTGTTTCCACGACTCGAACCTGTGACCTCCTCCTCCTGGTCACATGGCAGCAACTTTACCAGTTACGCCAAGGCTCCCCTTCAAAGCTTTTATACAGGCAGATTTGCATTGGTCAGAATTCCTTTAGGCTTTACTTTTTTTTTCTGGATGAAGTAAGAGAATTTCATTAGAAGGCATCAAGAATGATGCAGTGAGTACAAAAGAGTGGGAAAATAGCTCCAGTACAGAAAATCTAATCTAAGATCAGGGAGCTAACAAAATCCAGAAAGTAGTCAACACTAAGCACTATTTACAGGAGTGAGATAATTCGAACTAAATAAATTCACTAAACTTCTAGCCTTTAAGGAAAATGTTGGAGTTGATAAGCCATCAAAACATCTTCCGTTTCTTTCTGTCCAAATGTACCTAAAAGTAATTGCTGGTATCATTAGGATTTCCATTTTCTAAAATTCAGAAAATCTTGCTACGTCGAAAATTATGACAAAAGTAGGTTCAAGGAGGAAGTTTTTAGTGAATGAAGAAAAGAGGGATGTGGATAATTTTTAAAGTCAGTCGTCAACTTACATGAGTGTAATGGAGTGTGAAGTGCTGGGGTTAGAGTACCTATATGCCTTAAAAAGTGTAATGTGATGCTATTAAGCATTTAAATAGCCAGTTTTGCGTTGGTCTAACTGTCTTTGTAGGCTTTCTTATTCTAAATTTGAAAAAATCTCGTGATGTGGAAACACCATGTATTTCCTTTAAAAAAGAATGATTTAGTCATATCCTTTTCTCTGCTCTGATACTTGTTTCCTTTTTCTCTTGCTACTTTTGTACTCCCTGCATTTCCAATGTTTACCTTCTATGCTTTTATATAAGTTCCAACTGTTCCAAATGCGTTCCAAATGCAGCTAATTTCCGCTGCTTTATGGGTTGTTTCAATTGACTGACCCTCTTTAACTGTCTCCAAGAATTCAAAATAAATTTACGGTAATACCACTATTTATTTGTTGATAGGCTATACTGTGCATTTTCTAGCACTGATGTGATGTGATATCTTCTCAAACATAGTACCGACTTTCATGAAAAGTCAAAGCTATTGTTAGACATACCTCAAACTGACTACAACATGTTAAAAAAATCTTCATATTAGTCAAATTGGGCTAATTTAGATTGGGGTAAGAGTTTATTTTGGGAGTTATCAGAAGTAATTTTAAATGTACCTGTGCTAAATTTAATCCTTTCCTTTGAAACATTGATTCTCAAATAGTTGGCCTCTGAATCCTAATGTTAAGTTTCTTTGTTCTTGTATGATGAACTGAAGGCTTCACTATCCGTAAAGAGCTTCTAAGACTGTCATATTCAGATTTGCTATTAAATTTGTATGCTTGTTTTTTCTAGCTTATTTTGATCCAAACAAAATTGCTATTTCCAGCCTAACCTAGTATTCATAATGCTTCCAGTTGATAACACTTATCCAACCCAGAAAAGAAAAGAGAAAAAGAGAATAACACTTATCCAACCCAAAAAAGAAAAGAAAAAACGAGAAGCTTCCCGTTGATAAACTTTTGTTTGTGCAGCTTGCCTTTCCCGATGCAATTTATTTGGTTGACGCTATTCAAGGCGGAGGGTCTGTTATCCAAGCCTGTAAGCCTGCACTTGAGTCTAATTACATCACAAAAGTTATTCATGACTGCAAACGAGATAGTGAGGTCTCTTATTGATTTCTTCTCTTTTTGAGATTCTTTATAAATGAACTGTTGTTGTATGTTTAATTTACTCGTTCATTCTCCTCTCAGGCATTGTATTTTCAGTTTGGCATAAAGTTGCACAATGTTGTGGATACACAGGCAAGAATTCTCACTTGAAGTTATCTCAGCATACTTAATCTACAGATGCTGTTAGTTAAGATGTGTTATGATAATAGTTGAAATGTATGAAGCTGGAGCATTTTGTTGAAAGAATGTCATATTAAAACTAGAGTTAATATAGTTATGAGTAGTATATGTTATGATAACAGTTAAGATGTGTATAGATAGACATGTTTGTTGAAAGACAAAGCTAGAATTGATAATGGTATTGGTTGTTTATATCGTTTAATATCGGACATAGACAAGTTTGTTGCTCAAGGAAATGGTCAAGAAATTTTGGGTGGACGATCAAAGAGTAGGTCAAGTATTGTGTAGGGTAAAAGTAATACTCTTGGGTTTTCAATCTGTGAGAAATTATTGGAGAAAAATATATTATTGAATTGTGTATCTACATTATTACATTGAGCCCTATTTATAGATGCTACATTCCAATCATTTTTCGTGTAGGATACTATATACAAATCCTATTCCGATTCGTATTCTAACACTTTCCCTCAAGCTGGTGCACAAGTCATATGTACCGAGCATTACAGATGTATCTAATACGAGGACCACTGTGTGACTTGCTGAATACATCTGCAAGCTGATCACTCGACTTCACAAATTTAGTAACAATATCTCCGGAGAGTATCTTTTCCCCGACAAGTGGCAGTCAATCTAAATGTGCTTAGTCCTCTCATGAAATACCAGATTTAACGCGATATGAAGGGCCGCTTTGTTATCACACACAAGTTTCATTTGATTGATTTTTCCAAATTTTAGTTCTCTGAGCAACTTCTTAATCCAAACTAGCTCACAAGTTGCTACATCCATTGCTCGATATTCTGATTCAGCACTAGATCGAGCAACGATACTCTGTTTCTTACTCTTTCAGGACACCAAGTTACCTCCTATTAACATACAATATCCGAACGTAGAACGTCTATCAGATGGTGATCTTTCATAGTCAGTGTCTGTATATCCAACGATCTACTCATGGTCTCGATCTTCGAAAAGCAGTCCTTTACATGGTGCTGACTTGATATATCGCAGAATGTGGATAACTGCATCCCAATGACTATCACAGGGAGAATCCATAAACTGACTTACAACACTCATAGGAAATGAAATGTCAGATTTAGTCACTGCGAGATAATTCAACTTACCAACCAGCTGCGTATATATTCCAGGATCACTGAGTGACTCCCCCAGTCCTGGCATGAATTTAGCATTCGAATCCGTAGGAGTGTCAATGGGTCTACATTCCATCATTCCTATTTCCTCAAGAATGTCTAAGGCATACTTGTGTTGCGAAATAACAATACCTGACATGGATTGGGCAACCTCAATACCTAGAAAGTACTTTGAGATCTTTAGTCTGAAATGCTGAAAAAGATGTTGCTTTAAACTAGTGATACCATTTTGATCATTGCCAGTTATAATGATATCAACAACATAAACCATCAAATAAATACTCAAATCTGGAGCAGAATGTCGATAAAACACAAAATGATCCGCTTCAATGTGAGTCATGCATTACTGTGTTGAATTTACCAAACCAGGCTCGAGGAGACTGTTTCAGACCATAAAGTGATCGACGCAATCGACACACCAAATTAGACTTCCCTGAACAACAAAATCAGGTGGTTGCTCCATATAAACTTCTTCCTCAAGATCACCGAAAAACATTCTTAATGTCCAACTGATAAAGGCCAATGGTGGACATCAATTATGGATAGAAAAAGACGAACATATGTTATTTTAGACACGAGAGAGAAAGTATCATTGTAATCAAGAACAAATATTGTGTATACTCCTTCGCAATAAGGCGAGCCCTAAGTTGATCAACTTGGTTGTCTGGATCAACTTTGACTGCATAAACCCAACGACAATCAACATTAAATTTACTTGAAAAGGAACAAGCTCTCAAGTACCGCTCGTGTATAAAACAGACATATCATCAATCGTAGCCTGTTGCAATTCAGGATGAAAATTAGGAATGGGGACAGAGGACAATGATGATACAAAGACATAATGGAATGATGATAGACGATGATAACTTAAAAGAGTATAATGTGGGTTAGTATTACGAGTGAATCATTTACCTTTCTGAAGTGCAATTGACTGATCAGGAGAAGTCAAGTCTGCAGTAGGTGCAGGGTTCAATGCAGGACATGAATTATCTGGACATGATGTTGGGTGTAATCAGTGTTCTAAAAAACGGTTGGGACGGCCGCCTAGGCGCCCCCAGACCGTCCCGCCTAGGCTCTAGGCGCCCAGGCTCCGCCTAGCGTCTTTTAGAACATTGGGTGTAATGCTGGACGTGGTCATCGATGATAAGTCAGAAGTGGTAGCATTGTGACTGGAGATGTAGAAGTAACTGTAGATTCCTCAAAGGTCGGTGTAGGTAAAACTTGGGGTATAGGTAAAATCTCAAAATATCAGGATGATTAGAAGGAGACCTAAAGTAAGGTTGAAACTAAAAAAATGTGACATCGACATACATAAAATATCTACGGAAATGGCATGACGTGAGGACTGCATCACCCCAAAAACGCAGCGGAACATGAGATTCAATGAGAAGAGTGAGAACAGTCTCAATGAGATGCCTATTTTTCCTTTCAGTTATCGCGTTCTGCTGAGGGGTGTAGGAACAAGATGTTTGATGAATAATTCCTTGGTTAATCATAAACTACTGAAACTGGAAGGATTTGTATTCTAAGGCATTATCATTACGAAAAGTGCGAATAGAAACACCAAATTGATTTTGTATTTCAGCACAAAAACTTTTGAATATAGAGAATAACTCCGAACGATCTTTCATTAAGAATAGTCAAGTACATTTTCATTAAGAATAGTCAAGTACATCCGGAAAAATTATCAATGAAACTAACAAAATAACGAAATTAGGACTACAAATATCAGAATAAACTAGTGAAAAAATACTCTGCACGACTCTCAGCACTATGTGGAAAGGTAGCGCGAGTGTCCCAAGTTGACACGACTCACAATCTAATTTGGAATGACTAGACAAACTAGGCAACATCTTTTCTAGCTTGAACAAACTTGAATGTCTCAATCTTTTATGGATTAAGTCTGGAGGATCTGTAACGGAGCATATTGAGGAGGCATTAGGAGAGGTAAGATAGTAGAGGCCTTGTGATTCATATTCTGCACCAATCACCTGTCTCGTACTGCGGTCCTTCATGACAAAAGAATCATCAAGAAATATTATGGCACAATTTAGGGATTATTGTGACAGAAGATAGGAAATTAGCTTGTCCAATCCCTTTTGGTTTTGTTTGGATCTCATTGGCTAAAGTAACCGAAGAAAGAGATTGTGAATAAATAATATTTGACAAAAGTGATTTGTTATCAGAAATATGATCAGAAGCGCCCGAGTCAACGACCCGCGATGGAGGGATACTAGACTGTGAAACACAAGCGAAAGAATTACTAGCAACAAAAGTATTAGGCTGAGAATTTGTGGCTGCTTGTGGAGATGTCTGCTTACTTGCTCGATACTGAATGTACTCATTATATTTTTCTTTCGATAAAAGCCTTGGATTTTCTGTAGTGTCAGTCTAAGCAACATGAACATTGTTGGATAGTTGACCATGCAGAACATGACATACGTCACGAGTGTGTTCAAACTTATGACAATGACTACACTAAACATTATTAGGTAGTAGACCATGTAGAGCACGACATACGTTGCGAGTTTGTCCAAACTTATGACAATAACTACACTTGGTTCGAGATTTTCCAAAACGACCTTCTCCTCGTCGATTATCCACTGAGATGTTCAATTCTTTATAGTGTGAGAAGTGAGAACAAAGGAGTCAACGATTGGTGATGAAATCGATGTGTGATTAGGAGACACAACAAGACGAAGCAAATGTGAAAATAGTTCATCAATTGTAGGAACCGTAGGACTCACCAAAATCTGATCACGCACCGAATCAAGGTCAGTAGGAAGTCCAGTAAGTGTAAGAACCAGAAACAACATCTGTCTTTGCTCTTGTTGTTTTTCAATATTCGTAGTGACTGGCATCAACTGCTCAAATTCCTCCATTACTGCCTGAACCTGTTCCAAGTAAGTAGACATATCTGATTTATGTTTCTTTAAGTTGGTCATCCGAGATATCACATCATAAAATCGAGATATGTCATTAGTGTATAAAGCGCGAGCCTTTTCCCAACTGAATAACATGTCTGGAAGCAACGAAACAAGGGCATCAACTTGGAATCAATAGATCGCCACGGGAGACTACATAATTGAGCGTCAACCTTCTCCCGATGTGCTTTGGCCTTTTTTGTCTCACTATCCTCCGCTTTTCATTAACCACAATAGTCTTTTGCGTTAAGTGATCTTGAACACGTTGACCCTTGCACCACAACTCAACCTAGGAAGCCCAAGCTAAATAGTTTGATCTTCCCATTAATGGTTCGGAAGTAATCATAGGGCTTGAAGTTCCAATTTCAGTGTTTTTGGAGCCAAAAATATCATACCCGAAAGACATTAGAAAATTTGTCTTCAAAGTATCCTAAAAGTTGAAATCAGAGGGACAAGCCAGAAAATCAGATCTAAAATCTGAGAAAAAATTCAACCTCGCCGGAAAAAGGGACAGTCGGGGCCGAAAAATAGTTCCAGTGATCGGAATCCAAAAGAAAATATATGGATATGCTCGCAAGGATTGGGCGAATATAACAGAAAAAGAATCGCCAAAAAAGCTCGTCGGAAAGAGGCCTCACACGCCGGCGCGTGGGCAGATCTCGCGGGAATCGGTGACCTTCTGATCGGCGTGTGGAGGCGTGTGGGTCGTCGGTTCTCGACGGTGCTTGTTGGGGTTTGGTCGAGGGAGCCTTCTGAGTCTGATGACGGTGTTTGTTTTTGCTACCTCTGAAGGAAAGACGCTCCTGACGCAAACAATAGCTAGTTCAGTTGCCGGAATTGATGCACGACACTGACTATATTTTTCGGATGTTTCTCACCAATGTTCTGATACCATGTGAGAAAGAGAAAAATATATTATTGAATTGTGTATCTACATTATTACATTGAGCCCTATTTATAGATGCTATATCTCAATCCTTTTTCAAGTAGGATATTATATACAAATCCTATTCCTATTCTAACACAGTCCATTCAATTATATTTGGTTTGTTCCTATTCACCACATGGGTCCTTCATTTAGTTTTCTTTCCTCAACCTCTTCTGGCTGTCAATGATCATTCTTTAGATAGTTCAAGGTAGTTTCTTCTTCCCAACTGGTAGGTGATATGAAGTTAATAATTGTGATTGTATGTTATGGGGATTGAATGGACTGATTCGAAAACATATTAGGGATTGAATGAATCACATCTTTCATCATTTGTTCTTTATCTTTCTGTTTTATTTCCCAGAATATATTCCTTTTGCATTTCTGTTGTCTGTTCTTTCTATAAATTCGACTTTGATTATTATGTTAGCTGACTTTAGCTAGAGTTTATTTGCCTAGAAGTGATAAATTGAGAGTAGTATGGTTATGATATACTTGGATAATAATTATACTCTCTCCTTAAGCAGATTGCATATTCTTTGATCAAAGAACAAGAAGGACATGCACGGGTCCCAGATGACTACATATCATTTGTTGGTCTACTTGCTGACCCACGTTATTGTGGTATTAATCTTGTTTTAAATCTTTTACTTGCTTACGTGTGCCTTGAAATTCTACAACCCTGTTCTGTGGATTACATAGATATGAGCTTGAAAGCAAGGATGAAGGAAGCCTAACATCTAGTGGAAACTATCATGTATATGAATGCATTTTTCTATAAATAATTATCACAATTAGCATGCCACCTTCTAAAGAATGCTAATGAGTTCCATCAAATGAGCTTGTACTCAAGTTGTTTGGCATCCCTTAATACTTGATGTGTGGTTTTTTGCTTATGAATTTTTCTGTGGATTCAATGTTTTTTGGACTCTTTCACTTCCTCTGCCCTTTGTTCAAATTGCTGTCACCTACGAGTCTGAGGATCTTGACTTTTTGGCCCTGATCTCTAGCATTCCAGCTCTGTGTTTGTTGAACCGTCAAAATTTTGTCCACTTTCAACTGCACCAACCAGCTTACAAGAGTAGGCATATCCGTTGTATTTGCAGTCACTTCCAGTGATTTTTCTGCATACTTCTCTAGACATAGGATCTTTTCCTTGCAACGGAGACTGACATATATTTCCTTTGCTTTTTTACCAACTCACACTAAATTGTTTCTCTCGGACTCTTCTTATTTCTTCATCAGTGGGGTGAATATTTTGTAGGAGAAACCCTGATGGAGGCACTTATGATATTTAAGTTGGCGTTTTCTAAGGATTAAAGTAAAAGGTTGGGCTGCAGGGGTGTATGAATATCCTATATTCTTTTGGGTTGGTGGAGGGCCTGATGAAAGGCATAACGAGCCTTAAATCTATAATAAGACCATAATTACTTATCTGATAGTTGTTTAGACTCTTAGTTGTAGATTTGGCTGACTAAGTGATTCGCGTATAACACAATTCGTCAAACTACCTCTAATTATTTTGGCACTGTTATAATACATGTTTTATATAAATTCTAATTTATTTGTGTATAATAGGCTGCAGTTTTACACAGCTTTATATCCAATTATGGTCGAAATGTAATTCCTCATCTTGATTGATCAAACGTGTATTTGTTACTGATCAAAATAAGACAGAAGTGTCTCAAATAACTGCCAGGATTCGGTTTATTATGAGCAACGTTCTTAAGAAAAGCATAGATGAGTTAATGTAAAGTTGTATATTTTTATCCCATGTTTGGTACAATTTTTTATTCTGGGATTAGCAATGAAGGGTTTTTTACACCACATTTGTGGTATATTCTTATACTACACTCTGGAATAATGATCTGAGTACTAATCCTGGGATAAAAAAACAAAATGACACATTTGCGCTTCTCCAAAGCTTTTCTCCGAAAGACAGTTAAAATTTAAAATAATAGTTTATCCCAGTTTAAACAAAACGCTAGTTTTATATTATACCTCGTATATCCCATTTTTCGTCCAATGAACCAAATATCTACTAATTAAATTATATCCATTAAATAATCCCGTCATTATTTAATCCCTGTAATATAATCCCCACATAATAATTATCCCAATATAGCTTGTTCACAGACCAAACAAACCTTTAATCTTTTGTGTTCTTTATACCCACCCTAAAGCAACTGCAAGGGTAGGAACAATTTGGGATTCATGCAGTATTTAGAGCCCATTTGGATGGGTCTATTGCTTTTCACTTATAAGCCAAAAGTCATAAGTTAGGAGTTTTAGCTTATGCCGTTTGGCTTAAAAACAAGTGCTTAAACACTTTTTCATTTTACCCAAACACTACTAAAGTACTTAAAAGCTATTCTGGCTTAAAAGCACCTAAAATAAGCCAAGCCAAACAGGCTTTTAGTGTTCTCTTGTGTTTGTGTCTTGAACTTAGTGCTTGTCTACTCCGGTATAAGTTTTGAGCAGATGCGGATTTGGAATTTGTGGGAACTAGATATCTTCTTGCTTGTTTGGACAGGAATATCTTATGATGAGAAAGAAGAAGTCAGAGTTCTTCTTAGACAGGTTAGTTAAAATTTTGCTTGCACATCAGCAAAGAAAAGTTGTTTTCTTGCTTTGAACATGTCCGTTGCTTCCATGTTGTTTCTCTTCTTGGATTAAATTATGTCCTTATGTAGCTATATGTATATTAGAGACCTTGTTACATGGATTTGTTAACGGGTATGTATTTTATTTGGGGTGTGCATACGTAACTGGTAGGGGTACGTGCAGTTTTTTTGCTAATTCTTAGTGTATTTTGAAGAACTTCCATGAAGTATCCATAACGGGTATCTCAAGGAAAATGATGGATCCGTTTCTCGGAGTTAGAGACCTTAATATGTGCACTTCAACCTCTTAAGGGAATGACAGGGGGGTGGGGGCTTTGTCGGCATTTTTCTCCTCAATATGGAGAGCCAACTACTAAATTGGAAGGAAAAGGAAATAAACACCCCAAGTTTGTCTCCTTTTATCTACTTGCCTAAGCAAATAATGGGAGATGTGTCCTTTCGCATGTTCTGTAGTAAGATTTTGCTACTTGTGCCAAAGGTCCTAGTCAGGAGAGAAGCAAGAGGTTCTATGTTTTCTTCTGTTTTGTGATCTCTCTTTCCTGGTCAATCTATTATGTCTAAAAGATGGAAGAATCTTCTCATGTTGTCTGAATTCCCTTTATTACTCTAGGAAGGCCTTCATTTGTCTCAACTATGTTTTTCTCGTCTCATCCAGTGGCATTATGTAATTGTTAAATAGTAGCACGTACGAGAAATTCTGATGAGTCAGATAAATTAGCAGAAGGTCAACTGCAAGATCGTTCAGCTGATGAATTATTTGTCCAAGCCTGTTTTCCATCTAAAACCAGCAGATATACTAATAGGAGTAGAATTAATATACTATTTTCATGTCTTATTTTCCCCTTGAATATAGATGTTTTTGTAGTTTTTCAGTCACTAAATCTACTTAAAGTTTCTCTGGTTAATTATGTCTTTCACATTTCCAGGACCCCAAGTATTGGACATATAGACCATTGTCTGAACAGATGATCCGTGCTGCTGCTGATGATGTCCGATTTCTTCTTTATATATACCATAAGATGGTGCAAAAGTTGAATGACAAGTCCTTATGGCACCTAGCTGTCCGTGGTGCCCTCTATTGTCGCTGTTTCTGCATCAATGACAATCATTTTGCAGACTGGCCGCCTCTATCTCCGATTCCAGGTTTATTTTGTCCCTGTCTCTCTCAGTATTGACTGGTGTTGTGTCACTCTTAAACGTAAAAGCATATGTATATTTGAATGGTTTTATTATTTGGCAATACAAGATTTTTCTTTGGCTATGCGACGTAAGGTCAAATAAAGAAAGGATGGAAAGAATTTTTGTTACCTTTACATGGTTCAATCCTATGCTTACTGTAAATATAAAAAAACATTTATGGTTTGTCTCGTAGAAATGTTTAATCTTTTGAGCATATAGGTGTATAGGAGTAAATGTGAATACTTAGAACCGCTAGTTTAAAGTCATAGCCAGAAGATAAAGCTGAAGTGTTTGGTACTTTTGTATTTTTGGTGTAAAGGAACATGTGTAAAAGATCATGATTCAAATTTTGAAATTTTAGACTCCTTGTAGATGATAGAGGAGCTGTAAAAAATATATGTTACCTGTCTAAAAAAAACGCTAGTTTAGAGAAACCCTAGTTTGTATTAAAAAGATAAATTATTTAGTATTGGAATGAAGTGGACCTGAAAATAGTGAAATGGATATGAAGGATTTGTATGGACGAGTTCAACTAATTTGGAACTGAGGCCTAGTTGATTGATTGAAGCCTGTAGGCAGCTATAGCAAGCATGCTGGTAAACGTTTGATTGGTTTCACAAAGCCAGAAATTTAGTAAGTGGTACCTTTTTAAGAAGCACGACTTCTAAAATTATTACTTGACTTTACTTTCTTCAAACCTTATTTGACCTTCTTTGTCATGTTTTCTCTTCCGGGTTTTTTTTCGGAAACAGCCTCCCTACCTCCCAAGGTAGGGGTAAGGTATGCGTACACTCTATCCTCCCCAGACTCAACTGTGTGGGATTACACTGGGTATGTTGTTGCATTACACTGGGTATGTTGTTGCTGACTTCTAAAATTATCTAGTCCTGATATAAGGAGGTTAAAGTTATGAAGCCTCTATGAGATGTACTTATGGTTTCAGTACTACCTAAGTACTGTTTTGCTACATTTTGAAATATAAAAGAAACAGTTACCAGTTTCAAAAAAAAAATAACTTGATAAAGCAATGAATTATATCTCACAGGCTGTTCACAGTTCTAAAACCATGCAGATGTTTGTTTTATATGACCTACGGAGACATACATCCAAATATGCTGCTGCTGGGCTGTAGAACTCAGACTGAATAAATCATGTCCCAGATGAAAGGTTATGCTTGTACCTTTAGAGAAGACGTACTAATACTAGGTGGGTTGTGACTGCAGAAAATATTGCTGCTGATAAAAGTATCCCTGAGGAAGAAGTCTTATCTGTTGTTGATGTTCCCCCGGGGAAAATGGGACGTGTTATTGGCAGAAAGGGAGCTTCTATAATGTCGATAAAGGAGTCGTGCAAGTATGTTTCTTTGCTTCATCAATTTTGTGCCTTATTGCCCATGTGAGGGTAAAAACTCTCCTTCAATTTTCCAAACATTATTTAAATATTTCCTAACATTTCCAAGCATTATTATGAATTAAAAAAAAATATTCCAAACATCATTTAAATATTCATCCTTTGGAGCAAAGATATATGATGATCCCATTTGCTCCAATGTAGTACAACTTTCCTTTTTTATTCTAGAATCCATCATTGAAGTATCGAACAAATGTGTCTTGCGTAAAGAGAATAGGAAAGAGAGGATAAGAGTGCAAAACAATTGATGAGCATGTCAAACAACGTATTGCCTGATTTTTCTCAAGGTCTAAAAATATACCTGAGATTAGCTTAATTAAAATGATGACAGCTCTGAAAATCTATTGATTATGTCTAGTAGCATATCATGCTAACGTTAGCCCCCTTAACCTAGTTGACGAGTTTGGTATGATAATATTTCAACTCAATAATACCTGAGGTCAGAAAATTTACAATTGGCTTTGACAGCTTTAGTCATTTCTATACAACAACAACATACCAGTGAATCCCACAACGTAGGATCTGGAGAGGGTAGAGTGTACACAGTCCTTACCTCCACCTTGATAGGTAGACCGGTTGTTTCTAGGAGACCCTCGGCTCAAGACAAAGCATAATCACAGGCAAAGCAAGAGAAATGGTCAGACTCAGACGAGAAATTAAAGCATTATGAACATATAGATAATAAAATTAAATACGGCATGGTAGTGCAGTCTAACAATAGGAAGCAATAGTTAACACACTAAATAAGATAAACAAATTACACTAAAGAACGCATAGTAGCATGAATGAATCAAACTACAGGGGACTATAAAGAACTAATGCGCCTATAAGTGTGGTAGACTAATCGAGCCTACAATAATAACACTACACTATCATTTTGTAAGCTTAAGTAGGACTACACTCGACTACCTACTAACCTTCTACCCCAATTAGTGTCCTCCACAACTCCTTATCTAAGGTCATGTCCTCAGTAAGTTGCACCTGCGTCATATTCCGTCTAATCACCTCTCTCAAATACTTCTTCGGCCTACCTCTACCCCTCTTGAACTCGTTCATAGCGAATCTCTCACACCTCCGCACTGGGGCATCCGTGTCTCTCCTCTGCACATGCCTGAACCATCTCAACCTCGCTTCCCGCATCTTATCCTCCACCAAGGCCACTCCCACTTTATCTCGGATATCATCATTTCTAATCTTATCTCTTCTTGTATGCCCACACATCCATCTCAGCATCCTCATCTCCGCAATTCTCATTTTTTGTATGTGCGAAGTCTTAACTAGCCAACACTCCGCCCATACAACATAATCGGTCTAACCACCACCCTATAAAATTTGTCCTTAAGTTTTGGTGGCACATTTTTGTCGCACAAGACTCCAGATGCGAGCCTCCATTTCATCCACCCTGCCCCAATACGATGTGTGACATCGTCATCAATCTCTCCATTTTCTTGGATAATAGACCCTAGGTACTTGAAGCTTCCTTTCTTTGGAATGACCTGAGTCTCACCTCCATGCCTGTCTCAAGGTCTCTCCCGTTGCTGAACTTGCACTCCAAATATTTTGTCTTGGTCCTACTCAACCTAAACCCTTTAGACTCCAGAGTCTGTCTTCAAATCTCCACCTTGTCGTTCACTCCGCTGCGAGTCTTATCAATCAGGACTATGTCGTCTGCAAATAACATACACCATGGTACCTCCCCTTGGATTTGTCGCGTCAGTCCGTCCATCACCAAGGCAAAAAAGAATGGGCTAAGAATTGATCTCTGGTGCAGCCCCATCGTCACTGGGAAGTGCTCCGAGTCTTCTCCTACTGATCGTACCCTAGTCTTGGCTCCAACATACATATCCTTGATCGCCATAGTGTACGCCACATGTACACCTCTAACCTCCAAACATCTCCATAACACCTCCCTATGTACTTTGTCGTATGCCTTCTCGAGGTCGATGAAAATCATATGTAAATCTTTCTTCCTCTCCCTATACTGCTCCACCAACCTCCTAATAAGATGAATGGTTTCAGTAGTCGAACGCCCTGACATGAATCCAACCTGGTTCTCGAAAATAGACATACCTCTTCTCACCCTCATCTCCACGACCCTTTTTCAAACTTTCATAGTGTGACTCATCAGCTTGATACCCCCTATAGTTGTTGCAACTATGGATATCACCTTTGTTTTTGTACAAGGGAATCATTGTTCTACACCTCCATTCTTCGGGCATTCTTATCGTCTTAAAAATGACGTTAAACAACCCCGTCATCCACTCCAAACCTGCCCTGCCTGCGCTCTTCCAAAATTCAACTGGGATCTCATCAGCGCATCCTGCGAACGATATCCTTAACTTCCTCAACCTTAATTCTTCTATAATACCCAAAATCCCGGTACCTACCAGAATGCTCCAGAGCTCCCAGCACAATATCTCCATCTCCTTTTTCGTTCAAGAGTTTATAGAAGTAAGACTGTCACCTCCGCCTAATATGCGCTTCAAGAGTAACACTCTGTGCTTTTGCAAAAAGATTATATTTTGAAAGAAGAGTAAAAGAGAGAAATAGTATTTCACAGGGAAAGTTGGTGACCAGTAACTAATCCTTTGAAAGGTAAGCACTTGTCCTAGAAGTCCTGAAATATTTTGGTTTTGCTATCTGATTCTCAATCTATAGTTGCCTATCAGTACAAAGTTCAGGAAAAGTATAGGTTTATCTTTTTTTTATGACGGCGGTTCCCGGAAAACCTTGCATGCACCTAGACTATTCCACCAATTACCTTAATACCTCTCACTAGCACAACTACCGGGTAATTCTGCCCTCCAACACTTGGGCAAGATAGGAAGAGAAACCACCTAGCGTCTTTGTCTCTGATGGGATGTATGTATAGGTTTATTAGTAATGAAGTATTCATGTTGTTTACTATGACAATCTTTTCATTTGCAGTGCTGAAATACTCATAGGAGGTGCTAAAGGTCCTCCTGATAAGGTTAGTGCTATGTTGTCAAAGATTGAATGCTAATGTACCTCTTGAAATCGTCCTTGCACCAAAAATGTTTTCATGGTATACATGCTGTTTTTTCTTTTGATAACATAAACAAGAGTACAAGACCATGTGGCCAAGTTTACTGCAGGTGGTTGGTTTGATTTTCCACCTTAACTACTGTTCCTGCAAAGTTGTTGACTGAATTTAATCATCACTTTGAGTTGTTCATTTATATGTATTGGTCTGAGGAAAGGTCTTTAAGTACTAAACCAAGAAAATAAACAGGTCATTTTTTGTTTCTTAAAAGCAATTCCAACTTGTGTACGTCTTCTCACCTAGGATTGCTTTGGTGCAGGTTTTTATCATTGGACCGGTGAAGCAAGCCAAAAAAGCCGAAGCCATTCTAAGGGGGAAATTGCTTGATTTTTGATCTGGAAGTTTATGCAGGACTCGTGTATCTCTAGACTCGGAAAAGGAAAAGGCAAAACTTATACGAGCCCACGGACTCTTTGTATCATAAATAACAAGTTTGGTGGCTACAATGTAAAATTTGATTTGCTCACCAGTGAGTGTTTCAGCTACTGAACTGAGAATAATGAGGAAATGGGAAGGGATAAAATAAGAAATTTCAGTGATGCTCTTTAATCTTGAAGAAATTGTTCATTTCATAACCTAAAGCATTAGAAATTGTTTCAAATTCACTTTGATGTCGAAATCAATTCTTGGATATAATAGGCTTCATCTACAGCTATTAATCACAGCTTTCCAAAACTCAATCCAACACTGAAAGGTATAATGAAGATTGGCGCCCATTAATATAGGAGCAATAAATATCAATAAATAGGCCATGAGTATCTCTCTCACTCGGTTCAACTAGTGTGCAGCCACACCCCTAATAGCAACCAGCTGTCTTTAGAGTTTAAGTGCTGTTTATTGATGTATATATATGACAAAACCTTTAAGATATGATTTGAAAAGTTGGATACAAGGAAGCTCCTCAGAGTAGGAAAAGAAACACCAAAACAAGAGATTATTAGCATAGAAGAAGCTGCATGGTACTTCAAGTAGGTGCTGGTTACCCAATATTCACAATCACTCTGTGTTGCTCTCCAATCGTCAAAGCTCACAAATGAATATCTTGAGTGAAACCCAATGTGTTGCAAGGGCAATTAAAGCAATTATTCACTTCTGAAAGCTGCCAAACTGATAGTTTTGTGTGTCAAGACTTGAAAATATCTCATTTCCAGCTGTTGCTGCTGACGGAAAACCAGATTTGCCATGCCCGATTCCTTGACCCATTGCTCTGCTAGTGTAAAAAGTAGTAGGCCCTTTTTCTTTCTCATCTGATCCATCAGTCAATCCTCCCACGATGCCAACATCTGCAAGGTTGACCTTTTTGGCTGCAAGTTTAAGGGGGAAAAGAGCAAGTTCAAAAGGTAATTATGCCATCAGGTAACCAGAATAGTAAAATCAACCAAAACATAAACCTTCAGTATACCACTTATGAGTATTTTTTGTCATTTAAACAGTTAAATCTTTCCAGCATGTGCACAGGTATGGTCAAACCATCAAATATTAGGAGCAGAATCAGCTAAAATTCATGTAGTTGATAAGAGATCTGCACTCAACAGGGACCCCTCCAACCATCTTTTAGGCGACAAGTGAGTTGGGAAACAAGACATAAAGGACTGTTCCGCATTGTTATTAGCCTGACCTCGTAATAGACATTGTTGAGTATCCAATCAATGACTCAAAAAAAAAGTTGCTAATATGACTACGCCCACCAGGTCACTGAAAGTTGCAACAAGATCATCCAACCTGACTCATTTATGCCGTGTACGTTGAAATCAAATAGGGCAAACCAGGATGCGGTGTTTCCTAAGGTAGTTTTCAGAAGATTATCCAGCAACTATAAGACTAATTCAATTTAATGCATAACACCTCCAGAATCAACATTTGATGAAAAAACAGCACATGTCACTAAATATGAATAGCAACAGCAGATATGATAATCAGCATTAAACAGAAATGTAAGTGATGTTACCCAGCACTCAGAACTTACGTGCACTTATATTCAGATCAATCAGCCCACGGCTCAACGAATCAGCCCATATTCCAGACCTGACTTGAAATGTGTCCTTCTTCGGTGGTGTTTTAGCTTCAACAGACGATTTGCTTACTTTGTCACGAGCCTCGTGACTCCCCCCATTGCTAGCATTTTCATCGGACATAGGTACAGGTTTATGAGAAACAAATGAACCAAAAGGGTCAGAGTTATCAAAAGTATTTAGTGGAACTGAAGCAAATGGATCAACAATGTTAACATTCATCTGGTCTGGTTTTGAGGATCTATTATCAGCCTGTATAACAGGATCCGGTGCAGCGAAAAAATCTATTGTTGAAGCTGCAGGTGAAAGGGCAGGCTGGGAGGCAAAGAGATCCACACCCATCTGCAGAAAGAGAAATTGCTACTTTATAACTAACCAACCTATATTCAGAGTAAGATCTTTAACAGGGCGATGGATGGAGTCTTACTGGAATTTGGTAAGTTACACCCATTTCAGTTTGTGGTTTTGCTGATACAAAAGCGGCATCAGCAAATAAATCAACCTCTGATGGATCAGTGTTCACTGTAGATGTAGAAGTTGGAGCAGGTATTGGTGCATCCAAGAGGTCACCGAGCAAATTTTGCTCAATTAGATCTGCTTGGTTAGAATTCTCTGCAGAAGGCTCTGTTTGACAGCCAAAATAACTTGGTAAATTTCAAAACAAACAAATAGAAATCAAGCTGTAAGTTGCACTCTGCATTGGATTAGGGCCCTCAATGGTTTCCTTTCCAGCACGCATATGTGCTCTCATTCAATGCGCGTTATTACCCTCTCCCATTCCCCCAACCAAGAGATTTATGACACAAATTTTACTTATCCAAAAGGTCTACACTTCTACACTAATCTAATGTGAAGATAGATATCTCCTATATCAAATAAATATCTTAAAAAGTGAATAATAATTTGTTGTTTTCTTCGACTAGTATATTAATATCCTCTATTTTAGAAACTAATTTCTTCTAAACTATATTAATATGCTCTATTTCCTTGATCATTGTAACCGGTAAAATAGCACAGCCAGATAAGAGAACTTTTTTTTACTTTTAACATTTGGTCAACCGACAGCACTTACAAATTTTTACCTAACTCAAAAAGAACCTAGGTTTTGATGTAGCACACGACTTCTGTTACTACCTTCAATAGCGTAATTTGTTGACACACCCACCCCATGCAAGGACAAAGTTACAGAAGCTATATGACCCATAGCTTTGTACAGAAAACATGTTACAAGGAACTTTGCACAAGGAGGTCCCCTCCTATAAAACACAAAATAGAAGACTGCAAATTGAACCTCTTCGAAGCCTCACGAGATACTTACTAGAACTCGAAGTACCCCGAGGATCAAAATCGTCAAAATCTTCCTCATAATTGGCTGATGGTACATTTGAGCTCTGTGAAGGATGTGAAGAAGATTTTTCAGGCTCACCTACCTTCTTTATCGTCTTTGATCCACTAGCAGAAACAGTATCTTGAACTTTGCTGCAGATGTCATCAAGTTAAGCAAAAAGAGAGACATTTAAAACATACAAGAAATCTACTCATTCATGAAAAAACAGCTTATTTGAAGTTTTTGAACTTAAGTCAACACAGTGCTAAATTTTATCTATGATATAAATTAAGAGGGAAACTAAAGTTCAAACAAGTTTAAGGGACATAAAATCACTTTTTTTAGAGGATGGGACAGAAAAAGCACAAATTTGGGATCCAAAAGCAAGCATGGTGTAGACCATGGAGCAACCTATTCAAAAAGTCAAAAGCCCAATTTAGAAGAAAATGAAAAAATAGAGAAATTTCTTTTTTTTAAATCAAAGAACTTTTCTACATTTTCTCTCTTATCCTTCTTTCTTTTCTCTACTCTGTTTTCGTGTCACTCTCTGCTGTTACCTTTCTCTTGTGGCTTTTGCCACTCTCTTTTAACTTTCTTTCTACTTCAACTCAGCTTTCTCATTCTATGGACGATAGACTCCTGTTACTCTATACTCTCTCTAATCTTTTCTTGAAAAGTTAAGTAGCGATTATATTGATAGAAAAAATAGTATAGTCTAGCACTTAGTCAGTGATGGTACAATTTGCAAAGTTAGGAACCCTCACGTATAAAAACAAAAAGAAAGTATTCCTTCTATACAAGTTCCTATCCCTGTAGCAAGTCTATGAAATATACCATGCGAATTTCATCTTTAACATCCTGTAGATTACACCAAAAAGCCAAAAGTGATAAATATCTATACTTAATCTTATGCATGTTATTAACTTTCCCTTTAAAACATCTTGCATTTCTTTCTTTACACAACACCCAGAAAAATTTGTTTTCTAAATCTTCCTTGCCGGTTTCCTAATTCCTTCAGTACCCTAGCTGGTCAGTGGCTCCCTCACTGAGTGAGGCATGGTGAATGGTATCTTGAATAAGTTAAAAAACAGTGACCATAACCGACTTGCCACAGAGCAATGTAGAAAGAGATGGCTGCAGTTTCCCCCTTCACTATTACACATAACTACTACATAATGACAAAACTGTTTTCTGTAGATTGATTTGAGTCATGCACGCCTCGTGAGTAACCAACCCCATAAAGCAACAAACTTAGTAAGGAGCCTTGGACTTCCACAAGTGCTACATGGCCAACTAAAAGGGTTGCCCCCCTCACAGCTAATTATTTTGTAGCATGAATAAACTAAGAAAATTCCATTCTTTTGCCTAGTCAGAGGGTATTGTCAGGTGCCTCGACATTAAGAGCTACTTTGTCCAAATCTTCCAACAAAAGAGCCACTCTATGTATCTTCCAATCAAAGTAATTCTTACTAAAGCTAATTCACAAGCTACTACGATTCTAACAGTTTTTTTTTAGAATGGATTCTAACAGTCTATCTGTTAGTAGTAAATCCATATAAGTCCTGATATTTTATTTTCAGTGGTATTGACCTATCCAAGCATCTTGGCAAAACCTTGCATGTCTACCATTCCCCAGTAAAATACTTATGTTGATTTCAAAAAAAAATGCCGTAAGCTGCAAATATGTTTCCCAAGGCCTACTCCATGGGAAGAACTAACTGGACCTGTGTAACAAAGACTCTGTTCCCTTTATTTGTCTCAGTTCATCCTTCTTCACAAGCTACCCACCTCTTTCCGATATCTCCAAAATCACTTCATTAAGTAGGCTATTGCTGTGTCTGTTCGAGTTTCTGATGCCTAGACCACCCCTTCTTTTACCCTTCAAAACCGTGCCCCACCTTACCAAGTGGAAGGCCCTCCTGTACTTATTACCCTCCCACAAAAAGTTCCTTCTATTCTTGTCTATCTACTCTCTCTAATCTTACAACCACTACATCACTGCACACGCTGTTCATTCTACATCACCCCTCACACACCACAGTCAACAAACACATAATTCTGCTATTTGTCTCGCCAACAAATAAGAATGCAGATGATAGTCAAAAAAAGTTCTAGATATGGTATCTAACAAATCCTTAAGCTGGCAGATCTTAGCAATTACACAAATAATTGATTTTTTTTTAAGGCACAAATAATTGATATTAATTCTAGACGATTCTAGGCCTAAATTGGCGATTAATATTTTGCCAACGCATCTTCATTTCCAGAAAGAAGTGAGGAAAAATCAAAGAAGTTCATAGGCGCAAGTAGTTCCATCATTAATCAAAATCAAATTCCTGAAGATGGGGCAAATGCTAACCAAAGCATAAAAAAACATCAATGTGCAAAGAGCCTACATTATGTGGACTCATTTACAAGTATTTAATCTTCTTTTTTAACAGCAACTCATGTGTGAATATCGGTTACAGACAATCTCACTATAGTCAGTTTTAGATTTTTCAATGCAGCTAAAAGAATCCATAGGATTCGTCTATAATTTCTTAATGTAGTTTAAAGGATCCATAAGAAGCACTCTTCCACATTCCCCCACCCCAACTACCCTCCCCCGCTCCCCAAAAAAATAGAGCATCCTTCGCGCTTGTTTGACATGGGTTCTTCATGGCAAATATAGAGAAGTGATAGCATAGAGAATTTTCTCTTTTGGAAGAAGCAGAAACTACATAGAGCAAAAGTTTGTGATATCAACATGAACATATGGGAAGATAATAACATATATCCTCAATTTCATGCACCGCCAGCAATGTAATCGTTTCCATTTTTCTGGTATATATGTTCCATTCTTTTGCAATAAGCTTTGAAAAGGAATGTTAGTTGAATGGTTATGCATCACCAGATAACAGGTTCAGCAAGTACGTAAAAGCATGAACTGTTCTAGACCACAAACCCCAAACGCGAGTCTTTTTCATGCAAAACCTCAAGGTTAAACAGCTACCGTATAAAGGCAGTGCAGAATAAAGGAAGTCAGCAAAACTTATTTAAGAAAAATAAATTATCAAATAAATAAGTTAATGTAGCCGGGTGCACAGACCTGCCATAGCGAGAAGATCCCTTCTTTGACTTGTAAGTACTTTGATCAACCTTATGTTCATCATATCGATCCTTCTCATTATAACTTTCCTTAAATGAATCACTAACGCTTTTATTTCCAAAACCTCCATATTGCTCACTACTCTGAAAGCTGCCGCCGCTGCTACTAAAAGAGGCAGAGCTTGCCTTATGTGTCATTCCGGAAGATGATAGTCCAACGTACCTAAAAGGTGGCATCTGATATCATCAGCGTGTAATTATGTAACTAAAGTTTTCAGGGACTCTTGAGTAATCAAATTTAAAGTCAAACCTTAAATAATAAACTTACTTCTCACGATTTGCAGCTGCTTTACTCCTAACCTCTTGTATCTTCTCTTTGTTATTTAATAGTGCCACAACATTTTCCGCCTTCTTCCTCACATTAATTCCCATATCCTTACCACTTGGCTCAACATACTCGAAACTTGTGAGAGACTTGAGTAGAAAATTGAAACGATAAGTAAATAAGATATAAGGGGAGAAGGTAATGACCAAATTGTTTCGTAAAACTAGGGAAAAGCTCCATGTCTTGGTAAAGGCAAATGAAAAAAAGAAATTTGATACAATAACATGAAAATACATACAGAGATCTGATAGGTATGTTCTATGATGTCATCAACTGCACGGTCAGCTCCATGCGCCACCAAGTACTCTATAACAGCTAACGACTGGTACAAAAATTAATTCCATAACTATTTAAATAAGAGATTGTTTGAAAAGTTATAGAATAGAAACTCGAAAGAGACAACAAAGTTGACCATTGGAAGCTTAACTCTATGCTATCTTTTTGTTTTGTTTGAAGTGCTAATGATTTAACTCTCTTAGCTACGAAAGTTGATGCCATAAAAAGTAAAGTTCCTACCTTATAGACAAAACGCCAGTTCTTGCCAGTTTCAGTCAATCTTGTCCAGAGTACATTCATGACCATCTGACACTCGGAGCTGCAAAATACGTCAATAGATCAACAGCTGAAGAAAAGACGCAAACAAATTACTCAACTGAATCCAGAAAATATATGGCTAAGTCATACAATTTTTTTGTGGCCTGTGCTATCTCAGCCAAAGCAGTACCATGAGGGCCCCAGGGCTCATCTTCAGTAGCATCCAATACCTAGTATCATGTTGATATAATCACATCATCGTTCAAACCAATGGAAGGAAATGAATAGAAGAGAGTCCTAAGTCCTAACATCCAATCTACTTTCTATGCAACTCCTTTCATATAATAAGCCTAACTAAGGATAATCACCAGCCTATGCCTAGACCAAAAAATAATCCTGAACTAGGCAAAGTTAAAACGTATGGCAAAGAGCATAGCCATGAAGGGGAGGAGCCTTGGAGCAACGATAAAGTTGTCTTCGTGTGACCTATAGGCACGAGTTCGAGTCGTAGAGGCAGTCACTAATGCTTGCATTAGGGTAGGTTGTCTACATCACACCTCTAGGGGTACGACCCTTCCCTGGACCCTGCTAGCGCGGGATGCTTTGTGCACCAGACTTCTCTTAAAGAGCATAGCCATGATGATGCTTGCACGATGACATTTAGCCTGCTAAACTTCATTTTTAGGGCCTAAAACATCATCAATCAAGTAGGTGGTTAAGAAAATTAGCAAACAGCTTATAGAATTCTGAGCCGCAATTAGGACAGAGAACAGAGATTGGAAGATCCGTCCAAATAAGATGTCGATAGCGTTTTATCCCATTTTCATAGTTCAACCCAATAGTATTCTACGTGTTCTTAGTTTTGTTCAGTGGTTTGATCCTGTAAGGTTCTCTACATTTTCTACTCAACAACTAGGAAACTCGGAGCACTTTCCAGTGATGATGGGGCTGCAGCAGGGATCAGATCTTAGTCCATTTTTATTTGTCTTGGTGATGGATGGACTGACGCGGCAAATCCAATGGGAGGTGTCATGGTGTATGTTATTAGAAGACATAGTTTTGATTGATGAGACTTGCAGCGGAGTGAACGCTAAGCTGGAAGTTTGAAGACATACTTTGGAGTCTAAAGGGTTTCTGAGTAGGACCAAGACATAATATTTGGATCAACAACGGGAGCGAGTTTGAGACGGGCAAGGAGGTGAGGCTTGATACTTAGGTCATTCCGAAGAAAGGAAGCTTCAAGTACCTCAGGTCTATTATCCAAGGGAATGGAAAGATTGATGACGATATCACACATCGTATTGGGACAGGATGGATGAAATGGATGCTCGCATATGGAGTCTTGTGCGACAAAAAGGTGCCACCAAAATTTAAAAGCAAATTTTATAGGATGGTGGTAAGACCGACTATGTTGTATGGGCGGAGTGTTGGTCAGTCAAGACGTCGCACATCCAAAAGATGAGAGTGGCGGAGATGAGAATGTTGAGATGGATGTGTGGGCATACAAGGAGGGATAGGATTAGTAATGATGATATCCGAGACAAAGTGGGAGTGACCTCGGTAGAGGATAAGATGCGGAAAGTGAGGTTGAGATGGTTTGGGCATGTGCAAAGGAGAGACACAAATGCTTCAGTACGGAGGTGCGAGAGATTGGCTATGGACGGGTTCAAGAGGGGTAAAGGTAGGCCGAAGAAATATTGGTGAGATGTGATTAGACGGGACATGACACAGGTAGGTGTAACTTACTGAGAAGAGAACATGACCTTAGATAGGGGGTTGTGGAGGACACGAATTAGGGTAGAAGAGTAGTAGATAGTCGAGTGTAGTCCTACTTACGCTTACAGACAGGTAGTTGTAGTGTTATTACTGTAGGTCCGCTTAGCATATCATACGAATAATCGTAGCATTGCTCTATAGTCCCTGCAGTTTGATTGTTGCTGCTATGTGTTAGTTACTGCTTCTTTCTTTCAGAATGCACTATCATGAAGTATTCGCTTTTGATACTAGCATTTTTATACTGCTTTAAATTTTTTGACTGGGTCTGACTGTTTTAAATTGGTTTTGCTTATGCATATGCCTGTTTTGAGCCAAGGGCCTCTCGGAAACAGCCGCTCTACCTACCAAGGCAGATGTAAGGTCTGTGTACACTCTATACTCCTCCGACCCCACGATATGAGATTTCACTGGGCATGTTGTTGTTTTTGAACTAGGAAACGAGAGGCTACCCAATTTTACTTCTAAAAATCTAGTGTACTGAATACAATAATAATTTAGTAATCATTCAAATGTCCTTAGGTTAAGCAATTAGTTCTTTAACTTAATTAATCAGTCATTAAACTACAACATCGAGAAATAATTACTGTATAATCACAATGAGCTAATATCAATAAAAAAACTGAATGTAATTAGTTTTTTGTTTACCTTCTGCTCGATCTCAGGGACTTTCAACACTTTCAAATTCACCTCCCTCTTACTGCAAAAATTAACATATAAAACAATTAACTCACAACTAAGCTTAATTTTAAAAATTAAAAGAGGATACTAATTTATAGTTTTAAGCAAAATATGATAAATTGGCAAAAGAAAAAGCTTACATTTCGCGGACCGTTTGATCGAAGACCTTCATGAAATCCATGGCTTGATCTGCCTAATAACAATACCTGATTTCGATCTGAAAGGAATAAGGATGAGATCTCTCTTTGTTGCTTTGCGATGAGCAAAAGCATACAACTCTGTTTTTTTTAAAAGTAAATATAAGGGAGAAGAAGAAAACACACTCGTGGTTATATTCCTTCTTTATTACTCCACTTACCGGCTTTTAAAATTTACTTATTTTAAAAATTAAGAAAAAATATTTTTATAGATAACCGTTTGTATTTGACTAATTAATTTGAAAAATACTTTTATTAATGTATAGTACTTTATGTTTGATCAATGTTTCAAATATTTTAAGAAAAAATTATTTTTTTAGCTATTGAAAAAACAGTTTCGACTACTACACAAAAATATTTATGTTTATCCCTAAAAGGTTGTCCAAAGATCTCATTTTTTATGGGGTCTCTAAATTGCAAACCAGTACTAATATTATACATGAATAACTCACCTTATACCTAGCTACCAAACACAATATTACATACGCATGATTTTAATACATGGATAATTTACTCATAACCAACTATCAAACGACAGGGTCGTTTGATAGGATGTATAAGAATTGTATTGAATAGGGTGCATTAGTGCAGAGATTAGTTATATTAGGAATAGTTATGATAGAGATTATATCTTATAACGTTTTGGATCAGCTAGCTCGTGCTCTAGTTTTTCATTGATCTTTTCTGTCCGGACCATCGCTTTAGCGCCTTTAGCAACTACTATAGCCCAACCCGGACCATGTGGTGTATTAAAAATAACATGCATTGCATAATTTCTAAAAAAATTTATTCATTTACAAAATATCATCCACATTCTTTAGATTTGAGAGACTTCAATAATAATTTTATCTTTAACCATGCTTATGCATATATTAATAGTCCTGATATAGCTGATATCATGATTTGCTATGTATTAGTTATACGATAATAAAAAAGAGGGTATATAACTAATTATTAGTTATACTAATACATAAATAGAAAAAAGTATACCAAACAAGAAATTAATAATACAAAAGCTAATATATGTATTATTTTTTCTAAACATCCTACCAAACTATCCAAAAAAGAGTTAAAATGTCTAAGATTAAAAATATAACATAAATGATTGATAATTTAAAGGACAAAATAGGTATTTCATGGAAGAGGGGTAATTTTAAGATAAAAAAGGCCTTTTTTTAATCAAAATCTCTGGTTCGATTAGGACTAGGAGTCCCATTCATTTGTGAGGGATCGACTCAATCAATGAGAACCACAGCGAAATGCTTCTGACATGCCAAAGCAAGGTAAGCTCTAATCGGTGAACCGTGGTTTGAGCCTACTTTCGGATCCGAGCCATGTCCTAAGAGAATGATATACTGACCTATTCATAGCCTTAGTAGGAAGGAATGCAGGGAGGAAGTCTTTCCTTTCCACTGGTTCTTGAAAGCTATCAATCCCCAAACAACATCCCATGCAACAAAAGGTGTAGTCGATGGACAACAGGTGAATATTCCTGTACCGCCCCTTGTTGGTCTGGTCAATCAGATGATTTTGTTTGGTTGAAAGTAGTCAACCGGCTTCTTCACTCAAGCAACACTCTGAAAAACTCTCTATTTGATACGGCTTCTTCCTATACCTATGAATTCCCGCCCTGGGTTTGGTCCAATCCAAAGAAAAAAAGGGATGGTCTAGCGAAGGCAATAGTATGGGTTGGCTTGGATTACTTAGTGTTGGTCCGGTTCTTGAATCCGATCGAGCCTCTTTGAAATTACATCCCTGCTCCAATATTATTGGGTGTAAATTTGGAGGGGAGCATTTGGTCGATAAGGCAAAGTTGAAGGGGGTGAAAATCTAAATTGTTCTTCACGACCCCTTATACTTTGGAAAAAAAAAAGGATTAAGCTCTCGTGATGCGCTACGGAGAAGGCCATACTTGGAATAACAAAAAGAAAAGAAAATTCCATTCGTCTGTCAAAGCAGCTTAAACGACAGGCTGTGACTCATAATACCTACGTCTCCTTCTCCACCTACGCCAAAAAAGATACAACCTTTGAATTTCTTGAGAAATTTCTTACATCATTACAAACTTGTATGGTCAAAACCTGATTAATTCCAATTTCTCCAAACCCCCTCATTTTTTCGCAGGTCAGTCAATCAAACTCTACTTTAACATGTATCTATAATTATTTACATGAATTTGTTTTCAAGATTCATATATTCTTTGTGTAGATCGGTTTTTTCCAGCTGATCTAATCAACTCCATCGAATTTTCTTGCAGGATTTAACTTAATTTTGTTTTTTTGAAGCTTTTTTTGGATTGTAATTTCTGCTAACAAAATCAAAAATGTTTACCCGAATGTTTGGAAAGCCTAAACAAGAAACAAATGCTCTAGCTACGCTAGACAAGTTAAATGAGGTATGATCTTGATTTCATGGTCTTCTTTTTTTAGAATTTGTTTTTATTTGATGGGGATGAAATCTTTGGTTATTTTCTGGTTATGGAAGATGTGTGTGTGTGTGATGATGATGGTGGTGCTATACTATTGTTGTAGCAAATGAGTTTTGTAACTGGATTCAGTTGAAGTTGGTGAATGAATAGCTATGCCTAGTTATGTGAGGTTCTTTTTGTGGAATTTGTTGCTAGAAAGAAACTTGCTGTAGTTCTGCTCTTCTATATGTTGTTGTATTGCTAATCACGTATTTCTTGGTTTAGTTTATGTTTTTGTTGTTTGAACTAAATGTGTGCTCTTTCAGAAGTTGTATCTATTGCTATTGCAACCTCCTGACCTGTCAAAAGGAATATAAGAAAGAATATTGAGTCATAATGCATGTTTAATGTAATTCACAGACACAAGAGTGTTAATGGTGATGGAAGGAAACAGACACTCTTTTGGGGTGTGCTAGATTTTAGCTGCAGATATGATAGATTTTACAGGTGGCTGCTCTTTTGCAAACAGATTGTATTTGAGAGAACGTGTGACCACATAAGAGTTACACTCTCCTGAACAGCTGGGCTGCAATGTTTGGTACTTTTCGTTTATCTAGGTTTGGAAATATTGTCCTTTCGTGGATCTTTTAGAGTGCCCTGATTGGAGGTGCGAAATTCAAAATTGTACAGTCTGATTTTTCTTCTACTTTCTACAACACGAGCTTCCAGCGTTTCTTCTTCTGAAACAATGGAGGTTTATCATGTGCAATGAATGATTGAACAAAAAAGTTATAGTTTCGAGATCCCAGCTGTGGCCTAGTCTTAATTCAGGGAAATTTCATTAGGGGTGGGCGGTTTGCCAATAAGTTGTGATAGTTATTCATGTTGCGGTTTACTTTTGGACCAACTTATTTGATCTAGAAAGACAAATGTAAAGCTAGAACCAAAAGGGTTTAAATGTAATATCCTTGTTTCCTACTATTTTCGTAAAGAAATTGAATGCTATCTTCTGCCACTTGGTTTGCTAAATCATTTTGTAATAACTTCCTACTTGTTAACTTCAGTCAAAGTTATTAGCTTGTTTAAAATTTTCGAGTAAATGATAAAGAGCTTAAATTTTATTTTGGTATGCTCTACAGACTCTTGAGATGCTTGAGAAAAAGGAGAAGGTTCTACTGAAGAAGGCTGCTGGCGAGGTTGAGAAAGCAAAAGAATTTACTAGAGCGAAAAACAAAAGGGGTATGTTCTATTAAAAAGCATTGACAAGACGAGGTTTATTCTTCCTATGCAGTTCTGTAGTTATGAATACTTCTTATATTGATATTTTTGTTTTCTTATGATATACTCCCTCCGATCCATAATAAGTGTCCTTTTGGCTTTGGTGAAAATATCTGAAGCCGATCACTTGAACTTACAAATTTTGTAACAATATCTCCGGAAAGTATCTTTTCTCGCATAAAGTGGCAGTCAATCTCAATGTGCTTAGTTTGGCTGCTCTGTTATCATACACAAGTTTCATCTGATTGATTTCTCTAAATTTAGTTCTTTGAGCAACTGTTTGATCCAAATTAGCTCACAAGTTGCTACAACCATTGCTCGATATTTTGATTCTGCACTAGATCGAGCAACCATACTATGTTTCTTACTCTTTTAGGACACCAAATTACATCCTAGTACAATATTCAAATGTATTTGTATATCCAATGATCTGCTCATGGCCTTATCTCCGGAAAGTAGTCCTTTACTTGGTGCTGACTTTATATATTGCTGAATGCAGACAACTGCATCCCGATGACTATGACAGGGAGATCCATAAACTGACTTACAATGCTTATAGGAAAAGAAATGTCAGGTTTAGTCACTGTGAGATAATTTAACTTACCAACCAACTGCCTATATCTTCTAGGATCACAGAGTGACTCCCCCCTTCTCAACAGGAGTTTAGCATTCAGATCCATAAGAGTGTCAATGGGTCTACATCCCATCATTCATGTCTTCTCAAAATGTCTAAGGCATACTTGCATTGCGAAATAACAATACCTGATCCAGATTAAACAATCTCAATACCTAGAAAATACTTTAGTCTGTCGAGGTTTTTAGTTCGAAAATATTGACAGAGATGTTGCTTTAAATTAGTGATAACATCCTGATCATTGTTGATAATAACAATATCGTCAACATAAACCACCAAATAATCACCAAATAAATACACAGATTCAGAGCAGAATGCCAATAAAACAACAGAGTGATCTGCTTCATTACGAGTCATACCAAACTCCTGAACTATTGTGCTGAACTTCCCAAATCATGCTCGAGGAGACTGTTTCAGACCATAAAGTGATCGGCGTGGTAGACCCTCCCTGAGACTTCCTTCTCAAGGTCACTATGGAGAAAAACATTCTTAATGTCCAATTGATAACGAGGCCAATGACGTACAACAATTATGGATAGAAAAAGATGACATATGCTATTTTAGCCACGGGAGAGAAAATATCACTGTAATCAAGCCCAAATATCTGAGTGTACCCCTTGGCAACAAGGCGAGGCTTAAGCTGATAAATTTGGCCTTTCGGACTAATTTTGACTGCATAGACCCAATGACAACAAACATAGATTTACATGAACGAAGAGGAACAAACTCTCAAGTATCACTTGCATATAAAACAGTGATATAGGTAACTCCTCAGATATGTCAAAATGATCAAAATAAGATGTAAAGTAAGGTTGAGACTTAAAGAATGTGACATTTGCTGACATTATATACCGACTTAAAACATTTTGACAAGCTCTCAAGTATAGGTAACTCCTCAGATATGTCAAAATGATCAAAATAAGATGTAAAGTAAGGTTGAGACTTAAAGAATGTGACATTTGCTGACATTATATACCGACGAAGATTAGGTGAGTAGCAACGATACCTATTTTGAATCCGAGAATAACCAAGAAAAACACATTTGAGAACACGAGGGGATAATTTGTCTTTCGCGGGGGTTAAGTTATGAAAAAATCATGTGCTCCCAAAGACACGAGGGGAAATGGAGTATAGAGATGATTGAGGATATAATATGGAATAAGGAATCTGATTCTGAAGGGAATATGAGGGCATTCGGTTAATTAAATAGCAAGATGTGAGGAGTACATTGCTCCAAAAACGCAGCGGAACATGAGATTCAATGAGGAGTGCGAGCAGTCTCAATGAGATGTCTTCCTATTACTCCATTCTACTAAGGGGTATAGGAAAAAAATGTTTGATGAATAATTCTTTGGTGTGTCATAAACTGCTGAAACTAGGAGGATATTCTAAGGCATTATCACTATGAAAAGTGCAAATAGAAACACCAAATTGATTTTGTATTTCAGCACAAAAACTCTTAAATATAGAGAATAACTCAGAACGTCTTTCATTAAGAAAATACAAGTGCATCTTGAATAATCATCGATGAAACTAACAAAATAATGAAATCATAAAAGTGAACTTACTCTACTATGATCCTAAATATCAGAATGGACTAAGGAAAAGACATACTTTGCATGACTCTCAGTACTACGTGGAAAGGTAGTGCAAATTTGTTTCTGTTGAAATGACTCACAATCAAATGTGGAAAGACTAGACAAACTAGACACCGTCTTTTGTAGCTTGAACAAACTTGCATGTCCTAAATGTTTGTGAATTAAGTCTGGAGGATCTGTAATTGAACATGCTTGTAATTGAACATGCTAGGAGAGGTAAGATAGTAAAGCCATTGGGCTTCATATCCTACGCACTACCGCGGTCCTGTATAACAAAAGAATCATCAAGAAATATTATGGCGGGGCACGAGTCAATCAACTGATCGATGCAAGATTAAAAGGACAACCAGAGACATAAAGAACATAATTTTAGGTGATAGAGGATTAGGGATTAGCTTGTTCAACTCCTTTAGCTTTTGTTTGAACCCCATTGGCTAAAGTAGCAGCAGTAAGAGAATGTGAATAAACAATATTTGACAAAAGTGATTTATCACAACCCACGATCCAAGGGCATTAGACTATGCGATTGAGGCTACTTGTGGAGATGTCTGCTTACTTGCTCGATACTGAAGGTACTCGTTATATTCCTCTTCGAATAAATAAACTCGTTGATTACATGTAGTGGCAGTCTGAGCAACATGAGCATTATTGGTTGGTCGACCATGTAGAGAATAACATACTTCACGTATGCATCGAAGCCTATTACAATAACTATACCTAGGTCGAGATATTCCAAAACGGCATTTTCGTTGATTCCTCGTAGACTGGGATGTTTGAATTTCTGATCTCCTTGTTAAGGGTTTTTAATTTCCGATTCTCGTGTTTTTGGACCCGAAAGACATCTTGTGAGATTTGATTTGAAAGCAGCCTCAAATCTGGGGTGGTTAACTGGATGGAATCTGGAAAAGTCGTCGGAACCTTGATGGGTAGACTCGGTTTGAGGAGTCGAGACCCACAAGTAAAAGATAATCACCGGAAAGTGGCTGGATGCACACGCTGGCACATAGGTCAGTAGCCTCGCCAGAATCGTCATTGTCAGCGGTGCGTGACTGGTCTTCTGTCGGAGCCGCTGATTGTGTTTTGATAGAAAGTGACTGATCTACCTCGTGGTGGTGTTGGGATTTGCTCAATACTACCGGAAAGTAATTTTGATGCGGACAACTATGTTGTCACGGGAAAAATTGCACTGTAACTGATTTTCTTTTCCGGAAATTGTTGGAGATTTGCACAACAATTATTTTCTCACTAAAGCTTTGATACCATGTGAGAAATTATGGGAGAAAAATATTATTGAATTGTGTATCTACGTTATTACATTTAGCTCTATTTATAAACACCGCATTCCGATCTTTTTTCATGTAGGATACTGTATACAAATTTTATTCCTATTCTAACAGTGTTCGTGAACTTAATCCTTCCTGATTTCTGCCTGGTCGGTTTGGGGCGATGCATGAGGTTGCATTTCACAAATTCTTTTATTACGCTTAAGGTCTATTTAATGTTTCACTTCGACAATTCAAAGTAAGGAACAAAATGGAAAAGAAAGTTACTAGTGCTGATATGAGTCTTTGATATCTAACTATTTTATCTACTTATTTTCAAAGAGGGAGTGTTTCAAAATAACATTTCATAGTTAAAGCTTAGGAGAGTTTATCGTGCAATAGGAGAGACTTATGTCCTTTCTCTTATCTTGTAGGCTACAATGGTTATCTTTGCAAGTTCTCATGCTATAGACAATATGTAAGACATGATTGACCAATTGACTGGGCCTCAGTTGTATGAATTCTTTGAAAGTCTTTCTCTCTTTTCGGACCCAAATCATTTACACAACTATGATGTCTTGCCACTAAAACTTTGACTTGTTTTTGGAGGTATCTTAGAGCATGTAAATAGTTAGAGATAACAATGTATTTCTCTGAAAGAACTAGTTAGAGAATGATAGAAGCTTAGAGATGCTTTCATCGAAAACTGCATTTGATCCTGGCTGATGTGTTTGAATTCTGGATATCTTGCTTCATTTTATTGTATTACTGGATATTTCCACCTTAAAGAAAAGGAACAAACATGGTTTACTTGCTCATACCAGCTCAATCTAGTCTGTTGGGTCTGAGTTACAATGAATATATATCATTCTCGCTCATGCACATGGATTTCAGTTTTCACTGCCTTTAGCACTGCGAAGACATACTGTATTTTGAGTCATTATGCCCTTGCTAAATCTGGCATTGACTACATTCTTTTTTAGCCGAGGGTCTATTGGAAACAACCTCTCTGCCTCACAAAGGTAGAGCGAAGGTCTGCGTACATCCTACCCTCTCCAGACCCCACCTTGTGGGATTATACTGAGTATGTAGTTGTTGTATGCCCTTGCTAAATCCTCAGATTTAGTTGTTGACAGTTGTAACAGAATTCTTTTATTTTTAGCGGCTATACAATGTTTGAAAAGGAAAAGGCTTTATGAGCAGCAAATCGAGCAGCTTGGAAACTTTCAATTGCGTATTCATGATCAGGTTCTCTTCATCTGTTCCTAGATCTCAGAATCTTTGCACCACCATGTATCGTAACAGCATGAAGAGACGGTGGTCTGAATTCACTTATTTGTTGTCTTGGTTTCAGATGATAATGTTAGAAGGTGCAAAAGCCACAACAGAGACTGTTGATGCTTTAAGAACTGGAGCAGCTGCAATGAAAGCTATGCAAAAGGCTACGTAAGTTTCACTTGCTACGTGCAGTGCTATTTAGTGTTCTTTTCTTCTCTAGATGCAAACATCTTTCGTAGAGAAAAACTTTAGAAAAATACGAACTGATCAAAGTGGGAGATGAGAGATCTCCAAACTTTTTGTTCGATGCATTCTAAAACATCAAATTTACCTTGTGATGTTCTTTCGTGATTTAAAAGATATGGTCTGTCATTACAGAGTCACCACAGAGGTTTTCTCTTTTGAAGCGTGACCTTAATAGATGTCTATAATCTTAAATTCCGTAAAACTTCATATCTTTTAGTTATGAGTTGTGGGCTTGCCATATGCTATTTAAGCACACGCACGAGTGTAGTTTCTCATATCACCCACACCTACGCAACGTGTTGTCTGTATATGTCACTTAAGTGTTTCTGATTCATCAAGATCAAACTCCAACATTTGCTAGTAATTAGTTCAGTTTGTTGTTATGGGTTTCTTGTGTGTGTGGGGGGGGGGTGTTGTCCCTAGTATACACTAATATCTGTTTTTCAGGAATATTGATGATGTCGACAAAACAATGGATGAGATCAATGAGCAGACTGAGAATATGAAAATGATTCAGGAAGCATTGTCAACACCAATTGGTTCAGCTGCTGATTTTGATGAAGTATCTCCAAGTTATTACATTTTTTTAATTTTATAATTACTCTTTTGGGACAAGAATTTACATGTATCTTTTTACAGGATGAATTGGAGGCAGAACTTGAAGAACTGGAAGGAGCTGAATTGGAGGAACAGCTCCTTCAGCCAACTACAACTGCTCCTGTTGCGCCAATTAATGTACCTGCTGGGAGGCAACAAGTGCGTCCTGCTGCTCAGAAGGCAGAAGAAGATGAGCTTGCTGCTTTGCAGGCTGAAATGGCTCTCTGAACAGGTCATTTCCATTCACGTTCCTCTGTTGCCACCGAGTGTTGAGTCAAGGAACTTCTGATATGTGTATTTAAAAATTTCTATTAAATGGGAAAATTACAGCTGAGACATGATATATCTGAAAACACTTCCAGTTTTATGTTTATTTCATATTTTTTTCCTTTGTGGTGCGCTTGCATAGCGCTACTCCCTGGGTCGGGGTTTCGTGGGTGGTAACTTGTATCCAGTTTCAGCACTCATACATGGACTATTATCAGTCAATTGGTATGTCTCTTAGGTTTCTAACTTGCATGATCTCAAATTAACGCAAAGGGATTTTCGAAATGGGTTTAGCGAGTATGAATGTTGTGCGATTCAAACTTGTTTAATTGAAAAAGAAATTGTCCGACTCATGTACTTTCACCTCCCGTCTGGGTATGGATAACAGGATAATGTGTAGGATGCATTTAGACGCCTTCTTATTTGCCTTTCAGTTTGCTAATGTGATTCCATTCTTGACTCTTGAAACCAACTAAAGATTTCTCTTCCCTCACTTCTCTACTCTCTTGGAAACTCCATTTAAAAGCAGGGAAAGGAACTTTTAGTTCCCCATAAACAGATCATAGAGTACAAAGGATCTCTCTGAAATTATACCAGCAAACAGAGATCCTGCAATTTTGCCAATTCCTTTTTGTTGCTTCTAACTGGAGATATTAGTTCTCGCTTTTCAGAAGGATCTGTTAATGACTACAAAAAAATTGCAGAGATATTAGTTACTGTCTTGTTCATATAGATATGCTGTGTTTTAGAAAAGCTGTGTAGATTTTAAATGACAGTAAAGTTCATGATGGTTGGCCTGTGTATTTCATTTTCACTGGATTTCAATGATGCAGCTGGAGTATTTGCAGTCTTTATGATGGAATTTGTGTGGTTGGCTTTTGAAGTTTCTTGACTGCTTCCTTCTTTGCTGTGTTTTTGCAGTTCTCGTCGCCTCCCACGAGACAGTGTAAAGGTTTGATGTATTCTTATGATGGAGGGTTATACCTTGAGGCCTTTGAATTCTTAAGGATGCAATGCAGGACCAGAAGTAACTGTATAAATGACAGCGGATGATGAGTTTACATTCTATGTGAAGTTGAAGTGGAAAAAAAAGCATGCTACTTTCACGTGAAATATGAAAAAAAAATGTTATCAAAATACTTTTAAATGAATTTTCAAGACTTGATTGTTTAAGATTGAAATATTCTTATGCTCAGTAGACCTTCTATCAAAACAATTAAAAGATTTAGGAGCACTTATTGCTATGTCGTTAACTGTCCTGCCTTATTTAGAATTTTCTAAAAATGTGTTTTGACCTGTCCCGCCCTGTTCCGTTTAAGCATTGCCCTCCCTTGTTCCGTTTAAGCATTGTCCAGTCCTGCTCCGTTTAACGTTTGACCTGTTCTACCTCGCCATGCCCTGTCCCATTTGCCATCTCTAAGCTCCAATATTCACATGGCTAAATTAATTACAAGACTGTCAATGTGATACTTGCCCAATTCTTATAAAGTCTTGCTCATCAAAATGGTTTGGTTTTATCTTGAAATGGTTTGGTTCCATCACGTTTTGTAAGAAAGACAAATAATTATTTGTCTCGTAATAAACAAGCAGTTGCCATCACGACCCTCTCACTGTAACTAGATTTTTTTTCCTTTTTTTCTCCCCACAAAATAGTAAGAAGTTCACATCCAAAAACTATATGAAACCAGAAAAGTAAAGCTGCACCCGCAAAGATTATATGCACCATTTTTTTAACGAGAATACTTTAAATCGCAAAGTTGAAGGATACATTTGCACCTTTGCCCTAAATTAAATATGTTGATACCCTTTTCTCCAATACACTAAATCGCAAAGTTGAAAGATACATTTGCACCTTTTCCCTAAATTAAATATGTAGATACCCTTTTCTTCAAATGATGTACTATTCTCATGTATCTTTTCAATTTGACGTCATAATTCTACCAATATATAAATCACTAAATACTAAATGAGAGATTCCGTTTGTGTTTTTCACTCAACTAGCGTTTGGCCATAGATTTTGGATCAATTTTCTAAAAAAAAATCTTCAAATATCTTTTTGGCCATAAATTTTGTATCAGATTTCAAAAATGTCTTCAAAAAAATTTCAAGTTCCATAACCAGTTTTTGGGACCTCCACTCACAAAACTTCAAAAAAAATCCAAATAAAATGCATGTCCAAACTAGTCTTGGCCGGGCTGAGTCGAGGCAGGATGGGGCGGGATCGGGACGGGGTGGTGGGCGGGATCGAGTGAGCTGGTGGCGTCTGGTCAAGCGGGACAAGGCAGTCGAGTCGATTTTCACTCAACTAGCGTTTGGCCATAGATTTTGGATCAATTTTCTAAAAAAAATCTTCAAATATCTTTTTGGCCATAAATTTTGTATCAGATTTCAAAAATGTCTTCAAAAAAATTTCAAGTTCCATAACCAGCTTTTGGGACCTCCACTCACAAAACTTCAAAAAAAATCCAAATAAAATGCATGTCCAAACTAGTCTTGGCCGGGCTGAGTCGAGGCAGGATGGGCGGGATCGGGACGGGGAGGTGGGCGGGATCGAGCTGAAGCGGGGCTGGCGTGCCGGGTCCGAGCGGGACAAGACCGACTCCGGCCCGGCCCCGTTAAGGTGGTCGGGGATCGAGTTAGTGCGGGCATTTTTGTTGTTGTTGCACTTAATATATATATATATATATATATATATATATATAAACAACTCAATAATTGAACAAAAGTGTAATAAAAACATCTCAAGACTGTTTTTGTGTCTCTTATATTATTTAATAGAAATATGATATTTTTCTAATACAGTATACATATACAATTATCAAAATTTACAACTTTGTAGTGTCGTTCAAAAGTTGCAAATGACATAGTAAAATTGCAATTAAATAAATTACATTTTCAAAAAAACCTGTTCTATTTCCTTATAATTTCATGTGGTTCTTCGGTTGGAATTGATATATCTTGGTCAAATTGCTCTACGTCGCTACTCATACCTTCAGATAAGATGTCGTTGTATTTTTCGTCTTCTTCATTGATCTCCGATTGGCCGCACCTCCTACGCTCCGCACGAATTCAGTCTCTGAATAGAACTGCAGAAAAAGTGCTTTCAGACGCCGTTGATGACGCTTGAATGTTCAAAACATCTCGGGTCATCCTTGAAAGTGTCGGAAATGTCTTTTCATTCTCCCTCCAGTATTTCAGCAAGTCTTCTTGTCCTTCTTCATTGACAACTGCATGGTACGGTAAAGAACCCTACAAAACAAAAATATCAAACTCGCTAATTTGGTTAATAGTGTTAGCACAACACATTTTATTTTTGAGGCTTTCAATACTAGCCGTAGAAACAACATGTCTTTTTTGAGGTTGTGTTGAAGAAGAAGAAGATGGTATGAAAGCCGGTTGATTGATAGCACTTTCTTCGTGGTAATACTTATATAATTTTTTGCATTCATCTTGTATGCTAGACAACACTTCTTCTTTAATTTGTTCAACAGGTGGTGGATCATTTGGATTTTTGGGAGTTGGAGGTGGTAGTACTGCTATACAATCATAAATAGTTTCGATAAGTGATTTACATCCGTCTATTTAATAGACGGATGTAATACAACACTAATAATATAAATAGTGAGAATATAAATTTTTATTTTATTTTGATAAACATTTTTTTAATAGTTGTCTTATAAGTTGGTTTAGCCACATATTCATTAAGTAATAAAAATATGAGAGCTATTTAAAACAACATAATTGAAATAGTAGGATAATATATACCGGAAAATTCTTTTGTTGCTTGATAAAATTTCTCTAAAAATACAATAAGTTCTTTAGTTTTGTCCCAATCGCTATCTATAAACATATAACCTGAATTTTGATTATGGGCGTTAAAAAATAAAGTTATAAGTCTTCTATAGTCATAAGCAACAAGTAGTTGCTGGTACAAAGAATTTCACCTAGTGGGTACTTCTTCGAGAATTTTTCTATAAGGTAGTTCGCAATCGTGACAAGTTTTTTTATATTCATTTTTTCGTTGTATTCTATTATTTTTAAAAATATAGTGTATATCAAATTGTATTTTTTCAAGAATGTCTGTAAAAAGTGATAGACCATCCTTTACAACTAAATTATATATATGACAGACACATCTTATATGAAAATAATATGGAAAAGATGGAGTTAAACTATTTTTTAAAATATTAATAGCATAATTATTAGAAGAAGTGTTATCTAATGTAATAGTCATAATTTTATCAGTTTATGTCATAATAATGACAAACAGAATAAATATTTTATGTAATAAAATTACTAGTGTGCCTATCATCTATATATTTATACGCTAAAATACGTTTTTGCATAAATCATTTATAATCTATCAAATGACATGTTACAGTTAAATAATCATGACTGTTAGTATTTCGACCTATATCAGACGTAATAGATACTTTGCCAGGAAAATGATAAAATGAATAACGTAAATATTGTTGATATTCGTGTGCAAATTTAAATACATCTCTTTTAACAGTTGATCTAGGAAAACCTTTATAAGCAGAGATTATACATTTCTCTAATGTAATGAATAAAACTAGGAGATTCAGGAAATGAAAAAGGCAAACCCTCCACAACAACTAATTTTGCTAGTGTTTCACTATCTCTATGTTTATCGTATTTAGGGCCTACAATTCCCCCTGTCACAGGATTAGTTTGACCTTGTACTTGATCCAGGACAGTATGTGAACCTTGTCACGATGGAGAGGGCGCTTGCACACCTTGTTTTAGTATCGTATTGGGCATACCTAGCTGGGTTTTTTTGTTTGAAGTGTCTCATTAAACCCCCCGTTCCACCCTGACCTTGTCCAATATTGAAACTAAAAATCACTTTACAAATTTTACATATAGTTATTTGATTCGCTACGTCCCTAATAAAAAATTGTCATGCATCTGATTTTAATAGTCGTTTTGCTGGACCTCGTCTCATACTAGGGGGAATAAGAGACATTTCAGTTGAAGGCGCATTAGTGGGTGTGTCATCATCTAGATCATGTTCTAAATTAAAGTCTTGTTGAGTTTCAGAAAATATCTCATCGTCTAAATCGTATGGTACTTCAGAAAAAAATTCAGTATCAACAAAATTCATCCAATCTAGGAATAGGATGACTAGAACTAGAAGAAGTACACCCTTATTACCCCTACTAGTTGAAGTACCTTTACCCTTACCCATAATCATACGTTTAAATCATTCCATTATAATTATGTAAATAAATAATTAAAGACAATGAAATTAAGTGCGCTAAATAAAATGAAGAAACAATAATAATTTAATGAAGAAACGAATGTACCAAACGACGACGTAACATCGACGTGTAATCGGGAGGTTGAAAATTGAAACTTTGCTCGATGGATGATCCTCAAGCTAGTTGTCAACTTCACTCCCAAATGAATAAATAAAATTGAATATTTAGTAGACAATGTAGACTTGTAGAGAGATAGATTGAGAGATTGTAGGAAGATTTGTGAGAAATATGAAGAGAAAATGAGGTATTTATTGTTGAAAAATTGGGTTAAAGTGTAAATATAATAACTTAGGGGTTAAAAATAAATATAAAGGGGGTAGGGAGTTGGGGGAGGCAAAAAATGACCATTGCACAACAACCAAATGTAAAATGATCGTTGGTGCAACGACTATTTTTGCAAAGGGGTATTCAGGCGGGACGGGGGGCGGGGTCGGAGCGGGGCCGGGACTTGGTGGGCCTGGGGCAGGACGAGACCATCTCCCGTCCAGGGTTCGAGTCCCGATACCGATTATTTTAAAGAGGGTTGGGGCGGGACCAGACCGAAATCAGATCGTACCGGCCCACTGGCCAGCCTTAGACTCCAAACACAACTTCAAATTCTAAAAATCACAACTTCAAAGACTCAAAATCTTAAGTTTCAACATTAAAATATATGGTCAAATGAGAGCTTAATCTTTGTTGTTTAATCATCCGTCTCAATGACACCAATCAATTTCTAACATATTTTGGAGATTTAAGTTCCAACATATTCAAGAATCAGCTGAAAGTGGGTGGAAAATCAATTTCATCGAGGACTGACTGTTGAGTCCATATGCCATTGCCACCCCAAAATTTTATCAATGTTGGGTGAATCAATTGGAAAATACCTTTCAAACCATGCAAGATCATCAAGTGAAGAACATGTTCCGAAATCCATTTATCCTTGTGAGTGGTCTTGAGTGAATGTTGTATTAGAGTGTGTACAAATATTATTTAATCATATATATTTAGTCTTATGTAATTATGGTAAATATATGATTTCAGTTGTATAAGGATTCCAATTGTACACTATATATATATATATATATATATATATATATATATATATTGTATTAATGAGAAAGACTCCTCAAAAAATATTAATACAATCTTATATGATGGTGGTATAAGAAGCCAAAACCTAAACCCTATTCTTGATTTCTGCTCTCTCCTCTTTTCTCGTGGAACAACCTATGATCATGTTAGAATTTTTAGTTTTCGGTTGTCTGTGTTACACTAATCTGACATCCACGATCCCCCACAAATTGGTACCCAGATCTACTCCGTGCGCCTTCCTAGATTTTCCTTCAAATCATAGTTGTGCTATGAGCTCTCCACCGATAAAATCATAATTTCTCGCAACATCACCTTTGTTGAGTATGTTTTCCCGACAATATTAAAAAATGTCGAGTCACTGATTACCAATTCCTCAAAGATTTAGATCCATCAACACTTGTCCAACTAGCATTACGTCAGGCGGCCACTGTTCCGGCGACCACTGATATTATTGGTAATTTCTTAGGGGCTATATTAATATAATTTTTAGAAATATAAAACAAAATCTAAATGATAACTTAAAAGGGAAATGACATAAATAGCCATCCAGATGAAACTATTGACACCGAATGACCCAAGAACTTTAAAAGATATTTTTAAGCTTTTCAAAATAATTTCATTTTGTAACTATTTTTAAACTAATTTCAGCATGAATATAGAAATCGTATCATCGTTTTATAAAATATCTATCACTAATATATATGTATAGAAAATATATCATATATATATATAAATTGTATGATTGTTGTATAGAATATGCATCCCTATGATATATGTATAGATAATGCATCATTATTGTATAATTTATGTATAATAAATGTATAATCAGTTTAAAAATGTATATACACTAATGATACACATATCATACACTATTAATATAAGCAAGATTATTAGAGAAAAATGGAGACTGAAAAAAATGGAGACTGATAGGAAACAATTTCGGCCAGATCTGTATCGATTGAATGATTTTACTACAGAGTGATGTTATCTCTTATTATTTTCACCAATGTGAAATTTTTTCTCTTATGGAACTCTCATACGCAGATTTCCTAACCATCGACTAATGAAAACCCTAATCGGCACCGACAACGTCGTCTTCATCGATGGGTATATGATGATGGAGACCAGGTCCAGGGCGAGCTCTACAAGGTGAATAGATGATAAAGCAATGATGTCCCTGAAAAGATTATCGCTGCCAAAGACGTTTGGCGTGCTGGATGATTTGAAAGCAACAATGTCAACAAAGAGACGACAACGGAGAAGACACATATTCTCAAGGGAAAACAGGCATATTTGCCCTCAAACTTAAGGAAAAGGGGTATATTTGCCCTCCGTTAAAGTTTGGGGACAAATAAGTCCTCCCCGTTATGAAAGTTGTTATATTTGCCCATTTTTAACATAAATGTCACATGTACGCCACGTAGACGCCACGTGGGAGACACATCAGGTGTGACCCACATCACCTCCCTCACTGCTTCTACTTCCTCTGTTCATCCGACCAACTAGCTACTCCGGTGAACGGAGCAGCCAACCACCCGAGTGACAACCACAGAACACCATTGGAGACGTAACTTATATCATTAGCTTCATCTCGCCGAGCCCGTCATTTCCATACCAACCACCACCGTCGATTCATCCTTAATCGAGACCAATTTCAGATCGAAATTTGGGTTCACTATTCATCGCCTTCTCCGTATGGTTTTTTGAAAATTCCGGCGACGTTAAGGAGAGGTGGCAGTACCAATAGATTCGCCGTCTACTTCCCGTCATTTATATACCCTCCCCGTGGTTCGAATCATCCTCTACAGCAAGTTCGTCCAATTCGATTGTAAAAAACCCTAATCATCGTCGTCAATTTTTCGACCACAGGAGCAACAATCGACGGTTGGCAGTGGTACCATTAGACTCGCCATCACATCCCAGACATTTTGCACCCACCCTCCACATTCAATCCATCCTGAAGATGCCGGTCGACCAAATCGAATTTTCCGATCTGTGTTTTGATTTTTTGGTCATTTCAGGAATCCACGACGGCTGAGACTAGTACCATTGTGTTCGTCTCATCATCCTCTTCAACCTACGACCACTCCCGTTGCTCGACTGCTTCAATTTCTCTGATGGACATTTTTTGATCATTGGGCGGCAGTAATGGCGTCGCCGGTGACTGGGCGACCTCCAGGAGAAGTTGTTCAGTAGAAGCAGTGAGGGAGGTGATGTGGATCCCACACACGTGGCATTTCTATTAAAAATGAGCAAATATAACAACTTTCATAACGGGAAGGGCATATTTGTCCCCAAACTTTGACGGAGGACAAATATGCCCATTTTCCTTAAGTTTAAGGGAAAATATGCCCCTTTTCCCTATTCTCAATTATATTTGGCGGCGGCTGAAAAGTGGGAGAAAGATTGTAGAGTGAAATTTTAGATTTTGGTTACAATTTATTTAGTTTGGGTCTGAGGGATATTTCGAGGCATTATTTTAAAATGAGGCCTTTTGGACCTATACTTTTTGCTCGTGGCCACATCATGTCCTTTTCCCAACTTAAAATAGGGACATTGTGTAAATAGGACGAAATCAATTATGCACTTGTATGTGTCGAAGGTCCAAAAACAGGAATTGAATTGGATTTCCCAGTAAGCCTACCATGAGATATGTTTTTTTTGTGTGGATTCCCTTTGTTTGAGTTGATCTTTAATTTTTGCCCTAATTCTCATTTAATAAACAATTGTGGGCTAAAGTACCCTTAATTCGTTCGTCTATGAAATCAGAGAGCCTGGGTTCGAATTCCCAACAGAGAAAAAAATTGCAAGGCAAGACTTTCAGTGAAACTATGCCTATTCGGCCAAAGTTGAATAGAAATCATTCCCCTTGGGGGCATAATTTCTATGAAACTAGCCAGACAAGACATAATTTCAATTTCTATGTAATTAAGTCTTAAGAGACATAGTTTCTATGTAACTACATATAAACTACGAAATTAGAGAGCCTGGGTTCATACCCCAACAAAGTAAAAAAATCGCAAGACAAGTTTTCATAGAAACTATGACGGACAACGCATAGTTTCTATCAAGGTACATGGAAATTGTGCCTTGTCCGACATAGTTATGTAGTACTAATTCACAAGGCAAGTTTTTATAGAAATTATACAGGACAAGACATAGTTTCTATGTACCTTTTAGCGAATAGACATAATTTCTATCAAAATCTTTCCTTGCGATTTTTTTAACTCTGCTGGGGTTCGAATCCAGAACCTTAGGGATTTTTTTAGTAATTTTTGTGCAATTTGAGGGGTAAAATTAAAGACCACTCCAAAATAGGAGCAATCGTGCTAATTTTCTGTCAATCTAATGGTCGGCCTGTTGAGATATTAGAAAGGTGTACAAGAGTGTCGTAGGGTACAATACATAGGAGTATTACACTTATGTCATTATTGTAAAGTTAGTTACAATTAGTTGCTAAAATTGTAATTAGTTTGTTGAGATAGGTTAGTAGTGTTGACACCCAATTTTGACCCTCTCGTCCAGACAGTAGCTATAAAATTACACTAATTTTGCAAAATAATTTTTTATGATTTCTTATAATAAAATGCAACAATAAAATATTAATACATGCATAAATAGATTATTTAATAATAACTTCGCATTTTCTACGTAGAGTATTAAGCATTTAGAGTCTCGCGCCCGCATTAATTAATTTCAAGCTCTGTCGTAATTCTTAAATAATTAATAAATACATAAAATAAATAATTTAGCAATGACGTCGTGTCAAATAGCATAGCCGCATTTATTAATACGCAAGAGAATTTCATAATCATTTGTAATTTAAAATCAATTTTAATCTAATACATGCATTTTAATAGCGCCGCATTTATAAAAGCCTTAAACAATTCTTAAATATCATACTGGCATTTAGCATTTAAATAATTTAATCTAAACTCAATTCTTTTTTTTTTATTTAACTTCGCAATAATGCACAATAATAAGATTTTAAATAGCGCCGCATTCTAAAATATTAAACATTAATTAAAAAGCACGCCCGCATTTATTACTATAACAATTAGATTAATAAAGCACCTAAATAATTTAAGCACAATTTATTAATTTAATTAACTAATTAATTACCTAAAACTAATACCCTTTTAAATAATTTACCCCTAATTAAATACCTAATAACATTAATCAACTCCTAAATAACTACCCAGCCCAAACCTGCGGCCCATTATTTCCCCACACCCGCAAGCCCACACGCCCATCAGCCTTATATCGACCCAACTCTTATTATCCTCAGCCCAGTGGCCCTTTTCCCTTATCACCGCATCATCGTTCGGCCGCCAAAACAAACGAAACCCTCACTTCGTCTCCCGCAGACCAGCAGCCCTCAAACAAACCTAAACCTAGAACTAGAAATCAACCGCCGCACCTCGCACCTTCCCCTCCCCATCGCAACGCCAAAGACACTCGAGATTCTCACGAGAATCCGGGAGCCTTCCTTACCCATGCAAACGAAGCCAACGATTTCTTACCATAAACCCATTATCTACTTTCCTTCCTATTGCCAAATCTTCCATAAATCGCTTCGAAATCAAGTCTTACCATAAGAATTAGCAGCACAAAATCTCACCAAATCAGCCCTAAAAGCTTACCAACATTAGAACCCAAACTCTGAGCTATAAATACAGAACATTTGAGCGCATGCATCGGTCGAACACAGAGCATCGATGGGGACACCCCTCAGCAGCAGTCAATAACTCAGCCATCGAACACAGAGCAGAGACGGGGAGTCCAATAGCAATAGTCGACAGGCATAAGAGGTTAGGAGTTCCAGCAATCGACAACCCAGACCATTAGCATCGCACCAATAAGAAGCCTGAAATCTTTCTTTTCAATATCAGCCAAAAATCAGCAAACAAACTTCGCCCTTTCATTCGCATCGCAAACCCAAAACCCGTCGATTGGACCGACGACTTGATACGCTGTCCCGGGTCGCTGCCCGGAGAAAGTAAATCCAAACTCTTTCCAGTTCATTTGGCATTTCTGTGCATTTGCTGTATTAAACGTGTAGTAGTTTGTTTGCATAATCTGAGATTAGTATAAGCTTCAGTGATGCACAAATATAATGTCAGTTACTGTTTAACGGTCTGTTAGCCTATTTTTTGTTCAGTGTTAAGCGATACCGATCAAATCCCTCTATGACTGATATAATGTTGTGTCCTGTTTATATGCTATAGCAAGTCGCGCATCTGAGTTTCCCCTGTTGGCGAGGTGATAAACTTATTATTTGCAAATTCAAAAATAGGAAAAAATGACAATTGCAGAATGGTTGTTGAGTCCAATATTATGCTTTAATAATCAGTCCATTTGTGATTACTCCAGTATGCTTGTTTCAGTCGAGTCATATAAGATGTCCCTAAATTCCCTTTTTTCCTGGTGGTATTAGTAGTCGATTAGCATTGTTTGATTCGTCTGTATGCTTATTATGTCTTGTCTAGATACATAAGAACTTAATCCTTCTTGCCTAATCCTACATGTCGATTTAGTTGTATTAGTAAAGTCTAATAGGCTGTCTTGAGTAATGAAACGAGATTGTCACCTGTTTTCACATCCTGTGGATAAAAATGCTCGTCTATCCACTTTCCTCCATTGTTTATTTTTAACCTACACTGATATACCCCTCCATATATGTATTAATGGCTGATTCTATCCAATTTGTCCAAGTTTATAATGCCAATCTGTTAGCATTAAGTGAACTGAAATCATTACCACAAGTCGTGACTTGTCAACATCCTTTTATACAACAAAGAAAAAATGAATGAATTGGTGTTCTCATTCCTATACATGTGTGAGTGTTAAAATAGGCAATTACCTCATCCCCGATTTGGAACTAGATCTGTTCCCTATTACTAAACATGATTGATGTCTTCTCTTAGCCTTGAAGTATTGTTCTCTCTTGCTTGTGATCTGAATTTGCTCATGATTGCCATGTTTTTCTTGTGCTTTTCTATCTTGTTCTCCATGTGTGCCATGCTTGCTGCCTAAATTTGTTTTCCTGCCGGCTGCCTTCTCTTAGCATCACAATAGTGTTCCCCTTTTGCATTTTTCTGCTCAGCACTGCACTGTGGCCCATGCCACAGGCGGTTTTCCCTTTTACTCCCAAGTCATGAGCCTCTACTTTCTCTTGCCTGTACATTATCCTGTCTGCTGCCCCCTTTCGCTCCTCTGTTTGTGGTTGCTTACTCTGCATATGTTTGCTTGATAAGATGGCTTCGAGAATAGGGAATCACTTAAGCCTATTGTTCACTTGTCTTTACTTGGAATTATTAGGGGTTGCGTATAATACTAACACCTGTTAAGCGATCTACATACATGCTCATTTCATTCCTTTGCCTATCCGATTGTTATCCTTTGTTTGGGCTTTATGCAGTGTGTGCTTTTAAAAAAATAAAGCTACGTGCAGTATTTGTTTTGGTTAAGTAAATTTGGGCATATACTAATCCTTATCTTTCCTTTCTTGTTACATGAAATGCATCGGAGCAAACGAAGAGTCTCGGCGAGACTCATCGCGAGCCACTTCAAATGGCAACCGCGTCTATGTGTACCGCATTCGCATTCCCGCCTGAGATTCCTAAGACAAAATAGGACAAGATGATGTCGCCACACGTCTCGAGAGCCGTGATCATATCCACCTTTTATATTATTTGTTTAAATTGTTGCCTAATTCTTTAACTTTGTAATTAATAGGAGACATAGAACAATTAGCCCGTGGGAATAAATAAATTGGGTGGGTAGTTTTAAAATCGGAAACGCACTTTAAGTTATTTGTCATGCATGTCTAAGCTTTACTAAATAATTCAACTCGCAACTAACATGATAAAATAAATTGCATTTCCCACAAGCACTTTTTAGCACAATATAAATAATTTATGTTGAATAGCCTTCTTCTCATAAAACTACAAAAACTACCTTTTGCACTATGTCATGCATGTTTGATTTTAAAAGCATATCTTTGATCATAAACCAACATTGCATATATCTATAAACAATACAAACGCATACTTTAAAGTTTTTTTTTTTTTTTTTTTATATATAGCATTAGTCTTATTAAACTTTATTCAACGTGCCGCCCTTTAAAATACCTTGAAGCATTCTTCAAAACAAGCATTTTAATATAATAATTACCCTAGGTTTGAACGGACAACCGCAAGTTAGCGGATCTTATATAGAGAAGGAGTGTGAAAGCTAGCTCTTGAAAGCAGTGCGAGTTAGGCCCGAATCCTATTACATTACTTAAGCCTACTCTTTCTTCAAGATACGAAACGAGTCCTTTAGGGTGCCTGACCCCTTCCCTTTAGGATAATAAAGAACCCTTACCCGGAATCTCATTAAGTTTAGCAGACCATTAAAATGGAGTTAATGTTCACTTTAAACTAGTTAACATTTAGGTGTCCTAATTCACCCAAATTAATTAGGTGGCGACTCATGAACCACTATCGCTTTAGCATTTAAGCCTTTTAGCCTTTCTAGCACCCTTTAGCATTCCAGCACCCTTTTACATTTTAGCACCCTTTTAACATTTAGCATTTTTTATTTATTTCCTAACACTTTTTTAAGCAGGAGATTCGCTAAAAATGTCGCGGTCGAAAAAGGGCGTGACAAGTAGTATAAATATGACCTAGAAGTAAATATCTAGTAACACAAGATATTATTTTCAATTTTGTATTCTTCTCTGAAGACGTTGTGTTACCTCTCAATCAATACATTCGATATTCTTCATCTTCACTTTGTGATTCAGTTCTCGTTATGGTATCAGAGCCGTGGTTCGTGAATCAATGAATCGCGAGGAGAAGAGTTTCAGACGGTAAATAATTAAAGATCGAAGAAGAAAGATTTCAGATCGGGGGAGAAGGATAACATATTGAAGATTAAAGTTGATCATGCATTGAAGGATTCTGTTGATATTGGACATGTAGTGAAGGAACAACTAGTTTAGAGAAATTGAAACCGAAGGATCGAAGAAGTCGAGTCGAAATCGATTCTCTGAAATTAGTTGAGAAGTTTTGAGATCTAAAGTTGAGGAGATTCGAAAATCGAGTTTCAGATCGAAGAAAACTAGAGATCGAAATCGAATTTTTAAATCGAAGAATTTGAGAAATTCATATCAATCACGATGGGAACAACTGAGGAATCTGCAACTCTCTTCACGATCGATCACAACCATCCGTTGTATCTATTTTCTTCGGATGCGCCTGGATCGTTGTCGATTGGAGTGGTATTGACAGGAATGGACAATTATGCGTTATGGAGCAGGGCAATGAGATTGACTTTGTTAGGAAAGAATAAGATCAACTTCATAGATGGAACCGTGAAGAAGGAATCCTATCAAAGATCATTGCCAGGATTATGAGAGAGATGCAATGCCATAGTAGTGTCTTGGCTAATGGGAAATGTGAGCAAATCACTGCTTACAGGGATACTGTATAACTCAGACTCGCTTACGATTTGGAAGGAGTTAAAGGAAAGATTTGATAAGATCATTAGCTCCAGGGCATTCCAGCTACACAAGGAGATAGTTTCACAAAGGCAAGGAACATTATCAGTATCAATGTATTACTCAAAACTGAAGGATTTGTGGGATGAGTACGACGCGATTATTCCATTTCCAACTTGTTGCGACAAATCGAAGGAGTTTGTGGACCACATGCAGTATCAAAGATTGTTACAATTCTTGATGGGGTTAAATGATAGTTTTAATCAGGCCAAGAGTCAGGTGTTGATGATGCAGCAAGTACCTACTCTTAATCAAGTCTATGCGATGATAAACCAAGAAGAGAGTCAAAGAATTATGCAGGACATGATAGAAATTGCTGCAATGTTTACTGCAAGAAACAACAGAACAGGACCTCAGAGAACTCAGATTCTTTCTTGGAATTGAGTTTGCTAGGAGCCTAGATGGTATCATCATGCACCAAAGGAAATATGCACTGGAATTGATATCTGATATGATACTTTCTGGTTCAAAGAGTGCTTCCTCACCAATGGAAGTGAATCAGAGATTGACTACTGCCATGTATGATCAACACATACAGTCTGATGTTGTTGTGGATGGTCAACCAGTAGATAGTCAAGTGGCAGATGTGGTGTTAGAGGATCCGGGAGTTTACATGAGATTGATTGGGAGGCTATTGTATCTTACAAATACAAGGCCAGATATAACATTTGCAGTCCAAAGATTAAGTAAGTTTATGAAGGAGCCTAAGACTTCACACTTGGAAGCAGGAATGAGATTGGTAAGGTACTTGAAGGATGCACCAAACACAGGTATTCTCCTGGCCAAGACCTGAAGTCCCACACTTCATGTTTTCCGTGATGCAGACTGGGGATCGTGTGTCAACACTAGGAGGTCGATCACATGTTATTTGGTGTTATTTGATCAGTCTCCTGTAACCTAGAAATCGAAGAAACAAGTGACTGTGTCGCGTAGTTCAGCAGAAGAAGAGTATAGAGCGATGGCTGCAGCTTTTGCTGAAGCCGTTTGGCTTGGTGGTCTGTATAAGGAGTTGGGAGTGCACATTTCACTACATGTAGAGGTCTTCACTGATAGCAAGTCAGCCTTGCAGATAGCATCAAATCCAGTTTTTCACGAAAGAACGAAACATATTGACATTGATTTTCACTTCATTCGTGAATGGATTCAAGATGGTCTGATACATACTGCATATATGTCTTCTAGTGAGCAGCCGACAGACATACTCACTAAGGCTCTTGTGAAGCCTCACCATCGTCGATTGGTTTCCAAGCTAGGATTGAAGAACATCTTCATATCTTCTAGCTTAAGAGGGGATGTTGAGATATTAAAAAGGTGTACAAGAATGTCGTAGGGTGCAATACATAGGAGTATTACACTTATGCCATTATTATAAAGTTAGTTATAATTAGTTGCTAAAATTGTAATTAATTTGTTGAGATAGGGTAGTAGTATAAAGAGGACCTAGAAGTAAATATCTAGTAACACAAGATATTATTTTCAATTTTGTATTCTTCTCGAAAGACGTTGTGTTACCTCTCAATCAATACATCCGATATTCTTCATCTTCACTTCTTCACTTTGTGATTCAGTTCTCGTTACGGCCCCAATTCAGATTCCGGCCCATATAGTGCTTATAAGTGGTACTGACCCTATTATAATCAAACTATTTTATATTGGTAATATTTTTCTATTTTTTCATTAAAAACAGAATTTAAGAAGATTGCAATTTTCTGAATAAACTTTGCAGGATCAAACTTCGACTGTTATACCCCCTATATATGTTTTTTTTTTAAAAGCGTCAGTTATATTCATTATGTAATAAATGCAATAATACCGATTTAAAATTTTGAATATATTTCTAAATAGGGTAAAGTTCATAAATAGTCACATAATTATGATTTTAAACCAAAATCACATATATATATTTTCTAATTAAAATATCACCCTATTAACACAAACATCATAATTATCGAAAAATATAGTTTATATATATTAAAAAATGTTGCATCTTGTTGAATGATAAGAAATTGAATTATCTAAGTAATAGCTATTATTACTAGTTATGAGTTATAGAAAGTAATAATCTTGTGGTACATTATTGTCAATTCACTGACTCTTTTAGTTGTTTAATTGATCAGAGCTGATTTCTTGGAATATTTTGCATGAGATTCGGGAAAAAAAGGAAATAAATATTTAGAATTAAAGAGCTCTAGAGACAATAATCATTATCAATTTTGATGAAAATCATAAAAATTGGGATGCAAAATTAGGGGATAATTTAGATGGTGATTTTCAAAAGATATATAGGATACACCATTTGGATACATTTGAAGATGGTAAAAATTTGATGAATTATCATCCATCCAAATCGTAAAGAATGGATTTTGAGTCTAACTCAACCATAAAAGCAAACTTATAGGATGAGGATTGTCCAAGTTCATATAAGGAGTTCATGTTTTCATTCCATTACCGACGTGAGATTAATAGAAATGTTATAGAGTTAGGTTGGATCGATCCTCTTTTAATTGATATGAATTTATTAGAAATTTTAAAAATTACTCTCTCCGTCAAAATTTATGTGATATTTTTCGCTTTTCGAGAGTTAATTTGACTAAACTTTGAAGCTAAATTGGATCAGATTAACTCAATTTTTCATGATTAAAATTTATATGTTTGAAAACTACATGAAAAGTATTATAAAGTGTAATATTTTTCATACCAATTTAGTAAAAAAATATATCTTAAAATATTGATCAAAGTCTCGAAAAGCGAAAAATATAACAAAAAGTTGTCACTTATCGATAGGTTGGATTTTCTCGCAATTATGAGTTTAGGACTTTAGGTTAGAATTTTGGGATGAGAATATAGTACTCTTTACCAATCATCTATGTACGTACAATTATCTTTTTCTATTCTTTTATAGCCCTTCAATGTATAGGTATTGATGTGACGGTTTGCTCATTTAACCAAAATAATAATTGAAAAGTAGTCTCAATCTCATTGTAAATGTACTATTTTGGTATAGTTTAAGGTTTGATAATGCCATGTTATATACATGTAACTGTAAGTCGGTCAAGAAATGAAGATGAAATTGAAATTATGTTCAATTCATACTTTTTCTTTAGTACTATGAAATGGACAAATATTCCTTATGTTTGATTGTTTTAAAATAATTATATACTCCCTATATATCTCAAAAGATTGACTTATTTTTTTTATTAATTTATTTAAAAAAATTGACAAATTTTTATATTTAAAAATAATTTAACTTTATGAGATGATTTACAACAATACAAATATCTAAAGCTTGTTTTGAACCACACATTTTTCAAAACGCTTTTTTTATTTCTTAAATTTTGTGTTAAGTTAAATTAGATCAATCGCTTTGGGACACATGGAGTAACTATTTTATTGAGCAGTTTGAATCTCTTAAGTTTATCAAAGTGAACATTATTTTTCTATCAAATATTTAAAAACTATGTTATCTAATTTAACATTAACTATTAAAATTTTCTTAATCAGAAACATAAGAAAGTCACGTCGAATTTTAAAATTGTGGTACAAAATATTGCACCAGACACCAAAAATAAACAAAAAATTGCACGTTAAAGTTCTTATTAAATTCTTTTTTCATAATTCATGTTAAAAGCTAATATCTAAAATTCATTAAATATTTGACAGAAATTAAAAAAATATTCTCTTTTAACAAATTTAAAAGATTAAAATTATTTAAGGATATATAATACTCCTATAAGGTATTACTTTAAAACCTACAACATAAAGGAACCATTTTTGTCATCTTCTCAAATGGATCTCATAATTTTGCTTTTCTGTAGATATTGAATTATACGGAAGAATTACAACAAGAACAAATTACGTGTAATCTCATAAGTGAGGTCTGAATATAGAAGTATTTAACATAAAAAAAATTCCTTATTCAAATCGATAGATTTTTTACATAGTTCATAAAGGGGAGAGAGATTAATTACGAAATATAAGAATAAATGGTGTAAGAAAATAACTTACTTTTATCATTTATTAACATATAAGAATAAATGGTACTTTTCTAATTTCATCTAAGAACTAAATTGATAGTCCTATTCTTCACACACATGTTTGACTATAGGGTGTGTTCGGTATGTAAAAATATTTTTCAATTTTCTGATGTTTGTTTAATAAAATTGATTTTTTTTTTTTAAAATAAATTCTTTAAAAATGAGGAAAATGTTAAAGCCCATCAATGGGCTTACGGTCCAGAGGCCCAACACGGGCTATGCAGCAGTTTTGTATAGTGTGAATATTGTCTAATCTTCTATCTTAATTAGAATTGTAATATTACCTTAATTGTATAGTTAGTCTCCTTATAGAATATGAATTTAGAAGTAAAAAAGGAAAAAGATTTTCCTATTATAACTTGTATATATATATATATATATATATATATATATATATATATATATATATATATATATGCCTTTCATTAATAAAAATAATTAAGAGATTATTTTTTTCATGGTATCAAGAGTCTAGGTTCTCTTTACCTCGCTTCCGCTCCTCAAAATTCTTCTCCAATTTTTGGATTTTGGGCACTAAAATTCTCGATTTTTTGTGCTTCTCTTTTAACAAAAATCGAGTATCTTCTCCTCCAAAATCCTCTCTCTCAAATTTCCTACCCCGAATCTTGTTGTTCTATTCCCTATGGCTGCTAAGAACAATTTTCATCATGCCCTCTCAGTTTCTAACATCAAGAGCGTCAATCCCTATTGTTCTGGATCTTGAAAACGTCCAATATGAGACGTGGGTGGAGTTATTCAAGATTCATGTTAAAGCACATAAAGTTCTTCACCATATCATTCCTCCAATTCCTTCAAAGGAGAGTGATAAGACGTCTACATCTACTGTGCTCACTAAAGAAGCAGACCCAGAATTATGGGATATGCTTGATTTCATGGTTCTTCAGTGGATTTATGCCACTATTTCTGTTAGGCGTATTTTATATACACCTTTTGAGTCATTTTTATTTAGTCTTTGGCCTATTTTTGTACAAATACGTGTCATGTTAGTATAGATTTTCTTTCTTTTGAGTCACAGTGGTTTTAAAATGGCACATTGGAGAAAAAAACAAAAAGATGGCAGAAACAGAGGTTCTAGAGCCAAAAGAGACGAAAAGTTGGCACCCCGGACGAAGGACAGGGCGGCGCCGTGGCGCCACTCTATCAGCGAAAGCAGCGCCACGACGCCCAAAGATCTGACGAGTTGCAGGAGTTTCGGCGCCATGGCGCCGATCTCAGGGTCGTGGTGCCGACGCAGGTTTTCGGCCAAATCCGAATTGGAATGGGCTAAGACCAAGAGGGAAAAGTTGGGAACGTTTTTGGAGGATATAAAAAGGCCTTAGGGCAGATTTTTGAAGGGTTCCACAATCCCTAACTCTACACAACACATAGTTCTTGAAAGCTTCAAGATTGGAGGCTTGTTCTTGAGTAATTCTTTTTCTTACTTTATTTATTTTTCAGTTTATGTGGGATAATCTTTTAGTTCTTAGCATGTCTATGGCTAGGAGCTAAACTTTAATTAGGGCTTTCCATTCGAATCACTTAAACCTCGTTTTATGATTTAATGCATGGTTTTGGTTTCTTCTTTATATAGTTGAGATTTATTCAATAATTGCTTTGATTGCTTGGTAATTAATTGATCACTAATTATCATCACATATATGATTTCTAATCGAGATTCGAAAGGAGAGATTATGAATATGCTATAGTTGAATAAACATAGGTTAAAATCGTGGACGAAAGTACCCCGATACTTGTGTAGTTTAATAGGTTATTGTTCTTAATCTTTCTTTGTGGTAAATCTTATCATCGAAAGATTTGGTTCTACATCGGGGTTGAGTGTTTATATATCCTAACCGGAATATAAAACGACTTAGTTAACCTGTTATCTCAATATAGAAGAAGAACCTTTATCATTGCATTAAAGATTAAAGCGAGCGGATAGTTAAGGAGATTAGAGCCCTATTTCCACCATATCTGATTTAAGTAAAGTAATTTAGTTAACTTTCATAATTATTTAGTAGTCATACATACAAACAACCATCAAAATATCGATCACCAAATAGATACCATAAGATAGAAATTGGTAATTGAACACTAATCCCTGAAGACGATATTCGGTCTTACCCAAACTATATTACTTGTCACGATACGTGCACTTGCGTTAAGCATGTGGATACATCGCTAACAAGTGTTTGGCGTCGTTGTCGGGGATTGGCGTAGTTCAATATCAATCTATCTATTCTTAATTTCTAATTTGGTTTTTATTCTCTTTTATTTTATTTTATTTGTGGAACCGTGCGCAGTGATCCGTTTGTTGATTTTGATCTATTTCAGGTATCTAGTTTATGCGAAGAAGAAGAGGAGCAAATACACTTGTTCCCTTCAACCCTGAGATCGAGAAGACTTGTAAGCAGAACCGGCGAAACAAAAGAATCTTGGACTTTATAGCCATGAGGGATCGACAGAATAATAATGAGATGAATGAAGAGATGGGTGATCACCAACCCAACTAAAGAATACCCCCAGGGTTGCAGAATGATGAAGAGGAAAGAGTTCAGGTCCAGGCAGAAATGAGTCTGGGAGACTATGTGCTACCAAGAGTGAATGGAGCACAAACATGCATAAGGCTCCCAGCAATAGGAGCGAACAATTTTGAAATAAAGCCTGCGATCCTGAGCATGGTGCAGCATACGGTTCAATTTTGAGCGTTACCATCTGAAGACCCACATATGCACATTGCAAATTTCTTGGAACTGTGTCCAACGTTCAAATATAATGGTGTTACTGATGACGTCATCCGGTTGAGGCTCTTTCCCTTCTCACTCAGGAATAGAGCAAATGTTTGGTTGAATTCTCTGCCTACAGATTCTATATTTACATGGCAGAATCTGGCACAGAAGTTTCTGGCAAAGTTCTTTCCACCTTCCAAAGCAGCCAAGCTGAACAATTTCTACCGGACTGATGGGGAGTCACTCTATGAGGCTTGGGAGAGATTTAAAGATCTATAGAGAAAGTGTCTGCATCATAGCATTGAGCTGTGGAATTTGGTCCATATTTTCTACAATGGGCTAAGTGAGACAACAAGAACCATCATTGATGCAGCTGCAGGTGGAACCTTCATGAAGAAGACACCACATGAGGCCCATGATTTGCTAGAAGACATGACCACTAATAACTATGTGCCAGATGATAGAGGGGTAAGTGGAAGGAGAGCGATAGGAGTTCATGAGATCGATGCCATTACAACGTTAAATGCACAGGTTGCTCTCTTGACCAAGCAACTTCAGCAGAACACAGTATCAGTGAATGTAGTTCAGATGTCAATGAATTGCGAGATTGTGGGGGTCCTCATACTTTGATAGGTGCCCATCAACAGACCCCAACAACATCCCTATTGAGCAAGAAGAATGTCAGGCAATGGAAAATTACCAGAGGCCCCAGAACAACCCTTATTCAAACACTTACAATCCGGGGTAGAGGAAGCACTCAAACTTCTCATGGAGGGCTGACCAGGGGCAGCAGAATCAATACAGAGGTCAATACCAGAATCAACAACCATTTAATCAGGCCTCATCTTCACAATAGTTCAGTACACCTTGCCCACAAAAAAAGCCAGATGAATTGAGAGCATCCTTGTTGACACTTACAAATTCACAGACCCAGTTCATGACAGAGACAAGGTCATCCATAAGGAACTTGGAAACCCAAGTTGGACAGCTGGCAACAATGGCAAATAACAAGCCACGGGGCACTCTTTCCGATGTCTGAGAGATAAATCCCGAGAGCGGTGTTAGGCGATGCAGTTGAGAAGTGGGAAGCGATTAGAACGATTGCTCTGAACTGCGCTGGAGACGAAAAGGAAGTGAGATTGAGAAGGAGGGGTTCACGATGACCGCCTATTTTAGAGGAGGCTCCACCTGATTCGAAGAGAGTACGAGAGAAGATCCCTATCCTCAGAGGCTTCAGAGAAAGACCCAAGATAAGCAGTTCTCAAAGTTCCTAGAGGTTTTCAGGAAATTGCATATCAATATCCCCTTCATTGAAGCGTTGGAACAATAGCCTACCTACTTTAAATTTATGAAGGAGATCCTTGGAAAGAAGAGGAAACTAATGGAATATGAGATCATAGCACTAACTGAAGAGTGTAGTGCCATTTTGCAGAAGAAGCTGCCCCAAAGTTGAAAGATCCGGGGAGTTTCACCCTACCTTGCACGATAGGGAATGTGACTTGCAACAGGGCATTATGTGATCTAGGGGCTAGCATAAACTTGTGACCCCTATCTTTATTCAAGAAGCTGGGATTGGGAATGATCAAGCCAACTACAGCGAATCTACAGCTAGCGGACAGATCAGTGGTGCATCCTTTAGGCATCATTGAAGACGTGCTCATCAAAGTGGGGAAGTTCTTCTTCCCAGCAGACTTTCTCATACTCGACACGGAGGAAGACGATGAAATTCCCATTATTTTTGGACGGCCATTCCTCGCCACTGGGAGAGCATTGATTGATGTTGTAAAGGGCGAGCTAAAACTGAGAGTTGAGGACGAGGAGGTGATATTTAAAGTATTTAAACCCTCCATTGAATCCCCAGTCATAACTCATAAGCAAATATCTCGCAATCAGCACAGCTGACACATCATTTGAGCCAAAACAAGCCAAAACCAAGGAGAGCAGTCCTCCAGCACAGGTAAGTATTTCTAAACATCCTCCTGAGAAAAAAAAGAAAAATACAAATAGAAGACTAAAAAAAAAGATGATCATGAAATGGATAGGCTGTGGGGTTAAACTACTCCAGGCTTCTTGATAAGGAACTTGCGTCCGGCTATAAGTCGTTAAAGACAACGCTACTTAGGAGGCAACTCAATGTTTTAAATTTATGCATTTTTAGCTTAGTTAGAACAGTCTCACGTCTGGTATTGTTTTTGATGTTGTTATGCTAGGTACAAGGACAAAAATGTGGAGCACAAAACGAAAAGGGAGAAAAAGAGTGCAGCGCCACAGCGCCCAGATTCAGGGCCATGGCGTCGGAAAATCAGAGAGCCGCAAAAATTTGGACGCCACGGCGCCAATCCCAGGGCCATGGCGTCGAAAGTTCAAACATTTGCGGAAGTTTGAGCGCCACGACGCCGGTTTAAGGGCCGTGGCGCCGCGACGAAAATTTTGAAAAAAATAAAAGCCCCAAGTCAAATTGCCTTCTCCCACACAAAACCCAAAACACCTAAACTCTCCAAAACCCACGAAATTAACTTCTCTCACTCAAATCTTCCATAAACCACACCCAATCTCAACCAAATTCCTTCAATTCCTTGCACCCATAACCATTATAAACAACAATCCTCATTCCATTGCTTCATTCCATCACTAGGAACGAGAAAAGTTGTGAAGAACACTTTCCAAGGTAACATTCATAATTTTTATTGAAATTTCAAAGCAATTAAGAGAGGTAATTCATAAGCTTGGGGGTGTGAAATTTATTATTGGGTATTGTGCTGTGTGTGGGAGATTGTTGTTAACGATCAGTGGGGGTCATGCGTAGTCTTTGTGGAGTGTTGTACTCGTGATTGGGGTGTAGTTGGGGGTTGAATTGTATTGTGTATTGCTGTGTATATGCGTCTGTGTTGATTGTGTGATTGAGAGTTGTTGGGCAACCTCACAAAAACAAAAGAAACGCTGCCCAAATTTCTCAAGAATGTCTGCCAGAAAAAGAAGAGTTTCCGCATCCACCTCCGTTCCACAATATGATACCACTAGGTTCGCTAGTAAAAAGGCAGAAGACAGATATAACAAGCTTAGTACTAGAACCTTGATACCTGAGAGAAGAATGGAGTACCAAAGGGAGTCATTTGAGGATGGCGATGTCCATGAGCCGATTCAGGCGACGATAGAGGCAAATGGGTGGAAGAGATTCATCAATCCGGAGAGAATAGTACCGCCGAACACTATCATGGTGAAAGAATTCTATGCCAACTATTCAGAACAGACAGATGGTAGATGTTTTGTGAGAGGGCAGTATGTGCCTGTGACGGCTGAGGTGGTGAACAAAATATTGAGGGCGAGTCTTTGAAGAACGAGGCTATAACCGAAACCATTTCACAGGTTGGTCTAGAGATGCCAGCCACATCAATTGGGATACCGTCGCAGCTAAATTATGCTACCCAGTGGATGAATGAGATCGCATTTAAATGGAGCAAGGGATCGAGCAAATTTCGATTCAACAAAGCGATCGAGGTTGGTTGTACTTGTCGATGTCACTGATTCCATCGACGCACTTCACCAGAGTGCCGGCAGATAGAATAAAAATGGTGTATGAAATCATGACGGGGAAGACGATTGACGTCGGAAAAGAGATAGTGCAGAGCATTAGAGAAATCAGCAGGTTGACCACTACAGGTGGGTTGGGACATGGATCTCTCATTTGCACTTTATGTGCTAGACATGGAGTCCCAACCTTAGTTACTGATACATATGAGAAGGGTCAATCTCCTGTGACATATGGGGTAGTGCACGCGTTCCCAGAGCCAGTCCCCCCAGCAAAAGCTAGGAAGAGAGGAGCTCCATCACCAGCACCAGCAGCAGCAGAGGTTGTCATGGATGAGGACGAGCCTGAGACAGAGGCTCAATATGAAGCAGGCAGCAGCCATCAACAACCCTTGGAATTGGAACTTCCAGTGCCTATGATGGAGCAACTGCTCATGAACCAACGGATGATGATGCAAAGCCTGGACACAGTGATACAAGGTCAACATGATATAAGGCAGGATTATCAACAGTTGTACCAAAGAGTTGACAACTTGAGCTCCAGGTTTAATCAGTGGACCATGTATTACCCGCCGCCACCGCCACCATTTTAAACCACAAGTCTGTAAGTTGTCCCGTCTTTCTTTTATTTTTGTTCTTGCACACTGATGCGCGGTAAGATGCACACACTTTAAACGCAAGTGCACGTTATCGTGACAAGTAGTATAGTCTTGATAAGACCGAATATCGTCCTCAAGGATTAGGGTTCAATTACCAACTATCTATTTTTTGGTATCTATTTGGTAAATTGATATTTAGATTTGTTGTTTTTAACTAAGGATTATAAAAGCTATTTAACTAAAAGGGTTTACTTCAGTGATGATGAGAATAGGGCTTCCACGTCTCCTCACTATCCGCTTATGCTACTTATTAATGCAATAACTTATGGTCTTCTTCTTTTGAGAAAAGCAAACACTAAATCATTTTATACTCCCGTTAGGGTTATATAAACACTCAACCCCAGTATTGCACCTTACCTACCTTTCGGTGATAAAGATAACTCTATAGGAGGATTAAGAACAAGAACCTAGTTAACCGTCACACACAATGCGCAAAATTAGGGTTTTTAAGCCTCTCATTAACGCTACATAAATAATTGAGGTATTTTCATCCCAATCCAAGAATGTCTACCCAACTTACAGCATATTCATAATCCCCCCCTTTTGGAATCTGATTAGAAATCATATAGTGATAATTAGTTGTCAATTAATTACCAAGAATTCAACTCAAATATTGGATAGATCTCAACAAGAAGAAGAATAACCATAAGCATGCATTAAATCATAACATAAGTTTCTAGCGATTCAACATGGAAAACCCTATAGAGGAATTAGTTCCTAGCCATTGACATGACAAGAACTAATCCCATGTTCATCATACAAAAACTGAAATAAAGAAAAGAAAAGAAAAGAAAAATACTTAAGAACGAGTCTCCAAGCCAAACATCCAAGGGTTGTGTTGTGGGATATTTACAAGATGGATTGGTGGAAGGATGGATGTAGAATGGTGAATGGTGGAATGGAGAATGAATAATTCTTCTAATGATGTAGAGTATTTATAGCCAAAGAATCCCTTTGGTGAAGGGTTAGGGATTTTGTAGGTAGGAAAAGTTATTAGAATCCTTTTAGGTAAGGGTTTTAAGGTAGGAAAAGTTATCCCTTTAGGTAGGAAAATTTATCCCTTTAGGATTCTAAAAACATGTCAAATTGCCCAAAGACTTCATAATTCTGCGTCGTAGCATGACACATGGCGGCGCGCGGCTCTGCACTAGCCAGCCCATGGTGACGTTTCTGGCGGATTCCGCTTAAATCGTCCTTTTTTCGTCTGATCTCTTCTCTAATTTCCAAAACTTCTTAGACTTTATAATTGGTCCTTTTAGTGTGCAATTCCATCTCTTTTATGCTCATTTCATCTCCTTTTCGTCATTTCTCCATTTTTGACCGCTGTGACACAAAAGAAAGGAAAACGACCCTAATACTGTACTAAACATAAATGAAATGAGTAAAATACTAACTAAAAATGACTCAAAAAGTGTATATAAAATACACCGATCAAATACCCCCAAACTTAACCTTTGTTCGCCCTCGAGCAAAGATCAAAAGAAAGAAATACAGACTCAAGGAAAACGAAAAATAAAAGACTCACTGACATTGATTACTTTTGCTGCATTTAGTGTTATCTAGAAAAACATGAAGGTTAGCAGAATAATATGCAGGAACATGTAGCATGAAATCTTTCAGCACACTAAACACATTGAGCTAGATATTTCGCAAACTCATATTTATCATGCTTTAATGGAAGTCAATATACTAAATCATGCATATAAATTCAAAAAATCTTATGGCATGCTTACTTGCTATTCTCCACTAATCCTGGATATGCATAAAAGAGATCTTCAGGACTTTAAGGGTTGTAATGTAGGCTTAGGTAGGGGTTGGTAAAAATAGGCATTTAGGCTCATTTTTGTGTACCATAAGCTCTTTAGCTTTTTAGTATTTCCCTTTTCTTTTTGTTCTTTTCTTCACTTCAATTCTATCTTTTTCCCTCTTTTTTTTTGGGAGAATGAAGAGTATTATAATAATAAGCACCCCCAAACTTAGGCTTTTGCCTCTTTCTTATTACTTTTTTATTGGGGTGCAACAAGCTCATTCACTCTTTTTGTCTCTTTTTAACACAATTGATTCCACTACTTCACATTTTTACTTATGGCACAATCTGTGGGGATATAGGGTGTCAAAGAAGAAGTTTCAATGTTTAGGCTCAATGGGGCTGACTAGGGATACTTTTAAAGTTCGGGGTAGAAAAGAGTGGTAAGAATTGACTATCAAAGAAATGCCTGAGTCATCTCCCTAACATGCATATCCTAACTATTTCGCCTCAAATAACAAGCAATCATAACACATAGGTTTTCATAATTTAGCATGCACAATTTAAGCAAGAAACTCCAAATAGACAGATTTTTGTGAGTTTTTGGCATATCTAACCTAGGTGTTTAGATAGTTGCTTCTAATTCCATTACATTATTCCACCTTCCTTCACTAGGTGTTTCTAGAAACTACAACATACATGATCTTTGACAGGCAATTATGACTTAAAAAGAAAAAAAAAATTGTGACTCAAAAATAAACACAAAACAAAATAAAAAAAGACTTAACTGAAACATAACAAGACACAAATAAAACACCCCCAAACTTAAATCACACATTGTCCCCAATGTGTGCAAGACTCAAAGAAAATAAAAGAAAAAGGACAACTTGCGACCAACACAACAGTGTCATGCTGAGGTCTGGAGGAAAATTCGGAATTTGCGGAAATATGGCTCTCAAGTTCGGCGCCGCGACCTGAGATTCAGCCAGCCGCTTACAATCTTGTGGCTCTTACGAAATTACGCGCGCGGCCCGATTCAGCGCCATGACGATCGCTTTCCTTTTTTTTCAGCGTTTTTGCTCATTTTTCCTCGGTTTTAGCTTTCAGTCCACCTGTCATCCAACAACACAAAACAAGAACCCAAGACCGTGAGACTGTTCAAAGCAAAATAAAATAAAATAAAGACAGAAATTAAAATAACATAATTAAAAACATTGAGTTGTCTCCCAACAAGCACTGTCTTTTACGTCTTTTAGCCGGACGCAATTAACCTTTCCGAGTGCCCATTGGATCCTTATGCGAACTGCTTGCAATCCGCAGAGTTATTGTTGTAGGTCTCAATTTCCCTACGACCATTTGTTCAAACAAGAGCCTTACATATCCAATTATCCCCCAAGTAGGCTTGTCTTTTATGCTTTCTATAATGTAGGAATCCGTGAACTTCTCTACATCTCTCAACTCTAGGGGGTACCCTTGATGGTATGAGCTTCCTAATTGGGAATCAGCTGTGATAGCTAGTGGTGTTTCTTCTGTAATAGGTGCAAGAAAAAGAATTTCCACAGAATTCAAGAAGGTAAATAATTGGATCTCTGCAATCTTTTCCTTTTCTACACCAACTATCTCACCAGATTCCTCAATAGTTGGGTGTGGTTCAGGCTCCTCAATTTCTTTGTCGCTCAAAATCACCTCGATTTACAGGTTCGCGCCGCGCTCTCACTCTCCCGCCGTCTCAAAATATTGTGCGCCGCGCCACGCTCATCGGCGCCGCGACGCTGCTGTTGCTGCGAACTCTCTATCTCCCCTGATTCAGCATCCTTCAGGTCAATTGCCTGACATTGTGTTTCCTCATTGCCTACCCCAGGTGCAGATTGCTCTTCTTGCGTTTCGCTGTTAAATATGATCGCGAGTTCTGCTATTTGCGTTTCCAACTTCTTCATGGCCATTCTCGTTTCGTCTATGAACTGATTTTGGTACCTCGTGAGACTGAGTATAGCTTCTCGTAATTCCTTCCTCTCTTCCTCTATGGTTGGAGCTCGATCATATTGACAATAGAAATCCATGTCTTAAGGATCCCTGAGATGAATCAAAACCAACAACGAATCACGGCACACTTGTTTTTTTTTTTCAAAAGAAAATAAAATAAATAATTTAAAGAAACAAAAATAAAAATCAAATTAGAAATTAAAAATAGATAAATTTGATATTGAACTATGCCTAATCCCCGACAACGGCGCCAAAAACTTGTTGCGCGGTAAGATGCACACACTTTAAACGCTAGTGCACGTTATCGTGACAAGTAGTATAGTCTTGATAAGACCGAATATCATCCTCAAGGATTAGGGTTCAATTACCAACTATCTATTTTTTGGTATCTATTTGGTAAATTGATATTTAGATTTGTTGTTTTTAACTAAGGATTATAAAATCTATTTAACTAAAAGGGTTTACTTCAGTAATGATAAGAATAGGGCTTCCACGTCTCCTCACTATCCGCTTATGCTACTTATTAATGCAATAACTTATGGTCTTCTTCTTTTGGAGAAAGCAGGTTCACTAAATCGTTTTATACTCCCGTTAGGGTTATATAAACACTCAACCCAGATTGCACCTTACCTACCTTTGGTGATAAGGATAACTCTATAGGAGGATTAAGAACAAGAACCTAGTTAACCGTCACGCACAATGCGCAAAATTAGGGTTTTTAAGCCTCTCATTAACGCTACATAAATAATTGAGGTATTTTCATCCCCAATCCAAGAATGTCTACCCAACTTACAAAGATATTCACAATCCCCTTTCGAATCGATTAGAAATCATATAGTGATAATTAGTTGTCAATTAATTACCAAGAATTCAACTCAAATATTGGATAGATCTCAATGAAGAAGAATAACCATAAGCGTCATTAAATCATAACATAAGTTTCTAGCGATTCAACATGGAAAGCCCTATAGAGGAATTAGTTCCTAGCCATTGACATGACAAGAACTAATCCCATGTTCATCATACAAAAACTGAAATAAAGAAAAGAAAAGAAAAGAAAAATACTTAAGAACGAGTCTCCAAGCCAAGCATCCAAGGGTTGTGTTGTGGGATATTTACAAGATGGATTGGTGGAAGGATGGATGTAGAATGGTGAATGGTGGAATGGAGAATGAATAATTCTTCTAATGATGTAGAATATTTATAGCCAAAGAATCCTTTTGGTGAAGGGTTAGGGATTTTGTAGGTAGAAAAAGTTATTAGAATCCTTTTAGGTAAGGGTTTTAAGGTAGGAAAAGTTATCCCTTTAGGTAGGAAAATTTATCCCTTTAGGATTCTAAAAACATGTCAAATTCGGCCCAGCACTTCATAATTCCCGCATCAGGCGCGCCATGGCCCATTGGCGCCACGGCTCTGTTTACTGGCGCTGGCCGGTGACGTTTTCGCGGTCCGTTTCGTCGTCCTTTTTTCGTCTGATCTCTTCTCTAATTTCCAAAACTTCTTAGACTTTATAATTGGTCCTTTTAGTGTGCAATTCCATCTCTTTTATGCTCATTTCATCTCCTTTTCGTCATTTCTCCATTTTTTACCGATGTGACACAAAAGAAAGAAAAACGACCCTAATACTGTACTAAACATAAATGAAATGAGTAAAATACTAACTAAAAATGACTCAAAAAGTGTATATAAAATACACTGATCACACACATTAGGGACAATGTGTGATTTAAGTTTGGGGGGGGGGGTTCTTAGTTTATTTTTTAGTCTATTTTTGTGTGTTTGAGTCTTGTTATTGTTCATTTTTATGTCTTATATGAGTCTAACTTTTTTTATGATCATGCATGCTGTAGTTACTTGAAACGCCTAATGAAGTAAAGTGAGATAATGTAATGGAATTAGAAGCAGAAAATCTGAACGCTTAAGTTAGATATGCCAAGAATTCTTGAAATCAAATTGTTTGGGGTATCTTGCTTGATTTATGCATTTGTTAATGATTAAGCCTATGTGTCTGCTTACTTGTTATTTGAGGCGAAATAGTTAAGATATACATGTTAGGGATATGACTTAGGCATTTCTTTGTTAGCCTTTTCTTACCATTCATTGCCTATCCCTGACATTAAAATTGTATCCCTAGTCAGCCCCTTTGAGCCAAAATAAGATCTTTATTTGACACCCTATAATTCCATAATTGTACCATAAGTGGAAAATTAAGATGTTTGGAATAAAAAGTGTTGAAAAGGGACAAAAAGAGAAGTGGAAAAAAAATTGATGCACCCCAATGAAAAAAATGCAAAAACTTAAGTTTGGGGGTGCTTGTTATTCACCATGCACCTCATTTTCTCTAAACAAAAAGAGGGGAAAGATAGGTACGAGATTAAAAGGGAAGAGTTGAAATAAAAAGAGCTTATGGTACGTAAGTTGAGCCTAAATGCCTATTTTGTTACCTACTCCGGCCTAAGCCTACATTACAACCCTGAAAAGTCCTGAAGATCTCTAGTATGTGTACCCATGATTAGTGGAGAATAGCAAGTCCATTGAGAATGATTGAATTGAATTTGCGAAATATCTGACTTAAGAGTTTTAGAATACTAAAAATCCATGTTATATGTTCCTGCATATTATCCTACTAACCTTCATGCTTTTCTAGTAGCAATTGTGCAGCAGATTGATCAGTGTCTTTGAGTCCTTTTATTTTCTTTTCTTTCGTGTCTTTGTCTCTATTTCTGATCTTTACTCGAGGGCGAGCAAATGTTAAGTTTGGGGGTGTTTGTTAAGCGTATTTTATATACACCTTTTGAGTCATTTTTAGTTAGTCTTTGGCCCATTTTTGTACAAATATGTGTCATGTTAGTATAGATTTTCTTTCTTTTGAGTCACAGTGGTCTAAAATGGCACATTGGCGAAAAAAAGCAAAAAGAGGGCAGAAACAGAGGTTCCAGAGCCAAAAAAGACGAAAAGTTGACACCCCGGACGAAGGACAGGGTGGTGCCGTGGCGCCACTCTATCAGCGATAGAAGCGCCACGGCGCCCAAAGATCTGAAGAGTTGCAGGAGTTTCGGCGCCACAGCGCTGGTCTTAGGGCCGTGGCGCCGACGCGGGTTTTCAGCCAAATCCGAATGAGAATGGGCCAAGACCAAGAGGTAAAAGTTGGTGACGTTTTTGGAGAATATAAAAAGGCCTTAGGGCAGATTTTTGAAGGGTTCCACAGTCCCTAACTCTACACAACACATAGTTCTTGAAAGCTTCAAGATTGGAGGGTTGTTCTTGAGTAATTCTTTTTCTTACTTTATTTATTTTTCAGTTTATGTGGGATAATCTTTTAGTTCTTAGCATGTGTATGGCTAGGAGCTAAACTTTAATTAAGACTTTCTATTCGAATCACTTGAACCTCGTTTTATGATTTAATGCATGGTTTTGGTTTCTTCTTTATATAGTTGAGATTTATTCAATAATTGTTTTGATTGCTTCATAATTAATTGATAACTAATTATCATCACATATATGATTTATAATCGAGATCCGAAAGGGGAGATTGTGAATATGTTATAGTTGAATAAACATAGATTAAAATCGTGGACGAAAGTACCTGATATTTGTGTAGTTTAATAGGTTATTGTTCTTAATCCTCATTTGTGGTAAATCTTATCATCGAAAGATAGAAGGGTTCTGCATCGGGGTTGAGTGTTTATATATCCTAATCGGAATATAAAACGACTTAGTTAACCTGCTATCTCAATATAGAAGAAGAACCATTATCATTGCATTAAAAATTAAAGCAAGCGGATAGTTGAGGAGATTGGAAGCCCTATTTCCACCATATCTGATTTAAGTAAAGTAATTTAGTTAACTTTTATAATTATTTAGTAGTCATACATACAAACAACCATCAAAATATCGATCACCAAATAGATACCATATGATAGAAATTGGTAATTGAACACTAATCCCTGATGACGATATTCGGTCTTACCCAGACTATATTACTTGTCACGATACATGCACTTGCGTTAACCGTGTGGATAAATCGCTAACAATTTCCTTGGACCTTTTGCAGACGGTTATGGAACCCAACTCCACAGCTATGTCGGCGTGGGATCGATTGCGAGATATATTCCAAGATAACAGTAATTCTCGAATTGTTATCCTTGAGCAGGAATTTTCACAGGTGGCTATGGTGAATTTTCAAAACGTTTCTTCCTATTACAAACGTCTCAAGGACTTGACAGACCAACTCAACAACGTGGGTTCTCATATTTCTAATAGTCGTCTCGTTCTTCAGATGATTGCAGGCCTGTCAGATGCCTATAACAGTGTTGCTTTAGTTATTCGTCAGAGTAACCCCTTGCCATGATTTTATCAAGCCCGTTCTATGCTCACCTTGGAAGAAGCTGGTTTGGCTAAGAAAGTAGCAATTGGGGCCAGTCCTGTCGGCATGATGACTGCTTCCAATTTTTCTCATTTCAATCCAGCCAATGTGACCCAAAATCACAACAACGGGGGTCGTAAGAAAGGCCAGAATCGGAAGAATAATGTCAAGAATCGTGGCGGCAATAACGGGGGCAATCGGCGGCAATCACCGAACCCGAGGCCCGCAGTCGATGGCGATGGGTCGGCACCTAACAGCGCCTTCGGCTTTACAAAGACCGCGGCGCCACCTTACAGCACCGTGGTGCCTCAGTATCATCCCGTATACGCGTCGCGGCCTAGTTTTTCCCCAGTCCAGACTCCAGGGTTCAGACCAGCGTATGGGCAGTCCCAACAATCTAGTATACTTGGGCCTCGCCCCAATTAGGCCCACCACACAGTGGGACAAACTCAGACCGATATTGAAGCAGCGATGCACACACTTGGTCTGACTCAACCGGACCCTAAATGGTACATGGACACTGACGCCACTACCCACATGACATCCGATCAAGGTACTCTCTCGTCTTATTCTAATTTGAGCACTAATCGTGGTATAACTGTTGGTAATGATAATTCTATTCCAATTAAGGGTTATGGTCATAAAACCTTGTCCCCTCCTCATCCACCACTTGTACTGAAAAATATCATTCATTCCCCAAAATTAATTAAAAATTCAGTATCTGTCCATAAATTCACAACTGATAACTGGGTTTCTATTAATTTTGATCCATTTAGATTTTCTGTAAAGGATTTCAAAACGGGGAGTCATCTCATGAGGTGTAACAGTGGGGGGGGGGGGGACCTCTATCCAATCACACCAACTCTCAGCATCTCGCGTCAAGTTATGTCATCCACCTTTGCAGCTCTTGCTCCTTCCTTGTGGCATGCTCATCTAGGTCATCCGGGGTCGTTTATTTTATCTTCTTTAAATAGACAAAAGTTTATTTCCTGTAAGGGTACGCGTAGTACTCCACTTTGTCAATCCTGTGCTTTGGAAAAGATTATTAAATTACCATTTGTAGCTTCGAATTCTAATACTTCAATGCCATTTGAAATTATTCATAGTGATCTATGGACATATCCGGTTCTCAGTTCTATGGGTCATCGTTATTATATTTTATTCTTATATGACTATTCTAAATATTTATGGACGTTTTCAATTGCGAAAAAATCTCAAGTTTTTTTCATTTTCATAAAATTTAGAGTTTTCATAAGAACACAATTCGAACGGAAAATAAAAAACATCCAATGTGATAATGGCAAAGAATATGATAATGAAGAATTTAGAGAGTTTTGTGCTCAAATGGGATAAATTTTCGTTTTTCTTGTCCTCACACGTCTTCACAAAATGGGAAAGCTGAGCGAAAAATTTGTACCATTAATAATATTGTCCGCACTTTATTGGTTCATTCTTCCGTTCCTCAATTATTTTGGCATCATGCACTACAAATGGCTACCGATCTCCTCAATATTTTTTCCTCTAAAGGTTTGACATATTCATCCCCTCTAAAAGTGTTATGCAATAAGACTCCGTCATACACTCATCTTAGGGTCTTCGGATACTTATGTTATCCAATGTTTTCATCCACTACAATCAACAAACTTTAGGCACGTTCTACACCTTGTGTATTTTTGGACTTTCCGTGAAATCACCATGGTTATAAATGTTTTTGATTTGTCCTCTAAACGAATCATCATTAGTCGACATGTTCTCTTTGATGAATCTCAATTTACCTTCTCTAAAGTAGAAAACCCTGTGTCTAGCTCTTATGATTTTTTGGATGATGCTATCTCCCCTTATGTTCTCCGACATTTTTCAAGTTTACCAGAAAATACATAGGTTCCCAAAAGCCGTCCTCAGCGTCGCGGCGCCAAAATCCTCGCAGTCGGTCTTTGGATCTTACGCGCCGCAACCCTCCAGATCTTGTGGCGCCCTCGTGATAATTCACGAAGTTTCTGAAGATTCCTAAAATTCACCCAATTCAGCCTAGAGTCATGGTCCAGTCACTCGTAGTCGACATGGTATTTTTAAATCAAAAAGACATTTTAATTTGAATTCAAATGTTCTTCAATCCCCATTACCCCGTAATCCTGTGTCGGCTTTAAATGACCCTAATTGGAAAATTGTCATGACCAAAGAATATAATGATTTTATTGATAATAAGACGTGGGAGTTGGTACCCCGTTCATCTGGTGTTAATATTATTCGGTCTATGTGGATTTTTGTTCATAAGGAAAATTCTGATGGTTCATTTGCAAGGCATAAAGCTAGACTTGTAGGTGATGATAAGACTTAGCAGATTGATGTGGATTGTGGTGAGACGTTTGTGATGGTGGTCAAGGCTACCATTAAATGCGTGCTCGACGACTCTTTCAAAATCATGACACATTCATCAGCTAGATGTGAATAATGTTTTCCTACATGGTGATCTTCAGGAGACAGTGTATATGCATCAGCCTTTGGGGTTTAGGGATACTAGATATCCTCATCATGTATGTCTATTGAAGAAGTCCTTGTATGGACTTAAGCAGTCTCCACGAGCTTGGTATAAGAGGTTTGCTGATTTTGTTTCGACTATGAGTTTTTCTCACAACAGGTCTGATAATTCATTATTCATATATCGCCGGGGTTCGTCCATGACTTATATACTACTATATGTTGATGATATTATCTTGACTGCCTCTTCTGATGCCTTGTGCAAGTTCATTATGACGATGCTCAGTGCTGAGTTTGTTATGAAGGACTTGGGCCCATTGAGTTACTTTTTGAGGATTAGTGTAACTCGTCATGCAGGTGGATTGTTCTTGTCACAGAGAAAGTATGCAGCAGAGATCATTGAGAGGGCTGGGATGTCATCCTGTAAGTCCACTTCTACTCCAGTTGATACTAAACCCAAGTTGGGTGCTGCAGCTGGCTCTCCATATGAGGATCCGACCCGCTATCGCAGTCTTGCAGGCGCCCTTCAGTATCTGACATTCACGCGACCTGATATTACATATGTCATACAGCAGGTGTGTTTGTTTATGCATGATCCTAGAGTTGAACATATGAATGCGCTCAAACACATTCTTAGGTACATTCAGGGAACACTTGAGTATGGTTTGCATTTGTATCCTTCGTCGACGTCTACACTAGTCTCCTATCTGAGATCTTGATTGGGGTGGTTGTCGGACACGGGCGGCCTACGTCACGTTGCATGTTTTTAGGTAATAACTTGGTCTCATAGTCTGCCAAGCGTCAATCCACACTTTCACGTTCAAGTGCAGAGACCGAGTATAGAGAGGTAGCCAATGTGGTTTCTGAGTCATGTTGGTTACGAAATTTACTTTTAGAGCTTCATTGTCCTATTGAGAAGGCTACCTTGGTATATTGTGAAAATATAAGTGTCATCTACCTTTCTGGTAATCCAGTTCAGCACTAGCGCACTAAACACATAGAGATGGATATTCACTTTGTTCGAGAGAAGGTAGCTAAAGGACAAGTACGCGTCTGTCATGTCCCTTCAAGATATCAAATTGCAGACATCTTTACAAAGGGTCTTCGCTCGGTCTTTTTTGAAGATTTTAGAGATTGTCTCAACGTACGAAGACCGCCCGCTATGACTGTGGGTGTGTGTTAAAGCCCATCAATGGGCTTACGGTCCAGAGGCCCAACACGGGCTATGCAACAGTTTTGTATAGTGTGAATATTGTCTAGTCTTCTACCTTAATTAGAATTGTAATATTACCTTAATTGTATAGTTAGTCTCCTTATAGAATAGGAATTTAGAAGTAGAAAAGGAAATGATTTTCATATTGTAACTTGTATATATATGTCTTTCATTAATAAGAATAATCAAGAGATTATTTCTTTCAGAAAATGACTTTTCTAATAAAATTAGGGAAAACAAGTCCACTAGTGACATTTCATATAATTGTCTCCTCTCCACCCTCGGACTCACCACCACCCCGCTCCCCTTCAAATTTTCTATTTCATATATTTTATTTTAATTTTACAGAAAAATTATAAAAATGAGATACTCTTGGTGGAGGGGTGGGATGATGGGTGGTGGTGGGTGAGTGTGGGATGGATGAGTATATTCCGAAAAATATTTTTCGCTAACCAACCGAACATGAGAAAATAAGTAAAAAAAATTCACTTAATTTCAAGAACACATTTTTCGAAAAGATATTTTCTATGAAAAATATTTTCTACATACTGCGCACCATAATCTGTCATGTTTTGAGGAGAAAATTATTTTTTATTTTGCATCTATTATGTTTGTACGTTAAATTAATCTATTTGTTAGATTTAACAAACTTAATATTTTCTCTATCTCATTAAGAATATAGGTTTTGAAGTATAAGAATTAATGCAACTAATATTGATTGCAAATTCAGATATTCATTTTTTTTTCTTTAAGAAATTGTTTACATGTTTAGAATTATCAAATACAATTAATTCCATATATTTTATTGAAAATTTGTGATAAATGAGACTAATTGATTCATATGTTCTTGTTAACCTACGACCCATTGATTTCTTCTGCATCGGTGGGTTAAGTGGTCTTTGGTCTCCTTATATGACTTGAGCAATCTTTTTCCCATTGAGCTAGCTTTTGGGGTTGAGTTAGACTCAAGATTCATTCTTTACATGTTATCATAGCCAAGTCCGTCCCAATTAATTGTTTCCGATGTGGGGCCTCCTTCTTACATTGTCCAAGCTCCAGATGTCCAGCTCTGAGCGTGAGGTGGGGTATTGATTACTCCCACATTGGTGGGTTAAATGTTCAATGATCTCCCACATTGGCTTGGGCAATCTTCCTCCCTTTGAGCTAACTTTTTGATTGAGTTAGACCAAAGATACATTCTTTACGCACACAAACTGTTGTCGTGACATGTGAGTCCATACAAATGCAGGGTTAGCATGAGAAATGTGGGGAAATGAGGAATTATTGAGACTAACTGATTATGATTGATCCATTTGAATTACAAGAAAAATAATTGATGTTAGAAGATCTTGATTTGATGTGCAGTTGAAACTTTTGAAAATGATGCACACACTTCAAACTATATTTTCAATAAATCCAACGCAAACTTGATCCCTCACACTAAGACAAAAACTTATGGATAAATTATAAGTGGGGATAGAGAAAAGGATAAAAATTGTACCTTATTTTTAGTAGCAGGTTCAAAATAGTTCTTTAAGTTGTATCAATTAAATAGTTTTAATCTTTTAAATTTACCTGAAGTGAGTATTTTTAATCTCAATTAGATATTTATTAAGTTCTAATTATTAAATTTAATTAGAAATTATAATTTTTAAATTCAAAATTCAAATATTTTCGTGAAATTTAAGAAACCTGACATAAGAATTACACAAACCACAAAGAATAGGCCAACAAGAACATAATTGCACATCAAAAAGTTGTACTAGACTCCTGAAATAGAACTATAAAATTTGTACTTCCAAATGTGAATTCCTGTTGAATATTTTATTTTCACATTTTGATAAAATTTTGCAATCAAAGTTTGATAAATATATGACGGAAATCAAAATTGCCACTTTTGACAAACATAAAAGACTAAAATTGTTCAAGCACTACAATAAATCGGTTCAAAGAGAGTCGCCCTCTTTGGGTGGAATATCGCCCCTTAGATCAAAGAGGGCGATTTTTAGTCGCCCTTCAAGTCGCATTATTACATCCGCTGTCTTAGATCAAGAAGAGTGATTTTTCAAGTCGTCCCCTTTAGTGAGGATCAAATAGAGTCGCCCTTTTTGAGATACATAAAAAATGGCGATTGTAGTTGCCCTATTTGGTCCTCACCGAATCGGATATGTAAAAAATTGGATATCCGCAATTTTTGGATAATTTCGAATCCGAATATTTCAGATATCCAAAAAATCGGATATCCACAATTTTCGGATAATTTCGGATCGAATTCAGATCCGAATTTTGGATATTCAAAAAAATTAGATATCCACAATTTTTGAATAATTTCGGATCGGATTCGAATCCGAATATTTCGGATATTCAAAAAAATCGGATATCCGCAATTTTCGGATAATTTCGGATCGGATCCGAATATTTCAGATATTAAAAAATTAGATATCCGCAATTTTCGGATAATTTCGAATAGGATTCAGATCCAAATATTTCGGATATTCACAACTTTCGGATAATTTCAGATCGGAGTCGGATCCGAATATTTTGAATATTAAAAAAAATCAGATATCCGCAATTTTTGAATAATTTAGGATAGGATTCAGATCAGAATATTTCGGATATCCGCAATTTTCAGATAATTGCGGATCGGATTCGAATCCGAATATTTTGGATATTCAATAAAATAGGATATCCACAATTTTTGAATAAATTCGGATCGGATCCGAATATTTTGGATATTCAAAACCGTAATTTTCGGATCGGATTCGGATCAGAATATTTCGAATATCCAAAAAATCAGATATTCATAATTTTCGGATAATTTCGGATCGGATACTACACTTGCACCCCTATGAGGTGAGGTAGATCTGTAACTAAATATACTAAAATATAATTATTAAAAAAAGAAAATAAAATTATCAAGAAGAAGCTTTTATGCATTTATTTTTATGAAATTTAGATAATATTTTTTAATATCTTAATTCATGTATTAGATTAAAATAAAGAATAAACATTTTGAAACATATATCTCTCGAAACTTATTAACAAGAAATGAACACAACTTACTTAATAAGATGTATCGACTAATATATATTTATTAATAGATATAAAAAAATTAAATATTTATTTACACATTTTTATTATTCCGTTACTTAATTTGTACAATAATCAAATCTTTCGAATAAAACAATATAAAATGAAAGTTAAAAGTGCAAGAATGAATGTCACGTGGAGATGGATGCAAATATGAATGCAACGTCTAAAATTGAAATGCCTAAACTATCCTTATTTATATTTTAATACCTTCAAAGGGGGCGATTTTAAAAATCGTCCTCTTTGAGCACACCAAATAGGGAGATTTTTAAAGTCGCCCTTTTTGGTTAGGACCAAAAAGCACAGTTGAAAAGTTTAATTAATTATTAAATTGTAAATGATTAAACGGTAAAAAAAAATTGGGTAAGAAATTGTTCTCCTGAGGTGAAAAGTTGAAAGTTGAAAAGGCACGCACCAGCAGAATATGAAAAGGCACCAGCAGAATATAAAAATTTTAATTAAAAAATTAATTATATGAATAAATAAAAATTGAGTTTGTACGAGTTACCGAGTCACCGGTTAAATCTGGATTTTTTCTGAGGGTTCTTGTAGAGTTTGATACCACCCGTTCCTACAATAAACTCGGACCGACTTTGAGACCGGTTATCAGTTAACCCGGTCCGACCGGCCGATCCAGTTCGAGTTTCAAAACACTGATCAGGTGTGATGTGGCCCCGGAGTCCATATACCAATTATTATCGGGCGGTTGCAAAGTGAGAGTGTTGAAAGTTTGGCCCAAATAAGTGGGTTGCATCTGCTGGGCTAAAGAAAACTGTTTGACTGACATCAGATGGGCCTGTTGAGGAGATGGGCCTGTTGGTCGGGCCAGGACATTGGGTGCCATCGCTGAAATTAGACCCGGTTTGCGGGGCCAGGCGCGCTCTTCTTCTTTGTGTGTTCGACATTCTTGGCGATGTCGTTGCAAACTCTTCCGCCTTTGGGTATTCGACCCTTCTTAAGCGATGGCGTGGCTATTCTTCTTCTTTGTGTTTTTCCATTGTCGCGGCTCTTTCCCTTGTTTCCTTGTCCGCGACCTCTGCTGCCTCTGCCTCGCGATTACCTGCTGCTTTGTTGGTCGGTAGTGGTGGAAGCGATGGTGATGGTCAACGACTGCAAGTTTTCAAAGGCTAATATTTTTTTATTGTGTTCATCCTGTTTAGCACGTCGTGTTTCTTCCAATAACAATTGTGAACGCGTCTTGTTGAAAGATGAAAGTGGATCAGCCTGTTGAATCATTATTGCAAGAGTATCATATTCCCCCTTCGGTAATCCTGCAACGAGTTGTAGTACTATCTTAGTTTGAATACGTATGTCCCAACGAGAAAGTTGGTCGACAAGTTTTGATTGTTTGCAATAGTCAGTCATGTTGTTGAAATTTTCAAGGCGTGTGTTGTTGAACTGCTCCTCTAAATACACGGCCCTAGTATTTTTATTATCCTGAAATATTTCGTCCATGCATAGCCAAAATTCGCGTGCCGAAGCACCTATTTTTAGAATAGTACACAACAAGTCCTTTGAGATGGTACCATAGATAGAAAGTGGTGAAAACGGACCGGACCGAACCGGACGGACCAGGGACGAATCTTGGATTCTCAGATCAAGACGGACCGAATTTCTCGGTCGGTCAATTCGGTCGGTCGGTCTAATGGACCGATGGACCGAATTCCCCACTCCACGAGCGGTCCCAGCCCGGCCCGACCCCAGCCCCCAGCCAGCCCCACCCCGGCCACGGCCACGTGCCGGACGTATTGGCATATGAAATATAGGTTGTAAATTGATCAAACTTTATACGGTCATAACTTTGCGCTCGGACGTCCGTTTTACCTACTGTTTTTTTTGATTTCGCGTATTTTTTCGATACGGGGGTGGCCAAACTACATAAGCGGTTTGATTCCTCCGATTTCTCCAAAAACGTCCATCTTGCCCCTCAATTTCTCTTTTTCCCCAAATCGTTACGTTTTTCCCATTTTCAAATTTAAATATCTCGCTATGTACAATATATTTCAACGTAAAAATTGCGTGGCACCGCGTCCGAGAATGTCAATTTCAGTATTGGAAATTCAATTTAAAAAAGCTGTCCTAACCAGGAATTATATATATATATATATTATATATTAGGAATTTAGAAAATTAGGAATTATATATATTAGGAATTATATTATATATATCTTAGGAATTATATATATTAGGAAGGAATTTAGAAAATTAGGAATTATATATATTATATATATTAGGAAGGACTTGATAAAATTAGGAATTATATATATTATATATATTAGGAATTATATATATTAAATATATTATATATATTAGGAATTATATAAATTATATATATTATAAAAAAAAATTGGTCCGATAGGACCGACCTGACCGAATAGGACCGAAAACTCACGATTTTTAAAGGATCAAGACGGACCGATAATCTCGGTCCGGTTCGGTCCGGTCCAAAGAGGGTCGGTCCGGTCCGATTTTTCGGTCCGGACCGAAAATTGTGCACCCCTAACCCATAGACCCATTGTTTGACAATGGCGTCAAAGTGGCACCATGTTGAATCATCAATGTCAGATGGGCGAGGGATTGACTCATCAATATGGTCGAGCACGTTGTACGCACAAGCATGAATTTAGAATAGTTCTACCCACATAGAATATTGATAGTCTTCTTGATCAAGAATAATATGGACAAAATTCTTGATATTTGTGACAGCAAACGCTGGATGAAAAGAAGATTTAGATGAGGGGGGAGGGGTGTCAACTAAACCAGAGGTAGATTTAGGAGAGGTAGGAGGAGACATGATAGTCACATGATTAGAAATTCAGAAAGAAGGGCACCGCGACCGAGAGGAGTAGGGGGGCGGATTTGAGAGAAGAATTTCTAGGGTTAGGCTACTGATACCATGTAAGATTTTAGAATAATTTCCTTTAGGGATTTCTTTCATTAATCACAATATATATAGTTGTACAAAGGTGATTCCTAATACAGTAAAAATTCTAAGTTACCTTAAATACATGATACTAATAAATACAATATATACTGTGAATATTTGAAGAATATTCGCTAATAGTATCAAACTTTCCCTATGAAGCCACTTGATGTATTATTTGTGGCCTTTTATTAAAGTGTCTATCGCCGTTGGTTTTATTTTCCTGGAACTTCACTTGTTTCTCTGCTGCTAAAAAGTACATAGGCAGCATCTATTATAATGGACTGAACTGTATTAATATATTACAGTTCAGCGTAATACAACGTACCAAACTTTCCCTATGAAGCCACTTGATGTATTATTTGTGGCCCTTTTATTAAAGTGTCTATCGCCGTTGGTTTTATTTTTTTCCTGGAGCTTCACTTGTTTCTCTGCTGCTAAAAAGTACATAGGCAACCTCTATTATAATAGACTGAACTATATTAATATATTACAATTCAGCGTAATATAACGTACCAAACTTTCCCTATGAAACCACTTGATGTATTATTTGTGGCCCTTTTATTAAAGTGTATCGCCGTTGATTTTATTTTTTTCCTGGAGCTTCACTTGTTTCTCTGCTGCTAAAAAGTACACAGGCACAACCTAAATTGAGGACTTATATTTTTTTTGTAACTATTTAGAATTTGAAATTCACATGTTCAATTTATATTAGGGGATTGTTCAATAAAATATATGGCATAAAGTTAAATTTTCTATTCATTTTATATTTTTTAATTTGATTTAGCACGAGATTTAAGACATAAAATATTTTTAAATTTTATTATCTTAAATTTAAAATATATATATATATATATATACATTATAACATAACAAAAATATTATTTGAATTTTGTGGTCTTAATCATGTTATGTTGTTTCTACAAGAGAATGTGACTAAGGCTAAAAGGGATAGTAGAATAGAAATTTTATTGAATATAAAAAGATGCATTTTAAATAGATTAAAAAAGAAATTATGACACCTAAATTAAAAGAGAGAGAGAGTATTTGACAAGAGTTACATATATATATATATATATATCTTTGCATAATGTTAAAACATGACAAAAAGCATAAGAAAGAATAAAATAGAATGTGTATTTTAAATATGTATAGCTTGTTTGGAAAATATTTAACCAAATTTGAAAAAAAGTTTGTTTCGTGACTGAAATTATTATTTCATTATAAATAAATTATATCTTATATAATAATATTTTGTAATTTTGGGGCCTAAAGCAAGTGCTTTACTTGCTTTAGCCAACACTGTCTATACTTTACTAAAACAAAATCGATAATTAAATATTGAATTACTTAAATACACTTGTCATTAACTTAAATATTCTATTTAATTTATAAAAGAGAACACTTGCATCAATAAATAAATAAATAAAAACTACAAAGAAAGCCTACCTTCAGAAATATCTCTATAAAGAGACATCATGTTTCAAAACAGTGTGATGCCTTTGCACTTAAAAATTTCATCTCTAACCTCTGCAAACAATTAAGCACTATAAAGAATGAATCTTGGGCCTAACTCAACTTCAAAAGCTAGCTCGTAGGGTGATGATTGTCCAAGTCTATATAAGGAGTCTATGTTCCCATTTCATTACCGATGTGGAATTCTTAACACTCTCCGCACGCCCAGATCTCGTTAGCTGGAGCGTGTATAACATTATTTGGGGACCCAACATTGATGATCATGAAATTGAAATAGATATGACTCTGATACTATGTAAAGAATGAATCTTGAGCTTAACTCAACCCCAAAAGATAACTTGTAGGGTGATAATTGTTTAAGCATATAAGAAGTCTATGTTTTCATTTCATTACCGGATTCTTAACAAGGACACTCGTGCATAGTGTTGTAGATGTCTTCATAATAATCATTTTAATGATTTAGTATTACATCAAAATAGAATCTCAGTGAAGCAACTAGAGTAAACATTGAAGTGCTTGCGCAACTACTATGACTAAAATATTTCAAACATAATTTTATTCATTCTTCATAATTTTGACTATTTGTGACCTGGCAATGATTACACAATGAAGATAACTATTTGGAGTAGCCAAGAAAATAGCACAGTATAGAATATAATGTTTATTAGGACTTAAAAAGAACATTTGGTTGTTTTTGGGTCCGGGGCTACGGATTAAGTATTGTATTGTAATTTAGGTTAGTAAAAATATATATTTATTAGTCACAACTCACATACAACATGATTGTACGAAGTCAAAGACTAATATCTATACATCATCCACAAATAAAATATATACAAATATATTTATAGATAAAAAATAGATTTGTTTCATTGTCAACACATATCAATAACCATCAGCGTGAAGTAAAACAAAATCAATTTAGAAGAAATGTTGGTCAAAATGTTGCATAACATTTGTCTCAACATATCTCCATACATATATGTAGATATGTTGTTACAAATGTTACAACACTAATTCCAACATTAACAGTTGCTAACAAAATAGTTGTTAATTATAGAGTATGAAGCTTTGGCTTGGAGGTTCTTTTTTTATAAGTATATAGGTTATATTTAGAAGGGTAACCGTTTGGATCATTCCTCTGTTAACTTGCAGTAATAGTCTCAAAACTGCTAACATTTTGTCTAATTTGTAATTTATTTAATCTTGTTAAAACATTCTTTCAATTCGTAATGGCATATGAAAGGTGTTTCTTTTTTTTCATAGATTGTTGTTAAATGACGCAGAGGGATGAATTTAAGTATTATCACAAGTTGGTATTGAGTAAAGATAATATAATTTTTTTGTTAAGATAAAAAGGTGAAAATTCACAAAGGAACTAAATTGCTCAAGAGATATATGTATAGGCTGATCCAAAATCTAAACATCACGTTTTCAAGTTCAAATTTTGCTACAAATATGTTAATGTTAGGTATTATGTCATGACATTTTTCCTAACATATCATTTTCAGAGCTAATTTAAAATCAGAAAATGTTGGACCCAAATGTCATATCATTTTCAGAACTAATTTAAAATCAGAAAATATTGGACCCAAATGTCTTGACATTTGGGACGACATTCTGATAACTGTTTTGCCTATCTTCACGGACAGATTTCAGAAAAGTGTGATCTTTTTATCACATGGCAATTGACTTGGCAAGAAGTCTTTAAAGCAAATTGCAAACGAGGAAGACCAAGTCCAAGAGGTAGCTTAACTTAAGGAGCAAGACGTGAGAAGAAAAAGTCCAAGCAGTTGAGATTTTCGTGCCCCAAGCTACTGCCTCATGTGTCCTTTTTTAGCTCAACTTCAACGATCTGTTGAAGAGTCTTTCAAGGGAACTCTCTACTATACATAGAGAGATCACTTCAAGGATTCAATATTCAGAATTTCAGAGTGTAAATAATATATAGAGATCTCCACAAATATCGATCAAGTAGACTGGATCGTTGTGTTTCCTGTATTTGTGACGACATTCTGTCCCACATTATAGTTACTCCTTAGATTATAGATTTGTTCTTTCATTGAAGCATTTATAATGAGGTGTTGATCACTTCTATTTAGATAGATTTTTCAGGCATAAGTCATCTGCGACTTAACCTTTTTATTCCTTTTTGTATCATCTTGTAATCTTGTAAGAGAAGGAATATATATATATATATATATATATATAATACCTTTGGTCATTGACCATCATATGTTATATTAATATATAACCTATGAAAATTAAACATTTGTGTTCTTTATCTATTTCCGCTGCACTTTAATTCTTTCAAAGGTTTTCTGTTTTTATCCAAATGTCATTACTTATGTCAGACGACATTTCAGCTGACATTTGACACTATTTCTGCATACGTTTCAGTTTTTACTTCGCCACTTGATTTTATTTAATCCATAGTATAACCCCCGGGACCCAACAAGTGTTATCAGAGCCGACACTTAAAATAATAAGTGCTAAGGTCCTTTTACTTTAACTATATATCCGGCTAATCCAAATATTGGTAGACTTCCTATATTAGATAATTCAAATTATCCTTAGTGGAAAATTAGCCTACGTTCTCATATCAAATCCATTGATGTGAGAGCATGTAGATCTATTACAAATTGATATATTGTTCCTATGCTCCCACCGGACGAGGAAGACGACATATTACCTAAGTCTGAGGCCGAATGGAGTGTGGAAGAAACCAATAGTGCAGACTTCAATGAAAAGGCTCTAAATGCTATTTTTGGATGGCTAGATCTTTATATGTTCAAACTTATCCAAAATTGCTCCACAACCAAGGAAGCTTGGGATACCCTACAAACTCATTGTGAAGGTAGCTCAAGTGTTCGACGAATGAAGCTCCGCATGCTCATGAGTAAATACGAACGTTTAAGGATGAAAGAGACGGAGTATGTCAAAACTTATTTTGAAAAGTTGATCGACATTTCTAATGAATGCCAAGTTCTTGGGTATCCACTGACCAACAATCAACTTGTTGAAAAGACACTTCGACCTCTTCCTGAAAAGTTCAATATTAAGATATGTGCGATTGAAGAAGCTCACAACCTTGCTACAATGGACCTCCATACGCTAATGAGCATTCTCAAAACATATGAGATGAATATGGAAAACCAAAGGACATTGTATAAAAGCAATGATATTGATCTTCAAGCAAAATCCTTAGGGATGCAAGTCTATGAAGAGGATGAAAGTTTTGAAGAAATCGGTGACGGTGCTAATGTTTCCCTTCTTACTCGAAAATTTAATACGATATTAAGGATGTTCAGCGATGATAAAAATAATTCTAAACCCAAAGAGCACCCAAGCTGAGGCTTCAATCCAAGATTCACCAAAACCCCTCCTACAGCGCAAAAAGGAAATCAACTTAGGAGGACCAACTCAGACCGTACCAAATTTGATCCCAAGCAGCTTGAAAGTATACAATGCCATGCTTGCTCGGGATGGGGCCATTATGCCAACGAGTGTGCAAACACCTTAAGAAAACTTGGGAAGAGTCTATGAGTCTCTCTAAGTGATGATGAAGGCGAAGAGGAAGAAGATCCAGAAATGGAGTCACAAGCTATGCTGGCCACTGTTTTCGAACAGTCACTGTCAGATGATGAATATGTCGCTGACTGTGTTGTCCCGAATGTCACAATATTTTCGGCAACATCAGCGATGACATCTGCAGGTCCAGTAACATCCGACAGGTATGAATGTTTTAACTATTCAGATGTTAACTGCTTTAGTGGTTTTATTTCTAATTGTGAATCTGACCTTGAGACTCAAGTTGACTCAAAAGACGACATGATTAAAGAATTGCAAAAACTTTGCAAGAACTTAATTGTTGAATCCAAACAACTTGACTCAAAGGTAAAATCTTTAACTCTTGAGAATGCATGTTTGAAAGGCACAATAACCCGACTAGAGGTTACCCTTACCAAAAATGATCTTGAATTTGGTAAGATTAGTGCGAAGTTGGATTTAGCCGAAGCAACCTTCCGAAAGCTCAACACCGGCACTTCCAAACTAGATGAAATTCTAAGTGTTAGTCAACCACAACGTGCAGGGTTGGGTTACAAGAACTCCTTTAATTTTGTATGCTCCAACTTGTTTGACAAAAATGAGACAGTGGGCTTTGTAAAAAAAGAGCAATTTTATGTGCCATCACTGTAACAAGACTGACCACTTAAAACCTTACTGCTTTAAATTGCAAAAGTCCAGGAGCAGAATGTCGTCAAAAATCATCCCAACATTTCAGACGGACTCGGCGCTTTTGAATCTGAGAAGCGAGAAAAAGGTAAAGAAAGTCTGGATTCCCAGTATGAATGTGAGATGTAATGTAGCTATTACTGCGTTGAGGACTAACATTTCAGGATGGTACTTCGACAGTGGATGTTCGACACATGACGGGTGTCACGCCCTTTTTCGACCGCGACTTTTATTTTCTAAACTCCTGCTTAATAAAAAGGTGTTAGGAAATAAAGAAAATAATGCTAAATAGTTAAAAATGCTTAAAAGGTGCTAAAATGCAAAAGATTGCTAGGGATTGCTAAAATGTTAAGGACAAAATGGGCTAAAGGTGCTAAGGGGTTAATTTTAAAAGTAAAGGGTGCTAAAATGTAAAAGGTGCTAGAAATGCTAAGGGTTCGCGGAGTCGCCACCTAATTAATTTGGGTGAATTAGGACACCTAAATGTCAACTATGTTAAAAGTCAACACTAACTCCATTTTTATGGTCTGCTAAACTTAGTGAGATTCTGGGCAAGGGTTCTTTATTAATCTAGAGGGAAGGGGTTAGGCACCCTCTAAGATCCGCTAACTTGCGGTTGTCCTGCCAAACCTAGGGTTAATTATTTATGAGTGTTTTGAAAATATTTGCAAGTGCTTATAAAAGGATGCATACTAATAAAGATTTATAAGGCTAATGCTATATAGTTTTAAAGTGTGCCTTTATATCATTTATGATACCAAGTCGATTTATGGGCCATAGATTTATCTGCGAAATTAAAGAAGTGAGGCGTTAGTTTTAGATATGCAATTTTAATAATTCAGGCAAAGGATTAGATATGAAGTGACAAGCCTAAAATAGATAATTAGAAGTGTCTTGCCGATTTTAAACTACCCGCCCAATTTATTTATTTCGACAATAACTGTTCTATGTCTCTTATTATTACAAAATAAATAGAATTGCGAATAAACAAATAAAGGCATAATGAGGCAATTAATTTTAGAGAGTAAGAGGAGTCGAGACGGATGACAACGTCATCTTGTCCTATTTGTTTTTCCTAAGAGTTGCTGAAGATGGAACTCGATGGATGCAGGTGCGGGTTGCCATTTGAAGTGGCTCATGATGAGTCTCGCCGTGAGACTCTTCATTTTTGCTCCGATACGTTTCATGTAAGAAAAAGAAAATGATAAGGATTAGTACATGCCCAAATTCATTAAACAAAAACAAGCACTTGACACGTAGTTTGCATTTAAGCCAACACATATATATAAATACCAAACAAAAGCAATATCAGATAAGGATGCGGCGGGTAGTATTGTACATAGCCCCGACAATTCCAAGTAAAGCGGTATGCAAAAGCAGTAGAAAGCAGAGGCAAAGACACTAAGCGAGATGGCGGCGAGTAATATGCAGTGCGACAGCGAAACAATAAGCGAGAGATGCGGTATGCAACAGACAAGATGGCGGCGTGCAATAAAACAATGGGCGTGCGATGCGATAGCAAACAAATGCATCTCGAACCCACGTATCCTCAAGAAGAGCAGTGAGAGCAAAGCGTGAAGAGCGAACAATGAGAAACAAGCGGAGTGGGGCTTAACTAATAAATGAACATTCAAAGAAACATAATGCATCTCAAATTTGGCGTATTCAAAAAAATGATGATCGATGGCGATGCAAGACAAGCGTGGCGACAAGCAGAGGGGTTTAAATTGTTTGTCAAAAAGCAGTTAGCAGGATGCAAATGAATGAGGCTAACTAGATAACATGTTTGGCGGTGCGGCCGTGAGACAAATCGTAAGGCATAATTTAGCGAGGATATTCGGATTTCGTAGATGCAAAAATCTGCTGCTAATACATTTGGGAAGGAAAGAAACTTCAAGACGAGGCATAACATGATTGCCGACATTTTAGTCTCGTATTATTCGTATTACATCAGAATAACCAATTCGGAATAGCAATTTTCTTTGCATCTAAAACAGATGTTCATGTATTCAAAATGACCCTTACGCTTAACTTTATTGATCAAATGAACGTGAATGAAATCAGACCAGTCTGTCCTTAGGCAAAGACTAACTAAGATTGATTCCTGTTGGGACATATTAGGTAACCACAACACTTAAATTAATCTCTCATTTCATCTATTTCATAAGTCGCTAGGTACGCAATTAATCTTACTATCTATCAAAACTATTCAGATACTTGAATAAGAAAACATCACAGAAGTGACATATGACAGAGTGCTAATGTCTTTAAAGATAAACGAGTGCACACATAACTGAGCATTTGAAAGGAGAGTTGACTGGAAAGGCTAAATCATGTATAACAATGCCAATAAGCTAACATTCAGACACTATGTATCCATACTAAAAACTTGATCTTAACTAACAAGTTTACAATAGACATGAAACCACAGAACATTAGGCAAACAAGACATTATAAGCAGCAGACAAGCTCAATTTAGAGTTAGCATTTCGTATGCAGAGTCAAACCAAGTAATTTGGGTGCTAACACGGATAGGGAATTGGTGGGTCCGCTTTGTTAACATGGACGGATGCGACCAACGACAAAATACATGAAATTCGGAGCGTCCGTGATAATCATAAACGACTTAACCACATGCTCGCCATAGATTCAGTGAATGCAATCAACATATATTAGACATGAGTATGACTATTCTCCACAAACGTACTTGCTCATCGACATTGTATCTACTAAGCAAAATACATTAAGACCAATTTAGGATTAGTCGTGAATTAACACCAAATAGCCCCAACACATATATCATATACACAGACTTAATCGATCACATAAAGCACATTACACACATTAATATTCAACGAAATCAAAGGCGGAAAGGGCGATAAATTTACCTTTTAGAAGCGGCGAACCGCGGCGTATCAAGTCGTCGGTCCACTCGAGTTATTGCGATGCGATTGAAAAGCAAAGGCGGTGCTTGGAAAGTAATTGCTGGTTTCTTAATGTGAGATTTCGACTTCATCGTTCGGGGTAGGCTTTTGGTTCCTCTTGATTGATGCTAATTCTCTGGATGCTGAATCCCTAAATCCTCTGAAACCTGCTCTACCCTGCTGTTGTTGCTATTGGACTCCTTTGAGCCCTGCCCTGCTATCCTTCCAAATTTCTCGACCGAGCTCTAAATTGCTATGTGGTCGCTCACGAACTCTCTCGTATATCTACGTGCTCTCCCCGTCTCTCAGTATTCGGACGATCGATTTCTGAATCCCTCAGTCGATACCTATTGCATGCATATAGCTTCTGTATTTATAGCCCTAATTCGGGTTCTAAAGTTGGTAAGCAATCAATGCGATTTAAATCGATTCTTGGCGAGATTTGTGCTAATATTGGCCGATTCGTGTGATTTCTTGACGAGATTTCGTATTGATTTATTCTTGATTAAATCGAAGGTTCTTACCATAAAAGGCGATTTTTGTGTGATTCGAATCCTACTTGTAGGGAAAGGAACCCGGATTTCTAGGAGAGAATCGTGGGTAAAGGTGGAGGAGCCTGCGGCGATTGATTTTCAGGTTTAGGGTTCTTCAGTCGATAGGGAAGGTGAAGAGGGCTGATGTCTTTTGTGGGCTTCTGATTTTGTGGGAGGGGGATGAAGTAATAGGGGCTGGGTCGAGGATGAAGGGAAATAAAAGGGCGGATGGGCTGCGGGTGTTGGGCTGGGCGACGGGTTTTGGGCTGGGTAGATATTAAGTGTATTATTAGTATTAGTTTTAGGCTTTAGTTAATTTAATTAGGTATTTAATTAGTGGTAAGTTATTTTAATTAGGATTAGATTATTTAGGTGCTTTATTAATCTACTTGTTAAAATAATAAATGCGGGTGTGTTATTTAAGTGCTTAATATCTTAGAATGCGGCGCTATTTATTTAAAAACTTATTTATTGTGCATTATTATTATTAAATTATCTTAATATGACTTTAGGCGCTACAATAATTATGAAATTACCTGCTATTGATAAATGTGACTATGCTTTATTTGTGTGACGTCATTGTCAAATTATTTATTTTACGTAAGAATCATGACAGGGCTTGAAATTAATTAATGCGGGCGCGGGACTCTAAGTGCTTAAAACTCTACGTAAGACACGATGCCATTATAAAATGTTTATTTATGCCTGTATTTATGTTTTATCGCTGTATTTTATCATAAAAATTATTTTACAAAATTAGTGTAATTTTATAGTTAATGACTGGACGGGAGGGTCAAAATTGGGTGTCAACAACGGGGACAAAAGAATGTCTAAAGAACTACGAGGCTCTAAGTGGAGGTAACGTCACATACGGAGGTGGAGGGAAAAGTAAAATCATAGAAAGAGGAACCTTAAGTTTTCCTGGAGTTCCAGCACTGAAAAATGTCTTGCACGTTGACGGTTTGATGGACAATCTAGTCAGTATAAGTCAATTGTGTGATGACGATCTAGAGGTAAAGTTTAACAAGTATGCTTGTACAATTACTAATGAAGCTAACCAATGTGTAATGACAAGTACAAGAACAAACGATAATTGCTATCTTGTTGGAGAACAAGAGATTTGCAATAGTGTTAGGACCGATGACACAACCTTGTGGCATAAAAAATTAGGGCACTTCAATTACCGCAACCTTAAAAGATTAATTTCTTATAAGACAGTAAGAGGCATCCCTAAACTAAGTCCTAAGGATAAAACAGTGGTTTGTGAAGATTGTCTCAAAGGTAAGCAAACTCGTATCTCCCACAATATTGTCCAAAATGACGGACAACATTCAGGTACGTCTCACTGTTTTCAGCTTTTGCACATGGATATTATGGGTCCAATCGAGGTAGACAACCTAGGAGGCATGAGGTACTCATATGTGATTGTGGATGACTTTTCCAGGTATTCTTGGATATTCATTTTAAAGGAAAAGTCTCAAACGTTTGGCATGTTCAAGGTACTATACTCTAGAATAAGAAATCTATATCATTCCTCTATTTTACGGATTAGGTCAGACCATGGAAAAGATTTTGAGAATAGTCAGTTCTCTACTTTTTGTGAGAAAAGGGGGTCTTTCCATGAGTTTTCTGCTCCCAAAACCCCATAGTAAAATGGTGTAGCAGTGAGGAAGAATAGGACTTTACAAGAGATGGCAAGAGTCATGCTGAGTTCTAAGAAGTTGTCAAAACGTTTTTGGGCAGAAGCTCTAAATACTGCAAGTCATATCACGAATAGAAACTATCTTAGGCCTGGAACTAAAATGACACCCTATGAGCTTTTGAATGGAAAGAAATCCAATTTGCGTTACTTTCATGTGTTTGGGTGTGTGTTATGTTCTTAATGATAGATATCACCTAGCTAAATTTGACTCTAAAAGTGATAAGAGAATTTTTATAGGCTATTCCCAAAATAGCTATGCTTATCGAGTTTATAATCTTCGAACCAAAACCGTACAAGAATCTGTCAACATTGTCTTTGATGATTCTGCTGAGCTTACAGGAAATAAACCAGTAGATGATATTATCATAACAGTGGAAGATGCGCAGAATGCAGAAAATCCAGATGTTGCTTCAAATGTCACGATATCTGCATCAACACCTGAAGCAGAAACCGAGAACACTGCAGGTTCAGATGAGGAATCAGAAGCTTAAATTCATGACCCAGTACGCAGGGATCCCTCATCCAGAATTATAAGAAATCATACTACATAACAAGTGATAGGAGAGGTGTTCGAAGGTGTTAGAACAAGAAGGAAGGAACCACAGAATTATCGAGATATGGTGAAATATGCGTGCATGTCCACCATATATCATAAGGTAAGTCATTCTTGTTATGTATCTACATTGGAACCAAAGAATATCAATGAAGCACTCAATAATAGTTGGTGGATACAAGCTATGCAAGAAGAATTAGAATAATTCACCAGAAATGAAGTTGGAGATTTAGTTCATCGCCCCAATGATACTAATGTTATTGGAACTAAATGAATCTTTAAAAACAAATCAGATGAATCTGGAACTGTTGTGAGAAATAAGGCTAGACTAGTTGCTCAAGGATACTCTAAAGTTGAAGGGATTGACTATGATGAAACCTTCGCTCCAGTTGCTAGAATTGAGTCAATTAGACAATTGTTTGCCATAACTTGCTGTTTGAAGATCACTCTCCATCAAATGGATGTAAAAGGTGCTTTCTTGAATGGATATATTGATAAGGAAGTTTATGTTGAACAACCTAAAGGATTCGAAGATCCCCACCATCCACAATTTGTATACAAGCTGAAAAAGGTCTTGTATGGATTAAAACAAGCTCCACGTGCATGATATGGTCGTTTAACTCATTTTCTTCTTGAATTTGGTTTCAAATGTGGTGTAGCTAATTGTGCTTTGTTTATAAAATACCATGGAGTAGATATGGTCATTTCTCAAATCTATGTAGATGACATAGTTTTTTGTTCGACCTCTGATCGATGTATTTTATATACACATTTTGAGTCATTTTTAGTTAGTATTTTACTCATTTCATTTATGTTTAGTATAATATTGGGGTCGTTTTCCTTTCTTTTGTGTCACATCGGTCAGAAATGGAGAAATGGCGAAAAGGAGATGACATGAGCATAAATGAGATGGAATTGCACACTAAAGGGCGAAATGAAACTAAGAAAGGTCCGGAAATATAGAAGAAATCGACGAAGGGACGAACAAAGGACGAAGAAACGAAAAAATCGGAAGAATGCTGTCACCGGCGCCATGTATTTAGCGGCCAAGTGCCGCGACCAAGCCGTCAAAGCTCTTTGATTTTTCAGCGCCGTGGCCGATTCTGGCGCGCGCCGACGCGGATTTACGAGTTTTGGGCGGGTGACACGTTTTCAGAGTCCAAAAGGGATAACTTTTCCTACCTAAATATTCCTTAAACCCTTTACCTAAGGGATTCCATAACTTTTCCTAAACCCTTTACCTAAAAGGATTCCATAACCTTTCCTACCTACATAATCCCTAACCCTTTACATAAAGGATTCTTGGGCTATAAATAGTCTCTACATCATTAGAAGAATCCTTCATCACCCACTCCATTCTCCATCCACCATTTCATTCCATCTTGTAAATATTCCACAACACAATCCTTGGATGCTAGAAGGCTTGGAGACTTCTTCTTGAGTATTTTTCTTTTCTTTCTTTTGCTTTGTTTATTTCAGTTCATGTATGGAGATTATATTAGTTCTTAGCGTGACTATGACTAGGAGCTAATTACTTTGTTAGGGATTTCCTTGTGATTCTCTTGAAACTCTTATTCATGAATTAATACATTAGTTGATTTCTTCTTCACTTGCTTAAGATTTATTCAATAATTGCTTTGATTGCTTGATAATTATTTGATCACTAGTTATCATCACTTATATGAGTTCTAATCGAAATCCGAAAGGGGAGATTGTGAATATGCTATAGTTGAATAAACATAGGTTTAAATCGTGGATGAAAGTACCCCGATACTTGTGTAGCTTAATAGGTTATTGCTCTTAATCCTTCTTTGTAGTCAATCTTGTCATCGAAAGATAGAAGGATTCTCCATTGGGGTTGAGTGTTTATATTACCTTAACAGGAGTATAAAACGGTCTAGTTAACCTGCTATCTTAACGTAGAAGAAGAAGTCAGTCTAATTGTATTAAGGATTGAATAGAGTGGATAGTTGATGATCTTGGAAGCCCTAATTCGCCATCATAACTGATTTAAATCAAAGTATTTTCATAATTAATTTATTTCCTGCATTATTAGTTTAGAATTTCAACTCAATTAACGTTAACCAAATAGAAACTAAAGGATAGATAATCGGTACTTGAAAACCAGTCTTTGAGGACGATATTCGGTCTTACCTAGACTATATTACTTGTCACGAAACGTGCACTTGCGTTTAGTGTGTGCATAAATCGCACATCAACCTCACAGTTCCATCTTAAGGCATTTGTCGAAGCTATGTCCTCAACATTTGAGATGAGCATGATAGGGGAATTAACCTTTTTCTTAGGCTTGCAGATAAAGCAAAATGAGGAGGGAATCTTCATCTCCCAGAGCATGTATGCCAATAATTTGGTCAAGAAGTTTGGATTGGAGAATGCTAAACATATGAGGACTCTAATGGGATCAACACAGACTATATGCAAAGATGATGTTGGGTAAAATGTCGATCCAACTTTGTATCGTTCTATGATAGGTATTCTCTTGTATCTCACTGCGAGTCATCCTGATCTAATGTTTAGTGTGTGTGTGTGTGTGTGCTCGATTCCAAGCCTGTTCCAAAATCTCACACTTAAATGCCATAAAACATGTCATCAGATATGTTGCCGGCACATGTGAGTTGGGAATTTGGTATTCCAAAGACACTAATCCTAATTTGATAGGATATAGTGACTCGGAATAGGCTGGTGATGTAGAGGACAAAAAGAGTACAAGTGAAGGTTGTTTTTACCTTGGCAATAATTTAGTTTCTTGGTATAGTCGCAAACAAAACTGTGTCTCACTCTCAACTGCTGAATCTGAATATGTAGCAGCTGGGAGTTGTTGTTCTCAATTAATATGGTTAAGACGCATGTTAGACGACTATGATTTTTCAAATAATATCTTAGTTTTGTATTGTGATAATATGAGTGTCATTAACATTTCAAAAAATTCAGTTCAGCACTCTCGTACAAAACATATAGATATTAGACATCATTTTTTGAGAGATTTGGTTGAAAAACAGCTTGTACAAATTGATTATGTTGACACACTCCACCAACTAGCTGATATCTTTACAAAACTTTAGATCATGAGAGATTTTCCAGCTTGAAAAGCTCTCTTGGTCTCTGTACTTTCTGAATTCAGCATTGTTGGACGAATGTTGTCTGAAATGTCTCTAACATTTCGGGTGACATTTACCCTTGTAATATCATAATCTGATTTTCAGTATATTGTTATGTCTGATTTTTGTTCATACACGTGTGGTTTTTCAAATAAGAACATGATTTTAATGTGATACCATTCTCTGCGACGATATTAGATTTCATAAAAAGGGAGTATCAAGATAAGGCAACAAAGCCTTTGTAATTCTCGGCAATTGTGAAAATTGGGCAAAGCCCTTGGAAATTGATATCGTTCCTATACTATAGGAGTATTAAAGTGCTTAATAAAAAGAAATTATGAGGATGCTACATAAGTATTCTTATTTTTTGACACGAAAAATAAGTTTCGTATGTGTTTTTTGATTAGATCTAGGACTCAATGGAAAAATGTTACATTGGTCTGGAGATTGAACTCATAAAATCATATATGAAAAGTGTCTTGATTTATTGCCGGAATGTAAATGTTCTTTAGAGATTATGATACCTGTGTTGTTCAAAATGTTGCTAACATTACTGTTGACATTCTCAGATACTGATATTTGTTAGGATGTAGTGTGTAACTGATTTTTGAAAATTCAGTTATATTTTTTACCTACTGTGTGCCGTTGGTTTTGAACATATTTTAATGTTTTTGTTGATAATGATCTAATCTTGATTTCTATCTTTTAAAACTCCAAATTTTAGGAACAAGTATTGGAATACAATACAAACTCTTAAATTCTGGAAACAAAAATATTTTTGCCAAGTGTATAAATTCATCTTCAATTGTTACTCATTTCTTGTCTAGTTTTTTTTCCGTAAAATCAAAAATTAAAAAAAATGGGAGAAAATCAACACATCATCTCGGTTTAAACACCAAAACCGATGGATTCTTTCTCAAACACTCCATCTTCTAAAACCCTCAAAAACCCTAAAACCCCTTCATCTTCTTCACCATTCTCACCAATGGATATTTCACCAATGTCACCCAAAATGTCACCAAACATTCCGAAACACACACCAATGAGCACAAGTCCGCCAGATTGCACAACCATTGTATTAACTGAGTTCCAAGAACCACTCGAAACAGCTTATCCAAGAGACACCAACAATCTCATCGACTTGGAGAAAACTCCTGATGTCACTGTTCTACCCAAGAGAGAAAGCACATCCAAATTTCCCACTCGAAGGTTCACTCGCAATTTTAAGAGAAATTTCAGCAGCCCTGAATCTGCTGCAAAAAGACCGAAGGTCGATACCACTGCCTCTGTCGTATCTAGCAGTGATTGGAGTAGTAATTCTGACTTTAACTGGACCACTGACGATGATGCTGAGGAGACACCATCGGCTGAACTACCAACATAAACTCCAGCATCACCATTTAATTTTAATCTCTTTGTTCCTAATACAGTGGAATCGAGTGAAGAACATGAAATTCCGGATGATACTCCATTAAAGAAGTTTTGCACAAAAGAATTATTGCAAAAAACAGTGAGTGAGAAATTGTCAGAGGATGATCCAGTTGTTGCCGAACATGTCACGACTTCACCCTCAAGATCCCAACTAGAGACAAAGGAATCCAGTACTCCCACCTCGTCGAGCAAATCTGCAATCGAATCTGAGACAGAGGTAAATCCTTACTCAGAAAAGTTTTTAACTAAAGAAAAGTCTAAACATTGGTCTTGGTATAAAAATCGAATCATAAGAACAGAAAAGGTGGTGGACATAGCCTCATGCACCGAGTACGGCCTGATGGATTTCTTTACAAAAAAAAAATCTATTAGACTCATTAAATAACAAGTGTCCATACATTGATGATATTGTGAGGTTATTCTATGCAAATCTGAACCTAATATGGAGAAGGTCAAGTCAAGGAATGTTGGCAAGATATATCTCTATAATAAGTTTTATGACTTCACACCGACCATGATAAACCATTATTTGAATTTGAGTAATGGAGCTGATGAAAAAGAAGAAAAGGATGTTGTGAATGATAGGGATGAAGTAATTGACTACATAACTGGAGGTGTCTTGAAAAAAATGGATCTCAAGGTGTCATGCGGCAAAGCTTACTGCATTGTTTGCTATCGTACATAAAATTGCTATATATAATTGGCTCCCTTCAATGAACGATTCAATTGTAACCATATAGCAGACAATCCTTCTTTACAAAATAGGGAAAGGTCTACGAGTCAACATGGGAAAGATAATCTTTCAACAAATTGTCAATTTGACAGAAAAAGACTCCAACATAATCCTACCGTTTCCCTCCTTGATCTTCAAAGTCCTTACAACTCAAGGGTTCAAACCTCCAAAGAAGGATATGATAAGAAAAGAATCAGAAGTATATACTGTTAACAAAACAGTGTTGAGGAGCAAGGATAAAATCATTGATCTTCTCTGGAAAAGAGAAGCATGAAGTGAAAATGTTACCAGGAATGTTCCTGACATTCTAGGCAACACACAGCAGTCTGTGCTGTCGACTGCTTGGTTAGTAAAAGAAATTGCAAAAATCAACTCGCATATTGATGGGGGAGATGATGGCACTACTATGCAGGGGGAGATCACTTCTTGTTTTTGCTTTCTTCCCAAAAAGGGGAAGATGATGGCACTACTATGCAGGGGGAGAAAGAAAGAGAGGAAGCTGAAGTTGTTCAGGAAAAAGAACAAGCTGAAAGCAGCAGGACTGCAACTACTTGAAGTAGACCTCATCAATCACCTGGTACTGTTGCAGGGGGAGGAAGGCAGTGAAGTCGACTGATGTAGAAAGAGACTGAAATCTACTACTTCTGTCTGATTTCAGAGAAGACTGCTGCTATTGATGAATTGATGCTGATGTTGTGTTACTATGATGTTTGCTGATGTTATGTGTTTGAAATTGTTGGGATAAATGGTTTTGGTCTGTAATGCTACTAATGTGTTTTGCTATGGATGATAATTTATTTCTAATTCCATAAATAACGACATATATGTGTATATTTGTGTATTTTGTGTTTATGCCAATTTCAGATCGAGGGGGAGCATTTGTGTGGATGTGTCATTGCTATAGGTCTCTCACACTTAGTTGATTAAGTTTTGTGAAGAAAGGCAAAAAGTGGGAGAATGTTAATGTTAGGTCTTGTGTCATGACATTTTTCCTAACATATCATTTTCAGAGCTAAGTTAAAATCAGAAAATGTTGGACCAAATGTCTTGACATTCGGGACGACATTCTGATAACTGTTTTGCCTATCTTCACGGACAGATTTCAGAAAAGTGTGATCTTTTTATCACATGACGATTGACTTGGCAATGAGTCTTTAAAGCAAATTGCAAACGAGGAAGACCAAGTCCAAGAGGTAGCTTAACTTAAAGAGCAAGACGTGGGAAGAAAAAGTCCAAGCAGTTGAGATTTGCGTGCCCCAAGCTACTGCCTCACGTGTCCTTTTTAGCTCAACTTCCACGACCTGTTGAAGAGTCTTTCAAGGGAACTCTCTACTATAAATAGAGAGATCACTTCAAGGATTCAATATCCAGAATTTCAGAGTGTAAATGATAAAAAGAGATCTCCACAAATATCGATCAAGTAGACTGGATTGTTGTGTTGCCTGTATTTGTGACGACATTCTGTCCGACATTATAATTGCTCCTTAGATTCTAGATTTGTTCTTTCATTGAAGCAATTGTTGTAATACCCCATTTTAACCATCGTCGAAAACGATGTACTACGTATGATTGATTCCTAAATTTGTTTAATGGAGTCGCCACCTAATTATTTTAGTGCTAGGACACTTTTTTAAATAGCATAAAAATGCTACAAATGATCTCTATTTAATGATCTGCAAAACTTAATGAGATTCTAGGTAAGGGTTCTTTATTATCCTAAAGGGATGGAATTAGACATCCTTTAAGATCCGCTAATTTGCGGTTATCCGGTCAAACTTAGATTTAAAATGCTTGTTTTGAAAAAACATAAGGTTAATAAAAGATGCTGTAAATATTTACTTGAAGTATATATTCTCCATAAAAAAAATGCATGAGGTTTTGTTAAAAATGCATAAAAAATGCATAAAAATTCTCCATATATATATACAATACCTTTGGTCATTGACCATCATGAGTTATATTAATATATAACCTATGAAAATTAAATCTTTGTATTCTTTATTTATTTTCGTTGCACTTTAATTCGTTCAAAGGTTTCTGTTTTTATCCAAATGTCATTACTTATGTCAGACGACATTTCAGCTGACATTTGACACTGTTTCTGCATACATTTCAGTTTTTACTTCGCTACTTGATTTTATTTAATCCATAGTATAACCCTCGGGACCCAACAAAATATATTCAATTTAATGGGTAAAAATCTATTATTTATATTTACATAGTATTTTTTTTATATACACAAAATTTGAGGTAAATTAATAGGGTTTAGATGAAGTCATATATAACATATTTATTACATTTGGTAAAGTTGTTGCCATGTGACATACAGGTCACAAATTCAAGCCGTGGAAACAACCTCTATCAAAAATATAAAATAAGGTTGCGTACAATAGACCCTTGTGGTCCGACCCTTTCATGGATCCCGCGCATAACGGGAGCTTAGTGTGCACCAGGCTGCCCATTTGCCTAGTATAAGCTTGAAATGTTGATGTAACTGCCGTTAAGGAAGAGATAAATGAACGATAATACGAAGAGGATGAAGATAAACAGTGAAGATCAACGTCTTAATAACTAATAAAAAATGAAACTCGAAAAGGATTAGTAGTCATTCTTTACAATGAAATAAACTATGAGTTACTTGAAATTTTTAAGTTGTATTTGTTGATTAATAAGTTTTCATACGATGATCCACATTAATTATTCACTTCATTATTATTTCTTCGAATCTTATAAAAGACCAAATTTGTAAGCGAAAAATGATAATTAAAATGAATCAGAAGTACGTAGTGCGATAAATGTGACACTATATTATGTGTGAGACACTATCAAATCTAATTCTTCCTTATAACTGGTCTCTCAGCACTTGATTGTCGAGTCATATAATCACGATGATAGTGCATTGGAGTGTACTTTTTGGTTAAATGATATTAATATTGTTATGTTAAAAAATGAGTTAAAATTAAAAGATATATATATATATATATAAAATATTCAATTAAGAAAATTAAATCTATCTTTTTCTAATACAAGACTAATAGTTTTTTCTAATACAAGACTACTACCATAATTATACATGTACATGAACTCTATTAATTATGATAAAATATATACAAAATATGGATATGTGATATACACGACAACGCCCATACAAGGCGTCATTTTCATTTCGTCCATACAAGACGACAACGCTCATACAAGGCGTCATTTGCATTTCGTCCATACAAAACACGTGAAGGGACATGCAAAACACGTACTTGTCCACGAGCTACCTTTTCGCGAACAAAGTGGATATCCATCTCGATATGCTTAGTGCACTGATGTTGGACCGGACACCACATTGGCTACCCCTCGATACTCGGCCTCCGCACTAGATCTTGATAAAGTATCCCGGCGTTTAAACGACCAAGATATCAAGTTATCACCAAGAAACATACAATACTCAGATGTCGAACGTCTTGTATTTTGACATCCACATCAATCTACATCAGTATAGGACACCAAAGTAGATACGGAGGATGAATATAAGTGCAAACCATAATCAAGAGTACCCTGAATGTAACACACAATGCATTTGGGAGCATGCATGTGCTCCTCCCTCGGACCATGCATAAATAAATACACATGGTGCACTACATATGTAATATCGGGTCTCGTGAAAGTAAGATATTGAAGAGCCCTACATATGTAATTACCCGCTTTGATCGATCCATGGGTCGGGTAGGGTATTAACCTGATTGTCTGATGGTGGCTGACTTGCGCCGCGACCCTTCACGAGTCCGCGACGATTTCTGACTCGATTCATCTTTTACACATCGTACATTTTTTTCTTCATTTACCAACGTGAAATCATTGTTACTTGGCCAATAACCGTCTATTATCTTACGTCTCAAACATTTTGTATACGTACCAATATCTCTTCCACTAAGAAAATTTACGATCCTTGGTACAACGTGTGCACGTGTGTGAAAACGACGTTTCTGACGTGCAGGGCCCCAATTGTTCGAGTTATAATTAATAGAATTAACTTTATTTCACGTTAATAAATTTCCAACAATAAGAGCTATTGCATTTATACAACAACTTGCGAAGTTGTATTTATAAAATAATTTGGTAGTTAAGAAATGCGTGCATGTCCAAATTAATATGCCCTTATTAGTCTTCTATTAAGTTTTGTGTGAAAGAAGACATTTTTTGCTCAATTTATTAAGTGATGATAGATAGGGGTCCTTTTCTGATAATATTTTGTCGGTTCTTCTTCTCTATCTTTTACACTAATTTGTATGTACGTACCAAAAATAGGAGATTATAAAACAACGACAAGGTGATTTATGTACAAACACTAATTATAATTTTACTATACCTTAAAAGTTAAGAGAAGTTCGGGAGGAAATTATCTCCGTGAGAAGTGACAAATAGTCCCTTATATGTTATAGTAAATTTAAAATAGATCTTTAAATATCACTTCACTACACCAAATCGGCTCAAAGAGAGCGAATGATTTATACCAAAAAATGCTACTTTAAAATCGCCCTTTTTAATTTCACTAAAGAGGACGATTTTTCAAGTCGCCCTTTTTGGTATAACCAAAGGAGACGACATTAAAAGTCGCCATTTTTTGTCCTCACCAAAGGGCGGCTTTAAAAATCGTCTTTTTTTATCCTCACCAAAGTGGTGACTCGAAAAGTCGCTCTTTTTGGTCATCACCAAAGGAGGCGACTCTTAATATATATGTGTATTAAGAGAGTTAATTACTTACTTTTTACATTATAACATCATATATTTGTAATGTAAGAGAGTCAATTGGTTAATTTTAAAATATACTCAAATAGGGTGACTTTAAAAATCGCCCTCTTTGAGCATACCAAATAGGGCGATTTTTAAAGTCGCCCTTTTTGGTGAGGACCAAAGGAGACGACTTGAAAAGTCGCCCTTGCTTGCAAATTACAATCAACTATTTTCATATACTTATTTGGATATAGATATGTATTTAACATTCAATATATATATATATATATATATATATATATATATATATATATATATATATATATATATATATATATGTGTGTGTGTGGATATCAATTTTTTGAACCGGTTGAACCAGTAACCTAGTGACCCAGTTGGTCATCCGGTTCGATGTCCGGTACGAGTTTCAAAACATTGCACCTGACCAACTCTTCAGGTAATTTTTTCCAACTGCTTCAGTTAAAGTATCATCAATACATTACTGTTGGAAATGGTCACCGCATTCCAATTGCAGGTTATGACAATACACACATTAAAAAATCTCCATCCACCCTTCTCACTTAACCATATCCTCTATGTCCCTCAAATTATTAAAAAGTTGATATCTGTTAGGAAATTCACTCGTAATAATTGGGTGTCTGTAGATTTTGACCCTTTTAGTTTTTTTGTGAAGGATCTCATTACGGGGATAAATCTTACGCGCTGCAAATCTGCAATAGTGTGGGAGACCTCTACCCTTTCACAAACTATTCCGCTGTCAGAACTCAACAACTAGTCTCCATTGTTGCATTGTCTCCATCCACCTGACACAATAGGCTCGGACATCCAGGAGATCATATTTTTTTCTTTTGTTAAAAATAATCAGCGTATTAAATGTAATAATGAAAAACTTGCCCAAAACTGTGTTGCTTGCCCGCTTGGCAAGCATACTCGTCTTCCTTTTCTGTCTTCTATGAGTATTACAGTTTCATCATTTGACATTGTTCATGCTGACTTGTGGACCTCTCCTGTAGTCAGCTCTCTAGGTCACAAATTCTATCTTGTTTTATTAGATGATTTTTCACATTTGTATAGATTTATCCACTCAAATTCAAATCTGAAGTTTTTGCTAATTTTTTAATTTTATAGATTTATTAAAACTCAGTTTGAAAAATTCATAAAATCATTTCAATGTGATAACGGACGTGAATTTAATAATTCGGCTTTCCATAATTTTTGCTCCCAACAAGGCATGGTGTTCCGCTTCTCCTGTCCTCACACCTAACCTCAAAAAGGTAAAACTAAACGAATTATTCGTACTACTAATAACATGGTCCGTACCCTCCTCTTTCATGCATGTCTCTCATCATCTTTCTGGGTCTATGCTGTCAAAATGGTAGAATACTTCCTACATATTTTACCTACTAGCACCCTACAAAACAAGACCCCCACTGACATTCTATATCATAGGACTTTATCTTATGAACACCTACACCTTGTGTATTCCTCGGGTTTCCACCCAACCATAGGGGTTATCTGTGCTATGACTTGTCTACTCGTCATATTCATATCTCTCGTCATGTTCGACGAGACGATATTTCCATTTTCGAACCCTCAGAAATATCGAAAACCAGACTACTCATTTCTTGATGAACCAGTCATCTCTCCTAGCATTCTAAGTCAGCTCACTCATATATCGTCTTCGGCACCGCGATTTCTAGGGGATGCACCGCGTTGCCAGCCTTCCAGTGAGCAACCTGTTTCTGCATCGTCTTTACCACCGCGGTGCCCCGGGGATGAACCGCGGTGTCAGTCTTCTGGTGAACAAACTGTTTCTGCACCGACTTTAGGGCTTTAGCACCGCGGTCCCTCGGGGATGTGTCGCGGTTCCAGCCATCCAGTGAGCAAATTGTCTCGGATCCTGCCACTTCCCCAATGCAACCACTCACCGTTGTTGACACCAATTTTGACCCTCTCGTCCAGTCACTAGTTATAAAATCACACTAATTTTTTTTACTTGTGGCAAATGGCACCAATCAGCAGGAGGGCATTGACTGTGGTGTTACTTTTAGCCCGGTTGTTAAACCGGCTACGATTCGTACTGTTCTTAGTATTGTTATGGGCAAAAAGTGGTTGATTCATCAGCTGGATGTCAAGAACGCATTTCTTCATGGGAATTTGAAGGAAATTGTGTACATGCATCAGCCACCTGGTTTTGTTCATCCTGTTGTTCCCCAGTATGTCTGTCGTCTCAGGAAGTCACTCTATGGTCTGAAACAGGCACCTCGTGCTTGGTATGACCGTTTTGTCATGTATATTATGCAGATTGAGTTTATTTGCAGCAGGTGTGACACCTCTCTATTCATTTTTCATCATGGTAGTGACATTGCTTACTTGTTATTATATGTTGATGACATTGTTCTCACTGCCTCATCTGACAAGCTGAAAAATGATATTATTGCTCTTCTCAAAACTGAATTTGCTATGACTGATTTGGGCAAGCTGAGTTACTTCTTGGGTATATCAGTTACAAGATCTGCAGATACTATGTTCCTGAGTCAGCGTAAGTATGCAGAAGAAATTGTGTTCAGAGCTAAGATGTCGAATTGCAAAGCTATGCCTACTCATGTTGATTCGAAATCCAAGCTCAGTGCTTCTGAGGGTGATCCAGTTTCTGATCCTACTCTATGTAGTCTTGCGTGTTCTCTTCAAGACTTCACTTTCACAGTCCGACATTGCATATGTCGCCCAAAGTGTGCTGTTCATACGATGCTCAGGAACCCGTTTGGTGCTCTTAAGTGTATTATCATATACATTAAGAGCACTCCTGACTATGGGTTGCATCTCTACCCCTCCGCTCCGAACAGGTTACTTTCCTACACAGATGCTGATTGGGCAGGGTGCCAGACACGAGACGCTCTACTTCAGGCTATTGTGTGTTCTTAGGGAATAATCTGATCTCTTGGTCTGCCAAGCGACAAGCCACGTTATCCCGATCCAGTGCCGAAGCAGAATATAGGGGTGTTGCTAATGTAGTTGATGAGATCTGTTGGCTCCGGAATCTTCTCTTGGAGCTGAGTTGTCCATTGCGTAAGACATCTATAGTCTATTGTGATAACATATCTGCTATTTATATGTCTCATAATCCGGTTCAGCATCAGCGGATCAAACATATTGAGATGGATATTCATTTTGTTCGTGAGAAGGTCGCTCGTGGTCTAGTCAAAATTCTACATGTACCCTCCTCCTATCAGTATGCACACATCTTCACAAAGGGACTACCTAGACAACTATTCACAGACTTCAGATCCAGCCTGAGCATTCGGCCTCCTCCCGCTCCGTCTGAGGGGGAGTATTAGCGAATATTCTTCAAATATTCACAGTATATATTGTATTTATTAGTATCATGTATTTAAGGTAACTTAGAATTCTTACTGTATTAGGAATCACCTTTGTACTACTATATATATTGTGATTAATGAAAGAAATCTCTAAGGAAAATTATTCCAAAATCTTACAGGTACGTTGTATTACGCTGGACTGTAATATATTAATACAGTCAGTCCATTATAATAGAGTACAATCCGATATAAAAATATACAGTATAGTGCGACGTATCAAACGATTTCATATTGACCAAATAAACTATAATTATTAAAGTTAAAGATTTCCTCCACATCTTCAAGATTTCAAAAGGATAATAATTTAAACAATTAAAAGTAGCAAGTACAAGTTTTTTAGTGGTAACTAGAGAGGACGTGATAATCAAGGACTATAATGACACCAAGATGTGATAGCTAAACAAAGGATAAGGACGGGTTTATCACTTCAAACATCCACCTCACCCCTTCTAATCTTGCTTTCGATAAATAAATGTGTGTACACCTCTCAGATTTGCTATAACTTGGGGTACTTGTGTGTAAGGCTGCACAAAAGTCGGTCCGGATCGAAAAATTGAACCGGTCCGAATCCTACACACAAATCGGTCTGGTCTTCGATCCTCATAATCTGAGTTTTCAATTTTCGGTCCGGTCCGGACCAAAAATTTTAATTTTTTTTATAATATATATAATATATATAATTAATTCCTAATATGTATATAATTTCTAATATATATAATTTCTAATTTTCTAAACTCCTAATATAATATATATATATAATTTCGGGTCGGGTTTCGGGGCCCGTTTATTTTTTAAAAATTGAATTTTCAATACTGAAATTGACATTCTTGGACGCGGTGCCACAAAATTTTTACGTTGAAATATATTGTACATCGCGAAATATTTAGATTTGAAAAGGAGAAAAACGTAACGATTTGGGGAAAAAGTGAAATTGAAGGGCAAGATTGACGTTTGTGGAGAAATCGATCGAATCAAACTGCTTCAGCAATTTGCCCACCCCCGTATAAAAAAAATAGGTAAAACGGACGTCTGAGCGCAAAGTTATGACCATATAAAGTTTGATCAATTTACAACCTATAGTTGATATGTCAATACGTCCGGACTGGCGGGGGTTGGCGGGGGCGTGGAGCAAATGCATTCGGTCCGAAAAACCGGACCGGACCGAAAATGACCTGGACCGGACCGAGAAATTCAATCCGATCTTCGATCCTAGTAATCTGAATTTTCGGTCTTCAATCCGGTCCGATTTTAACCTTTTGTGCAGCCCTAATTGTGTGAGTCGTCAACAACTAGTAGTAGTAATAAATTTGGCTTAATCGACATAATTTTTAACAAAAGTAGAAAAATAAGAGATGGGGGGGCAAACAAATCCTCGTATAGGATCAATTTCGAGACATTGATAAGCAAGTAAACCTAAAGAGAGGTACTGTTCTATCATGACAAAATACCAATCACATCAACGTTATCCTCCTCCTATGAATTATCCATATATATATCCCCCCCAAAATTGACACAAAACATTGCCTCTTCAAAACAAGCCACCACTGCAAAGGATAGACAAAATCATGAACCAAATTACCTAGTCTTAAAGAAGAAAAATACATTAATCAAGCTGGCATTGTGGTCCATGTACACTCAAGAACAGAACATAACTTTTCAATTCCATAGATTGGACTCATTATAATTCAAGATTAATTATCTCCAACAACATCGCACAATTGGAGTCTGTCTTCTACCTTTGTGCATAAAGAAACATAATCAAAGGGAAACGTTGAAGATTTATAGGGCCATTGAGATACAAATCATTATACATATCAAGAAACTTAGGAAAAAGCTTTTTTTTTAGTTCTCTTGTCTAATAAAAATAATACCCAAATAAGCAAATCACAAAATAGAGATTAAAAGACTAATCTTAATCTCCCCAGCCGAAACTGCTATTTACACCAATAATCTTCACTTCAGTAAAGAGTACCATGTATATACAAAGTCAAGAGGCCTCAGATAACCCGACCCGAATCATTTCACCAGTTCTGAAACCCATCCAACATCCGGAGCACCCAAGTCAAGTGAGTTTTCCATGCTCAGTTTAGCGTAAATTCTTGCCCGCAGATCCCTTCCAGATTCTACCCTCTCCATTGCTGGCTCTTCGTAATTTTTCTCCCACTGGTCGAACACCGCAAGACCGGGTCGGGTCGGGTTCCGGGTCGGAGTTGTTGGAAGGCTCATGAACCCTGGTCCGAGCACTGATGGGCTCCGAGGTGAAACAAACCCGGAAGAACCCATTTGTAACCCCCATGTAGGGGTACTACTCATACCTCTTACCATTCCAATCTGCATATTACGCATCGATTCAGGGAGTCCGTTAACTGAGTTAAGACTCGGTGATCCACGTGGAGTCATCGGCGGCGAGTCAAACGGCGGAGATGACGAGAACGATTCGAACCCGAGTCGACTCGGCGAACCGTCAAACGAGTCAACCGACTCGGCGGCATGGCTTCGTGGACTGTTGTTCTGAGGAGGGACGCGCAGCTGATCAGGCGTGTGAGCGAAGAAGCACACACGCCGGCGACAGTGGGTACCATCCTTACAAGGCTGCGTACGATAGCGAGAAGGGTGAAGCCAACACTCGAATACGCCGTGTGCGTACTCACATGCATCACCTTTCTTACACTGACCTTTACGAAACTCCGGACAAGATGTGCCGGAGTAATGATACTTCCAAGGATCCCTCCGGCGAGCCTTCTCGCCGGGATGAGCGTAGGGACACTCAGTCCAGTCATGTGACCTTCCACGTGCACATTTTCTCACTTTAAACTCATACATCCTGAAATTATCACATGAAAACGCGTCCACTGGAATGTCTAAGCCATCAGAATCGAACATAACGTCGTTAGCATTAGACGGCAAGTAACGCTGTAACTCCGTTAAAGCGTCGAAACCATCAGGGCTAGTGGATATGTTGTTTGGAGTAACGGAAAATGGGGAGTGAATATTAACCGTTGGATCATCCATGATGTCCCAAGGAGGGACTTGGACGGTCGGATGTGAATGAGGTGATCGCCCCATCAATTTTGTGTATAGCACAGTAGTGTTTCTCTCTACTGCTTCTACTTAGTTATACTTATACCTACCAGGAAGCCTTTGGAAGAAGCAAATGGTTGCAGCAATATAAACTGCTTTATCGACCATGGTTAAGAGGTTCGGTTTAACTATGGTTAGGTTAAAATATCTACAGTTTACCCAATATCTACTTGGGTAAAAAAACTAAATTTCAGAAAAACTCAGTAATATTTAGATATTTTTCCACTTGGCGCGGATTACGAGGTCCACTAAGGTTGTTTCCGATATACTTGGCCACGTTGCATTTTATTTTTGGCTATTTATCCAATTAGTTTTTTGATTTGCTTGATTGCGTGTTTTGTCTTGAACTATCGGTCTCACGAAAATAGCATCTCTATCTATCAAGATGGAGGTGATGTTTGTGTATATTTTACTTTTCTCAAACTCATATTATGAAATTTCGTTGGGTATGTTATTATTGTTGTTTTAATAAATATTTTGTCTTTTTGGGCAGAAATAAAAAATAATCACTTTTTGCAATTTTGGGGGATCAAAATTGCTTTAGCGTACATTTAAGGTACCATTTTGTACTATTCTCAAACATGAAGGGACTATTTTTGTCATTTTCAGTCTTTTGATCAATAAAGTGGTCTGATTTATAAATGAAGAAAAGGATAATACAATCATCATGTTAAAACAGGAGTAATATTTACACTTAAATGATAAATTCTAAGAATACCCCTGTTGAGCTTGATTATTACTCTAAAACTCAAGCATTTAACTTTGGCTAACTGAGGCGAAAGAGGGAAGATGGGGATCAATTGTCAACCTACATATTTGAGTAGACGGGCTTGGAATTGAAGTTGGAAGATCGTATTAATCTCCCTTATGTAATTTTTTTTATTAATATAAATATATATAGTGTGTATAATGAAGATCTTATATCTATCATAATTATACAACAGTAATAATTACAAATACTTGCGTGTTGAAAGGGTTAATGGGCTTACAATTGCTGAAATGGGTAAGGGCCCAACTGAGATGGTTGGGCCACTCGCCTATGGTCTAGTTACCAAAATTACTCGACTGCTGCTGGCCTGATTTTTCGCCACATCTGCGGACTCTGTCGCCCTTGCCGCGGCCTCTGCCACCGCCACGATTGTTGGTTGTCTGGCGGTGGCGGCAGATCATTAGTGACGTCATTTGTAGCTGAATTTTCAATGGCCTCATCTTGTTTAGCACGTCGCGTCTCCTCCAAAAGTAATTGAGAACGGGCCCGGTTGAAGCTCGGTAGTGGGTCGGCTTGTTGAATCATGGTGGCTAGAGTATCATATTCGCCTTAGGTAAGCCAAAAACTAGTTGGAGGACCATTTTTGTTTTGAAAATTGGTGTTCCCGCATTAGAGAGTTGGTCCACAACCAGTTTCAATTGTTTACAATATTCAGACATGTTGGCAAAATTCTCGAGACATGTATTATTGAACTATTCCTCCAAATGTATCCATAACTCACGAGTCGAGGCATCGATTTTCATAATTGTATGAAGCAAGTCTTTAGAGATGGTGCCATAAATCCACTATTTGACGATATCGTCAAATAATATGAGGCAGGGGCAAAGCCAGGATTTTGGTCTAGGGAGAGCCCGGAGAAGCTTCAGGTGTCTAGGGGGAGCCCGGGGAAGCCAGAATTGAGGACTCTATTATAATATTATAAATATTATTAGTAGTATACTAGGAAAAAATTAAATTTGAGGGAGTGTCCGAGCCTCCTGACTACATGATGGCTCCGCCCCTGATATGAGGGATATTTTCTAATATTCACTAATATAAGTTACTAATTGGTGTCTAATAGGAACGGAGGCTAATTCTAGTTGAGTCATTTGATGTATGTATGACCGAATGTGGTTGAGATCGTGGAACATCAATAGAAAGAAAGGTGTGTTGAGGTAAGTTGAGTTTACCATTGCTTGAGTGAAAGGCTTGATAAAAAAAAATACTTAATAAGAAAATTGAGTGATTAAAAAGTACCGTAATGTTCTTAAGTGTAAATGTTCAGATTATTGTGATGTCATTGTTTGCATCTATTATAGATTCAGCTTAGATTAGATGTGTGTAATCACATACGTTTGACGCGTAGGCAACCTCTCCAAGTGTCACTTGTAAGTGTTTCACATTTTCAGATTTATGTGTATTTGAAAGAAGTGGCCAACTTTCTGAGTGTGGGAATGGGACAGTTATCCTCACACTCGCAGATGCCATTACTTGTTAAATAAAATTTATAGAATAAACAAACTCAACTGGTATTCGGTCACCAGAACTTAAACCTAGTATCTATTATAGCCAGTTAATGATTAAAGTTAGTTAAGTTGGTGTAAATGAGAAATGGAGGGAAAAATGAAATGAAAGAAAAATAAAGTTGTTCATTTTCAAAGGAGTTTTGTACCACATCGGTGGTAGAAAGATAAAGTTATGTGTTTATATTAGAAAACACTTCCTTTAACTCTTAAAGGGTTGAGAAAAGGGACTCCTCTCGCGCCGTCGTCGTCGTTTGGATTTGATCAAATGATCTGATTGATTGATAATTTTTTTGGATCAAATTTATTTAATTTCAAATCTTCATTTTCTGAAAATAATTTTTTATTTCCGCCGAAAAAAGATTAATTGGTAATTAATTTTCGCGGAATAAAAATTAAATTTCCCAAACGTTTTTTTTTCTCATTTTCCGAAAAGGCAAGTGGCCTTTCCGAACAGCCACCAACCTTTCGGAACAGACACCTTCGAGGTTATATAAACTGAGGCAATATCTCATTTTTAATACACTGAAAAATAATTTCCTTCATTGAAATTCTGCATTCTCTTTCACAAATAAAACTATCGAGTCTCTGTGGTTCGTTGCCAACTTTGAGTTTGTCGAAGTCGTCGGCGTTTGAAGTACCGCTACTCCTACGACAGGTATATCCGTTTTATCCTGCGAGGAAGTAATTCATAACCTCGAGTAAAGTGAGGGAATTAAATTCCTTAAGGACACAGTGAATTCTGTGATCTCGGATATTTTTCTTACTTTCTGCATTATTCCTTCTTTTCAGTTTCTGGTTTTTCCGTTTTCTGATTTTGAACACAAGCGTACTAACAAGCTTAAGGAATTTATCATTATTTCTGTGTTCACTTGTTCTTGTTTAACGATTACAGAACATTGTCAGGAAAGAAAAGAAAAAAAAGTGTTTTCCCAGAAAATAAAAAAAAAGTGTTTTTCCAGAAAGTAAAAATAAAAAGGAAAGGAAACGTGTATGTTTGTTGTTTCAGTGTAACGAACTTGTATGTTGTTTGGAGACTAAAATCTTCGGATTTTCTACTCCGGTTGAGATTAAAGTTTTCATAACTTTCTACTCATTTGAGTACTTGATTTGAAGATATAAAAACTTTATCAAGTATACAACATACAATTTACTGCATTTCGTTTCAAGTATTTTGATTGGGTTTGAAGAAATAAAATCTTCACCGTTTACTAAATTTTTCTGTTATTTCGTTTGCGACAGAAATGGGAGACATGACTCCAGATATGAATGCTACTGCCACACCAGCCCCCGTGGTTGGTTCTACGAGTAATGTCAAGCTTCACTGATCAGACCAAGATCAATCAAAGCAGCTTCAAACATTCACCGAAATTAATTTCAAAAGATGGCAACAAAAGATGTTCTTCTATTTAACTACTTTAAGCCTCCAAAAGTTCATTAAGGAGGTCGTTCCAGTTTTGCCGGAATCAACACCTGAGAATGAACGTTTTGTTGTAACTGAGGCATGGAAACACTCAGATTTTTTGTGTAAAAATTATATTCTTAGCGGACTGGAGGATGATCTTTACATCGTCTATAGTAATGTGGGAACATCAAAATAACTATGGGATGCGTTGGAAAAGAAATATAAAACAAAAGATGTTGGATTAAAGAAATTCATTGCTGCCAAATTTCTGGACTACAAAATGGTAGATGGCAAGTCTGTTGTTACTCAAGTTCAAGAGTTGCAAGTTATCATCCACGATCTCCTCGCTGAAGGTTTGGTGATTAGTGGGGCGTTTCAAGTTGCGACAGTGATAGAAAATTTGCCTCCTTCATGGAAGGACTTCAAAAATTACTTGAAACACAAGCGAAAGGAAATGACACTGGAAGATCTCATCGTCCGGTTGAGAATCGAGGAAGATAACAAGGCAGCTGAGAAAAAGGTAAATGAGAGATCAACCATAGGGGGAGCACATATTGTTGAAACTGCCCCAATTAATCTGAAAAGGAGGAAAACGGCATCGGGAACAAGGAACTATCCCAACAAGAAGAAATTCCATGGAAACTGCCATAATTGTGGAAAAATCGGACACAAAGTTGCAGACTGTCGTGCTCCGAAAAAGAAAAATAAGAAGGGTCAGGCTAATATGGTTGAAACAAATGAGGAAGTTGATGATGTGTGCCCTATGTTGTCTGAGTGCAACCTAGTGGAAAATCCGAAAGAGTGGTGGATTGACTCTGGCGCCACTCGCCACATTTGTGCTGTTAGAGAAGCCTTTGCTTCATAAGCTCTCGTCGGACCCGACGAGACCATATAAATGGGAAATTCTGGAACGGCCAAAATTGAAGGTTATGGAAAGATACTGCTGAAGATGACCTCTAGCAATGCGGTGACTCTCAACAACGCCTGTCATGTTCCTGAAATTAGGAAAAATCTAGTATCTACCGGACTTCTAGTGAAGAACGGTTTTAAGTGTGTTTTTGTTTCTGACAAGGTTGTAATAAGTAAGAACGAGATGTACATAGAAAAAGGTTACCTCACAGAGGACCTTTTCAAACTGAATGTAATGATCGTTTCCAATAATAATAAAGTTTCTGCTTCGTCTTATTTGCTTAAGTCAAATAATTTATGGCATTCACATTTGGGACATTTCAATTATTGAATCTTGCGAAAAATGATTAGTTTGAAAGTATTGCCTAAATTTGAATGCAATCAATCAAAATGTCAAATCTGTGTTGAATCTAAGTATGTTAAACATCCTTATAAGTCAGTTGAAAGAAATTCAAGTCCTTCAGACTTAATTCATACAAATATTTGTGACATGAAGTCAATCTCATCTCGCGGTGGAAAGAAGTATTTCATAACTTTTATTGACGATAGTACGCGGTATTGCTATGTTTATTTACTTAATAGTAAAGACGAAGCAATTGAAGCATTCAGGCAATACAAAACTGAAGTTGAGACTTAACTTAACAAAAATATTAAAATGATAAGGAGTGATAGAGGCGGTGAATATGAATCTCCTTTTGAACAAATATGATTGGAATATGGCATTATTCATCAAACAACTGCCCATTACTCGTCACAATCAAACGGAATTGCGGAAAGGAGAAATAGAACACTGAAAGAAATGATGAATGTCATGTTAATAAGTTCTGATTTATCCCATAATTTGTGGGGGGAAGTCATTCTAACAGCTAGCCGAATACTCAATCGAGTTCCCCTGTCACGACCCGACCGGTCGCGATCGTACCTACCGGTACTTCGCCGTATATGTCAGAGAATAGCATCGGAACATACATAACACATAACTTATAAAAAAGGGTAAACATCACTGGCCAGCCGATAAGGTTGCCTTCCATAAAACATACTTAAACAAAAGTATAGTAGTACAACTGGTTCTTATAGCCCAAAACATATATGTGACTACGCACTTAAAGATAACCACTGTGATGGACAGGCCCGCCATACCCTGAATGTACAAAATACCTATAGCGTCGTGGAATATCCGTACTAATAAACAAGCTTCCGAGGAATGGAGCTTCGACACCTAATAGTGATCCTAAGAACGAGGATCCACACCGCTACCCTTACCCGAGGCATGAACGCAATTTAGGCGGGGGTCGCGACACAATATGTACCAAGTATGTAAAGCTGCAAAATACTGTAATAATGATATCATAAGTCTAAAAATAAGCTGGAGTCATGGAAGAAAATCAAAATACCTTTTACTGTGCCTTACTAACAATGAGAGTGACAAGTATATGTATATAATATTGCATAAAATAGGGGCCTTAAGATCAAAACAGGGTATCTCGCCCGTAGTATCAATAAGCACCCCTACTCCTGGGACTATTTCACCCGCACAGTCCCGCGACCCGCATTTAGGTATTCTCGTGATAGGTCAGACTACCGCATGGGACTATTTCACCCGCATAAGCCCATAAGGACTCGCATGAGGTATTCCTCGCATCATGGGTAGCAAATCCACGGAACAAGTGGTATAACGATCTTGGGGACTTACCCCTCAGATATACTCTTACCCTGAAGCAGATGGTATAACGATCTTGGAGATTTACCCCTCAGATATACTCTTACACTGAAGCAGATGGTATAACGATCTTGGGGCTTGCCCCTCAGATATACTCTTACACTGAAGAAGGTGGTATGACGATCTTGGGGCTTGCCTCGCATATACTCTACCCGGAGAAGGTGTTATAACGATATAGGGGCTTGCCCCTCAGATATACTCTTACCCTAGCTCAAACTGTCATCATATCATAATCATAAATAAGTTAAGAAAACTTATAACTTCTTATTAGTCTTGTTCATCTACCCTCTCATTTTAGTTTACTTAAGGCACTTAATCATATCTTCAATAAAAGAACACCGGAAATTTAACCCAAGTACTACATGTTTCAACTCTTTTAAAAATGACTCTTCTTTATACATAAAAACTCTTGGGCAATTGATGCCTTAAAACCAATTTGCCTCTTCATATACTTATCTTACTTAGAGTAAATCTCTTCTCATTAACCTTTTATGAAGCTAATAAACCAACTTCCCATAAAGTTGTTATATTAACTCTACACTTTAGTAAAATCATACTTTTCCCCTAACCAAGGGACTTATACATTCTTAAAACGAAACAAGTCATTATATACTTAAAACAAGTAAGAATACCAAATCTTGACGCTCACCGTACTACATAGTTTCATCTATTCATGCTCAAGAGATAGGAAAGCTTCACATACCTCTTTGGTCAATCCACTTGCTAAGCTCAACTACCGCAAGTAATATTTCAACCTATAATAATCATGATACGTTTGTTAACCTCTAATCTCAAAGTAGAACAATCCAAGTTCAAAGTCACTAAATTCTATGGAAAATTGGGCAGCATTTCCTTTGTTTCTACTCACTTTGCCACCTTTCTCAAGGCCGAATTTATCATCCAAACGCCACATTTAAGGCTCAACAATCCAACATTTCAAAGGGGATTACACACCTAAACTTGGGTGTGTAAAATTCTGCCCCATAAGGTACAACAATTCTCTTAACAATTCTAAGGTAGTTTTTAGGCTACAACATGCTCATAATATCTTCTTAACCAATTCTTTCATATCCAAATCACATTTCTTGCATGCAATGATTCTAAGAGCATTATTTACTACCACAAGTTCTTTCTTCTTAACATGCAACACTAGAACTAATTCTAAAGGAAGAAATGTTACCTTAAAGTTTTAGCCAAACTTATTCCAAATATTTTGCTAGCTTCCTTGCCAAGAACACCACCACAACAACACCAACAAGCTAGCCACAAGCTTCCTTCTTGTTCTTAACTTTTCAGATTTTTCTTAGGCTTTGAATTTCCTTTGGAAATGTAGAGAGAAGGAGGAGCTAAATTAGAGAGAGGGAGAGGTTTGAAATATGACCAAGTCTTCAAGACTTGGTCAATATAAGGCATGCAAGAAAAATCAGATGGGGGGCGGGACACTTGTCACCCTCCCATGGCCTTTTTAAAAGAGAAATCAGACTTTCCTACCGCGGCTCTGAAACCTCAGCAACCTCTCTGAACTTCCAGCGCCGCGGCCTGCCAGCTGGCGCAGAATCTCAAATACTTCAAGATTTCTTGCCGCGTCTGCCGCTTTGTCCAAACACATTTCGTCCGATCACGATCGAACTTTCAACTCTCATAACTTTCTACTCCGACGCCCTATCGATTTAATGGTTGGTTGCGTTGAAATCTAGACTCCACGAACTACGCCTGTGCCTTTGAAATACTTAGAACTCTCAATGTACCGGTCATAACCCGCCTCAAAGTTGACTAAAACCCGTCGGAACAATCCACAACCTATCCTTAGAAAATTTTAAGTCTTACATGATTTCAGACGCTCTCATACGTAGGTCGAACTACTGGTATAACATTCTCCCCCCCTTAGAAACATTCGTCCCGAATGTTCCTTCTAGGCTTACTCAAATCACAACATCGACATAGACCCTCTTAACTATTCTTTTGCAAATCAAGAAGCTCCACGAGCCACAACATACTGAAGCGTAAATACTAAATCAAAACTAACAAGGTGAAAGTGAGTTACCCGGAGGTATAGGAAATAGGTGAGGTACTTCTTCATCATGTCATCCTCTCGCTTCCCACGTCATTTCCTCCTGCTCGCTCCGCCATAGACTCGACGGAAGCCACGCCCTTCGTCCGGTCGCCTAACTCGACGATCGAGTATCGCATGGGATTCTCTCATACGATAACTCCTCTCACACCGACATCATGAATCGGTGCACCTAGATGGCTCTCCAATACATTTTCGCAACATAGACACATGAAAAACTGGATGCACCGCCTCCAGATCGGATGGAAGATCTAACTCATAGGCAACCCTGCCTACCCTACGGACAATCTGATACGGCCCAATGTACCTTGGGCTAAGCTTCCCCTTCTTTCCAAATCTCATCACGCCCTTCATGGGCGATACCTTTAAACCCAATCATCTATCTCAAATTCCAAGTGTCGACGCCGACGATCTGTGATACAACTTCGCCGACTGAGCCGCTAACAACCGCTTCTGGATATGCTTCACTTTATCCATCGTCACGAACTAAGTCCGCCCGACTAATCAACTTCTCCCACTCGAACCAGCCTATCGGTGACTGCACTTCCTCCCGATAAGGCCTCATGCGCGCCATCCGAATCTGGAATGGTAGCCGTTGTAAGCAAACTCACAAGAGGCAAATGATCCTCCCAACTACCTCGAAATCAATAACACAAGCCCGCAAAGATATCCTCGTATGCGGATAGCGCTCGCTCGTCCGCTTGGCCCGAGGATGAAACGCCGATCGAGACTCACCTGTGTCCCTAATCTCTTCAAAAGACCTCGAAGTTAGTCGAGAACCGCCTCTGTCTGATATAATCGACACCGGGACTCCGTGCAGTCTCACAATCTCTCTAATATATAATCTGGCATAGTCCTCAGCTGAGAACGTCGTTCTGACCGGAAGAAAATGGGCTGATTTCGTCAGCCTGTCGACGATAACCCAAATGGAGTCGTGCTTCCTCTGAGTGGAAGGTAATCCTGTAATAAAATCCATATTTACCACCTCCCACTTCCAAGTCGGAATATCGATAGCCTGCAACAGCCCACCGGGCTTCTGGTGCTCAACCTTAACTCGCCGACACCCGCATCGTGCCACGACTCCGCAACGCCCTCTTCGTGCCATCCCACCAATACACGATTCGAGGTCATGATACATCTTAGTCGACCGGATGAATAGAATAACGATCTTGTGCGCCTCCTGCAATCTGCCGACGGTCCGCTACATCGGGAACACACAACCGGCCCTCAAATCTTAGCACCCCACCAGGCGCTACCTCAAATAGACTCTTCTCCTTCTGGAGAGCTGCATCTCGGTACCGTACCATAATCGGATCCTCATACTGTCGCCTCTTCACCTCCTCGACGATGGAAGACTCGCAACCTCTCGATCCCGAACTCCATCACTATCAGAATCAACCAAACGAACCCCAAGGCTCGCACCGATGTAACTCTCGACCATATCCTCTTCTGGTGAACATCGCATGCACTACCCATCGACCGCGACTAAGGGCATCTGCAACTACATGGCCTTCCTCGTGGTAAAGAATATCAATATCGTAATCCTTAAGTAGCTCCAACCACCGCCTCGCCGCAAGTTCACTCTCCTCCGGTGAAGATATACCGAGACTCTTGTGGTCTGTAAATGTCCACGAACTCCATATAAATAATGTCTCCGCATCTTCAAGGCATGAATCACCGCCAACTCCAAGTCATGTGGGATAGTTCTTCTCATGCTTCCTAAGTCGCCGAGACGCATAAGCTATAACTTTGTCGTCTTTGCATCAAAGACGCACTCCAAGCCCGACACCGACGCTGGCCACAATAAACCACATATCCATCTAAACCTCCGGAAGAGTAAGAATCTGGGCGGTCGTCAACTTCTCCTTTAGCAACGGAAACTTTCTCACAAGTATCCGCCCATCGAACATAGCCGCTCCGAGTCGGCTTAGTCAAAGGGGTGAAATAAGCAAACTTCTACAAACCTCAGATAATAACCTGCAGCACTCCAAAAGTTGCGCACTCCGCGGTGTAGTGGAGTGCAGGCCAAGTCTTGATCGCTTCAATCTTCGCAGATCAACCCGAATACCATCGCCCGATAACATGTCCTAAGAAAGCCACCGACGCCAACTAACTCGTGACTTCGAGAACTTGGCATACAATCGCCGGTCTCGGAGGACTCTAATACCGCCTCAAATGATCAGATGCTCATGCTCAAGCGCGAATACACCAAGATATCATCAATAAACACTATAACGAACATATCCAAGAATGGCTCGAACACCCTATTCATCAAATCCATGAATACTTCGGCGTTGTCAACCCGAAAGACATCACCTGAACTCATAGTGCCCATACCGGTCCTGAATGCGCTTTGGGATATCTATCTCTCTAACTCGCACTGATGATAACTGCATCGCAGTCTATCTTGGAAAAACACTTTGCACCGCAACCGGTCAAACAAATCGTCAATCACGGGAGGGATATCTGTTTCGATAGTTACCTTGTTCACCGTCAGTAATCAATACACATACGCAGCTGGCCCCATCCTTCTTCTTTACAAATAACACCAGTGCTCCCTGGGGAGAAACACTTGGCCTAATAAAGCCTTTCTCCAAAGAAATCTTTCACCGGTCCTTCAACTCCTTCAACTCGGCAGTGCCATCCGTATGGCGGAATAGATATCGGTCGAGTATCCGCGCCAAATCAATGCAAACTCAATCTCCTCTCGGAGGATACCCTAAGCTCGTCGGGAATACGTCCGAAACTCTCTAACGATCGGAATCGATCAAGGTCCCAGATCTCACCTCGATGATCGAATACCCGAACTATATGATAGATGTACCCTTTCCGCACCATCTTCCTAGCCTTGAGGTAAGAAATAAACTTACCCCTCGGCGATGCGGATTCCCTTCCACTCGATAAGCGGCTCACGAAACTGAATCGAACTAATCTCTCTCTACAGTCCACGTTGGCATAGCAAGATGCTAGCCAATCCATAACCATAATCACATCAAAGTCTGTCATATCCCACTCTATCAAGTCGGCTAGAGTCTGACGGTTATCTATAGTCACAGAGCAAGCCTTATACACCCGCTCAGCTATCACTGAATCACCTACTGGCGTAGCCACCTCAAAAGGTCTTATGGACTCGGGCTCTATCCCTATTCTACTGGCAATATGAGGAGATATGTAGGACAAGGTAGAACCTGGACCTATCAAAGCATATACATCACAGCAAGAAACCAATAATGTACCTGTGACGACATCTGGTGACGCCTCCTGGTCTTGTCGACTGGACATAGCATATATGCGGTTCTGAGGACCGCTAGAACTGGAACCTCTACCACGACCTCTGCCGCGGCCTGCTGGCCCATAAGTACCCTGTTATACCCCGTATTTCCAGAGTATGTACGTGAGGACGTACGTAGAAAAGTTTGAGCCTTAAAGTAGGCAAGGGCCGAAAATTTTGTTCACAAGTACCGAAAAGAGTCGTTTTCCGACGAAACATTTTCCGGACTTTGCGAAGGAAAAAATACGGCTATGTCATTTATTATTTTTGCGGATTTTTCCGAGAGATGAAATATTTTGGACCAACGGGAGGGTGACATGTGTCACCCTCAAAAGTGGACGGCCAAGGGCTTTGATTGTCACGTTTTTTGTGTTGAATTTTTGGGTCAAGGAGTTGGTAGGATATTTGTGATAGTTGGTGTGGTAGATGGATAAGGTACACATGGGTAAATCCTAGCCCTACACTTGCCTACCACTTGGCTTCATCTTGGCTATTGGTTGGCCATTCCTTGACCTATAAATACCCCCTTAGTTGATGAACTTCTTCATCCAAAAATCATTCTCCAATTCTCAAAAATCCCCCCCCCCCTTAAGTGTAGCATTCGGCCAAGTCCTCCCCCTCCGTTGTGAGCCTTGCCGAGACCAACCAACCCCTTGGAGTTGTTTTCGTAACTACACTCCCTCCCCCTTGGTTGAGAACTACTTCTCCAAGTATTGTTATAATGCCAAAATACTCTAGCCCAAAACCTTTGTAATATTTCCATGTACCTCTATACTAAAAGCCTTAAAATACTATTATACTTTCCTTTAGCCAAAAACGAAACCTTTGGAAAAATCTTCATAAGTAGTTGAAGAATTAAGTAGAAGTTGGGTAGAACTTCTAAGGGTTGTTTGGAGCGGGTTGAGCACCGAGTAGGAGCTAAACCTTGCCTGTGATCGACATTAAACTTGGATAATTTTGGGCTTACCGAGGTAAATAATCCTATCCTTCTATTGTAATTGGAAATTACATATCAGAGTTATAGAAATGAATATAAGATTCATAAGATAATTGAACCGTAATAAAAGGATATTACGTAAAAGAATTGAATCAATCACATCGTAAGAATATTAAAGAAGAGGCGAATCAGATTTACATGTGATCGTATTTACAGTAGAATTGTGTAGTTGACGGATAGGGAAGTGCTGCCCGATTTTCCGTAGAATAGAGAACCTACTGCTTAGAATATTCTACAGAGTAGTCTAGACTTTGATAGATGGTATAACCTTTATAGGTTGAATGTTCTCATGAGTATGTGCTACTTAAAAGGTGGACAAGGCTAGCCGGGTTATAGCCGTGGAGCGTTTTGCTAATAGTCGATAATCGTCGCGAGGTATGTGATTCTTCCTATCCTCTTGAGCATGATATTTTAAAGAATATATATATATAGTACGGTAGACGTACGTGTGTTTACTGAACGTAGTTGTACAGCAATGTCTTTTGACTTAAGCCTGAATAATAAGAATCTGGAAGTATTTTAAAGAATATATATATATAGTACGGTAGACGTACGTGTGTTAACTGAACGTAGTTGTACGGCAATGTCTTTTGACTTAAGCCTGAATAATAAGAATCTTGAAGTATTTCAAAAGAATTAAGAATCCGTTTTTGAAAGAAGAATAATACTTGGTTTGAAAGCTTAAGAGTTATACTAGCTTTATGGGAAGTTAGGTATAACGACTTAAGAGAGATAAAAAGAATGGTTTATTGATTTTAAGAAGTTAAGAGACTTGATCTTAAAAGATAAGAGACTTGACTTAATTTGAATTAATATGAATTTTGTTAAAAAGTGTGAAACCTCATTCGTGAGCAATGAGTACTTGGTTTTTAAAAGGAATAATGTTTTACTGATTTCGGAAATCAGAATGAGTATCGACAAACCACTGCAGCGTTAACAAAGGGAAATGTTTTGACTAATTAAGTATTATTAAAACCAGTAGAAACCTCCATCTGCATAGAAGCTAAGATGAGACAAAATGATATTACATTTCCTAGATCATGGCTGCTTTAATAAGATTGACTTTGAACAAGAATAACCTACTAACATATAAGGCATATGTTTTCTCAAATTGTTTAAAAGAGAATTATATTCTTAAGTGATTAAGACTATGAACTACGAAACCTTTCTAAAATAAGAGACTTAAGTACTTGAAATTAGGCAAACTTGAACTTATGGAAAAGAATGTTGTTACTTGATGTTGAAAAGGAAAGTGTTTTGGTTTACCTAAAAATGTGAGTCACTCTATGTTAATACTACGGGTATCGGGTGACCTTTATAAAAGAAATGGATCTTTTAAAAAGAATTTAACGTACGTAATACTTTGGGGTCGTAACACGGACTTTGGCATAAAATAACCTTGAGTTGTGTGTAACTCACGATGCTTGTGGTGATAGCATTTGTTGTGCAAGTGTTTTATTTATATGCTACCTATTACCATGAGACGGGCCGACACGTATTTCATCCGATTCTTCACCGAGTCCCACGATGGGCCGACACGATTTCATCCGATTCTTCACCGAGTCCCACGCGATGGGTCGGCACGATTTCATCCGATTCTTCACCGAGTCCCATGACGGGCCGACACGATTTCATCCGATTCTTCACCGAGTCTCACAAGATGGGTCGACACGATTCCACCGATTCTTCACCGAGTCCCACGAGATGGGCCGACACGATTCTACATTCTTTACCGAGTCTCGTAGGATGGGCCGACACGTATTCCACACGATTTGTACCTAGATCCGGCCAGAGGAAGGAGTTCCACGGGCATGAGGGACGACTTGAGGCGTGAGTCCCCGACTTGACGTGGATCGCTTATGTTGTGAATCGTAGTTTGGTTATCATACATGTCTCCCGCTTTATATAGACTATTATGATTTCATTTACGTGATTTACGCCACATACTTGGTACTGTTGTACTAACCTCCTTGGGCCGCGTTCACGCCGCAGTAGAGGTACATCGGTCAGGATCCTCGCCATAGGATCACGATTCAGCGTGTGGAAGCCCCATTTCTCCGAGGCTTATCTTTTGGTATGTTACCATGAGTCCAGTAGTTCTTATACATTCGTGGTATGGCGGGGCCTGTCCGTCATAGTTGTTGCAAAAACTCTTAGGTCTCAGAGTAATCTTTGTAGGCGAATTGTAAAAAGGATAATTGTTCGGGTTTTTATGTATATATACAGAAGGCAACTGTTTTGGTTGGCATGTTTATTTATCATATTTCTTGTTTCATGTTTATGTTTTATTTTCCCTGATTTTCTCTGATGTTGTATCACTAAGGTGCCCGGTAGCACGACCACGCCCTGTTCGGGTCGTGACAAAAGTGGTATCAGAGCAGTTAATCCTCGGAAAGTGTCTACATTCCGTGTCTAGTAGAGTCTTGATTATCGGTGTGTTGTGCACCACATCTATAATCAGGAGGCTGCAGGACATTTAGGATTGGTTTCCCTTCTTCTCATTCTGAGATCGTGCCTTAGAGCTGTGTTGTAAGTTGGACCCCTCTGACGTATCTCGTTTTACCGCTATGCCTCCGCCAAGGCAACCCGCCTGAAGCGGCAAGGCAGGAGCCGCGAGTAGAGCACGGAGGGTTACTGAGGCGAGGCCCGTTACCGAGATAGTGCTTCATATGGTGAGTTTGCGACGCCGCCACGGCAGAGTTTAGAGAGCCGCAGCAGCCGCCGAGACTACAAGACTGAGCCTCCACCCCACACCGGAGCAGAGAGATGGGTTACAAGAAGATGGCACGCCATCGCCGTGATCGTGGCCGCATACGAGGATAGGCCGACGCAGCAGCTCCAGAGCACCCGTGGTTCACCCGAGATCGGATAGTTTGAGGCTACGGACTTTCTCGAGTTGTAGCCCGCCGTGTTCTATGGATCGAGCCGAGGATGACCTCGTGAGTTTATCCGACAGCACAAATGGATCATGAGAGTGATCGAGCCTCGAGGCACGCGGTGGTATTGGGTTCACATCACCGCGTGATATCGCAATGATCGGGTTTGATTCGCGAGCTGTCCGGGAGAGCATGCACTTCCACCGTATGGGACGAAGTTCTCGGCGGCTTTTCTTGCACATTTCTTGCCCCCACAGATGAGAGGGCTCGGCCAGATTTTTGACGTTAAGGCGGGATCGCGACGGTTAGAGAGTACAATGTGAGTTCGACTCATTAGCTCGTATGTCCCGCCAGAGTAGCCGATATGGAGGACAGAGTACACCGCTACGCCACCGGCTAGATGATTACTTGGCGAGGCTTGTACGGTAGCTCTTCACCGTGCATGGACATTGCCCGCATGAAAGCTCATGCGCTAGGATGCGAGGCACCGAGAGGTCGGCGAATGGCCGGATCGCAGAAGAGGCCGCAATGAGGTCCTTTGGTAACTTTCGAGGCGTCGCTCGCAGCAGACTAGTTATGTACCTCCGCCAGGCAGTGGTCCTCCGCGCCTTCGTGACGCTCGGGTATTCGAGTCGGTCGTGGCCCCGTGGCTTCGGTTCACAGTATACGGGTTCTAGCCACCGGATGCATGTTTCCTCGGTGCACGATGTGGCGCACGCCATCCCGGAATGTCGTCTTTTTATCGTGCTTGTTTTTTCGCGCTATCGGCCATGTGACGAGAAATCGCCCTAATAGGAAGGATGCAGTGCACGACTCACCACGGTCGGGCGTGTTCATTGCCTTCTATAGCACTGCAGGCGTGATTATGGTTAGAGCGACAAAGGGAAAATGAAGCAGTTGATACAGGTATATTCTTACCCCTCTAAAGACTAGTATGCGTTGATGATATGATGATGTGCTAAGTATTAAGTTCAGATAGCATTATGTTAAATTGTGAGTTAAAGGCCCGTTAGTAAAGGGTAAGGTCAGTACCTAGAAATTGTGAGCCTTAGAATATTATACGTGGAGACCTTAGATGCAAGACCGTCCCGAGTAAAGCTTTTGTTTACAATTGACCTTTGTCGAGTGCATAGTACGTGGGGTATACTTGTGTGATAAATCCACGAGCGTGTGAAATGAAAGAGGTAGCCGAGCTAAGAAGACCACTAGGTTTTCGTAACTTGATTAATGAGATTGTTCCGATCGGGAACAAGAGTTTTCGCGCGATAGCGGTCGGGTTTAGACCATTCACGGTCAACCCGCGGCTGTTTTACGTGGGTCATCGAGGTGGTCCCGCCATTGGTAGGGTCACGAGGGTACTAGGCCCAAGTTTAGATGACCATCGCATTGAGTTCGCGGATGTGTTCGACTAGAATCAGATCGTGAAGGCGGAAATGGCCTTAAAGGAGTTTGAGGATAGGTTACGCCTGCGTTTTGATTTCGAGGTAGTTGTGAGGATTATTTGCCTCTTGTTGAGTGAGTATTATACTAGCTACCATTTGGTATTAGGATGTCACCTTAAGAAGCCTTGTATGGGCGAAGTATTGATCACGGTCGATTTGTTCGATGTTGGCAAAATTCAGATAGTTGGTCCCTACTTGTTTCAGCAGAATGTGGATAAGGCGAGGCTTATCCAGGAGGTTTTTAGCACCCAGAGTCAGCGTAAGCGAAGAGATGTGATAAGTTATGAGAAAGAGTTCGAGTGTACGAGAAGAGTACGACGAGTAAGGAGAAGCGGCATGTTAAGGACATAGATGTGATCATTCTTTTGTAAAGTGAGCGCGAAGGAGTATCTTTTAGCCCTTGGGTGGGAGTTTTGTGATGTTAGAGGTGATTCCTCGTGGACTTGAATTAAGTATTTGAACATGTGTTATCTTGGCCGGTGTGGCATCGCAACTTGTTAAGAGAAACTTTATCATTTTCCGCTTGAGAAGGAACATTCGGACGAATGTTTCTAGGAGGAGAATGTTATACCCTATTTCAGTATGTACGTGAGGACGACGTGAAAAGTTTGAGCCTTAAAGTAGGCAAGGGTAGAAAATTTTGTTCACAAGTACTAAAAGAGTCGTTTCCGACTAAACATTTTCCGGACTTTGCGAAGGGAAAATACGGCTATGTCATTTATTATTTTTATGATTTTTCCGAGAGATGAAATATTTTGACCAACGGGAGGGTGACGTGTCACCTCAAAAGTGGACGCCGAGGGCTTTGATTGTCACGTTTTTGTGTTGAATTTTGGGTCGAGGAGTTGGTAGGATATTTGTGATAGTTGGTGTGGTAGATGGATAAGGTACACATGGGTAAATCCTAGCCCTACACTTGCCTACCACTTGGCTTCATCTTGGCCATTGGTTGGCCATTCCTGACCTATAAATACCCCTTAGTTGATGAACTTCTTCATCCAAAAATCATTCTCCAAGTCTCAAAATCCTCCCCAGTGTAGCATTCGCCAAGTCCTCCTCCTGTGAGCCTTGGCCGAGACCAACCAACCCCCTGGAGTTGTTTTCGTAAATACACCCCCCCTTGGTTGAGAAAATACTTCTCCAAGTATTGTTATAATGCCAAAATACTCTAGCCCAAAACCTTTGTAATATTTCTAAGTACCCTCTATACGAAAAGCCCGGAAAATACTACTATACTTTCCTTTAGCCAAAAACGAAACCCTTTGGAAAAATCTTCATAAGTAGTTGAAGAATTAAGTAGAAGTTGGGTAGAACTTCTAAGGGTTGTTTGGAGCGGGTTGGAGCACCCGGAGTAGGAGCTAAACCTTGCCCAGGATCGACATTAAACTTGGATAATTTTGGGCTTACCGAGGTAAATAATTCTATCCTTCTATTGTAATTGGAAATTACATACTGTAGTTATAGAAATGAATATAAGATTCATAGAAGATAATTGAACTGTAATAAAAGGATATTACAGAAAAGAATTGAACTGAATCACATCAGAAGAATATTAAAGAAAGGTCAATCAGATTTTACATGCGATCGTATTTACTGAGAATTGTGTAGTTGACGGATAGGGAAGTGCTGCCCGATTTTCCGTAGAATAGAGAACCTACTGCTTAGAATATTCTACAGAGTAGTCTAGACTTTGATAGACCGTATAACCTTTATAGGTTGAATGTTCGCGAGTAGCACGTGCTACTTAAAAGGTGGACAAGGCTAGTCGGGTTATAGCCGTGAGCGTTTGCTAATAGTCGATAATCGTCGCGAGGTATGTGATTCTTCCTATCCTCTTGAGCATGATATTTTAAAGAATATATATATATATAGTACAGACGACGTGTTAATGAACGTAGTTATGCAATGTCTTTTGACTTAAGCCCGAATAATAAGAATCGAAGTATTTTAAAGAATATATATATAGTACAGAGACGTCGTGTGTTAACTGAACGTAGTTGTACGGCAATGTCTTTTGACTTAAGCCTGAATAATAAGAATCTTGAAGTATTTCAAAAGAATTAAGAATCCGTTTTTGAAAGAAGAATAATACTTGGTTTGAAAGCTTAAGAGTTATACTAGATTTATGGGAAGTTAGGTATAACGACTTAAGAGAGATAAAAAGAATGGTTTATTGATTTTAAGAAGTTAAGAGACTTGATCTTAAAAGATAAGAGACTTGACTTAATTTGAATTAATATGAATTTTGTTAAAAAGTGTGAAACCTCATTCGTGAGCAATGAGTACTTGGCTTTTAAAAGGAATAATGTTTTACTGATTTCGGAAATCAGAATGAGTATCGACAAACCACTGCAGCATTAACAAAGGGAAATGTTTTGACTAATTAAGTATTATTAAAACCAGTAGAAACCTCCATCTGCATAGAAGCTAAGATGAGACAAAATGATATTACATTTCCTAGATCATGGCTGCTTTAATAAGATTGACTTTGAACAAGAATAACCTACTCACATATAAGGCATATGTTTTCTCAAATTGTTTAAAAGAGAATTATATTCTTAAGTGATTAAGACTATGAACTACGAAACCTTTCTAAAATAAGAGACTTAAGTACTTGAAATTAGGCAAACTTGAACTTATGGAAAAGAATGTTGTTACTTGATGTTGAAATGGAAAGTGTTTTGGTTTACCTAAAAATGTGAGTCACTCTATGTTAATACTACGGGTATCGGGTGACCTTTATAAAAGAAATGGATCTTTTAAAAAGAATTTAACGTACGTAATACTTTGGGGTCAGAACCTGGACTTTGGCATAAAATAACCTTGAGTTGTGTGTAACTTGCCTATGCTTGTGGTGATAGCCTTTGTTGTGCAAGTGTTGTATTTCTATACCGAGTCCCATGACGGGCCGACACGATTTCATCCGATTCTTCACCGAGTCCCACGAGACGGGCCGACACGATTTCATCCGATTCTTCACCGAGTCCCATGAGATGGGCCGACACGATTTCATCCGATTCTTCACCGAGTCTCACGACGGGCCGACACGATTTCATCCGATTCTTCACCGATTCCCACGACGGGCCGACACGTATTCCACCGATTCTTCACCGAGTCCCACGATGGGTCGACACGATTCTACATGATTCTTTATCGAGTCCCGCGGATGGGCCGACACGTATTCCACACGATTTGTACCTAGATCGCCGTGATGGCGGGAGTTCCACGCATGGCGGACGACTTGAGGCGTGAGTCCACGACTGACGTGGATCGCTTATGTTGTGAATCGTAGTTTGGTTATCATACATGTCTCCCGCTTTATATAGACTATTATGATTTCATTTACTGATTTTTACGCTTCACATACTTGGTACTGTTAGATCGACCTCCTTCGAGGCCGTTCACGCCGCAGTAGGTACATCGGCCATGGATCCTCGCACATGTGATCACAACATTGTCGGGAAGCCCCGTTTCTCCGAGGCTTATCTTTTGGTATGTTACCCCGAGTCAGTAGTTCTTATACATTCGTGGTATGGCGGGCCCCGCCCGTCATAGTTGTTGCTGCAAAAACTCTTAAGTGCAGGTCTGTAGTACCGTGCGGCGTAATTGTAAAAAGGATAAGCGTCGTTTTTATGTATATATACAGAAGGCAACTGTTTTGGTTGGCCTGTTTATTTATCATATTTCTTGTTTCATGTTTATGTTTTATTTCCGCTGATTTTCTCTGATGTTGTATCACTAAGGTGCACGGGGTAAGGCACCAGTCACGGGCCCGGGTTCGGGTCGTGACATACCCTGCCCCCCCGGGGCGTCTAACCATCGAAGATGAAGATCCAAAGAATGCACTTCGCCGGGCTGAACTGCACGCTCCGCCGCCTAAGGACGGACAATCCTTCTTTAGATGGCCCCGCTAGCCACAAGAGTAACACGCTCCCGAACCCATACGACACTCGCCCGGATGAGACCTACCGCATCGAACGCACCGAGAGGTAGGTGGTCTCGACGCGCCGGTCTCGCCTCCTGAAAACTCAAGTCCTGGAGCTCGACTCGCTCCCGAATAACCTCGCTGACGCCTCCCGCCGAAATCGGAAGGAGCAATGCGGCTGGATGGAATGTGGACCTAGTTCGCTGCCAGGCCGCCTAAAATCGCCACGAACTCGTTGTCACGCCTCTTGGGCCGCCCAAATCTAGCCGATCCCGCTCTCTCGCCCTCAATCCACGCAAACGCTGCATCTCGCAATATCCATCCTCGCCAAGAGCCACCCCAAGCACGCAGAATCATACGACTGTCTAACCCCATCACATATCGATGAACCTCGCTCGCCATGTCCTACTATGGTGTGCGATATTCGCCAAGGAGTCGAACCAGTGCTATACTCCCGATAGTCCTCCCGCCCCGTCTCAAGGTCAAGAACCTATCTACGCTGGCTCTCCTCACCTCGGGAGGCGAAGTGGTCTAGAACGCCTCTGTGAACTCCTCTCAATCACCGGAAGAGCATACTCACCCTCGACAATACCCATGACTCAAACCAGCCAACGCAATATCGCAGAACCGAAGAGCTAGTATAATGCACTCGGTCTCCGATGCCCTAAGGACTTGCATGGTCCGTAGAATCGCAGGACAAACTCCTCGGATCCTCCTCAAATCTCGAACCATAGAACTCGGGTGGGTGACAACCAGAAATCCCGAATCAGTAATCGGCTCTAGGGTTGGCCGCTCTGCTCGTCGGCCGCCGCCACTATGCCGGTCAAGAATCAACTGTTTCCTCGTAATCTCGTACTCGACCGTGGAACCGAGGCTCGTACCGCGGTCTCGATGAGCCGCGTCCGCCGCCGAACTGCTGAGGCTGGCGACGACGTGGAACTCGCCGCTCTAAACATCATCTCTGGCAAGGACTGGGCATGTGCCCTCGTGACTCTCCGCGTCCCACTAGCAAGACTCTCACCGCTTTGCCCTTCTGGGCCGCGGTTGTCTTGCGTGGAGGCATAACTGATACATAAAGGAAAACATCAGAGGAGGTTCAACCTATAACTCAGCTCTATTGCACGATCTTAGAGTGAAAAAATGGAAACCAATCCTAAATATTTTGCAGCCTCCTAATTATAGATGTGGTGCACGACACACCGATAATCAAGACTCTACTAGACACAGTCTGTGGACACTTTCCGAGGACAACCTGGCTCTGATACAACTTTTGTCACGACCGACCGGCCGCGATCGTACCTACCGGTACCACTGTCGTATATGTCGAGAATAGCAATGAACATACATAACACATAACTTATAAAAAGTGGTAACATCATCGCCACCGATAAGTCGCTTCCATAAAACATACTTAAACAAAAGTATAGTAGTACAACTGGTTCTTATAGCCCAAAACATATATGTGACCACAGACCTCTAAAGATAACCATTGTGGCGGGACAGGGCCCCGCCATACCCCTGAATGTACAAAATACCTATAGCATCAGGGAATATCCGTATCAATAAACAAGCTTCCGGAGAATGGAGCTTCGACACCGAATAGTGATCCTAAGAACGAGGATCCACAACCGCTTACCCTTACCGCGGATTTAACGCAGGCCGAGAAGGGGTCGATCACAATATGTACCAAGTATGTAAAGCCGAAAATACCGTAATAATGATATCATAAGTCTAAAAGTAAGCCGAGTCATGGAAGAAAATCAAAATACCTTTTATCATGCCTTACTAACAATGAGAGTGACAAGTATATGTATATAATCTTTGCATAAAATAGGGTCTTAGGATCAAAACAGGTACTCGCCCGTAGTATCAATAAGCACCCTACTCCCGGGACTATTTCACCCGTGATAGTCTTGTGGACCCGCATGAGGTATTCCTCGCATAGTCAGACTACCGCACGGGACTATTTCACCCGCATAAGCCCATAAGGACTCGCATGAGGTATTTCTCGCATCACGGGTAGCAAATCCACGTAGCAGTGGTATAACGATCTTGGGGACTTACCCTCGATATACTCTTACCACCGGATGGTATAACGATCTTAGGGACTTACCCCTCAGATATACTCTTACACTGAAGCAGATGGTATAACGATCTTGGGGCTTTCCCCTCAGATATACTCTTACACTGAAGAATGTGGTATGACGATCTTGGGGCTTGCCCCTCAGACATACTCTTACCCTGGAGAATGTGGTATAACGATTTTGGGGCTTGCCCCTCAGATATACTCTTACCCTAGCTCAAACTGTCATCATATCATAATCATAAATAAGTTAAGAAAACTTATAACTTCTTATTAGTCTTGTTCATCTACCCTCTCATTTTAGTTTACTTAAGGCACTTAATCATATCTTCAATAAAAGAACACCGGGAATTTAACCCAAGTACTACATGCTTCAACTCTTTTAAAAATGACTCTTCTTTATACATAAAAACTCTTGGGCAATTGATGCCTTAAAACCAATTTGCCTCGTCATATACTTATCTTACTTAGAGTAAATCTCTTCTCATTAACCTTTTATGAAGCTAATAAACCAACTTCCCATAAAGTTGTTATATTAACTCTACACTTTAGTAAAATCATACTTTTCCCCTAACCAAGGGACTTATACATTCTTAAAACGAAACAAGTCATTATATACTTAAAACAAGTAAGAATACCAAATCTTGTACGTCTACCGTACTACATAGTTTCATCTATTCATGCTCAAGAGATAGAAAAGCTTCACATACCTCTTTGGTCAATCCACTTGCTAAGCTCAACTACCGCAAGTAATATTTCAACCTATAATAATCATGATACGTTTGTTAACCTCTAATCTCAAAGTAGAACAATCCAAGTTCAAAGTCACTAAATTCTATGGAAAATTGGGCAGCATTTCCTTTGTTTCTACTCACTTTGCCACCTTTCTCAAGGCCGAATTTATCATCCAAACGCCACATTTAAGGCTCAACAATCCAACATTTCAAAGGGGATTACACACCTAAACTTGGGTGTGTAAAATTCTGCCCCATAAGGTACAACAATTCTCTTAACAATTCTAAGGTAGTTTTTAGGCTACAACATGCTCATAATATCTTCTTAACCAATTCTTTCATATCCAAACCACATTTCTTGCATGCAATGATTCTAAGAGCATTATTTACTACCACAAGTACTTTCTTCTTAACATGCAACACTAGAACTAATTCTAAAGGAAGAAATGTTACCTTAAAGTTTTAGCCAAACTTATTCCAAATATTTTGCTAGCTTCCTTTCCAAGAACACCACCACAACAACACCAACAAGCTAGCCACAAGATTCCTTCTTGTTCTTAACTTTTCAGATTTTTCTTAGGCTTTGAATTTCCTTTGAAAATGTAGTGAGAAGGAGGAGCTAAATTAGAGAGAGGGAGAGGTTTGAAAGATGACCAAGTCTTCAAGACTTGGTCAATATAAGGCATGCAAGAAAAATCAGATGGGGGGCGGGACACTTGTCACCCTCCCATGGCCTTTTTAAAAGAGAAATCAGACTTTCCTAAGTTTTTCCTCCCAAAAATCCCGCCTCGGCGCTGAAACCTCCGCAGCCTTTCTTCAACTTCCAGCGCTGCCCGCTGGCTCAGCCATGGCGCTGCAATCTCAGCGACTTCAAGATGCGTTCGCGCCGCGTTCGTGATCCGCGCCGCGCTGCCGCTTTGTCCGAAACACATTTCTGTCCGACTGCGCACTGAACTTGCAACTCTCATAACTTTCTACTCCGACGTCCTATCGACGAATGGTTGGTTGCGTTGGAATCTAGACTCCACGAACTACGCCCTAAGCCTTTGAAACACTTAGGAACTCTCAATGTACCGAGTCATAACCCGCCTCAAAGTTGACTAAAACCCGTCCGGAACAATCCGTCAACCTATCCTTAGAAAATTTTAAGTCTTACATGCTTTCGTACGCTCTCATACGTAGGGTCAGAACTACGGGGTATAACATCCCCTTAGCAAAAAAAATCTATCTATACGAAAAGTGAAAAGGAAGAAAATTCAATTTGGGATACTTTAAAGTGTGGGGGTGTTTGGCCAAGGTGCAAGTTCCTAAACCCAAAAGGGTAAAAATAGGACCTAAAATCATTGATTGTGTTTTCATAGGATATGCCACAAATAGTAAGGCATATCGATTTCGGGTTCACAAATCAGAAAATCTCGACATTCAAATGAATACGGTAATTGAATCAGATAATGCTGACTTCTTTGAAACCATATATCCGTATAAAAAGGAATGTGAGTCGTCTAGCTAAGAATCTAAACGACCTCGGGAAGAAACAAAGGTAAATGTTCCTGATGAGGAAAATCCAAGACGCATCAAACGTCAAAGGACGTCTACTTCCTTTGGACCAGAATTTTTAATATTTTTATTGGAAAATGAGCCTCGAACTTTCAACGAAGCTATGTCTTCATCGGAAACTCAATGTTGGAAAGAGGCAATCAATAGTGAGATAGAATCCATATTGAACAACCATACTTGAGAATTGGTTGATCTTACTCCAGGGAATAAACCTTTAGGTTCCAAATGGATTTTCAAGCGGAAAATGAAAGTTAATGGTACTATTGATAAATATAAGACAAGACTAGTTGTTAAAGGGTTTAGGCAACGAGAAGGTCTTGATTACTTTGACACATACTCGTCGGTAACGAGGATTACATCTATTCAGATTTTAGTAGTGTTAGCCGCCATGTACGGTCTTGAAATGCATCAAATGGATGTGAAAACAGTCTTCTTAAATGGAGAGTTAGAGGAAGAAATTTATATGGAACAACCTGAAGGGTTTGTAGTTCCAAGGAAAGAGAAGAAGGTGTGTCGACTTGTCAAGTCTCTTTACGGACTAAAACAAGCACCCAAACAGTGACATGCAAAATTTGACCATACAATGTTGTCAAATGGATTCAAGATAAATGAGTGTGATAAATGTGTCTACATTAAGAACACTCATAACCACGCCGTCATTGTTTGTTTGTACGTGCATGATATGTTGATAATGAGTAACGACATTGCTAACATAAATGCTACTAAGCGCTTGCTTGCTTGCTAGTAAGTTTGATATGAAAGACTTAGGAGTTGCCGATTTAATTTTGGGAATTAAAATCAATAAGACTCCTCAAGGTCTAGCATTGTCTCAATCTCATTATATTGAAAAGGTACTTGAAAAGTTCAAGTATTTGAACTTTAAAGTTGCAAAGACGTCAATTGATATGAACCTTGCTCTTGCAAAGAATAAAGGTGAAAGTCATTCTCAATTGGATTATGCCAGAGTGTTGGAAAGTTTGATGTATATCATGAACTGTACGCGACCTGATATTGCGTGTGCTATAAGTAAACTAAGTCGCTACACTAGTAATCTCGACAAAAATCATTGGCTGACAATGAAACGAGTTTTGGGGTATTTGAAACATACTCAAAATTTTGTTTTGCATTATAACAGGTATTCTGCAGTTATTGAAGGATACAGTGATGCAAATTGGATCACCAGTTCAACTGAAACTAAATCTACAAGTAGATATGTTTTTACCATAGGTGGAAGAGCAGTGTCTTGGAAGTCATCCAAACAGACATGTATCGCCCGCTCTACAATGGAATCTGAGTTCATAGCTTTAGACAAAGCCGGTGAAGAAGTTGAATGGCTCCGGAATTTCTTAGAAGATATTCCATTTTGGCCCAAACCGTTGGCTCCTGTATGCATACATTGCGATAGCCAAGCGGCAATAGAAAGAGCCGAGAGCGTTATGTACAACGGAAAGTCTCGCCACATACGACGAAGACATAATACCGTTAGACAACTACTCTCTAGTGGAATTATCACAATTGACTATGTTAAGTCAAGAGATAATGTGTCGGATCCACTAACTAAAGGCATAACTAGAGAGGTAGTTGAAAGATCATCGAGGGGAATGGGACTATGGCCGAGGACAAGTCATCGTGACGGTAACTCTACCTGAAAGACTGGAGATCCCAAGATCTAGGTTCAAAGAGATCAAAAAAAGTCATTGATGACGGTTCAACATTGTCACAATAATATTTTGGTCCATTCTCGTGATGAGACAATGTTCAGTACCAGTATAAGGCATTACGACTTTTTAATGGTTCCTAAGTTTGGTACGGGGTATATCAATAGTGTATCTACGGGATGACACATTTAGGAATCACATATGTAAGTGTGAAGTGTAAGTCGCTTCAAGGAGTATTCTGTAAGGTCAATTCTCTACGCACTTATGAACCAGTCAGTGTTCATGGCTGAAACGAACAAAACAATGAGAACCAAAGACGGTTAAAGGGTAAATTGTGTGACATGTGATTGTCTAGGTATACACCAAAGCTCGACGGTTCAAAGATATCAAATCTACTGATTGACCGAGAATATCTGACATATGTTCATTACGGAAAGTTCAAAGAGAAATCTACTTATCCAGATGCGATTAATCATTGCTTACGAATCACACAGTTTTTTGCCATGCATTTTTTTCATCATATAGCCATTCCCCATTCATGTGAGGGATTGTTATAGCTAGTTAATGGTTAAAGCTAGCTAAGTTGGTGTGAATGAGAAATGGAGGGGAAAATGAATGAAAGGAAAATGAAGTTCAAAACAAAGTTCCTTTTTAAAGGAGCTTTGTACCACATCGGTGGTAGAAAGGGAAAGTTATGTGCTTATATTAGAAAGCACTTCCTCTAGTTCTTAAAAGGTTGAGAAGAGGGACTCTCCTCGCGCCGTCGTCGTCGCTCGGCTCGGCTTCGGATTTGGTCAAATGATCTGATTGATTGATAATCGTTTTGGACCAAATTTATTTAATTTCTAATCTTCATTTTCTGAAAATATTTTTTTATTTTCGTCGGAAAAAGATTAATTGGTAATTAATTTTCGCGGAATAAAAATTAAATTTCCCAAACGTTTTTTTTTCTCATTTTCCAAAAAGGCAAAGTGGTATTTCCGAACAGTCACCAACCTTTCCAAATAGACACCTTCGAGACTATATAAACTGAGGCAGTGTCTCATTTTTAATACACTGAAAAATAATTTCCTTCATTGAAATTCTGCATTCTCTTTCACAAATAGAACTATCGAGTCTTAATGTGGTTCATTGCCAACTTTGAGTTAACGAAGTCGGCGTTTGAAATCTTACACTCTGCGATGTATATCCGTTTTATCATGAAAGGAAGTAATCCATAACCTCGGGTACAGTGACGGGATTGAATTTCTTAAGGACACACAGTGAATTCTGTGGTCTCGGATATTTTTCTTACTTTCTGCATTATTTCTTTTTTTTCAGTTTCTGATTTTTTCGTTTTCTGATTTTGAACACAGGCGTACTAACAGTATCATCGTTTAGTTTAGTTTGAATAATTAAACTGCGTAAGGTATGATTATTATATTCTCATTATAATTGTTTGATCTAGAAAAGTCTTTCGTTTAGGGGAGGGTAAAAGACGTACTGGTATCCTTAGAGATAATCCAAGAAAATCGAATTTACCATTTTGAGGAGAGGTAGAGGGCAAGAAAATTGAAATATTATGTCGTGGTCCGCACAATTTATGAAAGGGAAGGTTGTCAAACTCACGGTCGTTATCACATTAAAAAGTGGTGGTCTTTTCAATTTGGGTTTTAACATATGCTTGAAATTCAAAAAAGATTGTGTAAACTTGTGACTTATATTTTAGAGGATACACCCAAAGAAAGTGAAAGAAATCATACAAATAATATTTGTTACCCAGTTAATGGGAGATGTCCATAAATCCGCATGAATAATATCAAAAGAAGAAAACGTTACACTTAATGAAGATTGAAAAGGAAGTCTAACATGCTTTTCTAAAGGACAAGAGTAGCAAGCGGGGGTAAATTTATCATTATTACATTGAATGAAATTCTGACTTATAAGAAAATTAAACTGGTGCTTCCGAGTGCCCGAGTCTATTTTGTTAAGTGGATGGGGAGATGACAGCTAGAGAGGTTGGTGGATTAACACTTGTAGCGGAATTGGATGAGAAATAATATAGGTCCCCCACACTATTGCATCTCGTAAGAGTTGTCCCTTTACATAGGTCCTTTACAGAAAAACAAAAGGATCAAACTCAATAGATACGAAATTGTCACTAGCAAACTTCCTAACAGAGATTAAGTTTATAATGATGTTAGGAGCATATAGGACAATTTTTAGGGTAAAGGGTAGGTGAGGTTGTTGTGTTTGAGTGGTGTCGTAGCCTTGAATTGAAAAGTGATTGTCATTGCCGACAAAAATAAATTGAGGATTATTCAAATTGAATAGGTGAGGGAGATTACCAGAGTCGCGAGTGAAGTGTGATGTGGCACATGTATCCATGTATCATGCGTCATCGGGTTGTTGGTGATTCATAGTGTTGTAAGCCTGACTCAGATCAGTAGGGGTTATGGGGTCGTAGGCCTACTACTCGGACGCGGAGAAATGGGACTTGTTGTCGTCTCGCTTTCCGTGGTCGCGTCCCCTTCCGCCTTCTTGGCCACCACGTTGAGGTTAGTGATCCATAGGCTGCGGAGGACAGATGGTGTGTTAGCAGTTGGCGTTACGACAACCGCCAATGCCTATGGAGCTTGCTCGTCCTCTTTGGCTTATCTAATCTCCTCCAACAACAATTGTGAGCGGGCTTTATTGAAGCTATGGAGGGGATCAACTTGTTGGATCATCATCGCAAGTGTATCGTACTCACCTTTCGGCAAACCATTGATAAGTTGTAAAATCATCTTTGTTTTGAAAATCGAAGCCAACATTAGACAACTGATCGGCAACCAATTTTAGTTTATTACAATAGTATGAAATGTTGGAAAAATTCTTAAGACGAGTGTTAGTGAATTGTTCTTCCAAATAGACGGGCACATGTATGTTTGTCGTCTTGAAAGATTTTCTCTAGCCGTGTCCATAATTCGTGAGCCGAGGCACCTGTCTTCATAATAGTATGAAGTAGATCCTTGGATATGGTGTCATATATTCATTGTTTGACGATAGCATCGAGCCACTTCCACGTCAGATTGTCGACATCGGGTGGACGGGGGTGGTGGCATTGATGTGATCAAGGACATTGTAAGAACAAACATGTATTTGAAATAATTTGACTCACGATGAGTGTTGTCCATCCTCTTGATCAAGAACTAAAGGGATAAAGTTCTTGATATTCGTTACGGCAAAGGCCGGATGAAAAGTGTTAGTAGGGGAGGAGGATGTGTGACGTCGTGGGTGGAGGAAGAGGAGAAAGCGGGAGAAACCATGTGCCCGTCGGAAGCAATGAAGGAGAGGTGGGTGGCAGCGGAATATTTTTATGGTTTGGGGGGTTGCCGCCGGAAAATAAGAAAAGAGATGGGGTGACGACCGAATATAATTTTAGGGTAGGGAGAGTTTGACTTCTGATAATATATAGAATAGTATAATTCTCCTTGGTTGAAAGCTTTTAATTTAACAAAGCCCATTGGCCCAGTCCATTTAATTTAACAACTCAGTCCATTTAATTTAACAACCCAGTCACTAATTTTATGATTGCACGTAGCCACCTTTTGCATTTCTTCCTTTTTCGTGTTTAAATATTTTATGTAGCTGGATTGGTATTTGGAGTAAGATCTCAAAGAATCTGCACCAATTTAAAAAAAGTATCATCTCTGACATAGTGCAGGAACCTACCCAAATCGCAGGTCCGGTAGGTTCCGTAAGGATCGATACTGGAGTTCCGGGTAAGGATTGATACGGGTAGGTTCCGGGTAGTAAATTTAGGAACCGGTCTTTTACAGGATAGGTTTCGGGTAGTTCAAAAATAGTAGGGTACCCGGACCCGCTCACCCCTAGTCCTACCTCCAGAAGAGAACAAATTATTCCCATCAAAATTCGAACTCACTCTACAGACCTCCGGCTAGAGTTTAAGTTTCATCATTTGCCATCAAGCTATGCCCCGGAGACATCAACACATCTATTCTTAAACCGTCCTACTAAAGTTAGGCTGCGGGACTATTTGATTTGATATTGATATGCACTTGAATGCTACAATAATAATGTATTAAGCCAAAGCAAAAAGAAAAAAAACGGTTTAACATCAGTTTAGTTAGCAATTGCTCATTCCATTAATGTGAAATCATACAATTCAGTTAAATACAAAATTAAAGACACTAATATGGTCGGTATGTTTTAAAAAAAATAGAAAGATGAAATATCAAATTTATAATTTATACGTTACGGTAATATATCTATTAGTAATATATAAATTAATTATGAGAGAATTTATATATTATTTTATGCAATATTAATTATATATGGTTTACTTATTAATTACTTCATCTTCTATTATAAATAAAATAATTCATAAATCTCGTTAAAACTTATACATGTATTAGTTAGACGAGTTTCTAATTTGCAAACTAAAAGTCATATTAGGTGTTAAATTTTATACATAGCAAAAAAATGCTACCAAATATAATATTACTTATATAAAATTTAATATATACATAATTTAGTTCCTAACCCGCTACCAAACGAGATTGACTCCAAAAGTCTTTCAAAAACGGACACAACACAAGCTCAAAAAATATTTTCTAGCATTTCATATTAAATAAATATTTAGCATTAACATACATATATATATATACATATATATATATATATATATATATAACAAGTGGGAGCCAAAAGAGACGTGGGCTCATTGTAGAAAGCATAAATAAGCTTCACGTAATTTGTCACAAGTTGTGTGACGCATACAGTAAACTTTTTATCCGAATACTGGTACTAGTACTACTGGTACTGGTACGGGGAAAATAAGGCAGAATCCGTACAGGAGCAGAGTAACGTTGACAAATGGAAAAGCAACACGTGATAATACGTGTTCGGTGCTTATTTCAACTCTCCAACTTTCCTACAAGTGTCAACTTTCTTTCTTTCTTTGAGATTCGCTTAAATGATGCGTGGCGTTTATCGGTTAACCAATCTAAAAAGAGTGTTTAGATCTCATTTAGCTGTTATAAATAAAAGTGCGCAGATAATTATTTTTCTGTACCTTTTATGTTATAAACGAAGATAATATACTTGCTAATTTTAAAATTTCAATTGATTTTCATATTTCATTAAATAAAATTTAAAAAAATAATAAATTCATACCATACTGATAACGAGCTAAATATAAGAAACATATACATTTAAAATTAATTGAGAATTTAAATGCAATTTTAAGTTTCACGTAAAAATTCTGCAATTGCAGGTTATTTCATAAATTTCAGTCTTTTAGCGATAATATAATGCTTGAATTGAAAAGAATTTTATCCAAATTTTCAGCAAAAGAGAATTCAATAGATTTCCCTTGAAGGATGTCTAAGAGCTATCTCACCCCAAATAAAAATAGGTTGATGCTCTTCATCAACACTTTTGTTACCAAAATCAAGTAAATAAGTATCAAATTTATAGAAAATTGGTAGATAGAAAACATGATCACTATGAGTAATATATGTTTTTCCTTTTAGATATTCATACTTGAAATTTATTATGTGCATGACATTAATGATGATTATTATAAATATTTAATATTTTTATATATAATATACTTCTTACAAAATATTTGTACAATATTTGAGTATGACTGTTATAAAAAGGTAACTATAAAGAGTGTGTCACTATAATGAATGACATTGTTGTTATAAGTAGAATGTTGTTATAAAAAAGTAAAATATAACATGAAAAATCAATTTCGGAGAAAATCAGATCGTTATAGTGAAATGTTATAGCGAATGACAATTATAGAGAGGTTTGATTGTAATACTTTTTTTTTGCTTACTCATCAAACATTTAAAAAGTAAATAAGTATTTCGTTTATTTTTTTAAATATTTTTCATGAAAAACGTTTTCCTTCCTACCAAACACACCTATTGTATCATTTTATATGGCAATATTTAATTATATATGATGTATTAAAAGAATAAAAATCAGAATCTATTTTGAATAGATTATAAATGTATATATAACTATAAAATATATTATTTACAAATAAAATAGTTTTAAAGTTAATTATTTTTATTCTTCTCAAAATAAACTAAAATGAAAAACCGCATAAAATCAGTAAAAAGTGTTGATGTTGAAAGGATGTTGTGGAAACATCTGAAAATACTCAGGACAACATCTCTTGTGTGGACAAGAATGTTGTATGCGATGTGGTGACAACATTTCAGCCAACATCTATGTAACAGTTTTGCCTATTCTTCCGGCCTAAGCAGGAGAAGTTACTGCGAGTAAAAAATGACGCAGGCTAGCTCACAAGTCTGCTGTGTTTAAAACGTGGTGGAAAACTCAATCAAAGTGTGTAGAGAAAGCAGAGGAAGACTCAGTACAAAACGTGAGGATTTTCAGGAAGAAGTTGAGGATATTCCGCTTAGCATATTGGTAGAAGCTACGTGAGACGTATTCCACTTAGCGGATTGGTAGAAGAACTATAAGGTATGTGAACTCTTCCTATCTTCTTTGAGCATGAACTTTATAAAATGATACTTGATAAAGTGTCTTGGATTTCCAAATGAGGATTTTAAACGAACTCGGTTTTATTGTGGTGTTTACAATGATTTAAAAGAATAAGTGTCTTAATGTTGAAAGTAGAAGTTACTTGATTTTAAAGCCTTGAGTTGAATTTAAAAAGTATACTTGACTTGATCTTAAAGGTGGAAAGTGTCTTGATACTACGGGTGTTAGTGTCTTGGGGTTTATAATGGAAATGATGTGCGGCGGACTTATATGGTTCTAGTTGGTTTGTCTAGAAAGGAAGTGGTTATATCTATTTCATTAATAGTACTTCGGGTTTTATAAAAAAAGAAGTTATTCTACTCTTAGAAGTTAAGGGTAGTCATGTTGTTGATTCTATGTTTAAGGCATGTCTAAATGGTTCCTAAGTCCTTACCAAGTCTTATGAGAGATGTTAGTAAGAGTGTTTAGTAAGCATTGGAGTCGAGTTGATCTTGCTAGGTTACAACACTAATAAGACTTGATTTATTTGAAAGTCATAAGACTAGATTTATTTGAAAGTTATGTGACTTAGTTGAAAGTATATGAGACTTTACTTGAAGGTATATGAGACCTTACTTGAAAGTATATGAGATTTGATTAGATGAAGTATAAGTGACTTGATTTATATGAAGTATAAACGATTTGATTTTGGGAAAGAAGAAGTAACTTGATTTAAAGGTATAGGTTACTTGATTTGAAAAGAATAAGTTACTTGAGTTTAAAAGTGTAAGTAACTTGTTTTTAATAGTGAAAGTGCATTGATGCTACAAGTGCTAGTGTCTTGGGGTTTATAAATGAAAAAGATGTGCGGCGGATATACAAGGTTTTAGTTGGTTATTTTAAAAGGAAGACATGGTATTGTCTTGGTAATTTTAAAAGGAAGACATAGTATTGTCTTGGTTATTTTTAAAAGGAATGCATGGTATTGTCTTGGTCATTTTAAAAGGAAGACATGGTATTGTCTTGGTTGTTTTAAAATGAAAGGATGTACGGCGGACGTACATAGTACTTTTGGGTTCAAGTCCCTAATACTATACTTTTGGGTTCAATTCCCTAATATTGCATGATGTGATTCTTTTTATAAGAATGGATGTACATAGTACTTTGGGTTCAATTCCTTGATATTACATGACATGATAAATGCCTTGAGTTTTCTAAATTGATAGTTCTTTCATTTTATTCTAATGAGAGTCAAAGATGATTTAACTTGCATATGGTTGCTCATGATAGCTATTCGTGCAAGTATTATATTTCCACATTACCGCGTCTCTCGTTAAAGGGCCGGAAACATTATATTATTCATGCGGGTTCAATTCCCTGGACATCAAATATTTCATGGAGTAACTCTCATGACGTGAGATGGTACACACTCACTGCGGGTCTGAAGGACTCATGCAGATTCAATTCCCAGGACACATTGTATCGTGTACATATATTCATTGCGGGTCCACAAGACCTATGCGGGTTCAATTCTCATGCGGGTTCAATTCCCATGAATAGGATATCATAATGATTCTGAGGACGGATGACTCTGACATGACTTTCATATTTGGAAATGGTAATGATTTCATATTTGAAAGGGGTACGGTTGATTTCATAATTTGAAATGACACATTGGATCTTACTTTTAAAAAAGGCTCAGTTGACTCTCATTTATTTATATAAAGTACAGTGGTACAGGGATACAATGTACAGTTGGATTTTATTATATATGACATGGTTGGAGCTGGTAAGGTTTTTCATACCTGTCTCGGTCATCATTTGGCCAGTTAAGGTTTATTTACTGTACTTTATGTTTACATACTTAGTACTTGTTGTACTGAATCCCTTTCCTCGGGGGATGCGTTCATGCCCGCATGTTTAGGTTCGCAGTTGGGTGATCCGCGTGTGTGAGATCTTGTTCAGCTGTTGAGGTAGCTTCCTTGTTCCGGAGCTTACCATTGGTACGGTTGGTTTAGACTGTTGTGTATTTCAGGGTACGGCGGGGCCTTGTCCCGTCATAGTTTACTGTCCAAAAATCTAAGAGGTCTGTATTCATATGTGGGCTGGACTTGCGGGAGTTTTATATATATATATATATATATATGTTTGGTTGACCAGTTGAAATAATATTTTGTCTTTCTTACTTTATTTTGGCTTGTGTGTTACATGGGGTGTGAGGGTAATAGAGGGGGTCCCAGGTAGGGCATCAGTCGCGAGCCCAGGGTTCGGGACGTGACATGCAATGTCATGCGTGCTCGGGTTGGGGACATTATGCTAATGAGTGTGCAAACACCCTTAGGAAAATTGGTAAAGCCATGTTGGTTACTCTTAGTGACGATGAGGATGATGAGGAGGTAGAAAGTCAAGAAGAAGAACCACAAGCAATGCTAGCAGCCATGTTCGAACACTCACTGTCCGATGATGAAGATGGTGTTGGCAATGTTGCCTCAACATCAAATGTTGTTGACAATGTTGCCTCAACATCAGGAATAACATCGGACGCTGGAAGGACTGCATCATCAGAGAGGTATGTTTTCTTTAACTATTATGATGTAAACTGTTTTAATGGGTTTATTTCTTCATCTGAGGCTGTAAACTTGGATCTGGTTGACTCCAAAGAGGAAGTGATAAAGGAATTGCAAGACCTTTGTAAAGCTCTAATCACTGAATCGGAACAACTAGATTCAAAGGCACAATAACTGGCTCTTGAGAATAAAAGTCTTAAAGGCACAATCAACCGCTTAGAGGTAATGCTTATCAAAAGGGATCTTGAACTTGGTAAAATTCGTGCAAGACTGAACACAGCTGAGACCACTTTCCAAAGGCTCAACGCGGGGAAGTCCAAACTGGATGAAATCCTGAATCTCAATAGTACTTCGAGAGTAGGTCTTGGGTATAAATCACCAAGTAAACTCAATACTTCTGGGATCCATAGAAAACTGAGGGGATAAAATTCATCAAAGAAAATACCAATAATGACTCTCATATCTCTATAATTGGATCAAAGTTTGTGTGCAGTTTCTGTAAAAAGACAGGACACTTAACGCCCTACTGCTACAAACTTCGAAATTCTTCTCTCAGACCCATGCCTCAAGTGTTGCCAGAAATGTTGTCCAACATCACTGACAACATTCGAAGCAAAAAGTCTGGAAACAAAAGGAAGTATAGTTTTGAAAAGGTGTGGTTACCGAAACTGAATCTGAAATGTAATGTGTGTATAACTGCCTTACGAACTAACATTACAGGATCATGGTATTTCGATAGTGGATGCTCACGTCACATGACATCTACCAAAAGTTTATTGAAGGATTTTGGAGCATTCAATGGAGGATACGTGACCTTTGGAGGAGAAAGTAAGAGTAGGATTATCGGGAAAGGAACTCTCAATGTTCCGAATGTACCCACATTGAAAGATGTTCTTCTCGTGTAAGGCTTAGTTGCTAATCTCCTAAGCATAAGCCAACTGTGTGACGATGACCTCAAGGTGAAGTTCAACAAGTTTGGATGCAAGGTTACAGACTCTGCGAATAAATGTGTCATGTCAGGAACAAGGACTGGAGATAATTGCTATCTAGTAAGCGGACTAGAGATGTGCAATTCAGCGAAGATAAGTGACTTGGCACTTTGGCACCAAAAGTTGGGACATGTCAACTACGGCACCTTGAAAAAGCTGATATCGTTCGAGGCTGCAAGAGGCATTCCCAAACTGGATCCAAATGAGAAAACACTGTGCGAAAATTGTTTAAAAGGGAAGCAGACCCGAGTCTCTCACAATGTTACCCAACATGATGGCCAACATTCAGGTACGTCTCATTGTTTTCAATTGTTACATATGGATCTTATGGGTCCAATTGAAGTAGACAACCTAGGTGGAATGAGATACTCGTATGTGATAGTTGATGATTTTCCAGGTTTACATGGATATATTTCTTAAAAGAAAAATCACAAGCCTTTGACATGTTTAAGGCGTTTCACTCTAGAATAAGGAACTTGTTTTGTTCTTCTATTTTCAGAATTCGTTCTGACCATAGAAAGGAATTTGAAAATCAAACATTTGCAAAGTTTTGTGAAAGAAAGGCATATTTCACGAGTTTTCGGCACCAAAAACACCTCAACAAAATGGGGTTGCCGAAAGGAAAAACAGAACTTTACAAGAAATGGCTAGAGTCATGTTAAGTTCTAAGCATTTGTCAAAAAGATTTTGAGCTGAAGCCTTGAATACAGCTTGTCACATATCAAATAGAGTATACCTTAGGCCAGACACTAAGATGACACCCTATGAACTACTAAATGGAAAGAAATCCACCTTGCGTTAATTTCATGTCTTTGGGTGTGTATGATATATTCTTAATGACAGGGATCAACTGGCCAAGTTCGACTCCAAGAGCGACAAGGGTGTATTCGTTGGCTACTCTCAGAATAGCCATGCTAACCGGGTATACAATTTTCGAACGAGAACCATACATGAGTCTGTCAATGTTATTTTCGATGATATGCTGGATATATTTGGCAGATCGTCTGAAAACAACATTATAGTTGCAGTGGAAGAGGATCGACCGACTGAAGATGCAGATGTTGTACCAACATCAGAAAACACATCTGACACTCAAGAAGAGAACACTGGGAATGAATTCGGGGAGGAATCTGACATTGAACTCAACGATCAAGTAAGAAGAGGTCCTCCTTCGAGAATCAGAAGGAACCATCCGCCCGACCAAGTGATAGGGGGAGTGTTTGAGATGAGGCGCACAAGAGAGAAAGAACTAGTCAATTACCGAGAGATGATAAGGTATGTGTGCATGTCCACCATATACCAACATATTAGTCTTTCTTGTTTTACATCTACTCTAGAACCTAAGAATATTGGGGAATCATTGAAAGATAATTTTTGGATACAAGCGATGCAAGAGGAAATTGAACAATTTTCCAGAAATGAGGTTTGTGACTTGGTATCATGACCCAAAAACACTAATGTTATTGGGACAAAATGGATATTCAAAAACAAATCGGATGAGTTAGGGAAAATTGTGAGAAATAAAACAAGACTTGTTGCTCAAGGATATACACAAGTCGAAGGGATCGACTATGACGAGACCTTCGCTCATGTGGCTAGAATTGAGTCAATAAGACTACTACTTGAGATTGCCTGCTATCTAAGGATTACCTTGCACCAAATGGAGATTAACGGTGCATTTCTCAATGGATACTTGGATAAAGAAGTGTATGTTGAACAACCCAAGGGATTTGAAGATCCACAAAATCCACAATATGTATACAAGCTCAAGAAAGCCTTGTATGGATTGAAGCAAGCACCACGAGCATGATATGGTCGTTTAACTACCTTTCTTGTCGAATTTGGGTTCACCCGTGGAGAAGCCGATAGAACCTTGTTCATTAGAAGACACGGAGGAGATGTAATAATTGCTCAGATCTATATCGATGACATTGTCTTTGGATCAACATCAGAGTCATTCTTGAAGTCATTTGTCGAAGCAATGTCCACGACATTCGAAATGAGCATGATTGGAGAACTAACATTTTTCATAGACTTGCAGATTAGGCAAAATGAAGAGGGGATTTTTGTATCCCAAAGAAAATATGCCAAGAATCTTGTCAGAAAATTTGGTCTGGAAAATGAAAAACACATGAAGACTCCAATGGGCTCTACGCAACAGGTATGTAAAGACAATGTTGGACAAAATGTTGACCCAACATTGTACCGATTCATGATAGGTAGTCTTTTGTACCTTACTGCCAGTCGCCCAGATATCATGTTTAGTGTGTGTGTATGTGCACGGTTCCAAGCCTGCCCCAAGGAATCTCATCTTAATGTCGTGAAACGTATCATACGATATATTGTCGGTACAAGTGACTTGGGTATATGGTATTCTAGAGACACTAATCCTAATCTAATAGCGTATAGTGACTCAGACTGGGCCGGTGATGTAGACGATAGGAAGAGTACTAGTGGTGAATGTTTCTATCTTGGCAATAACCTAGTCTCATGGTACAGCCGTAAACAAAATTGTGTGTCACTTTCGACTGCCAAATCCGAATATGTGGCAGCTGGAAGTTGTTGTGCTCAACTGGTTTGGTTACGGCATATGCTCGATGACTATGGGTTTTCTAACAACTGAGTGCTATAAACATTTCCAAAAACCCTGTACAGCACTCACGTACCAAACATATAGACATATGACATCATTTTTTGAGAGACTTAGTAAAAAAAATAGCTAGTTCAAATCGAACATGTGTATACAGTACATCAACTAGCTGATATTTTTACCAAATCTTTAGATCATGAGAGATTCTCAAACTTGAAGAAATCTCTTGATCTCTATTTCCTCTGAAAGGTAAGCTGAGTAGGCAAATGTTGTCCTAACATTTTGGGTAACATTTGCTGGAAAAAAATCAAAATACTGAATGTAAGTTGCGTTTATGTTGAACAATGTCTCAAAATAATCAGGCATGATTTTTCAAAGGATAAGTTCTTTAAATGTGATACCGTTCCCTGCGATAAATTGCATAAACCATTGTGCATTTTATAAAAAGGGAGTATCAACGAAAGGCAAAGCCTTCAACAAAAATTTGGTTGTTCTGTTATTAAATAGGAGCAAAACTCCTAGGCTGGTATCGTTCCTATTCTATAGGAGTACCACGTGTTGTAAAAAGAAAATATGTGAAAACACCTCAAGAAAATTGTATATGTTCAACTAAGTTGGTTAAGGACAATGGTAAAATGTTACATTAGTCCAGCGATCAATCTCATAGGGAACATATGCAAAAGTTTATTTTTTTGCCAAATCAGTACATCCTTAAAATCCGATGTTGCCTGGTTAATTTGAAATGTTGCCACCATTCATAGCAACATTGAAGTCTGGTACTTTGATTAGTGATTTTGCTTATCTTAATAACTGGTTTGTGTATTTTATTTAGTCTCGTTCTAAACAGAAAATCCCAAAAATATGAAAAACTATTTTTTAAATTTTTTTGAATGATGTCTTGTGCTATGTAAATTCCTTTGTTTTTAGGTGTGTAAAGAGTCCTTATTCTTTTACACTATCTAATTTTAAAGGAAAATGAGTTGTATGGTTTTATATATTGCCATAATGAGCCCCCATTATTTTCATCTCTGAATCGTCCCGTCAAGATCACTGTACACACAGTGCAGTCAAATCGATGGAACCCCATCAGTCTCCATTTTCTTTAAAACCCCAAATATTCTCCAACACACTTCCATCTTCTAAACCCTCTCATATGTCCATTTCTCACCAAATCCACAAACACCAAAGACTATTCTCCAATGTCGACCAGTCCATCCAACAACAACAAGATGTACAAACACTATACAATAATAAATGAGTTGAAGCCTGATTAAGAAGATGCCTCACTGGCCATGATATTGCTGGGTTCCAACGAACCCGTTGCAGTATGCTATCCTGGAGATGCCGAAAACTCTATAGATGTTGATACAACATCTGACTTTACCAATCTTGCGTCAAGGGAGACCAAATCAACATTTCCGACGAGAATGTCTACTAGGGTTTTTGACAAGCAGTTCAGTGAAGAGAAATCTTCTAAAGGGTCAAGGGAAGAGTCGACTTTCCCTGTTGATTTTACTACTTCCACAAGCACCAACTCCTATGTCAATATGGAGAGTTTGTCCAAACCCTCTACTCCTTCAACTGCCGATCCAACTACTGAAGCCGAGAAAGAAGGAGAAGAGGAGATGTCTGATGATATTCCTCTAAGAAATTTCATGTCGAAGAGAGTACGAAGGACATACTGGAATCGTGGTGCATATGTTGCCTCAACATCAAAGGCGGCAAAAGGAAAAAGAAGATGTTGATGATGACTATGTTGCCCCAACATCCGAGGCAACACCATCACCCACTCCACCTGAACAAGAAAATCCAGAATCCGAATCGGATTCTGTGGTAATGGCCTATTCCCCTATGTTTCACAGTAAATCATGTTCTAATAGATGGAACTGGTACAAAAGTAGAGGAATTAGAGGTGAAAAAGTTGTAGATATGTCTTCATTTGCCGAATATGGGTTGATTGATTTCCTGAGAAGTCGTGGGATTCTAAATTCTGTGTCGAAAAAGAAGCCATATTGTGAGAAAGTAGTTAGGATATTTTATGCAAATTTGACACATCTCGTGAAGGATACCGCTTCAAAAAAATTTGGAAAAGTATATCTTTACGACAAGGTGTACAACTTCACACCCGAGATTATTAATACGACACTTGGAATCCAAATTGGTGAGACAACCCTTGAAACAAATTTCATCACAAGAATCGATGAGATGATTAAATACCTAACTGGAAATTTGATCACTTCTTGGGCTCTTCGCAGCTCAGTGTCTAAACTCACAGCCCTCTTTGCAACCTTACACAGAATAGCAATATACAATCGGTTGCCATCCCTGAATGAAACAATGGTCACTCTTGACCAAGCAACATTGTTGTATAGAATTGGCAGAAATGAAAGGATTGATATAGGTACATTAATCTTCAACCATCTGACTAACTTGGCTGAAAGACAATCTAATTCTGCTCTACCATACCCCTCACTGATCTACTAAGTACTGCTCAACCAAGGCTTTAAAATCCCTAAGGGGGAGAAGCTAAGTAAAGCCCTCGATGTCTATCCTGTTCAAAGAGCAGTAGTTAACAGTAGAGACAGGGTAATAAACTTACCCTGGAAGGAGAAAACCTGGGACACTGACCTACAACAGAATGTTACCACTGATGTTGCCACTAGTGATGCCAACATTCAAGGCAACATCAAGGATACTGTCCCCATGTCCATAAATTGGCTAAAGAAGCACATCGCAGAACATGACAGACAAATACAGGAACTTGTACGAGTCAAAATCTACTTCAAGAACACGTTTTCTTCAACAAAAAAAAAAAGGGGAGAGAGTGATGTTGTTGCTGATGGTGAGAGAAGAAGCTCACAGAAAGGGGGAGACATGCCTGGCCAAGCACGCAGGGGGAGATGACTGCTTGATAAAGATTGAAGATGGTGATGGGTGATGATGGGTGAGGTTGATAAACCACAGAAAGCGGCTGGAAGCTACTGTGGTTAGGTTAATCATGTCAAGGAGATTTAAGTTTGTGTGTGGCTCATTTTGTTGAGGATTGGGACTAACAGACAATTGGTTACGTTTATTTGGTCTTGTACATATTTTTTAGATATTTTTGGTTAATGCGATGGATGGTTACTATGTATGATGTGTTATGAATGTTTACTACATATCTGTTGTAAGTCATGATTAACTAGTCTTAAAAATAATATAAAAAATAATTTTTTTTTTTTTTTTTGCTTGAAATCTACTACTGCAGGTTAAGGGGAGCACGGCAATAATCTTACTGTATCTTAGATTATCGAGGACTATATCTAGATTCAGTATCCTGGTCATTTTTGCAACGTATGGAGTTTTGTGAAGAAAGACAAAAAGGGGGAGATTGTTGATGTTAGAAGGATGGTGTGGCAACATCTGAAAATACTCAGGACAACATCTCTTGTGTGGACAAGAATGTTGCATGCGATATTGTGACAACATTTCAGCCAACAACTATGTAACAGTTTTGTCTATTCTTCCGGCCTAAGCAGGAGAAGTTATTGCGAGTAAAAAATGACGCAGGCTAGCTCACAAGTCTGTTGTGTTTAATCGTGGTGGAAAACTCAGTCAAAGCGTGTAGAGAAAGCAGAGGAAGACTCAGTCCACAACGTGGGGATTTTCAGGAAGAAATTGAGGATTTTCAAGAGGATGAATCGGTAAATGCTGCTGTCACATTTTACTCAACCTCCACAACATGCAGTGATGATTTCAAGAGAAGTTCCACACTATAAATAGAGGGGAACTTCAGTGCATTCGATATCTAGAATTACAACGACAACAAGTCAAGAGAGCTCTCAGATTATACAATAGAAAAACTGGATCAACAATTAGCCTAAAGTTGTTTTAACAACATCTTGTCCCACATTGCAATCACTATCTCTATTCTAGATTAAGCTCATTGTTCAAGCGAGTGTAATGAAGATGTTGTATTTTATCTTTTAGAATTTGTGACTTTAAGCGAAGTCATATGCGACTTCATTTTATTTGTAATTTTTTTTCCGTATTTTATGCTTTATCTTGTAAAAGAAATTCATTTGTAATTATATATAATTTATACAATTATTTTGGTCACCGACCATCAAGGGATATTAATATATACTCTTGAAAATATAAACCTTGTGTTCTTTTACTTTTCCGCTGCATTTACTCTAACAAAGTTTATCTCGGTTTATCTCAAATGTTGACCAAACATTGAAGGCAACATCCAGAAACTATTTCTAGTTTACTAAGCTGTCGATTTATTTTCTTACTCAAATTTACTTATCCGTAGCCTAGGATCCAACAAAAAGAAAAATTTCTATTTATAGTATTTTCTTCATCTTCATTTACGTGGTACCTTTCCGTTTTAAGAGTTAAACAAACTTTTATAATAAAATCATTTTTATGTCTTTTAAATTATTAATTATTACTGTCACTCGTAATACTTTTTATGTAACTTTAAATATATGAATTTTACATTCAATATAACGATCAAATTACAAAATTTTACTCTCAACATTTAAATTGTGTCACGTAAATATGGACCAAAAAATTGTAGATCATGATATGATGATATGGTCTAGTTGTTGGAATAGGGGAAGGTTCAGAGCCCCTTGCTTGCTTTAGATATTATGTAGTCCTTGAGATCCACATGATGTTGACTCCTCTGCCTCTGCCTCTGCCTCTGCCTCTGCTCTCCACGTCCTCATGTCTATCCACACATAGGCAATGTTGTTTTGTTGTCACTCATACGCTACCGTCTTCTGAATGCCAATACTAATTATGCTTTCTTTTTGGAATGTCAACGATTAGATTTGAGAATAATGTTGATTATCCATATGACAAAATTGTCAAAGTTGTTTTTGTATAATCTATAGGTTACGGGTCGTGTCGTGAGAATATTCAATTATGCTTATATTGGGCTAGGTTGTCTACACTTCTACGTTACACCTTTTGGAGTGTGGTTTTTCTACCGACCTGCTAGTACTATATGTTTTGTGCCTTAAGCTGCCATTTTATCCATATGTCAAAATCCTAGCAATATCTATTTTGTCCCTCAATCAGATTATAGGCATATTCAAGTAGGAAAATTTATTTCATTCCTTCCCTTAAATTAGACTGAATAGGTTTTAGTGTGGTTAAGATGGGGCCAGAATCAAAAGTTCTTCCATCTCCTAAGATAAAATCAGGCAGAGCCTCAGAATGACTGGACGTAAAAGGTACGTAGGCGGTGAATCAGATTGAAAGTGAAACCCACCAAAACTGGCGGAATGCTCTCGAAACTAATTCACTTAAGTGAGATAGATGAGAGTGAAATTTCGTGTGTAGGGTGAAATATGGAGACGAATACACGTTGCTTGCTTAAAAACTATTGTCATAATTGAATCATAATTAGATGTATCAATGAAAATCTCATATGGTAATCAGAGAAAACATAGTAGTTGTGACGTGCGAGAAAATATCCTAGTCTGTTATTCTAATCTCCACATTGAGAAGTTCAATTAAGTGTATAATTGTTTACCCATAAATTAGTACAGTTGAATTTGTACACGCGATTAAGGATGCCTGAATCTCAAATGACTAACATAACAAAATAATTAGTAATTAGAACTAATAAGAATGTAATTTAAAAGAGATATTAAGATCAGATTAGCCTGAGTCTTGTAGAAGCCCCGATTCGTGACTTCTTGGCAAGCTGTGGACAACAATATTGAAGTACTAATTGAGACAAAAGCTCAGCAAATAGTGTAAGAAGTGAATATGTATCATAATTCTTGGATCTGACGTCTTTTACAATGAATTCATTGATCCTATTTATATTTATACTTGGACTGATAGGTACACATTACATGAATTGTGCCCTTAATAATATATCAATGCATTAAGGCTGTAGTTAGGAATTAGTATGTCAATTGCTTACTCAAAAAGATACAATTAAGTTTGTAAGTGATTTTAAGGATATGTGGATTGATTTGCAATATAAAGTGACAAACAAATAACAATAAGTACGTAAAACTTAATAGGGCCTTTGACGCCTTTGAGCTAATACTTGTGGCTCTTTGACGCCTCCAGTTTGCTTTACGCACCCCCGGACTACTGAAGACTGACTCATCCTCTTTGTCACGTGTCATGATATAATTAAGTCATTTATACTATACACATTTTATCCTATACAATAGCTAATGTACCTATCAAGCTGAGCGAATGTTACACAAGCAATTAATCACTTCAGCAGTAACTATAACAAATAGAGTTCTCGATACCAATTTATAAATAGATTAAATATTACTTATTGTACATACATATTAAATTTTGAACATATTAATTTATACACTTATGAAATTTTAATTTGTCTTTGTCACTGGGTATCAGACATAATAATAATATACCTAATGTAATTTTATAAGTGAAGTTTGAGGAGGGTTGAATGTACGCAAACATTATCCATATTGCATGGAAATAGAGAGGTTGTTTCTGAAGTAAAGTATCTCAAAACAGTTTAAAAAAGAAATACAAAAATGAAAGGAGTAACAACAATGAAATAATGCGATAATCAGACATGATATAAGAAATGCATGTCTTTTATACTTTTATTCCAGTGTACTAACTGTGGTACATATCATATGGTACCCCCACCCCACCCCCACACACTCCCCACGCGAATTTTCTTTTTTATATATTTTATTTGTATAAAAAATTATCCATTTTTCTCTTAGATAAAAAGGAGATATTGAGGCCTGGATTAAGATCGATACCAACAGTAATTCAAATACTAAAATTGGTATGAATAATTATCAAATAATTTAGAAAATTGATAAAACAAAAAGGCCTTTTTATCTTACAATTCATTAAAATTCAGAAAACACTCAAAATAGCTCACTGAAAGCTTTTGGTGTAATAAACCGCAAGTCTTTTCAGAAAGAAAGACATAATATAATATTGAATTAATAAATAAACATTAAGAATTCAAAAAAAAAAGGGTTGGTTAAGCATTATTGACCGTAAACCATAAGTCACGCGATGAAGATGTTCGCCTTTATTTGGAATGAAGATGGATGAACAGGCTCCGGAAAAGCATGGAAGCAGTCACTATACTAGGGGGCAAGACATGAAACCCCACCCTACCACCCCACACTGCCTCCACTCCATCCCAAATTTACTTTTTTCATATTTAATTATAATTATATGAAAAAATTAATTTGATAAAAGAAAAATTATAAACATTATACTTGAAATAATATTACACTTATATAATATGAGCTGCGATGTGATCAAGACGTCATGAGTTTAAGTCATGAAAATATTTTTTGCAGAATCTGAGGTAAGGCTACGTCTGATATATTCTCGTATCCAATTCTAAGTTGTTAGTAAGACTGCATCGTCTTTTTATATATATATATATATATATATATATATATAATATGAGCTAAATCATAACTAACTTACCCAGTTATCACTAGATCCATATTTTAGTCATATGAAATATCTGCAGTTGAAACTTGAAACCCAACTCATTTTTCTTCAAATCATTTTCAACTTGTCCAAATCCAACCAAACTCATTCATTTGTCATCCCTATACTTATGTAGGTTTGAGATTATGGGTCTTCAAAATCAGGCCCCGGTTAGTAATATTTCATTATGCTTTTATGGTCTCAAATTGACCATCATAACTCTACTAGCTAGACGAAAGAAATTGATTATGTTCCTTGCCAGTGAAATCAAAAGAACAATTAAAGAGACTAAAGGCTATATATAATTGGTTGAAGTAAAGACTCACCAACTTATAGTTGTGTTCATTTTTTTTGTTACAGAAAATGGTAGTGAGTGGATTATCACTCCGAGTCTGGTCGCTGTTTACGGAAAGCTCTCTCCAAGAGATTCTTAACCGTGGAAGGGATCAAACCCTTGATCTCGCTGTGATTTTAGCCGGCTTTTATCCACTAGACCAGATCCATTCGTTTTTTTTTCCGTGGTTGAGTTCATGTATTCCACTTAAATATCCCAATTGGGACACATACCATCTGACTCTCCAAGAAGACTTTTACTGTGTTTGAACACCTCTGACTCAAAGAATCAACAAAGTATTATGCGTGTAGTACACACACGCTGATGTGGCAATGAGTCCAATAAAAAACGTACAAGTGTGCCTCTTATTTCCAAGGAGAAGATGATGAGCTGGAAAGAAAAAATATAAAATAATGTATTTTTTTTATTTAACATATCCTTGTAGAAACCACATCAACAGCTTTATATGCATTTCACTCTCCTAAAAGAGGTGTAGAAACACGCAAAGCAATATGTGTTTTAATGACACACTTTTAATATATGTTAGAATTCAGATACGGATGAGTTTTTTTTTTTTTTTTTACGAAGGAACTCGCCGGACTGACGCAATAATCTGCAAACCACGTTAGCCGTTTAACCACACTTGGCAAACTATGTGTGATAGACTCAACCAAAAAGGTTTATGCAGGGGATCGAACTCGTGACCTTCCGATCCCGCGCTCTACTGTTACACCAACTTGACTACTCTTGCGGCTAAATCAAGATACCTGTCAAATCATGCTTTACTAGTCAACAACATTTAATATTAGATTGCATTTAGTATATCACTTATATAGATATTAATAAGAAGGTAGCAATTTGCAAATATTGAAACTTTCTTTTAGTATTCCTTTTCCCTTTTACTTTCATGATACTAATAGAATGAAATGATAACCTTTCTTTTTCAACAAAAATCCTTATCGTAAAAGGTTACTTTTTTTATTTATAGTTCGGTGTTCGATATTTATATTAGAGTTCGATTAAATTTAAATGGTGCGGGTTACTTTTGTTGTTATTTAAAGTTACGGTTTTATGAGTAAAACGTGTTTACTCAAAATTGTAGCTTCTTGAATTTACAAATCTCCGAGGTTTTCTATTTCAATATATCAGTGAAAAATGTTGTATTTCGTGGATTACTTTTCAGTGTAATTAAATAATATAACAATATATAACTATATATCGGAGGTCACGGGTAGGTGTTCAAGAAAAATCGAAAAATCGAACCAAACCGGAAAAATAAACGACATTTTTTTGGTTTGGTTTTCAATTTTAAAAACCGACGATATTTGGTTTGATTTTGATACAAAAAGATGATTTCTGTTTTTTAACAGTTTGGAGAATGGAAGCTGAACTTCTCTTTGGTTCTCCCCGAAGTCGACCTTCCTCCTTTTATGAGCCCATTTTTAAGGAACTAGAAAAAAAAATAGAAAATTATTTTAAGTAAAAAATAACCGGGAAAAAAATGAATCAACCCGACTTTAAATATACCTTTCTGAAATATTATATTTATATATACGTGTGTGTATTTTTATTTTTTAATGAAAAAATTAGACTATATTATGTTTTTGTATTCTTGAGCCTTTCTTTTTAAGAATTTTAACTAAAAGTTGGCCCTATTACAAAGCATTAGTATAGTGAAGTTTTATTTCCATACACCTAATTTGAAGCTCCAGTTCAACTTCAAGTGAATATGCACGGAGTGACGAGTTGGTTTGATTAAATAACCGACTTAATTGGTTTGATTATTTTTTACATAGAGATCGATCCAAACCGAACTGTGAGCAATTCTAGTCACGAGTTCAAATCGTAAAAATAGTCTCATACAGAAATAAAGGGTAATATTGCGTACAATAGACCTTCGTAGTCCGACCCTTTTTCAGACATCACGCATGACGAAAACTTAGTGCACCTGACTATTTTTTTAATATATAATTATATATCGTTTGAAACAATTGATATGGAGTAAGAGTTTTTAATCAATGTCATTTTTGGTGAAAATAGTGATTTTCACCTTTGGTTTTAAATTTTTTTCTAAAGAAAACATTTTTATAAATTAAGGCAACTAAATGAATTCACTTTCTTCTTAAGAAAGTATTAAGAATGTCATTGAGCTAGATGAAGATGTCCATAAAAATATTTATTAAAAAGAACAAGATAATGACAGAAATTTAAGATTGAAAGAAGTACTTAGTTGGAATATAGTATTCCCTCCGTTATAAAAAAATTGTCGTAGTTTGACTTGATATAAAATATAAGAAATAAAAAAGTCTTTTTAAATGTATTGTCCAAAATAAATTTTAGATATTTGTGTGATTATAAATTATTCATAAAGTTAAATTAATTTTAAAAATTAAAATATATCAATTTTTTTTAAATAAACTAATAAAAAAAGTGAGACAATCTTTCTGAAACGGAAAGAGAGTTAGATATTATGGGATGGACATTGGAGGTAGGTAGGTAGGAGTTGTTGATAATGGCCAAGAGCAATGCATGAGGATTCAGAAAGTGATGTTTCGGACCCACACTGTTTATTAGCGGGAGTTGTTGAGATATTGTTGCCTTTGTCCCCTTCACCAGTCACTTCGTACTTAACAAAAATTGTGGCATTAAGCAATTTTATTTAAAATAGTTAATAAGTAGCTAGACTTACTTAAATACATGAATAAAAAAAATTAACATGATTATTAATCTAATATAATAAAAATAGATGTTGTAACCTTATTCAAAATTGTATATCTAAGTAATAAGAATATTACCTGATGAGTATACGAGCATTCCTATCGACGCAGAAGTTCAGATTGATATAAGAGAGTTAGGAGAGTTTCTTAATTCATCTACAAATGTGATGGAAACGAAACAGAAAGTTTAATTTCTAAACTAGCTAGGGTGAGTGGTGGAGAAAAAACTTTTGTAAACCTAGTAAATAATGATTTGTTATTTGAGTTTATACGAGGGGTTTTATTAGAGATTCTTTAGAGTCCAGAAAGATGTGAGGAATGTGTATTTTGACCCCTAAAGTTTTGGTTATTGTTGTATTTAATAGTGACTTTTTTCCAAAAAAGTATGTCCTAATTTTTTTCCAAAAAAATGATGTCCTAAGCCATTGCATTGATTGTTTTGGCTCAGGGCCGGTACTGATGTGTCGGAACGAAGAAATAAGATTGTTTAAAATCAACTGATAATTTAATTGCAAAATTGATTTATTAACTTATTAGTATTGGATTATCGAATTAACAATTGGTTAATGAATTAAAATTTTATAATTAATGATATAATTAAAATTCTAATAAGCTAAGATGAAAAGTCGAGTATGGCATCCTGCTTCCAAAGATAGGTCAAGCTTTCTCCAATTTGTGCACCCAGATCAAATGGGATTTCCGCAAGGATAACAAGAGTCCTGCACCAAGTGTTAGTGAAATCCTCCAAGTAGAGCTTCAATAATTTTAATATGTATGCAAATTGCAATTGCAAGGACTACTTTAAGCCAACCAACTAAGACAATGTACGAAATTTACCAGATAATTTTTTGTCTATTTAATTTTCATTATTTATTAGATTTAGCAGATACATCACCCGATAATTGCTATCTCTGATACTAAATCAACCAATATCTTATTGGTTGACTAGCGAGTTAGTATTTTAAAAGTCGATACGCAATAAGTCTAACGTTAAGTGTAATTATTCGTCTGATCCACTCAATAAGCAACCCTACGAACAAAAGTGGAGAATTTACTTTACGAATGTTTTAATTTAAAAGATTGTGTTTGAAGTCATAAATTTTGTTTGAAGTTTAACATATTGTTTGTGTAAAAGAAAGAACTTCAAACTGGATTTGGTTATGGAGAATGAAGTCAAGTGAAATTAGGCGATCACTTCGTACATAGTCAAGAATTATTCTTAGCAAATAACAATCATCTTAAGAAGTGCTTTGAGTGATTCAAACTGATCAACAAAAAAACCTATTTCATTGAAAGCTGCTGCTTTGTTCTTGAGTTGGTTAGGTTTGAGTCTTGTGATCTTTAGTTGCAATCTATTTGCAAGTACGACTCAACCATATCGGGGGCCTAAAGTCAAACTCAAATAGAATCAATGGAAGATCTTTTGTAAAAATATCGGTGATCTGATAGTGTGATGGAACATGTAAGACACGTACTTGTCCATGAACAACCTTTTCGCGAACAAAGTGAATATCTATCTCAATATGTTTAGTGTGGTGATGTTGAACCGGATTCCCTGAGAGATATAATGCACTAACATTATCACAATAAATCAATGTCGCCTTCGGAACAAGACAATGGAGCTACAGAAGAAGGTTTCGTAGGTCACGGGTAGGTGTTCAAGAAAAATCGAAAAATCGAACCAAACCGGAAAAATAAACCGACATTTTTTTGGTTTGGTTTTCAATTTTAAAAACCGACGATATTTGGTTTGATTTTGATACAAAAAGATGATTTTTGTTTTTTAACAGTTTGGGGAATGGAAGCTGAACTTCCCTTTGGTTCTCCCCGAAGTCGACCTTTCTTTTTTGAGCCCATTTTTAAGGAACTAGAAAAAAAATAGAAAATTATTTTAAGTAAAAAATGAACCAACCCGACTTTAAATATACCTTTTTGAAATATTATATTTATATATACGTGTGTATTTTTATAAATGTCGTGTGATGGAACATGTAAGACACGTACTTGTCCATGAACAACTTTTTCTCGAACAAAGTGAATATCCATATCAATATGTTTAGTGTGGTGATGTTGAACCGAATTTCCTGAGAGATATACTGCACTACATTATTACAATAAATCAATGTCGCCTTCGGAACAAGACAATGGAGCTCCAGAAGAAGGTTTCGTAGCCAACAAAATTCATAAATCACATTGGCAACTCACCGGTACTCGGCTTCGGCACTGGACCTAGACAATGTAGCTTGCCGTTTAGAGGACCAAGAGATCAAATTGTCACCAAGAAAGACACAATAACCAGATGTGAAGCGTCTGGTATCCGGACATCCACCCCAATCTGCATCTGTGTAGAAAATGTGGATGTTTGTCGAAGACAGATATAGATGCAAGCCATTATCGAGATTGCCCTGAATATAGCGCACAATGCGCTTGAAAACATGTTTAAGACAAAAGGCCAAGCAAGCACCACTAGGCAGAGCGATAGAACTTCTCAGCTTTAATCCTCTATCGGGTTATGTATGAATAGACAAATCTGTTGCACAACATAAGATATGTCGCGTCTCGTGAAAGTAAGATATTGCAGGGCTCCTACAAGGCTGCGGTAATGTGATAGGGTCAGCATACGGCGTGCTAGAAGTAGCACTCAACTTCGATTTAGTGTCAACCGAAGTGAAAGACGACTTACAAGAGGACATGTCAGCCCATCCAATGATCTCTTCTGCATACTTCTTTTGAGACAAAAATAAACTACATGCATGACGTGTTACATTTATTCCCAAGAAATAACCTAATGGCCTCAGTTCTTTCATAGCAAAGTCTGAGCTAAAACAAACATGATAGACTTGCGAAGAGCATCAGAGGAAGTAGTTAAGATAATATCATCCACATACAGAAAAGATGTAAGCCATATCATTACCGTGACAGTAAATGAAGAGAGAATGACCAGACTTGCAGTTAGAAAATCCAATGGTAGAAACATAATATGTAAACTTCTTGTATCAGGTCCAAAGAGCTTATTTGAGCTCATACAATGACTTCTTCAGTAAGCATACATGATTAGGATAAGTGGGGTCTCTGTAACCCATGAGCTGATACATGTACACCGTTTCATTGAGTTCTACATGCAAGAATGCATTTTTTACATCAAGATGATGTAGAGGCCATGCCTTAAAGAGAGCTAGACTTAGTACCGTGTGAATAGTTGGTGGTTTGATTACTGGACTAAAAGTCTCACCACGGTCCACACCAACATGTTGAGTCTTTCCATCACCTCCAATACGGGTTTTATGTCTCTCAAATGTACCATTAGATTTTTTTATGACTAAAAATTTACATAGATCGAATCACATTAACATTAGGAGGACGAGTGCCCAAATTCCAAGTCTTATTATTAATAAGAACATTATATTCATCACTCATAGCCATTTTTCAATTCGGGTCACTAAGGGCAGACACATGATTACGAAGTAGAGGTGATTTGATAATATGAGTGCGAAGATCATATTTTTTATTTGATTTGAAAATTTCATGTTGACTACAAGTGACTAGCCTTTGGGCTGAAATTGGAGTTGGTTGGACATGGTAAGTGGTAATGGACTAACTCGTGATGGGTCCTGAGGTCGAGTGAGAAATGAATGGATTTCACGGGAGTGGGCCGACGTTAAACTTCTCGGAAGTAGATTGCCAGTGGGAGGTGTCGCGGGGCTGGCAGCCACTGGGCTCGAGTAAGCAGGTCGTGGTGGTTGGGCTCGGATAGGAATTGATTGGGCCGAGCTACTAGGATTAGTCGGACTGGCCGAAAGGGTTGGCAAGTCGGGGTGAGATGTTGGGTGGTTTGCGAGGCCAACTGGTGGACCAAATACGGGGACACTCTATCATCAATAAATTTGTAAGTATGAGGCAAGGAAGAATGCATTTTAGCAAAGGGGAAATTTGATTCATCAAATACTACGTGGCGACTCAAGATAATTTTATTTGAGGATAAATCGTAATATTTGTAACCACGGTGATTTGACGGATATCTCAAAAAAATTACGAAGTAGAATAGGGTTGAAGGTTATTGATGGTAGTAGAAGAAAAAAGAGGATAGCATAAGCACTCGAATACCCAGGGATGAGAGTAAGATGGGTCTCTTTGGTATAATATTTTGAGAGTGGATTGATATGTTAATTATTTGCTTGGAAGTATGTTAAGGAGATTGGTTGCAATGTGTAATGCATGATGCCAAAATGATGGTGGTAGAGAGGCATGAGCAAGTAAAGTTCTAACAATGTTATTAATGGTTCGAATTTTTCTTTCCGCTTTTCCATTTTCAGATGAGGTATGTGTACAAGAGAGACGAAAAGATAAATCATTAGTTTTGCAAAACTCTCAAAATGGCCCATTATCAAATTTTCTACCATTATCACATTGAATATTTTTAATGTCCGTTCAAATTGAGAGCGGATGAATGCTAAGGAGAGAAATGTGAAAAAACTTATGACTTTTTAGACAAAGAAAATGTCCACAAGAAATAAGCCAACAAAATAAGATGATATCGATGACCCGAAGAGCTCATAACGGGAGATGTCCAAATATCACTATGGATAATATCAAAAGGCATAATAGTGCAAGAATTAAAAGCAACGAAAGATAATTTAACATGTTTTCCAAGAGAACATGAGCGACAAACATGAGAATTACGATTTCTAGTACACTCAATAAATTTATTTAGTTTAAGGGAGGCAAAAACAGGTGCTCACGGATGACCCAAATGTTCATGTCATAAAGGTGCTAAAGCTACAAAAGTGGATGGTAACGTGGCTCGATGTGTGGTAGTGGTGATTGGATATAGCTCGTCCCGACTATCACATCTCATTAGGCGCATCCCCGTCTGAAAATTTTTCACGGAAAATCTAAAATGATCAAATTCAACAGAAACCGAATTGTCAGTGATACATTTTCTAACTAAAACCAATTTTTTAATCAACTGAGGAGCATAAAGGACATTCTTTAAGGCTAAAGGTGGGTTCGGGGGGTAAGTTTGTATTACCATAATCATAAATTGAAATGTATAATAAACATATTTTTGTAATATTTGAACATTTTTCTATGGTTATGAATCTAGGATAGACAAATGATACATGAATCGTTTAGCTAAATCGCCAAAATTAGGTTTCAAACATGTTTTAAACCTGAATAAAAGAGGTTGTTTGGATGTCAAAAACCGAAAACAAGGAACTGATTTTAGAAGTTAAGTTTAAAACTGATCTGGGGCTATGGAATTATATTGGGCTAAGTGTTGATATTTAAAGGACCTGAATATGGGTCTGAATAACATAACAAATGGATTGCTGAAGTTTTAGACTTAAAATTGGAGTGAAATTGATACTTCAAAGATAATTTTACGGGCTAAACCCAACCAATGGATTCTTAAACTTGATAGAACTATCTTGGACTTGAAATGAGTTTAAGGAATTCTGAATGTTAGAATATAAGTTGAATTTGGGAGACATAACATGCAAAAAGAAACAAAAGCCATCTTGTACTACTTTTTTTTCCAAAACAAAACTGTTATATCATTTGTAAAAACTTGGAAAATATTTTTAAAAAATGCAAGTGGGAATTAATCAATTCGGTTGACTAAATGTGGAGTTCTTCTCAAATTCGCAGGAGTGTTCTTAGTCGGAAATGAAACTACCATGTGCATACTATTTTTGGCGGAATCCTAACTCTTTGTTTTAAAATAAAACTCTTTTGAGTTTTCGAATAAATAAAATGATAAGTATTTTGCGGATATTTAAATATTAAAGCAATTTGGATCATTTTAAAGCATGCTATAGAACTCGTATGTCAACCTATTCTACGGATCTTTAGTATCGGGGTGTTACACATTCTCAGGGATCACCAGAACTCTTACCTTGACTCTGGTTTAGATAGGATTTTTCAATAAATTTAAATAAATCCTTTTCCTAATTTACCTATAAATTAGGTGGCGATTCTAAAAATATTATCCGATTTAGATTACCATCCAAACTCTTAGTTGCTCTTATGTGTTTACCTGCATAAAAGTGAACTGTAACAACTGTTTAGCATGGATATTCAATAAGGGTCACAAGATGGACATAAATAGTTTTCATGTACACAACATGTTGTTTGCCTATGACTTAGAACCAACTATACATATCCAGAATTACAAAGCAAAAGACACAGACCCATATCATTCATGTGTCATACCAACATCCTTCTCTAAAAAAAGATCATTTTTTACAACTTGTATCAAATTTTAAATTCAACAGAGATGGTCACAGGCTAGGCATGCTTTGATTAAACACATATGAATAACATAGGGACATACAAGCAAGTTCAGACTATTTAATTTAACTAAAGTGCACAAATGGTTGTCTATTCCTTAGTAAAACAGAGGCACAGGAAAAGGCTTGTCCAACACAAGAATACAAACAAGGGACCTCACTTTGGTTCTTAGGTTTATCTAGTTCTGAATTAAGACATGAGTGTATGTTTAACATGCTTCAAATTGACATAGATAGGGGGCATGGCATAGACCCATTCAAGACTTAGTCAGGCTTCATATTACACTAACTCATGCTGACAATTATCAGGATTCAACTATTTCTATATGAAGGCAGGGCATATGGAACACTATGCACACAAACATAGTTTTAGTAGAAACATATAGAAGGATTCATGAGTTTGGACAATATTTAGAGATCCTAGGATAGATAGAGTCAAGGTGCTAATGTTTCATGGCTCAAGGCGATATTACAAGCAGTCCATACTTTTCAGAAGTACCAAACAGTAACAAACAAAACTTAAGCCCTAGATGACAGATATTAGGCTGACCACAGAAGTTGTAACAAGCTTGGATCACATCATACCCAACAATGATGAGATCAACATGGGCAAATAAGCTAAGAAAAGTTATTACACTTGCAACATGTGATTCAAAAGAGGTATTCTTAGCAGCATAGGAGTCAAGACTTGGCTTCTAAATGTGCGCACACACACTAAACTTATTTTGAACTAGCAGTGATGAAAGTGTTTATGATAAACTAAGTGTACCCTAAATGATCCTTTAAACACCTACATCTTCCATATTCAGGTCCAGTAACCTATTTAACTATCTCAAAACCTTTACTTATTTCCCTAGGTTGTGTTTACATGTCATGTTTGATCTCATGCCTTTACTTCAGCCGCGGACCTGTTGTGTGCAGGCTTGTGCACGCGAACAAGTAGGGTTTTTTTTGCAGTGCTATTTTTCACTTTTGAACAAGCACAACATTCTCATTTTCTTATACAACGCTGTGATTTTTTTTTCCGAACAACCACTACCAGAAACGTAGATCCACCCCTGCTTTACTTAGCCCTAACAGATGCACAACATAGGTACCTCATTTTAGAACCATCAATGGGTGAGTGTCCTAAGTCCATTTTCTTTATCTTGTTTATACTTAGTTGAGCCTTTCATGTCAACATTACTACAAAGTCATTTATTATCATCAAACTTACTCGAACATTTATTAATTAACTCTATTAATGTCTAGACAGGCTCATGATCATTCAAGTTATAACTTAAGCACTCAGATCACCCTTGTTTAAGCTATACATTATATGGCCAGATTCATGGTTCTAAAATTACACTAACCTATCAAAACAGAGCATCAAAGTCAACTTAGCCTTAAAACAATAATGAATACCAGCTAACACAAGCCTGGGCTTGGCCGATTTAACACAAGTGAAACCCAAATATTTCATTAAAACGAATTTTAAATAAATACGGTCATATATTTGCAAATGTGGTCATATTTTAAAATAAAAAATAATTGATTAATTTTATAAATAGCCTAATTAAAATAAAACTTTGTTTTAAGCCCGCATTTGATGCTAATTAGGATTTAGCAATTTAAATCGTGCATAAATACTTTTAATTTTTAAAACATGATTTTAAATTGAGGTATAAATTCCATTGTCGCATTTAATTTAGATAATTTCCCGACATTGACAGAGTGGGACATTAATTCCTTTAAATTAAGGTTTTTTTAAACAATTAAATTTATAATTGTATGTTAAAATTCTAAAATCGTGATTAATGATCAAAATATTATAAATTAGGATATGATACACAATATATATATATATATATATATCATATGATATTTTATCAAATGAAATGACAAAATATTTCCGATAATTTATAAAATCATATTCATCTTGTAAAACGTATATTTCACTCCATCTGTAATGCGAAATCCTTGAATAATTAAATAAAAAATTTAGAAGGTAAAATTAGGTGTCAACACCCTCATTATTCCCTCCATTGACACTGGCTTCTGCATTAGAACTGGTTTGTTGGTGTTGGATCCTGAAGCATTGAGTAGGTTCAGGATATGGTTTAATTGGTCTTTAGTAAAATTAGGTGTTGTGTTCACTAACACCCTGAGACATGTACCGAAAGACATATATATACAAGTTATAATAAGAGAATTATATTCCTACTTTACATTTAAATCTCTATTATATACAATTAAGGTAATAGAATAATTCTAATTATGGTACAAGACTAAGTCTACCAAATATACAATAATAATACAATAATAATGTCACTGTTCACGGACCCCACTGCCCGTGTGGACCCCATTCTCTAACATGTACCATCTAGTTGCTCCCATGCTGCTTCTCTCACCTTGTACTATGTATCCATGACATGCATGTGTGTTCAAGTCTCTAGCTGCACTCATATTGCTACTATCTCCTTGCACCGTGTAACCATGTCCCGTAGTATTCATGTGAGAACCACCAACTTCACTATTTTTGCTCTTAGATTTAAAGTCTGCAGAATATCCTATTAGCTTATAACAAGTCTCCTTCGCATAGCCCTTCGGATGACAAAATTCACATTTCAGCAACTTATAACATTGGTCTCTAGTGTGCCCCTTCATATGACAAAAATCACACTAAGTTATCATTTCTCCGTGGTCTTTGATTCATTGGGTTGGATGTGTTCATAGCAGTAAACAATACAGTAGGATCCATAAGTAGAGTACTGCATAACTCCCTCCTGCTATTATTTTTTTGCTCTCATTTTGGATCAACATTGCATAAGCCTAGTTTATGCTAAAAAATTTTGATTTTAGCAACATCTGGATTCTTTCTTATCTATAACCTTTATTTAGTCCCATCAAAAACATGATATTGAAGTTGCACTGCAGTCACAGGGTCAGGTGGAATGATAGAATCATACTCATTCCACATATCCTTCAACCTTATGTATTACACAAAGATTGAAGATGTGTCTTGTGTGAGTGAAAATCTCCTTATGCAATTGATATATTCTGGATCCATTGACTTTAGTTCTTCCCAAAACTAGATGTGCACTAGAACAAAACAGAATTCCAATCACTAATTCCTTCACAATATTTCTCATTATTGGTGAAATTACTATTGCATTGCATCGATCCAGTGTCATATCTGATTTGTTCCATAAGTGTCTCGTTTGACTGATCCATCAATGAAATCAATCTTAATTCTTCCCTTAAAATCCAATTGCATAGTACGACTTCATAGATCACAATTCTCTATTTCTACCAATTGAATTCCAACCGAAAGTGAACCAAGTCCATCAGATGCATAGAGAAAGAGTGGATGATTGTAATTCAGCTCGATCTCAGCATTATTCTGTAGAGTTTGCACTCGATCACCAGATTCATCAATCAACATAGATTTTTTTTTTGAAATTGAATCAAAATTAAACTAATTGATTATAAAATTAAAACAAATAAAAATGTTCGATACTGTTTGATTGGAAAATGCCTTAATTATATGCATATCCTTGAAGAAAACTCATAGATTCGATCAATAATGCTCTGATACAATGATAACTTTCATCAATTTCATCATGCAATTATCAACTAACAAAATTCAAAGAGATTTAGACTAAACTAGAAGAACTCGTGAAGAGAAGAAGCAGAACCAGTGAAAGGAAATGAGAGAAAAGTGATTTGAGAAAATATCTTCTCTTAGCTTCATATTCACAATGATTTTACATTTATATACAAGTTCTTCCACTAACTCATGTGAGTTGTCAACTAAGTCACTAACTACAACTAATTATAACTTAACTTTAACTAACACTTCTAGCCTTAAGTAACTTCACTAACAACCTAACTAACTCCCTGAAATCAAGAGATTGTTGTACACGTCATGAGCTCCTTTACACACATTCAGTTCCACTCCTCACTTGGAGGGATCAATTAAATTCAACCACCTTGAAACAAATATACTAAGCACATTCACTTGCATGGTTGCTACCTATTGTATTGTATTACGTTAGTTTGAATATAATATTTATTTTGATTGTTCTTTAAATTTTATTGTATCTTATCATTAAATCCATCATTATTGAATATAATATTTATGTAAGGACTGATTTGGTGTGATCGCGTCGTTACCTTATTCATTTCTCATTTCTGTCTTTGCTTATTATCATCTTATTTTATCATTTACCCTACATTTTCTATAAATAGCTCTACCTCGTACCCCTACCCTACTTTTGTTGTGAGTTTATCCTTCAAACTGATGATGATACTGTTGGAAATTTGTTTATTAAATGTGAATAAAGTTAATCCTATTAATTATGACTCGAACAATTGGGGCCCCGCACGTCTAAAATATTGTTTCCACACACGTTATTAGGCATATTTTATATACACTTTTGAGTCATTTTTAATTAGTATTTTTCCCATTTTCGTTGAAATTAGTATCGTGTTAGGGTCATTTTTCTTTCTTTAGAGTCACATCGGTCTTAAATGAAGAAATGGCGAAAAGAAGATGAAATGAGCATAATTGAGATGGAATTGCACAATAAAAGGCCAAGAAATGAAGCCTAAGAAGTCCCGGGAATCATAGAAGAAATCTGACGAAGTCCCGAAGCAAAAAGGATGATCAGGACCGCGGTGCCATAATTACTGAGAAGCCGCATTACTTTCGGCACCGCGGTACTGCAGAATGGCACCGCGGTGCCGAGGCGTAAAAATCACGTTCTGGACCGATTTTGACACGGTTTTTAGGGTCCGAAATCCATATTTTTTCAACTATAAAATCCCTAAATTCTAGCCTCATTATTCATCTGGGATCTTACATCTCACATCATACTTTGGAGAGGAAAAAAAGGCTACAGCACAAGATTGGAGACAACTTTGGTTCAAGTTTCTTTTATTTTCTTTGTTTTTATTTCAGTTTATGTTGGTTTGTATTAGTTCTTGACATGACATCGTTTAGGAGCTAATTACTTTATTAGGATTTTCCTATTGAATCGCTTGAAACTCTATTTCATAAATTAATGCATTAGTTTGATTTCTTCTTCACTTGATTAAGATTTATTCAATATTGGTATGAATGTTTGATAGTTAACTGATCACTAATTATCATAATCTATATGATTTTGAATCAAGAACCGAGATGAGAGATTTGGATATGCTGTAATTGAATAGACATAGGTTAAAATCGCGGACGAATGTACCCCGATACTTGTGTAGCATTATAGGTTATTGTTCTTAATCCTCCTATGTGGTAAAACCTATCATAGAAATATAGAAGGTTTCTGCACTGGGGTTGAACGATTATATATCCTAACTGGAATATAAGGCAGTCTAGGTAACCGCTATCTTAACGTAGAAGAAGAAGTCATTCTAGTTGCATTATGAAAAGAGTGGATAGTTGAGGATATTGGAAGCCCTTATTCCTTCATAACTGATTTAAACCAAAGTATTATCATAATTAGTTTATTTTCTGCAATTACTTAGTCTTAGTTATTAGATAAAAATACAAACAAATTAACGTTCACCAAATAGAAACTAAAGCTTAGATAATCAGTACTTGATAACCAGTCTCTGAGGACGATATTCGGTCTTACCAGACTATATTACTTGTAACGATACGTACACTTGCGTGAGCACGTGGAAATCGGCTAACACACGTGCACATAAAGTATCAAAGATCGTAATTTCCTTAATGGAAGAGATATTGGTACGTTTACGAATTGTTTGAGACATAAGATAATAGATGGTTATTGGTCAAATGACAATGGTTTCACGTTGGTAAATGAAGGAAGACGTGTACAATGTGTAAAATATGAAACGAGTCTGGAAAAATGTCGCGGAGCCTCAAAGGGTCGCAGCGCCTTAACGTCAGAGTCGCGGCGCCGGAGCGCCGCGACGCCTCTCTGCAGGGCCGCAGCGCTGTGGACGTTTCAGACCATTGGAGAAGACATTAAATCTGATTTTTGGGCTAACTTTGGAGCTTTAATTCTCCATTATTTGGCTCATGAATTCAATCATTATTTGATTGAATTGTAACGCCACAATCAAGGCTATTATATGGTCTTTATTGGTCATTACTGTCATGTGCAAGGTCATCTTCTCCATACTATAAAATGGAGCCTTGGCCTCATTTGCAAAACACACTACACATAACAATTTCAGAAATTATCTTTCTCTCTTGGAATCACCAAATACTCAAAGATTTTTCTTCCTAAGCGAACACTTGAGTTTCCTCAATCAAACGGTGTTGCTGAACGCAAGAACTGAACATTAAAGAAAATGATGAATGATTTACTCATCAATTCAGACCTCCCTCAAAACATGTAGGGAAAAGTTGTCCTTACCGCTAATAAGATTATTAACAGAGTCCCACACAAGGGTCAGGACAAGACTCCATACGAACTATGGAAAGGAGAGAAACCCACCTATAAATACTTGAAGGTGTGGGGCTGTCTGGCCAAGGTAGAAGTACCTAAGCCAAAGCAGGTCAATATAGGACCTAAGACTGTGGATTGCATATTCATCGGATATGTCAATAACAGTAGTGATTATCGCTTCCTAGTGCATAAGTCGGATGTACCGAACATTTATGTAGGTACGATCATGGAATCAAGGAACGCGTGGTTATTTAAAGACACGTTTACTAAGAAGGAAAGTAACATAACCTCTCATAAATGAAGTTATGAACAAACCTCTGAGGATCCAGGAGTAGCTGACTACCCAGATCTAAACGGTTCAAATCTAGTGAATACAGAAGTGGCTGATTATCCGGAATCCAATGTTTCAGATTCTCAAGACTTGGAAAACTCAGAGATGGAACCAAGATGAAGCAAAAGGTCCTGGAAGGATAAGTCTTTCGGTCCAGACTTTGTAGCTTATTTAGTTCAAGACGAACCACGAACAATTGCAGAAGCATTATCGACCCCAGAAGCACCGCTCTGGAAGGAAGCTATAGAGAGTGAGATAGAGTCCATCCTGCACAACCAAACATGGGAGTTGATTGATCTTCCTCTGGGACACAACCTTTGGGTTATAAGTGGATCCTCAAACGAAAGTTAAAGGCGGATGTATCTATCGACAAGTACAAGGCTAGGTTGGTAGTCAAGGGCTATCGCAAAAAAGAGGGCCTTGATTACTTCGACACCTACGCTATGATGTCCAGAATGACATCCATACGTATGTTCATAGTTATCGCCGCCTTGCAGGATCTTGAAATACATCAAATGGATATCAAGACAGCCTTCCAAAATGGTGATTTGGAAGAAGAAATATATATAGACCAACCCGAGAGGTATGTGGTTCCAGGACAAGAGATAAAAGTGTGTCGGCTTGTCAAATAATTGTACGGGCTGAAACAGGCCCCTAAAAAATGGCACGAGAAAATTTATAGTACCCTACTCTCAAAAGGGTTCGCCATTAATGGATGTGACACATGTGTTTACATGAAAGGAAATGTCGATTCTTTCGTCATGATATGCCTCTATGTAGACGACTTGTTGATCACTAGAAGCAGTCTTAGGACAATCCTAGAGACTAAGAACATGCTAAAACAATATTTTGACATGAAAGATATGGGCATTGCAGATGTCATCTTAGGGATCAAGATCTCTAAGACATCTGACGGACTGGTCTTGTCTCAATCTCACTACATCGAGGATGTACTGAATAAATTTGGGATGTTCGACAGTTCACCGGTAATGACACCATTGGATATAAGTAAAAATATTGACAAACATTTTGGTGTGCCCGTACAACAGGAGTGGTATGCGCAGGTTATTGGTAGTCTGATGTATATCGCAAGCTGCACTCGGACCTGATATCGCTTATTGATCGTTATATTTTATATACACTTTTAGAGTCATTTTTAGTTAGTATTTTGCCCATTTTGTGTAAATATGTGTCGTGTCAGGGTAGTTTTTCTTCCTTTTGAGTCAAAACAGTCAAAAATGGAGAAATGATGAAAAAAAAGAAGAGAAAATGAGCTTATTTGAGGTGGAATTGGACACTTAAAGGGCCAATAAATGAAGCCTAAGAAGTCCCGGGAAGTATAGAAGAAATTAGACAAAGTCCGGACGAAGAAAAGACGAAGAAATGAAAAATCGCCCGAAATATGCTACAGGCGCCGCGGTGCCCCAACCTCCGCGAGCCAAATCTTCAGTAATTTTGGCGCCGTGGCGCGAGACTGCAGGGCCGCGGCGCTGACGCGTGAGGGATTTTTCCGATTCTGGGACGAATTTGACACGTTTTCAGGGTCCGAAAGGGACAACTTTTCCTAGCTATATAATCCCTAAACCCTGCTGATTCCATTCATTCATTCCATCATTGTACATACAACACAACTCTTGGAGGCTAGAAGGCTTTGAGACCTAGTTCAAGTATTTTCTTTTTCTTTTTCTTTTTCTTTTTCTTTGTTTTATTCTAGTTCATGTTGGATATTGTATTAGTTCTTAGCGTGACTATGGCTAGGAGCTAATTACTTTGTTTGGGTTTTCCTTTCAAATCGCTTGAACCTCATTTTTATGATTTAATGCATGGTTTTGGTTTCTTCTTTATATAGTTGAGATTTATTCAATAATTATTTTGATTGCTTGGTAATTAACTGATCACTAGTTATCATCACATATATGATTTCGAATAGAAATCTGAAAGGGGAGTTTCTGAATATGTTATAGTTGAATAAACATAGGTTAAAATTGTGGACGAAAATACCCCGATACTTGTGTAGTTTAATAGGTTATTGTTCTTAATCCTCCTTTGTGGTAAATCATATCATCGAAAGATAGAAGGGTTCTGCATCGGGGTTGAGTGTTTATATATCCTAACAAGAATATAAAACGGTCTAGTTAACCTGCTATCTCAACATAGAAGAAGAAGAACCTTTATTATTTCATTAAAGATTAAGGCGAGTGGATAGTTGAGGATCTTGGAAGCCCTAATTCTACATCATAACTGATTTAAACCAAAGTATTTTCATAATTAGTTTATTTCCTGCAGTAGTTTTAATTATTAGTCTAAAAACCCAAACCAATTTACGTTCACCAAATAGAAACTAAAGCTTAGATAATCGGTAATTGAAAACCAGTCTCTGAGGACGATATTCGGTCTTATCTAGACTATATTACTTGTAACGATATGTACACTTGCGTTAAGCGTGTAGATAAATCGCGATCACTTATACAGTCAATAAATTGGCTAGGTTCACCCGTAATCCAAGTGAGGATCACTGGAAAGCATTGAATAGGGTATTACAGTTCCTGAAGTTCACGCTAAAGTTCAGGTTACACTATTCGAGATATCCAGCTGTACTAGAGAGGTACAGTGATGCAAATTGGATATCTGATAGCGAAGACATCAAGTCCACCAGCGGATATATTTTTACAATCGGTGGTGGAGTTGTGTCTTGAATCCTCTAGGCAAACCCTTATTGCCCGATCCACGATGGAGTCGGAATTTATCGTCTTAGACAAAGTTTTAGGACGGTGTCCAATTGCTCACGCAAGTGTACATATCATTCCAAGTAGTATAGTCTGATAAGACCGAATATCGTCCTCAGAGACTGGTTTCTAATTACCGTTCATCTATTTTATATTATCTATTTAGCAATCGATAATAGAGTTGGGTTTTTTTGTTTAACTACTAGAATAATTGCAAGAATTAACTAAATTATTGAAGTTGTAATCAGTTATGAAGAAATTAGGGCTTCCAAAATCCTCGACTATCCACTATATTCAATCTTTAATGCAACTAGAATGACTTCTTCTTCTACGTTAAGATAGCGGTTAACTAGACTGTCTTATATTCCAGTTAGGATATATAATCGCTCAACCCCAGTGCAGAACCCTTTTATATTTCTATGATAGGATTTACCACATAGGAGGATTAAGAACGGTAACCTATAATGCTACACAAGTATCGGGGTACTTTCGTCCGCGATTTTAACCTATGTCTATTCAATTACAGCATATCCAAATCTCTCCTCTCGGTTCTTGATTCGAAATCATATAGATTATGATAATTAGTGATCAATTAACTATCAAACATTCATACCAATTATTGAATAAATCTTAAACAAGTGAATAAGAAATCAACTAATGTATTAAGTCATGAAATAAAGTTTCAAGCGATTCAAAAGGAAAGCCCTAATAAAGTGTTTAGCTCCTAGCCATAGTCACGCTAAGAACTAATACAATTTCAAACATAAACTGAATTAAAAAGAAAGAAAGAAAAGTACTGCGAACTAAATTCTTCAATTGTAGCTTTCAATCCTTGCCCTGTGATGTGTTGTGTGTTAGAATGACCACCCCTTTCCTAGAATAATCCCTAGGGCTTTTAGTATATTGCAATTTTCGTGCCCTATGGACCCTTCTGCCCTCGGCCAAATTAACCTCGGATTCTCGATTTCCGTATCGGCGCCGTGGCGCCCAAAGTTCTGTGGCTTCTCTGATGTTATGGCGCCGCGGTCCTGCTGACCGGCACCGCAGCGCTGCCTGGATTTCGTCTGGGTCTTCAATTTCTGTCATTTTCGACCTTGGATTCCTCCTCTTATGCCCATTCTTCGTTCCTTTTCGTCATTTTGCCTTTTTGAACCGCTGTGACTCAAAAGAAAAAAAACAAACCTAATACTATACTGAACAGAATAAAAACGAGTAAAATACTAACTAAAAATGACTCAAAAAGCGTATAAAAATATGCTTAACAAATACCCCTATACTTAATTTTTGCTCGCCCTCGAGCAAAGATCAAAGCGAAAACAAAGAACAAAAACAAAAGACTCAAAGACTCAAATCACGCAGCTGCACAAGATTACTTAGAAACACATGAACGTCAGTTGGGATAATATGTAGGAACATATGTAGCATGAATTTAGCAATCTAGAATTTCAAGTCAGATATTTCGCAAATTTATTTCAGTCACAATCAATGGAAGCATGAATACCCAAGTTATGCATGTCAATTTTTTTTCATTTTTTTTCTCAACGTTCCATGGGCCTATTTATTTGCTATTCTCCACTAATCATGGACGTACATACTAGAGATCTTCAGGACTTTTCAGTGTTGTAATATAGGCTTAGGCAGGGGTAAATAAAATTTGGCATTTAGGCTCAAATTACGTACCATAAGCGTTTTTCTCATTCAACCATTTTGTCCTTCTTTTTGGTATTCTTTTCCGTCCATACCTATCATTCCCCTCTTCTCTTTTGAGAGCATGAAACACATTCACATAGGCACCTCCAAACTTAAACTTTTACATTTTTTTATTGGGGTGCATCACTTTTTCACTCTCTTTCAATTTTTTTTCTTTTCATCTCTCTTCAATTACTGCTTATGGTACACAAGGGGACATGGGGTGTCAAAGAAATAACTTCTATTTTAGGCTCAAAGGGGCTGACTGGGGATACAATTTATTGTCAGGGTAGGTAATGAAGGGTAAGAAGGGTTAACAAAGAAATGCCTGAATCATTTTTCTAACATGCACATCCTAACTATTTCGCCTCAAATAACAAGCAGCAGACATCACAGATGTTTTTCACAATTGAAAATACACATGCTAAGCACAGAATACTCCAAATAATCAGGTTTTCATGAATCTTTGGCATATCTAACTTAAACACACAAATTTTAGCTTCTCATTCCATTACATTATCCACTTACTTCATTAGGCGTTCCAAATAAACACAACATGCATGATCATAAAAAAAATGACTCATATAAAACACACAAAAAAAAAAAAGACTCAACAATAGACACACAAAAATAAAATAAGAACTCCCCCCCCCCCAAACTTAAACGACACATTATCCCAAATATGTAAGACTCAAAAATAAAAGGGACGACTTACAGACAACAGCGGTTCAAAATGGTGGTGGTGGTGGCGGATACTGCATTTCGGAGAAATTTCTCATTGGAGCCGCGGCCCTGCATTTTGGAGCCGCAGATCTTATAACCTCGCAGCCTCCCGTAACTTTCTTGCGGCTGCATCGATTTCCTGCCTTTCACGTTTTTCCGTGCTTCTAGTCCAATTCTTTCACCTGTCATCACAACGCAAAAAAAATACCGAAAGTGAGACTGTTCTATTTAAACTAAATTGCATAATTTAAATATTGGGTTGCCTCCCAAGTAGCGTTGTCTTTAACGTCTTGTAGCCGGACGCAGGTTCCTTATCAAATCATTAGGGTAAATTAACCCCACAACCTATCCAATTAAAAATTATGTTCCTCTTCCTCACTCTATTTTTCTTTTTCACTTCATTGAGTTCAGTAAGATTTACCTGTTTGTCAGCTTTCATGTCATGAACTTTTGTTGCAGCTTTCAAACTAGTTTGTGGGTTCACAGTTATAAGAATGATCTCCCTAGTTTTGGTCTATGCTTCTTTGAACTGCGTGTCGGTTGTCTTCTACTGAAGCACTTGTTCTTTGGTGGGACTCAATGGTGGATTTGAACACCTTGAATACCATCTCTTCTTCATGAACCCGTAGTCTTAATTCTCCCTTCTCCACATCGATTAGGGCTCTACCCGTTGCAAGGAATGGTCTCCCCAAAATGATGGGTATTTCATCATCTCATCCATGTCAAAAATTAGGAAGTCTGCTGGGAAGAAGAACTTTCCCACCTTGACAAGCACATCTTCCACTATGTCTCTGGGGTGCACCACGGTTCGGTCAGCCAGCTGCAGATTAACTGTGGTTGGTTTGGCTTCCCCAAACCCAATCTCTTGAACACAGACTGAGGCATGAGATTGATATTATCCCCTAAGTCACAAAGTGCCCTGTTGCATGTTATTTTGCCAATAGTGCAAGGCAGGGTGAAGATTTCTGGATCTTTCAACTTAGGAGGCAGTTTCTTTTGTAAAATGGCGCTGCACTACTCTGTCAACGCTACTGTCTCATAATCCGTCAACCTTCTTTTTTTTCCAAGTATCTTCTTCATGAATATAAAGTAATCGGGCATTTGTTCTAACGCCTCAATAAAGGGGATATTGATGTGAAGCTTCTTAAATACCTCCAAAAACTTGGAGAACTGCTTGTCTATGGCCTTCTTTTGGAGCCTTTGAGGGTAAGAGATTCTATTAGTGTATTCCCTCAAAGGTGCTGGTGGAGCTTTCTCAACTGTAGGGCAGTCCTCAGTAACCCCCTCATTTCCTTCCTCAACTGCTTTCTCACCCTCTTTCTCATGAACCACTGCGGGTTGGGGAGCAACCTTCTCCAACTGCTTTCCACTCCTTAACAACACTGCCTGACACTGCTCTCTTGGATTGACTTCTGTGTTGCTTGGGAGAGTACATTGCGGCCTGTTGGTTACCATCTTCGTCAGTTGCCCAACCTGCGTTTCCAGGTTCCTGAGAGAGGACCTGGTTTCAGACATGAACTGATTCTGCAAATTGGTGAGTGTAAGCAATGCGACTCACCATCAAGCCTCGCAGTATGTAGGTGGTCTAAACTGCTGGGATGAGGTAGTCTGATTTTGTGCTTGCTGGTTCTGGTAATTACCTTGATATGGTTGATGTTGGGCCTGGTCGTTCCTCCACGAAAAGTTAGGGTGATTTCTCCACCCTGGATTGAATGTGTTGGAATTATAAGGCCGCTGAAAGTTCTCAACTGCCTGAACCTGCTCCATGGGCACATTATTAGGATCCACCGCTGTGCACCTGTCAAAAGAGTGTGGGCCCCCGCAAATCTCACAATTCACAGGCATCTGGATTGCATTCACCGACATAGTATTCTGCTGCAGTTGCTTTGTCAAGAGGGCCACCTGCGCATTTAATGTTGTGATATCATCTATCTCATGTATGCCCATAGTCTTCCTGCTACTCGCAGACCTGTCATCTGATCCTTGATGATTATTGGCAGATATGTCCTCTAGTAACTCATGTGCCTCATTGGTACTCTTCCTCATGAACGCTCCTGCTGCTGCATCATCAATTATGGTACGAGTAGTACCACTCAACCCATTATAAAAAATGTGAACCAACATCCACTTCTCTACGCCATGATGGGGGCATTTTCTCTGTAAATCCTTAAATCGCTCTCATGCATCATACAACAACTCTTCATCTACCTGATAGAAATTGTTCAACTCTCCCCTTAACTTTGCTGCCTTTGAAGGAGGGAAGAACTTTGCAAGAAACCTTTGGGCTAGGTCCTGTCAGGTGGTGACGGAGTTGGCAGGTAGTGAGTTCAACCAGCTCTTGGCTCTGTCCCTAAGTGAGAACGAGAAGAGCCTCGGTCTAATGGAATCGTCAGTGACGTCATTGTACTTGAAAGTGGCACACAGCTCCAGAAAGTTGGCAATGTGTTTGTGGGGGTCTTCAGATGGAAATCCCCCAAACTGTACTATGTTCTGGACCATGCTCAGGATGGCTGGCTTGATCTCAAAGTTGTTTGCCTTATTCGGGAGTCCGACGACGTCTGCGCACCAAGAATCGGGCGTAACATAGTCTCCTAAGCTTTTTCCATCGAACTGGATCGCTCCCTGCATTTTCAGGACCCTCATTGTTCGCCCCATTTTGATTCGGTGATTGGTTGTCCATGGTCACTGAATCAACTATCCTTTTATTTCGCCAGTTTTGCTTGCACATTTTCTCAATTTCAGGGTTGAAGGGAACAAGTGTATTTGCTCCTCTCCTTCTTCGCATACACTAAATTCCTGAAATAGACCAAAATCAACAAACAATCAAGGCAACAGGGTTCTAACAGTAAAAATAAAAATTAAAAATAAAGCCAAAGTAGAAATAAAAATAGATGGTTCGATATTAGAAGTACGCCAGTCGCCGGCAATGACACCAAAAACTTGTTAGTACGGTGTCCAATTGCTCACGCAAGTGTACGTATCGTTCACAAGTAGTATAGTCTGATAAGACCGAATATCGTCCTCAGAGATTGGTTTCTAATTACCGTTCATCTATTTTATGTTATCTATTTAGCAATCGATAATAGAGTTGGTTTTTTTTGTGTAACTACTAGAATAATTGCAAGAATTAACTAAATTATTGAAGTTGTAATCAGTTATGAAGGAATTAGGGCTTCCAAAATCCTCGACTATCCACTCAATTCAATCCTTAATGCAACTAGAATGACTTCTTATTCTACGTTAAGATAGCGGTTAACTAGACTGTCTTATATTCCAGTTAGGATATATAATCGCTCAACCCCAGTGCAGAACCCTTATATATTTCTATGATAGGTTTTACCACATAGGAGGATTAAGAACAGTAACCTATAATACTACACAAGTATCGGGGTACTTTCGTCCGCGATTTTAACCTATGTCTATTCAATTACAGCATATCAAAATCTCTCCTCTCGGTTCTTGATTCGAAATCATATAGATTATAATAATTAGTGATCAATTAACTATCAAACATTCATACCAATTATTGAATAAATCTTAAACAAGTGAATAAGAAATCAACTAATGTATTAAGTCATGAAATAAAGTTTCAAGCGATTCAAAAGGAAAGCCCTAATAAAGTGTTTAGCTCCTAGCCATAGTCACACTAAGAACTAATACAATTCCAAACATAAACTGAATTAAAAAGAAAGAAAGGAAAGTACTGCGAACTAAAGTCTCCAATTGTAGCTTCCAATCTTTGTCATGTGATGTGTTGTGTGTTAGAATGACCACCCCATTTCCTAGAATAATCCCTAGGACTTTTAGTATGTTGCAATTTTCTTTCCCTATGGACCCTTTTGCCCCTGGCCAAATTAACCTCGGATTCTCAATTTCTGTACCGACGCCGCGACTTTGCAAACTGGCGCCGTGGCGCCCAAAGTTCTGTGGCTTCTCTGATGTTCCGACGCCGCAGTCCTGCTGACCGGCGCCGCGGCGCTACCTGGCTTTCGTCCGAGTCTTCAATTTCTGTCATTTTGGGCCTTGGATTCCTCCTCTTATGCCCATTCTTCGTTCCTTTTCGCCATTTTGCCTTTTTGAATCGCTGTGACTCAAAAGAAAGAAAAACAAATCCAATATTATACTAAACACAACAAAAATGAGTAAAATACTAACTAAAAATGACTCAAAAAGTGTATATAAAATATTCTTAACACAAAGCGGTTGAAGAAGCTGAGTGACTTCATGATTTCTTAGAGGATGTCCCATGTTGGGATAAACCCGTATCTTCTGTAATGATCCACTGCGATAGTCAGTCGGCTCTAGAAAGGGCACGAAGTTCTATGTACAATGACAAGTCTCATCATATTCGACGGAGACATGAGTCTGTTAGGCAGCTGATCACCTCGGGTGTTATTTCCATTGATTACATAAAATCTAAGGAAATTATCACAGATATCTTGACGAAGGGAATACCCAGAGATCAGATGTTTTGTCTGTCTAGGGGGATGGGCTTAAAACCCAATCAATAAGAACCGATATAGTGGACACCCAACCTTACAGACTGGAGATCCCAGGAATAAGGTTCAATGGAAAACTAAATTGTAAAGGTTCAGTTGAGCGCTTCGGTGGAAGAAAGAGCACTTCGGATAATGATTTCTTCTTAAGAAACATAATCCAAGGTTGTTCCCATGATAGACATAAAGTGCAACCCGTAGAGGGGTAAATGATAAGTTTTCAAACCTTTAATGATCCTCAACGGTTGAGGTTAGATTGGGGAAACTTTTAATGGTTCCTAACGCTTGTGTAGCGCGGTATTGCAGGATACCTTGTAGGAGACCACCTATTTAAGTGCGAGGACAGGCCGCCTCAAATGAACGCATTAAGAATCCAAGTGTGTCCACGGCCCACGACGGACAAAAACATAAAGAAAGATAGAGTAAGGAAAGATGTTGTGTTGGTACCATTGTCTTGGTATATACTAAACACTGACGGTTCATGACATCATGTTCACCGCGCAGTAAATATGTCCGATGGTATTCTACTATGGAAGGTTCAAAGCTACAGATACCTCTCCAGATGCAACATCGATCCGCCGAAAGATTGCGAGAAAGGTACCGTGTGCGTGCGCCAAAATCTCTTCCAAGAGGGGATTGTTGGAAATTTGTTTATTAAACGTGAAATAAAGTTAATCCTATTAATTATGACTCGAACAATTGGGGCCCCACACGTCGGAAACATTGTTTCCACACACGTGCACATAAAGTACCAAGGATCGTAATTTCCTTAATGGAAGAGATATCGGTACGTATACGAATTGTTTGAGACGTAAGATAATAGATGGTTATTGTCCAAATGACAATGGTTTCACGTTAGTAAATGAAGGAAGACGTGTACAATGTGTAAAAGATGAAACAAGTCTAGAAAAACGTCGTGGAGCCTCGAAGGGCCGCAACCCTTAACGTCAGAGTCGTGGCGCCTCCCTACAGGGCCGCGACGTTGACGATGCCCAAAACTCTCTGAAGTTTCGGCGCCGCGGTGCTGTGGACATTTCAGACCGTTGGAGAAGACATTAAATCTGATTTTTGGGCTGACTTTGGAGTTTAATTCTCAATTATTTGGCTCATAAATTCAGTCATTATTGAATTGTAACTCCACAATCAAGGCTATTATATGGTCTTTATTGGCCATTACTTAGCCATGTGGAAGGTCATCTTCTCCACACTATAAAATGGAGCCTTGAGCTCATTTGCAAAACCCACTACACTTAACAATTTCAGAAATTGTCTTTCTCTCTTGCAATCACCAAACACTCAAAGATCTTTCTTCCTAAGCGAACACTTGAGTTTCTTTTGCTCACTTGTTTGGTTGTTGTTTTATCTTGGAAGATAAGTTGTCATTACACCGTTGAAAAGGATATACGGGACAATATTATCTTAAGGATAGATTGAAAAATCAATCGACTCAGCAAACTATCTTGTTTGTTTATTTCCAGATTTCTAACATCTTTGTTGTTGTTTGTTACATTCTTATTTCCTTGTTACTACACATTTCTTTCACATATACAATATGTAACGAAGGAAAACGATACAATTTATTCAAACATTGTATTTATCAATATAATACAATATAATATAATACAATACAATACAATATACGATATATTATGAAACAATTAGTAACAACCATCCAATATGTAACCCAATATACAATAAGTCAGTCAATGAATCAGTTCAGAAAACTTTTTTTATTTACCTAATTCATTTTCTAATATGTAATCCAAAAACCAAATCAGATATAAATTACAAATTATAATTAAATCATTCTGAAATTGAAAACCTTGCAGCAATAATAAAGTACCAAGCATTTTTAAGGGTTTTCAATTGTTTTACTTTTTGTTATGATCAGTTTTAACATTTTCATTCAAACTTGTAACTTTTAATAAATATTTTTTCGTTCGTTTCCTCATTATTATTCTTTTTTATTTTCACTTGATGACTGATGCAATTTTTTTGTGTCTAAAAGAAATTATTTGAATTTTATTATATTAAGAAAAGTACATAAAAAGATATGGTATATGATATATGATATAAGAAAAGTACATGAAAATATACCTAAAAATAGAAGGTATATATATAATAGTGCAATATACATAATATATAAGTACAATAATATATATATATACTTGTTCAAAGTATAATATATATCATATAAATAATAATTTACTTGTTTATTGATTAGAATGCTAGTTGAGTGTGTTGGAGACTTTTAGAAAAGTATTTATTGTGTTTTGACATATATTTAATTTCGCTATCACTAATTCTTGAAACTCCTTCATTGGTATGTTGTTGTTGTTGTAGTATTAATAGCAACATTCTTGATATAATCTTATAGAGTTTGAGATAATGTTTTCTTAATGATAGGTAGGAAAGGAGAACTTGTAGGGACGAATTAAGGAAAATAATATAACATGTATAAATTTATTGCCATATCTTATTTTTCCTTTTATTATTTATAGAGTATATTTTGTAAATTTTATGCAATTTTGAAAGGTCCTGCTATGTGAATATTTTTCAGTTGTATTGATTGGCTAACTTTTTAAAATTAAATCATGATCAAATTTAATTGTATTTTTTTCTGAAAAAAGAAAGAATTAATAACATATATCTTCAGTTAAAAAGGTGTAGAATATTATTTTGAAGATTATAAGAATGACTATTATATATATTATCTTAATTATAAGATTATAAGAATATTATCTTCAGTTAAAAAATCACCCAATTTTCACCTTGCTATTTAAGTTATATTTATTTTTTCTAAATTATTTCAATTATATTCGATATTGGAAACTTCAAATAAAGGTAGTTGCTCCTCTTCCTCCTTTCAGATAAAAGGTTGTTGCTCCTTCTTCTTGTTTACAAATGAATTTTGCAAACACCAAATTGAAAAATTATTTAAACAATTGAGAATGAAAGAGAATTAAAAAATATTCAATATATTTTTCTAAAATATTACATTAATGGCGATTAAAACTGTAATATTTATCTAGATGTTAGGAAAAAAAGAGATAGTCTAGTGGGCCGCTGAGTTACCATGATTTACTTCCTCCATCAATGCCGGGGGGTAGGGGCTCTGTGGCGAGGGATTTCGCCTTTTGCCCCCAAGGGAATAAAGAGATAGTGCAATATTTTATGGCTCATTTGCGCTTTTGCCCCTACTTTTTGATGATCTTTAATTTTTCCCTCAAGGCAAAATAAAAAATCACAAGGCATAGCTTCATATTTTCGCATCATAATATTATATACAAATTATGCCTATTTTTGTCCAGCACTCTTAAAACATTTGTGCCCTATAAATATAAATTTGATTTTGAAGAACAAAAATTAAAGACCAACACATTTGAAAAGCAAACCGTGCATTTAGTGATATTTTATATATCTTAAATTACAGTTACGGGGTCGTGAACCTAAATCCGGATTTGCTCAAATTATATTATAGCTTTTACTCATCGCACCCACCAACTCTTACGCAACTGCGATCCATGTCACCCGACCATGAAAGCTGATTCTTGCTCGCTTAGGAGGAAAAGGGGAAGCTCCTGACTCTAGGCTAGTCGAAGAAGCGCGATGGATCGTTCGACTCAAAGGTGAAATTCTAGAGAAGATGGTTCAATTGGACAAAGAAGAACCTGATTTTTTGGAAAGAAAAAATGAATGACATTGTTACATCTATCTAGTTATCCTCTTAGTAGATATTCTAGCTGGTTCTGGTTCAGAGAATATATACGTTCAGCGCTTGGTATAGGAAATAACAGAAGTTCACGCTTAGAAAAGGCTAGGTAATTGAACTCCGGAATTCTATTAGTAGAGCCTGAAAGTAGCGCTTGACGCGATTATAATGAATAATTCCTCAATGACGAATAAAAAAATAATTGTATGCAATTTTGAATGGGGGAAAGATCCCTCAGATATAATTGTTAGATTATATTGATAATTTCAAATAAGATAAATTATAAATATTTTCTTTCATCTCGGGAGAGATACGATCGGGATGAGCTAAATCAAACTCCTCCAATAAAATAAGAATAGCCCCCGTACCACTTATCATTCGGAAAACAAACAAATAGTGTTTGAAGTGATATATGAGCGCCAACCATCTCTAATTAGGTCCTATACTCATTAGTCCGACAAAGTATATCAAGTTGATTGTGACTTACGCTAGGGATTGTGTTCGTCGAAAATAGATCTCCGACTTTAGATATTCTTAAGGTAAAGCGTTGCGATTCTCTCTATCCGATCGATAGTAAGAGCCAATACCGTCATGTGCCAATCATACAACCGCTTTCTCGTTCAGGAATTTCTGAATATTAAGGTTCGAAAGGACCAGACGACGATGAAGTTGAGTCTAAAACACTATATGCAGAGCTGCCTTCCTCTTGTAATTGACCCTTTTTTTCCTGCTACGCCTATCTATCCGTCATTGACATACATCCGGGTGAATTGAAGTTGGCCTTAGGTCTAATAGGAATCTCATTTACTGCGCGATCGTATACTGAGGTGCTCCCCTCCGGTTGTTGGAACGACGCGAGCCGGGCCAGTTGTGGGAGGGGTAGGGCTCCAGTTGCAGTAGAGGCCGACATGTCAAAAGTTGTTAATAACCTGGCGGCTGCTTCAGATGCCAACCAGTCGGTCGATTCGAATTGGAATTGTCAAGTCATCCATAACTATTTATTCAAAATAAGAATTCATTTTTTATTTTCTATTTTTATTACGATTCATTATGTATCTAATTGGCTCCTCTTCTTATTTATTTTTTATTTCTTTTAAGACTAGAAGACCACTTGAAGACACTGAGGACTATAGCATGTCGTGAAAGAAGCACACTGGACGGGCGTGCTTCAACCGTGTCTCCGGGGCACAAAAAGGCGAAACTCTCGGTCGCAGGAGATGCTTCCCGATCTTTCCTCTCCCGAGCGGAGAAAACGTCAAGGTGCGAAGCGACAAACAATTCCCGAGATGCTGGAAAGACCGGAGTCAAGGCATGTAGTTGAAACCCAGATCCTCTATTCCCAAACAACCCGGGGATGAAATGTCTATGGCTAATTGAACACCTCTATCGGACATAGCATAATGATAAGGCATGAGCTCGTGGTTGCTTCAAGTTGAGCAACGGAAAAAGGCTTTTTTTAGGGAGAAAACCTTCTCTGCCCCGATTCCCTCGACCTAGAAATATAGAAAAAGAGAAGAATAATGTTACACCCCGTAGTTCGGGTCATGCTTAGGGGGACGTACGAAAGGAATTAAGTTTTAAATTTTGGAATGATGGGTTGACGGAATGTTCGGACGGGTTGTTGGTCAACTTTGAGGCGGTTTATGTCCCGTTACATTGAGAGTTCCTATGTGTTTCAAAGGCCTAGTACGTAGTTCGTTGAGTCTAGTTTCCAACGCAACCAACCGTTCGTCGATAGGATATCGGAGTAGAAAGTTATGGAAATTACAAGTTCGGTCTGGTTGAGCGAGAATGAATTTTCGGTCGGGGCATGAGTTTTTGGCGGAAACCGAGGAAAATCAGATATTTTCTTTTAAAAGGCCATGGGAGGGTGACAAGTGCCCCCGCCCCATCTGATTTTTGCATGTCTTATTTATTGACCAAGTCTTGAAGACTTGGTCATTCTTCAAAGCTCCTTCTTCTCTCTAAAAAGTTCTTTCTTCTCTCTAAAATTAAAAGCTCTCCCTTCTCTCTAGAAATTCAAGAAGAAACCAAGGCCTAGAGGAAAATTGCAGAAAAGTGGCAAGAAGGAAACTTGTTGGCAAGCTTGTAGGGGTTTTGTGAAGGCGATTGTGGAAAGAAGACAAGTGAAAGTTGTTGGATTAATTTGGGTAACCTCTAAGGTAACAATCTCTTCTTTATTCTTGAGTAAATTGTGTTGCATGTGAGGAAGAAAAAACTTGTAGTGGACAATATTGCTTTTAGAAATATTGCATGTAAGAATAACGATTTGGATTTGAAAGGATTAGATAAGGATGATATGTGAGCATGTTGTAGCCAAGATACTACCTTAAATTTATTGAATTAGTTAATATGCATTGTGGGGCAGAATTTTACCCGCCCAAGATTAGGCGTGTAATCCCCTTTGTATTGTTGGATTATTGGGCCTTAAGTGGCGTTTGGATATTGAATTTGAGCCTTGGAAAGGTGAAAAAGTACGTAGAAACAAAGGAAGTGTTGTCCAATTTTTCATAGAATAAGGAATTTTATGCTAGAATATTCGACGAAGAAGTTTAGACGTTAATAGAAGTATTTGATTATTATAGGTTGATACTCTATGCGCGGCATATTCGACTTGGCAAGTGGATTTAGCCGAGGAGGTATGTGATTCTTCCTATTCTCTTGAGCATGATTATTTGTGAAATATATAGTGCGGTAGACGCACGTGTGTTAAAGGAGTTTGATTTCCTTTTTGTGCCCTTGACTTGATATGAAGTGTAAAGGACTTGATTGTGTTGAAAAGTGGTAAAACCTTATTCGTTAGTAATGGGTACTTGGTTGTTAAAGAATAAGCCCTCTTGGTCTCATAAATGCTTACAGTTGTATTTGGTTGGTTTTAAACATAAAGTGTTATAATAGCTTTATGGGAAGTTAGTTATAACGACTTTATGAAAACGAAAGAATGGTTTTATTATTGGCTTCAAAATGGTAACTTGACATTTGTTTTAAAAAAATATGAGACTTGATTTCCCCGTTATGGGATTTGGTTTAAAAGTAAGAGACTTGAGAATTTAAAGTTTTGAAACCTATACTAGTTCGAGAAGTGATTTGATATAAAAAATAGGGCATGGCATTGTCTTGATTTGGTTTAAAAGGAAGACATGGTATTGTCTTGGTTTATTTGAAAAGGAAGTATGGAAATTGTTTTTGGTTTACTTAAAATAATAGTTACTCTATTTTGATACCACGGATGTTAGTATCATATGACTTTTGTGAAAAAGAAATGGACTTTTTAAAGAAATAAAGTAGTACCTTGGGGTTAAAACACGGATTTTTGGCATATGATGAAAGTACCTTGAGTGTGAATAACTTGCCTATGTTTTCTTGTGATAGTCTTGGTGTACAAGTGGTGTATCCTTATGCTACCGCGCCTCTCGATGGAGGGCCGGTCATGTTATTCTCGATCATGTTGGGCATACTGACTCGATGGAAGGTCCACGGGTAGGCGGCCACGATGAGGGTCCGCTCTCGCTGATAGTGTTATTCCACGGACTAGCTCACGAGGTTTCACGCAGAGGTATTTGGTAGTTAGCTTCGACTTGCCCCGTGGCCAGAATGACGCAGCGTATCCGGTAGTTAGCTTTCGACTTGCCGGCCAAGATATGCGCCTCGTGACGCAGAGGTATCCGTAGTTGGCTTCAGATTGGCCGGCCACGATGTGACGCAGAGGTATCCGTAGTCGGCCTCAGATTTGTCCCAACCTTCGCGGGTACGCTTATACGGATTGTTGTACCAGAGGTATCCGTAGTTGGCCGTGATTGCCCTGGCCAATGGCGTAACGCAGACGATTCGTAGTTTGCCGTCGATTTGCCCCGACGGTTTGCGACACGTGGGACTCGTGTTCTTGTATCGCTTGGTGTTGTTATATCATGATCGCCAGTGAAGAAGAAATTCCACGAGCACGCTTGATATTGTTGGGCATGAGACCCGTGGTTATATTTGAGTAATGACTTTGGCGGCATGCGCCCGACCATACGATTGTTTATAGATTGTGAAATGGGCTTTTAAAAGACGATGTTGATTTTCGTTACTGGTTGTTAACCAAAGCCAGGTAATCTTGTATTTTGGTTATCATACATGTCTCTGCTTTATATAGATCGTTATGCATTCATTACTGATTTTCTTAGTTTCACATACTTGGTACACGTTGCCAGATCGACTTCGGCCGCTCACGCCGCAGTTGAGGTGCATACTTGTCGATCCGCACTTTAGGATCATTGTTCGGTTCTTGGAAAGCTCCATTTCTACGGAGGCTTTGTCTTTTGGTACGGTACCCTGAAGTTGTAGACTTTTGTATATTCAGTGGTATGGCGGCCCCGTCCCACACGCTGTTATGTAAACTCTGTAGGTCTGTAGTCATATGTTGTGGGTCATTGTTAAAATAAAGGATTTGAGGTAACTGCTTTTGATTTTGTATATATATCCCGGGAGGTAGCCTTATCGGCTAACCTAGTATTTAATTCATTGTTAAGTTTACGTATGTTCCGCTAATTATCTCTGATGTTTACCTGTACGGGTGCCCAGGTAGGGCACCAGTCGCGGGCCCGGGATCGGATCGTGACAAATAAATAAGCTGGTGCCTCGCGATCACAATGCACACTACTCCATCAAAAATTTATATCAGCTGAATTTGTTCTAAGTATATCGAACACTTACAAGTCTCTCGAGTTCCAAATCAAGCACACAGGTCTCCAAAAATCACATGAACCTATGAAAAATTTCAAATCAAGTAATGAGGCGCTAAAACACAAAATGAGGGGATGGGTAATTAGAGAAAAAGCAAAAGAATTATTTTCATGAGAAGAAATAAAAATATTGTCTTAACGAGAAAGGGCAAATTAGTCAAATTATAATATTTACTTTTAATGATAAATAAGTCAAAAAAGTTATTAAATAAATTTAAAAAAGGGATAAATATAATACCATAAATCACAAGAAAAATTACTATTACGCAGACAAACCTGAAGAAAGGTCTCTGAAATTATTTTTAAATTAAATTACTAACAATTTTATTTATTAATTAATAAATTGTTTAGTACTTATGCTTAACTTGTTCCATTTATCAGATACAAACTGCCAACACAGTTACTAGGGATGGCAACGGGTAGGATCTGGACCGGATCCTATTAGATTCAGATCCAGATCCGTTTTACATACATGTATCCATATCCAGATCCAGATCCATAGGGTCCATAAAATTATATCCAAATCCAGATCCATCGGATCCACCGAATCGGATCTGGATCCAAATCAAAGTGACTGATTATTAAGTTATACCTTCTAATCAGTCCAAAGTTTTTAGAAAAAGAGTCAATTTAATTTAACTAATCACGGGAATGATCCGTAAATTAGACTAAATGACATTGTTGACAATTGTTATGCCTATCGCTATCTTTGTAGTGAGAAACAATCCTCTCAATACCTAAGCTACTACATAAGTACCACATAAATGATTAATATAATGATTAAAGAATAACACGCAAAACGTGTCTCAATTAAAAAAGTAATGGTCTTCGGCCTTTGAATATAAAATAAAATTAAGATTACAAAGGATTCGGTGTCATGATGTATAAATAATAAATGTATAATTAATTTAATAAAAACGGATTTACGGGTCGGATCTGGATCGGATACGGATCTCAAAGACAAGATCCAGATCCAGATCCGATCCATCATAAATGGATCCGGGTCCGATCCGGATCCGTCGGGTCCAAACTTTGAATATCCATATCCTATAAAACATATCTGGATCCACCGGATCCGGATCGGGTCCAGGATCCATTGCCATCTCTAACAGTTACACATATAATCCTATATATAAGCTTTCTAAATGAGTGTCATCCATATCCAACGTGAATTCTATCAATTAGTTATTATGTCACAATATGTAATAGGGATGGTCGCTGGCCGACGGTCAAGGCGAAGTTTGGCGGACCCATGGCGGGATAGGGCGGCGGATCGAGCCGACGGATCGGCAGTCGGTCCGAATGACGAGACCAAGTCCCGCCTCGATTCCTGGCCCCGCTGATAGTGGTCAAAGCGGGACATTTTAAAAACAAAAAATGTTCTATTTTCCTTATAATTTCATGTGTTCTTTGGTTGGAATTGGTATTGCTCCACATCGCTACGCATACCTTCAGATAAGATGTTGTTGTAGTTTTCGTCTTCTTCTACATTGATCTCTGATTGACAGCACATTCTCCGTTCCGCTCGTATCCAATCTCTGAATAATACTGTAATCTTCAAGCTGTCTCCGGCTAATGAGTGTTTGTGCTCTCCTATTTGAAATATGTCGGCAGAAAAAGTGCTTTCAGACGCCGTTGATGACGCTTGAATGTTCAAAACATCTCGGGCCATCATTGAAAGTGTCAGAAATGTCTTCTCATTCTCCCTCCAGTATTTCAACAAGTCTTCATGTCCTTCTTCATTGACAACTGCTTGATACGGTAAAACACTCTACAAAAAAAACATCAAACTCGCTAATTTGGTTAGTAGTGTTAGCACCGCACATTCTATTTCTGAGGCTTTCAATACTAGCCGCAGAAACAACATATATTTTTGAGGTTGTGTTGAAGAAGAAGATGTTGGTATGGAAGTCGGTTGGTTGCTAGCACTTTCTTTGTGATAATACCTATAAGCTTTTTTGCATTCGCTTTCTACGCTAGACAACACTTCTTCTTTAGTTTGTTCAATAGGTGGTGGGTCATTTAGATTTTTTGAGACTTGAAGGTGGTAGTACTGTTATACAGTCATAAATAGTTTCAATAAGTGATTTAAATCCGTCTATTTTAATAGTCGGATTTAATACAACACCAATAATATAATTAGTGGGAATAGGAATAAAATATTTTTTTATTTTGATAAACATTTTTAATAGATGTCTTATAAGCTAGTTTAGTCATATATTCATTAAGTAATAAAAATATGAGAGCTATATAAAACAACATAGTTGAAATAGTAGGATAATATATACTGGAAAATTCTTTTGTTGTTTGAAAAAATTTCTCTAAAAATATAATAAATTCGGCAATTTTGTCCCAATCGCTATCTACAACCATATAAGTTGGATTTTGATTATGGGCGTTAAAAAATAAAGTTATAGATCTTCTATAGTCATAATCAACAAGTAGTTGCTGGTACAAAGAATTCCACCTAGTGGGTACTTCTTCAAAAAAAAATCTATAAGGTAGTTGACAATCGTGACTAGTTTTTTTATATTCCTTTTTTCGTTGTATTCTATTATTTTTTAAAATATAGTTTATAGCAAATTGTATTTTATCAAGAATGTCTGCAAAAAGTGATAGACCATCATTTACAACTAAGTTATAGATACGACACGCACATCTTATATGAAAATGATTTGGAAAAGATGGAGTTAAACTATTTTTTAAAATTGTAATAGCATAATTATTAGAAGAAGCGTTATCTAATGTAATACACATAATTTTATAGTTATTCCGTAATAATGGCAAACATAATAAATATTTTCTGCAACAAAATTACCAGTGTGCCTATCATCTATATATCTATACGCTAAAATATATTTTTGCATAGACCTTTTATAATCTATTCAATGACAGGTTACCGTTAAATAATCATGACCGTTAGTACTATTGTCTATATCAGAAGTGATAGCCACTTTGCCATTAAAATGATATAATGAGTAACGTAAATACTGTTGATATTCATGTGCAAATTTAAATAATTCTCTCTTAACAGTTGATCTTGGAAAACCTTTAAAAGCATGCTTATGCATTTCTCTAATGTAATGAATAAAATCAGGAGATTCAGAAAATGAAAAAGGCAAACCCTCCACAACAACTAATTTTGCTAGTGCTTCTATATTTCTATGTTTATCGTATTTATGGCATACTATTCCTCCCGTCATAGGGTTAATTTGACCCTGTACTTGGTCCGGGACAGTATGTGAACCTTGTCCCGATGAAGAGGGCGTTTGCGCACCAAGTTTTTTAGTCTCGTATTGGGCATACCTAGCTGGGTGTTTGTGTGTTATGTATCTCATTAAACCCCCTGTCTGATGCGCGATTTAATGCACACACTTTAACGCAAGTGCAAGTTATTGTAACAAGTAATATAGTCTAGGTAAGATCGAATATCGTCCTCAAGGATTAGTGTTCAAGTACCAATTATCTATCATTTGTTATCTATTTGGTAACCGATATTTGAGTTTGTTGATTATAACTAACAATTATAAATACTAATTAACTATGTGTTTACTTCAGTAGTGATGAAAATAGGGCTTCCAAGTCGCTTCAACTATCCGCTTATATTACTTATTAATGCAATGAATTATGGTTCTTCTTCTTTTGGAGCTAGCATGTTTACTAATTCGTTTTATACTCCCGTTAAGGCTATATAAACACTCAACCCCAGTAGCGCTCATTTCTACCTTTCGGTGATAAGGATGACTCTATAGGAGGATTAAGACCAAAAACCTTGTTAATCGTCACGCGCCATGCGTGAAATTAGGTGTTTAAACCTCTTATTAACGCTACACAAGTAATTGAGGTATTTTCATCCCCAATCCAACCTATGTCTACCCAACTTACAGCATAGTCACAACCTCCTCCTTTCGAAGTTTGATTAGAAATCATATAAATAATGATAATTAGTGATCAATTAATTACCAAGCATTCAAAGCAATTATTGGGTAAATCTCAACAATAAGAAGAACAACCATAAATATGCATCAATTCATAATATAAGGTTCAAGTGAATTGACATGGAAAGCCCTATAACGAAATTAGTTCCTAGCCATTGACATGACAAGAACTAATTCAATATCCAACATAAAAACTGAAAGTAAAGTAAAGAAAAGAAAAGAAAATTACTAAGTAAAGGTCTCCAATCTTCAACTCCAAAAAGTCTTGTGTTTGTGCAAGTAAGTGAACCCTTGAAACCGCTAGAGTTCTCTTTTTATAGCCTCCAAACCGCTTCAACTTTTCCCTTCAGTTCGCCCGAAATCGCCTAAAAACTCGATTTTCCGCCGCTTGCCGAACCTGCGTTGTTCTCGTGATTTCGCCGCGCCCCGCACTGGGCCGTTTGCAGAGCCGCGCGCTGCAACTTCGCAGTCTTCGATATCGCGCCGGGCGCCTGTCCCGCTGGCCGAGGCGCCGCGCTACCGCCCGTGTCCGTGCCTGGTTCGCCACTTTCTCATCTTTTAAGCTCTGGAACCTCCACTTTTGCCCTCTTTTAGCTCCTTTTCCGCCAAATAGCCATTTTAACCAATTTGACTCAAAAGAAAGAAAATTTATCCTAAGACGACACGTATTTGTACAAAAGGGGACAAAAGACTAACTAAAAATGACTCAAAAAGTGTATATAAAATATACCGATCAAATACCCTCAAACTTAACCTTTGCTCGCCCTCGAGCAAAGATAAAAAGAAAGAAATAAAGACTCAAGAAAAGGAAAAATAAAGGACTCAATGACATTGATCACTTTGTTGCATTGGTGTTACTTAGAAAAACATGAATATTAGCAGAATAATATGCAGGAACATATAGCATGAAATTTTAGCATTCTAAACACATTAAGCTAGATATTTCGCAAACTCATTTTTATCATGCTTAATGGAAGTCAAAATACTGAATCATGCATGTTAATTTCAAAAATCCTATGACATTTTTACTTGCTATTCTCCACTAATCATGGATATGCATCTAAGAGATCTTCAGGACTTTTAAGGGTTGTAATGTAGGCTTAGGCACGGGTAGGTAAAAATAAGCATTTAGGCTCATTTTTGTGTACCATAAGCTCTTTAGCTTTTCAATATTTCTCTTTTCTTTTGATTCTTTCCTTCACTTCAAATCTATCTTTCCCCTCTTTTGTTTTGAGAGCGTGAAGTGTATCATACTAACAAGCACCCCCAAACTTAGGCTTTTGCCTATTTCTTATTACTTTTTAATTGGGGTGCATCAATCTTGTTTGCTCTTTTTGTCTCTTTTTTTAACACACTTTATTCCAACTATTTCACATGTTTACTTATGACACAAGTATGGAAATATAGAGTGTCAAAGAAAAAGTTCAATTTTTAGGCTCAATGGGGCTGACTAGGGATATTTTAAATGTCAGAGATAGAAAAAAGTGGTAAGAATTGGCTAACAAAGAAACGCCTGAGTCATCTCTCCTAACATGCATATCCTAACTATTTCGCCTCAAATAGCAAGCAATCATAACACATAGGTTTTAATCATTTATCATGCACAATTCAAGCAAGAAACTCCAAATAGACAGATTTTGTGAGTTTTTGGCATATCTAACCTAAGTGTTTAGATAGTTGCTCTAATTCCATTACATTATTCCACCTTACTTCACTAGGTGTTTCTAGTAACTACAACATGCATGATATTTGACAGACAATTATGACTCAAAAGAAAAAAAATTATGACTCAAAAATACACAAAAACAATCAAAAAGACTCAACATACTATAACAATAAGACACAAATAAGACACCCCCCCCCCAAACTTAAATCACACATTGTCCCCAATGTGTGCAAAACTCAAAGACAATAAAAGAAATAAGACACTTACAGACTTTGGTTTAAAATGGTGGCGGTGGCGGTGGATAATGCATCGACCATTGGTTGAACAGGGAACTCATCTCATCAAATTGCTGGTGCAACCGCCGCTTCGCCTCACCTTGTTGCCTTGTCTCAACTCTTGTTGTCCTTGTATCACCGTGTCGAAATGTTGCATCATCCTTCAGTTCTCGGAGCAACCGCTCCATCATAGGCACCGGAGGTTCGATTCGCGTGGTGGTGGTCGCTTCTCGCCGTATCGAGCCTCTATCTCGTGCTCATCTTCGCTCATGGCGCCTCTGCCGCTGCTGCGCCGGTGCTCTTCTTTCGCTGGGGACTTGGGTGCAGGAAGGAGTGCACTATCCCATACGACACAAATTGGTTTCTCATGAATCGATGGGTAGGATTGGAACTCCATTCATGTGGTATAAACTAGTGATAAGTGAGTCATGTCCCAACCCACCTGTTGTGACCAACCTGCTGGTTTCTTCAATACTTTGCACTATCTCCTTCCCCACATCAATCGTCTTCCCCGTCATGATTCCATATATCAATTTTATCCTATCTTCTGGCACTCTGGTAAAGTGCGTTGATGGAATCAGACGGCATCGATTTAAATACAACCAACCTCGTCGCTGGTTGAATCGACACCGCCATCCTTCTTGACCCATTTCTCGCAATATCAAATGCAACTCGTGGTAGCTCACTATGTCGCGACGGATTCCGATACGCGCGCGCTTCTAGACCATGTTCTAAAGAAACTCCAATCATCATATCCTCCTTCAACATCAACTGTTTTTAGTGACAAATTTGTCGCTTCTGCCGTCACAGGCATATATCTTCCCCTCACAAAGCATTTATTGTCCACATTCTCCGGAAAGTTAGCATAGAATTCACGCATCATTGTTGTGTTCATTGATGCTATCTTTTCCGGGTTTACAAATCTCTTCCACCCCATCATCTCAATCATTGCCCGAATGGCTCATAGACATCCTCATCCCCAAGCGAATCCCTTTGATAGTTCATTCCCCTTTCAGGGATTAAGGGCCTATTACTGAGCTTTTGTATCTTTCATAAGCTTGTTGGCTAATGAACCTAGTATCATCGTATTGAGGGGCTGAGGTGGATGTGGAGGCTCTTCTCTTTCTGGCAGACATGGCTAATTCACTTTTTGCAGCGTTTTCTTAGTATCACAAATGTTCCCCAACACTATCACACAACAACTAGCAGCTACAACACTATCACCCCCAAACTTCAACTCCTGCACTACACAATACCCACACCCTCCTTGTATACTCCTCCTCTAGATTTCACAACCAATTTTTCGACACCCCAACGACTTCAACAATGCAACACCCCTCCAAACTACTACCTCCTTTGACTACTGTAAAGCTTTCAAGAAAAGATGAAGATTACCTTTTTTTTTACGGTGTTCTTCAAGGTTTTCGCTTAATGTGATTCGGCGACCTTTGGGATGAAGTTTTGTTGGTTGAAATGGTTAAGGGTTTAGGGACTTTAAGAGTTTTTGGTTGTGTTTGGGTTTGATTTATGAAAGATTTGTGGGTGAGGTTTGAATTTTCGTGGGTTTTGTGGAGAAGAAAGGTTAGGTTTTGGTTTGAAATTGGGGAAAATCGGGTTTCTGGGCGTCTTTTAATTTCTGGATTTCGCCGCGCGCGGCTCGCATTTAGCCGCGCCCAACTTATCGCACTTCTTCGAATTTCGCGCGCCTGCTTCCCAGCGCGCGCTAGACTTGGCAATTTTTCTCGATTTCGCGCCGCGCCGCTTCCCAGCGGCGCTACTCATCATTGCGCTTTTCGCTTTTCAGCCGCGCGCTACCCGCTTTTTCTCGAAATCGCTATTCTTCGCCGCCTCCAATTTTATTGTTGGCTCGCACTGCAACACAACACACACACTACCTCCGTGAGACTGTTCTTAGTAAAACTAACTACATTAAAATAAATAATTTAAAATACTTTGGGTTGCCTCCCAAGTAGCGTTGTCTTTAACGTCTTTTAGCCGGACGCAAGTTCCTTAACTCAAGAAGTGTGGGGTGGATTAACCCCACAACCAATCAATTTTCTTCACATTTTTTATTTTCTTCTTCTTCTTCTCTTCTTAAAATTATCTTCAAGGGAAGGTGCAGGAACACATACCTGCTTTTGCGGAGGTTCGACATCACATACCTGCTTTTGTGGGCTCATCTCCTCGTTTGGCTTATCGCTCACGCGGGTTTTGATGTTGTCTTGATTGCAAAGCACCGCTCATGATTGGTGGCTCGATAATGTGTTTAAATACTTTAAACACCATTTCTTCCTTCTCCACCTCAACGCCGCCTCCTTTTTCTACATCGATCAGGGCTCTCCCTGTCGCCAGGAATGGTCTCCCCAATATGATGGGGATCTCTTCATCTTCTTCCATGTCGAGAATGAGGAAGTCCGCAGGAAAAAAGAATTTTCCCACTTTAACCAGCACGTCCTCTGTTACACCCCGTAATTCCAAAAGGATGAGATGAGAACGTACGAAAGGAAATAAGATTCGAAGTTGGAAAAAGAAAAAAAGTTGGCAGAATATTTTTGGACAGTTTTTCAGTCAACTTGGGAGCAGTATATCTCCTAGTATAATTGGGGTTTTTAGGTGTTTCAAAATCCTAATACGAAGTTCATTGAGTCTAGTTTCCAACGCAACAAACCGATCGTCAATAGGACATCGGAGTAGAAAGTTATGGACGTTACAAGATCGGCTGACAGAACAGACAGGGTCAGGCGCCGCGGCGCCGGCTGCAGCGCCGGGACGCCGGAAAGCCTGAAATTGTCTGAAATTGCAGAGACGCGGCGCCGGCTGCAGGGCCGCGGCGCCGGGGCGGGATTTTTGCGGAAATAGGGTAAAATAGAAGATATTTGTTGTAAAGGACCCCTGGGTGGGTGACAAGTGTCCCTCCAACTTGTGGAACAAGATAAAGGCTATATAAGACATGTCTTGCTAGATTTAAATCATTTGCAAGACTTCACCCAAATCTTCTCTTCTCTTCTCTTCTCTCTCAAATGGTTAAAACCCTAGGCCTAAATGAGATTTTTGGAAAGGCAACAAGAAGGAAATATGTTGGCAAGCTTGTAGGGGATTAGTAGAGATGATTTTAGCGGGAAGAAGAATTTCAAAAAGAGGAGCTAAAGTTGCTAAGGATCGACTTGTAATCTTGGAGCATTTTTGGGCTAAATGAGGTATAATCTTCGTCTTACTTTTGTAATTGAAGATTCCATATTATTATAAGTTAGAAATGATCATGTGATATGTGTTATGAAGATTGATAAGCGTTATGGAAATTTGGAAGCTCAAAACCGAAAATGACATGTTAAGCCATTTGAAATTGAAATACAAATTGGTCGATAATTAGAATCGTCGCATGTTTACCTATTTGAGGATTGTAGTAGTTATAATCAATTGTGGCTAGATAACATGTTATATTAAACCACTTGGATTGAAAAGGGATTGGAAACGAATTGGTATTGTTGTCCCTAATTTGCCGAATGGATATTGTATTTTGGACTTGTGTGATATCAATTGTGTGGCGGAATTTTACACGTCTTGTAGGCGTGTAATCCCCTATTGTTAACTACTTTGTTGAGCCTTAAATGTGGCGTGTTTGGTTATTGAATCTTACTGAAAAAGGTGGCAAAGTATGTAGAAACAAAGGAAGTCTTTGTCCGATTTTCCGTAGAATTTAGTGACTTTGCACTTAGAATATTCTACGCTCGTTTAAAGGTTAATGGACGATTATGGCCATTATAGGTTGAAGTACTAAGTATAGCGTATTCTACTGAAGGATGGAATAGCTATCAAGGTTGAAGTACTTTGAGCATTTTGCTATTTGTCGATAATCGTCATGGCGATGTGAACCTCTTCCTTCTTAGACATGATTCTATGTATGGAATATACATGTAGTACTATTTCATGATTCCTTCTACTCTTAGAAGTTAAGAGGTATGTATGTTGATTTACTCTACGTGAAGGTTATGGCTAAGTTATCCTAAGTTCTTACCAAGTCTTATGGGGGATGTTGGTAAGAGTCGTTAGGAGGTATTTGGAGCCAAGTTGACTTGGCTAAGTTACGGCACAAATGAGAATAAGAATCGAACAAGCCAACGATCGTTAATAAAGGAAAATGTAATGACAATCAATTAAGTTAAAATGAGTAGAATTCTCCATCCGCATGTAAGCTAAGATAAGACAAAATTGTATTACATTTTCTAGATCATGGCTACTCGATTAAGATCGTTATAAATAAGTATAACTTATTCACAACGCACCAAAGTATATGTTACTTAACTTATAAGAATTTACGTATGAAGTTTTAAGACAATGGATCTCAAATTCTTAAAAGTTAAGAGACTTTATTTTTCAAGTTATGGACTTGATTCTTAAAGGAAGAAATGAATTGATTTACAAGTATAGAATACTTGATTTGGAAAGACTTGATTTCTAAAGTTAAGAAACTTGTTTTCTTAAAAGTTAAGAGACTTTATTTTTCAAGTTATGGACTTGATTCTTAAAGGAAGAAATGAATTGATTTACAAGTATAGAATACTTGATTTGGAAAGACTTGATTTCTAAAGTTAAGAAACTTGTTTTCTTAAAAGTTAAGAGACTTGAAGTATTTTGAAAGCTATGTGATTTGAATTGAAAGTATAAGTTTTCGTCATAAAAGGAATGAATTTGTCTAAGACATAAAGAGTTATAACGCTTTATAAGTTCCTCGACACGCTTATACGATGGGATTCCGGCATGTGACGGGAGGCGTTAGATTCCCTGATTTGTTTTATTACCCATGGCCACGCTTATACGATGAGGATTAGGATTCCGGCACGCGCCATGTCGACTATTACTCCACGGGCTAGCTCCCACGAAGACATGTACCGATGAGGATTCCGGCATGTTATATTATTACTCCATGGGCTAGCTCATGAAGACTGCACCTACGATGAGGACGCCGAGGGCACGCATGGCCATGCTTATACGATGAGGATTCCGGCATGCGCCACGTTATATATATATATATATATGTGTTGTATATGTATCGCCGATGAGGTAGGATGCCACGCGCCACATGGTTATATGTTACACCTACTACCGTCGGCGATGATGTGGGATTCCACGCGGGAGATATATATATGTATTGCGTATGTGTACGCCAGCTGAGTAGGATGCCACGCGCGCCACACGGTTATATGTTACACTTATGATCGCTTCGGTGATGGGGATTCCACGCACGCTTTGATATTTGTGTGATTTGATCGCGTCCGTTGGGTCAGTAGTATATGCGTCCTCCATAAAGGCCGGATTATGTTATGAAAGATAAGTAAGTTATATGGTAATGAACTTAATGATTTTTCCAAGCATGACGTAAGAAGGTGACTATAACTTTTATTGAAAAATGGGAAAAGATAATAAGGTACGATTAAGTTCACGAGATGGTAATGACACGGTAGGATCCGTATGTACCCTTTTATACTTGCCCGCCATTCTTTTGTCTGATTATGATTTGTTTATCAGACTTATTTCTGCTCCCATATTCGCACTGTTAGATCGACTTCTTCGAAGCCGCGTCACGTCCGCAGTTAGGTACACAGCAGCATCCGCGAGCTTAGGATCCTGGTTCAAAGATTTTGAGATGGCTCCAATGTTCCGAGTTGTCATGTTTATGTATATTCGTGGCACGGGGCCTTGTCGTCATAGTATTTGTTCAAATCTTGTAAGTCCAGAATCACGTGTAATTTGGGTGGTTAGAGTTGTAATTACTTTTTGGATAGTGTAAGCCCTTGGGTGATTTATATTATGGCGACCTTTATCGGCTTTGCCTTGGTTTAAAAAAATGTGTTACTTATTTTCCGCAGTTGTTTTGGTATTGTATGATTAGAAGGTGCCTGTGTAGGCACCGCCGCGCTCGGTCGTGACATCCTCAATCTTCCTCGTGAACCATCCATCGTTTCATCGCTAGTTGCGGGCTCACCGTGGTTGGTTTGGCTTTACCTAATTCCAACCGCTTAAACACCGATAAAGGCATCAAATTTATACTTGCTTCTAAATCGCAGAACCCTGTTGCGTGTCACATTGCCAATCGCAAGGCAATGTAAAGCTCTCTGGGTCTTTTAGTTTGAGGGCAACTTTTCGCAGGATGGCATCGCACTCTCGCCGCCATCATCTCATACTCTGCTAGTTTCTTCTTCTTCCCAAAATCTCCTTCATGAATTTAAAATAAGAGGCATTTGCTCCAACGCCTATAAAGGGTATGTTGATATGTAGCTTTCAACGTCTCCAAAAATTTGGAGAATTGTTTATCAACCGCCTTCCGCCGCAATCTCTGTGGAATGGGATCTTCTCGATACTCCTTCTCCGGAGTTTTCTACCATCGGGCGAAGCTTCAACCACCTTCTCTTTCTCTATCTCTGCCCTTTGTTCAACTACCGGCTGAGGTGACTGCTGCTCCAATTGTTTACCACTTCTCAACTGTACTGCCTGGCATTGTTCTCTCGGATTTATCTCTGTTGCTGACGGTGTACTCGTGGCTTGTTCGATTGCTTTGCTAGTTGACCCACTTGTGTTTCCAAGTTCTGAGCGAGGATCTAGTTTACGAATCCTGGCAGGTTTGGGCGTTGGTGAGTGCCAACAAAGCCGCTCTCACCATCTTGCTTTTCAGGTGAACAAGTGCATTGAATCGCTGAGAGGCGGGCTGAGTAAATGGCCGCTGATTCGTGCTTCTGTTTGGCACCGCCTCTATATTGATTTTGCCACGGTCTCCTTTCCATGAGAAATTTGGGTGATTCTTCCACTGGATTGTATGTGTTGGAGTATGAGTTGTTTGGGGCCTCGATAGTTACCTACGACTCGCACTCGCTTGCTCAATGGCATATTATTAGGATCACCAAGGACATCTATCGAACGTATGTGGGCCACCACATATTACACAACTCTAGGCATCTGACCGCGTTTATCGACATCAGATGTTGTTGCACCGCTTGGTCAACAGTGGCAACTTGAGCATTCAGGCGTTGATGGCATCTATCTCGTGAACTCCCACCGCTCTCCTACCACTCATCGTCTATCTTACGTGATACGGTTGTTGGCCATATCTTCTAATAATTCGTGAGCTTCGTGTTGTTTTCCTCATAAATGTCCCACTTTCTTTGATCTATAATTGTTCCGTTGTTCCGCCACCGTTATAGAAGATGTGGACCAAGTTCCACAACTCAATCTGATGGTGTGGCACTTTCTCTGCAAATCCTTGAACCTCTCCCAAACTTCGTATAATGACTCTCCATCCGCTTGGTAGAAATTATTCACTCCTCTCAATTTTTGCTTTGCGGTGGGAAGAATTTTGCCAAAATTTATGTGCCACTTCTGCCATGTAAAAATCGAATCACCGCAGGAATTTAACCATACTTTTGCTCTGTCCCCGAGTGAGAAGGAAACAATTTCAACTGACGCGTCATCGAACGCCGTTATATCCGAATGTTGTGCATAGCTCCAAGAAATTAGCTATGTGCATACGTGGATCCTCCGATGGCAACCTCCAAATCAGCATCGTGTTCTCGCACTCGTGCTTAGAATCGCCGTTTGATCTCAAAGTTATTTGCTCCTATTGTTGGAGCCTAATACATGTCCGCGTTCGCTCACCCCTGCAGACGTAGTCTCCAAAGCTTCTTTCTGCTGGACTTGAACTCTCCTCGACATCGATAGGTATTTGCCGAGGCATTCCTGGTTAGGTTGATTTTCACCTAACCCCTCTCTCAAAGACATTGTTGTTTTGACCGCCCATCTCTATCAAGGTTGCATTACCGGTTCTTTCTATTTTGTTTACGTTTTCTCAATCTGGATCAAGGGGACAAGAAGTTCTGCTTCCTCTCCTTCTTCGCATAAACCGCGCTGAAACAGATCAAAACTAACAAGCGGATCACGGCACTCGATTTTTACCAAAATAAAAACTAATAATTCAAAGAAAATAAAAAATATAAAACCAAATGAGAAATTAAACAAAGATAACATTCATATTGCACTATGCCTAATCCCCGGCAACGGCGCCAAAAACTTGATGCGCGATTTAATGCACACACTTTAACGCACGTGCACGTTATTGTAACAAGTAATATAGTCTAGGTAAGACCGAATATCGCCCTCGGATTAGTGTTCAAGTACCGATTATCTATCTTTTGTTATCTATTGGTAACCGATATTTGAGTTTGTTGATTATAACTAACAATTATAAATACTAATTAACTATGTGTTTACTTGAAGTGATGGAAATAGGCTTCCAAGTCGCTTGACTATCCGCTTATATTACTTATTAATGCAATGAATTATAGTTCTTCTTCTTTTGGAGCTAGCAGGTTTACTAATTCGTTTTATACTCCCGTTAAGGCTATATAAACACTCAACCCCAGTAGCGCTTCTTTCTACCTTTCGGTGATAAGGATGACTCTATAGGAGGATTAAGACCAAAAACCTTGTTAATCGTCACGCGCCATGCGTGAAATTGGGTGTTTAAACCTCTTATTAACGCTACACAAGTAATTGAGGTATTTTCATCCCCAATCCAACCTATGTCTACCCAACTTACAGCATAGTCACAACCTCCTCCTTTCGAAGTTTGATTAGAAATCATATAAATAATGATAATTAGTGATCAATTAATTACCAAGCATTCAAAGCAATTATTGGGTAAATCTCAACAATAAGAAGAACAACCATAAATATGCATCAATTCATAATATAAGGTTCAAGTGAATTGACATGGAAAACCCTATAATGGAATTAGTTCCTAGCCATTGACATGACAAGAACTAATTCAATATCCAACATAAAAACCGAAAGTAAAGTAAAGAAAAGAAATACTAAGTAAAGGTCTCGATCTTGACTCGAAAAGTCTTGTGTTTGTGCGAAAGGAACCTTAAAAGCTGCATAGGGTTCTCTTTTTATAGCCTCAAACCGCGCTTCAACTTTTCCGCCGAGCTGGCCCGTAAATCGCCTAAAACACGATTTTCCGCGTCGGCGCGCGGCACATTATCGCGCGCGGCCGGAACCTGCGTTTACGGTGATTTGGCGTCGCGGCACTGCTCTGTTTGTCTAGGCGCCGTACTGCAGCTCTGCAGTCTTACGGATATTAGGCGCCGGGCGCTGTCCTGCTTAATTTGGAAGGTAGCTGGCCCGTGTCCGTGCCTAGTTCGCCACTTTCTCGTCTTTTAAGCTCCGGAACCTCCACTTTTGCCCTCTTTTAGCTCCTTTTCCGCCAAATAGCCATTTTAACCAATTTGACTCAAAAGAAAGAAAATATATCCTAAGACGACACGTATTTGTACAAAAAGGGACAAAAGACTAACTAAAAATGGCTCAAAAAGTGTATATAAAATACACCGATCACTGTCCCACCGCTATCTTTTCCAGTTTTAAATTTAAAATATTATTTACAAATTTTACATATAGCTACTTGATTCTCTATGTCCCTAATAAAAAAGTGTCATGCATCTGAATTTTATTGGTCGTTTTGCTGGACCTCGTCTCATACTAGGGGGAATATGAGGCATTTCAGTTGAAGGCGCACTAGTGGGTGTGTCATCTACATTAGTGGGTGTGTCATCTACATTAGTGGGTGTGTCATCTAGATCATCTTCTAAATTAAGGTCTTGTTGAGTTCAAAAAAATATGTCCTCGTCTAAACCATATGGTATTTTAGGAAAATCTTCAGTATCAACAAAATCATTCAGTCTAGGAATAGGATCCTGTCTAGAAATGGGATGACTAGAACTAGAAGAAGTACCTCGACCCTTGTTACCCCTACTAGAAGAAGTCTTACACTTACCCTTAAGCATACCACTTGTTTATTTTATTTTAATTATGCTAATAATTAGTTAAAGATAATGAAATTAAGTGCGCTAAATAAAATAAAGAAACAATAATAATTTAATGAAGGAACGAATGTACCAAACGTCGACGTGTAATCGAGAGGTTGAAAATTGAAACTTTGCTGATGGATGCTTCACTCCCAAATGAATAAATAAAATTGAATATTTAGTAGAGAATGTAGACTTGTAGAGAGATCGATTGAGAGATTAGAAAGATTGTAGGAAGATTTGTGAGAAAGATGAAGAGAAAATAAAATATTTATAGTTGAAAAATTGGGTTAAAGTGTAAATATAATAACTTAGAGGTTAAAAATAAATATTATGGGGGGGTAGCGGGGGCTAAAAATGATCGTTGCACAACGGCCAAAATGTAAAATGATTGTTGGTGCAACGACTATTTTTTGCAAAGGGGAGTTTCGGGCGGGACCGGGATCAGTCGTGGCGAGATTGGGAGAGGCGGGGCCAGCGGGGCGAATGTCGTCCGGGTTCGAGTCGTGCAGTGAAAAATTATAACGAGTGCAGGCGGGACCTGCCCAGCCCACTGGCCAGGCCTAATTTAGTACTGTCATTATCCAAATCAATAGGCTTATTGGTCCATGTGAAAACAAAATGATAAAAAGGAGAATTTCTAAAAGAAAACTATAAAATATCTAATTTAATAGGGGAAAAAAGGAGTTTTTTTTAGATATAGAAAAATGGAAATTGTGGATATAGTGAAGGAAGAGCGAGCCAACCAACACAAAACAAATCGATGGGAAACCAGTGGTTCAGGTCTGACAAGACCTGTAATATCCAACTCCAAGTATTTGTCTTGCATCCAACCCCCTTAGAAAACTTTGTGGCAAATGGGTTTTAGGCTGCACCTCAAATGGGGTTTCTTTTTCTCCTCCAACTCATCATCATGGCCTTCTTCACATTCTTGTGAGTTCATTCATTTAGCACTTTCTTTTTTTTATTGGATTATTTTGAATACATCAAATTTATGCTAAAGATTGTAGCTTACTTGGAGGCAAGAGACCCTTAGGAAGAAGAGGAAATTTGTTGATTGACTAATCATTTGTTAAAACCTGGTTGTTTGATTGATTAGTCCATGTCTCTTTTCATAAATGATAAGCATGACGATCAAGAACTGTGCATAATATGTGATTAGTTGCCTTATGGTTCCTCTGTGTTTTTTTTTTGGGGGTGTTAGGACCTCACAGTTATAGGTCAGGGGTAGGGCTGTTAGTGGTTCGGATATACTCGAGAACCGGACCGAAACCTTAACGGTCCGGATACGAGTACCAAAAAAATACCCGGACCGATAAGGAGCCGGACCGGTAACCCGGTAAAATACCCGGTAACACCCCCACCCCCAGTCCCCCTCCAGCCAGTCCCCCTCCTGCCAGCTCTAATTAGTTGTAAATTGATCAAACTTTATATGGTCATAACTTTGCGCTCGGACGTCCGTTTTACCTAAAAAAAAAAATTGATTTCGCGTATTTTTTCGATACGAGGTGGCCAAACTGCTGAAGCGGTTTGATTCCGCTGATTTCTCCAAAAACGTCCATCTTGCCCCTCAATTTCACTTTTCTCCCAAATCGTTACGTTTTTCCCCTTTTCAAATCTAAATATCTCGCGATGTACAATTGATTTCAACGTAAAAATTGCGTGGCACCGCGTCTGAGAATGTCAATTTCAGTATTGGAAATTCAATTTTTTTAAAAAAAAAGGCCGGAAAATTCTTATCGGTCGGGCCAGAAGCCGGGCGATAAGGTTTGATCGGGACCGGATCTCGTTCCAGGACCGAAACCTTATCGGTCCGGGACCGGACCGGACCGGTAAGCTTATCGGACCGGTTCCGGTAAGTGGATACCCGGACCGGTCCGGACCGATAACAGCACTATTCAGGGGTAACATAAACAAGGCATAATTAAAATATGAATTTAGTAACAACGAGATAGTTTTTTTTTTGGGGGGGGTGGGGGATGGGGAGCAACACCTGAAAGTTATAATTATGGAGGTAACGTGTGAGAGGCAGATCCAACATTTTAAAATGAATGGGCGTGCCGTACCTGTTAGTACCAATCTAGTATCTTCAATGAAACATTCATAATAATAGAATAATCACTCTATTGAAATTGAAATCAATAACAAAAAATACTACAAATTGAAATCATACACTAACTTGATATGATAGAGGCCTGCTGTCGCAGTGTCCTAAGACAGAAATTCGTCTCCACTTGTGCTGTAGTTTCACGGACTTCTATCTAGAGGATACAACTATCTGGTGCAAGTTCTCGCATAAGAACTTGACCCTGACGAATTTACTTTATGCCTTTTTTCATAAATGTAATTAGGAAAAAAGAAGAAGAAGCAACAATCTCAAATCATTGATTGTGTTAAATGATTGATTGTATTGTGTTCTATCTTCCATCAAGTGATCAACATGCTTTATATAGCAACATTTTCGTCCATATGCAGTCTTTCACCAAAGGTTGTGACTATTGTGAATTCAGAATTTTCTGGTTGCTCGGCAGCGGCTCTTAGCCATGCGCGCCCGGCCGACCCGGCAGCGACTAAATCCTGTCGAGGTCTCGGCAGGAATTTTCTTCAGCTCTTTGGGCGAGTCGCGACCACTAGTCCCAAGCGCCGCGACGCTATGCCAAAAATTCCGAAGCCTTGTTTCGATCACTTGTTTCTTCTTATACCATACAAGTTCCAACAATACCCCACATTTTCTATTCAAACATGAACAATACCCCACATTTGGATAGAAAATAAGATAATGAGGAACGTATCGTTATTTCTGAAAAACTCAATATGATATGCATCTGTAAAGGTGTCTTTTGGACTTGAACCGTTCATAGTGAATACTTATCGGATCTACTTTGTGAAATAGTGAACGTATGTTTTGAACTATTCACGTTTTGTAGTAAATCAAGACAACAAGTATCACACACATCATATCAACATATTTCAATTCTTACGGTTTTGTTCATTTCGGTCGTGAACAACTCCTTCGTGAGATTTTCTAGAGAACGTAGCCATGTCGGTTCTCATAGATGCGACCCCACATCAATCTCATATAGGTAATAACAAACAAGAATAATCCGTATTATCCCACCATAATGGATTTAGTATTATTAAGAATAATATTCATCCCTTAATCATCAACAGATTAACACACATTGATTCACCATAGGAATGAGCATATGTGTGTTCTATGCTCCTTTGAGTCTTCCTCAACTAGTTATCCTATTGAACCTAGACCATGGGATCTCCAATTTTGCTAGGTTAGGTTTCCGCCAAGTAATGACTCATTGTATAGGCTTTAAGCCCATTCCCCTCGATGTAAATACGACTTGCTCTTTGTTAAGGCCTTTAGTCAAAGGATCCGCTATATTGTCCTTCGATTTTACATAGTCAATGGAAATAATTTCATTCTTTAGCAAGCTACGTATTGTATTATGACGTCGCCTTATATGCCTCGATTTGCCATTGTATATTTGGTTCTTTGCCCTCGTCAGAGCAGTCATACTATCACAATGTATGCAAATGGATGTAACAGACTTTGTCCACAACGGAATACCTTCTAGGAAGTTTTTGAGCCAATCTGCCTCTTCGGCAGCTTTGTCCAAGGCTACAAACTCTGCTTCCATAGTCGATCGTGTATTCACAGTTTGCTTTGATGATTTCCAAGATACCGACGCTCCACCAAGTGTAAATACATAACCACCACTTGTGGACTTACTCTCCGAATGGTTGGAAATCCAATTAACATCACAATATCCTTCTAAAACAGGAGGATATTTTGTATAATGCAACTCATAGTTCATTGTATGTTTTAGATATCGGAGTGCCCTTAATAGTGCAAACCAATGATCCTTTCCTGGATTATTTGAGTATCGACTAAGTCGACTCACTGTATATGCTAAGTCCGGTCGTGTACAGTTCATTATGTACATCAAGCTTCCAAGAACTTGTGTATATTCCAATTGAGACACACTTTCACCTTGATTCTTCTTAAGGTGACTAGCGGGATCAAATGGAGTAACAACCGGTCGATCATCATAGTGTCCAAACTTTCTAAGGACCTTTTCAACATAATGGGATTGAGTTAGTATGTAACCATCAGAACTCTTTTGAATTCTAATACCAAGAATGAAATCCGCTATTTCCATATCTTTCATATCAAAAGCGGCATGCGACATCTTCTTAGTTTGGTTAATTACATCCTTACTTGTTACATCCTTACTTGTTCCCATAATTAGCATATCATCAACATATAAGCATATAATGACACATGCATTCTTACATTCTTTAACGTAGACGCATTTGTCACATTCATTTATTTGATATCCATTTGATAATAGTGTATTATCAAACTTTTCATGTTATTGCTTTGGAGCTTGTTTAAGTCCATATAAAGACTTAATTAATTTACAAACCTTTTTTTATTGACCTTTAACAACAAACCCTTCGGGTTGTTCCATGTAAATTTCTTTATCTAATTCACCATTCAAGAACGCGGTTTTCACATTCATTTGGTGTATTTTCAGATTGTGAATCGCCGCTATAGCCATTAACGTCCTTATAGAAGTAACTCTCGTTACTGGTGAGTAAGTATCAAAGAAATCTACACCTTTCTTTTTGTCGAAACCCTTTGGCAACTATCGAACTTTGTATTTTTCTATAGTACCATCAGGCCTTAATTTCCGTTTGAAAATCCATTTATGGCCTATTGGTTTTTGTCCCGGAGGGAGATCAACCAATTTTCATATATTATTTTGCACAATGGATTCTACCTCACTTTGGGTAGCCTCTTTCCAATAAGGTGCTTCGGATGATTCCATAGCAGCCCTTATATGTTTGAGGTTCCCCTTCAACGGAAAAGGTCATAAAGTCCGATCCAAAATCTTTGGCAATTTTCCCGCATTTACTTCTCCTTGGTTCAAAATTTCTTCTTGAACAGATGAAGTATCATTTGGTGTGTTTTGGTTTAACTCATCTCGAGGCAACGTTCTCTTCTTATAATTAGAATCGTCTTTATACTTTTTCTTGTCTTTGTAAGGAAAAATGTCCTCAAAGAATTCTGCTTGAGCAGATTCCATAAGTGTGTTTTTGTGAATACCTTCAACATCAGAATGATAAACTAAAAACTTATATGCTGCACTATTATTGGCATGACCAATATATATGCAATCCACCGTTTTTTGTCAAAGTTTAGTTCTCTTTGGTAAGGGAACTTGAACTTTCGCTAGGCAACCCCACACTTTCATCCTTTTGAAAGTAGGCTATCTACCTTTCCACAATTCATAAGGAGATTGGTCACTTTTCTTATGAGAAATTTTATTTAATATCATATTTGCAGTAAGTAAGCCTCTCCCCATAGGCCAAGAGGCGCGCCCGAACTAACCAACATTGAATTTATCTTCTATTCTTACGTTCGGCAACTCCATTTTGTTTTGGAGTATATGGTGCAGTGGTTTAATGAACTATACCATGAGTAGAACAAAATTCATTAAAGTCATTAGATTGGTATTCACCACTTTAGAATTTTTATTCTCTTTTCTGAAGTTGGTTCTCCACTTCTGCTTTATATGTTTTAAACATGTTCAAAGTCTCATCTTTGGTATGTATTAAGTATACATAACAAAATTTACTGCAATCATCTATGAATGATATGTAATAATTTTTTCCTCCACGAGATAGAGTTGCTTGGTAATCACACAAATCACTATGAATTAAACCAAGCACTTCATTTGATTTCTCTACTGATTTATGAGGATGACGTGCATATTTTGATTCTATGCAAACTTCACACTTAGTCATTTTGTTCATAGAGCATTTTGACAACATGCCTAAACTTACCATCCTTTGTAAAGAACGATAATTAACGTGACCTAATCTTGAATGTCATAAGGAAGGGGATTCAACCATATACATAGAAGCAGTGCTAGTGTCTGCATTTTCATTAATAATGACAATTGCCTTAATAGTTAGTAGGTACAACAGATAGTTTGAAGAGCCCCTCACTGAGGTAACCCTTCCCTACATACATCCCACCTTTGGTGAGTACAATTTGTAGATACAATATTAAAGCCCTTGTTACTTCGAACAGGACCAGAAATCAGATTTTTATAAATTTTAGGCACGTGCAACATATTAGTGAGCACAAGATCATTCCCGGAAGTGAGTTTCAAAATCACCTTCCCTTTCCCTTCATCTTTTACAGCAGCAACATTCCCCACGAACAAAGGTTTTCCATCCTTGATGGTCTGGTAGAATGAAAACATGTCCTTTTCAGAACATACATGCATAGAGGCACCCGTATTCATCCACCAATCGATTGAATTTGTAACCAGATTTGCTTGAGCAGCAACAACACCAATGAATTAGTTTTTAGTTTCTGCACGGTTGGATTGGTTGAAATTACTCGAACCTCCAACACCACCACCTTGACTCTTGCGAAGACGACAATCTTTTGCTCTATGCCCAGGTTTACCGCACACCCAACATACACCAACATGTGATTTCTTGACTCATTGGTCTTTTGTGGGGCGAGTGCATTCTTTCCGGCTGCAAAAGATGGCTTGGCACCAACAAACTTGCCCTTGCCTTTCTGAAACTTGGCCTTAGATGGATTTCCTTCAACCATGTTAGCATTAGGTTCCAAGGAAACAGCATCAGCCTTTTCATTCTTCCGGTTATCCTCTCCAACTCGAATTTTAAGAACCAATTGCTCAAAATTCATTTCCTCGGTTAGATGCTTAAAATAAACTTTAAAATTCTTCCAAGAAGGAGATAATTTTTTAATAATAGCACCAACAAGGAAATTCGGGCTAAGGCCCATACCTTCAACCTCTAACTCATGAACAATGACTTGGAGTTCCTCCACTTGCTTGACAACAGGCTTGGCATCGCTCATCTTAAAGTTCAGAAACTTGCCGATGACGAACTTCTTTGAACAAGCAACCTCAGTCTTGTACTTGTTCTACAATGACTGCCACAACTCCCGTGTTGTTCTGAACGTGGAGTATATATCATAGAGAGAATCATCCAAGGCATTGAGAATGTAGTTTCTGCAAAGAAACTCTTGACTTTCTCAAATCTCAATAGCCTTTCAGCCCTCTCTGCATCAGTAGGAGCATTCTCCCATTCTCCTTCTGGCAGTGTCATAGGAGCCTCAGCAGTCAACACATTTGTCACATGAAGAGTTGTCAAGTAGAACAACATTTTTTGTTGCCAGCGTTTGAAATCAGAACCCTTGGATTTCTCAGGTTTCTCAGGTTTCTCAACATGGTTTTTCACCAACGAAGATCCAGATTGATCTATCTTTGCAAATCAGGAAATGAATTCTCTGAAATTTTTGCAAACTCAACAAAATCAGAAAAATGAATTTTCTGGAATTTTTGTCTTAGATTGTTAGTACCAATCTAGTATCTTCAATGAAACATTCATAATAATAGAATAATAACTCAATTGAAATTGAAATCAATAACAAAGAATACTACAAATTGAAATTGAAATCAACAACAAAGAATACTACAAATTGAAATCATACACTAACTTGATATGATAGAGGTCTGCTGTCGCAGTGTCCTAAGACAAAAATCCGTCCCCACTTGTGTTGTAGTTTCACGGACGTCTATCTAGAGGATACAACTATCTGGTGCAAGTTCTCGCACAAAAACTTGACTCTGACGAATTTACTTTATGCCTTTTTCAGAAATGTATTTAGGAAAGAAGAAGAAGAAACAACAATCTCAAATCATTGATTGTGTTAAATGATTGATTGTATTGTGTTTTATCTTCCATCAAGTGATCAACATGCTTTATAGCAGCATTTTCGTCCATATGCAGCCTTTCACTCCAAAGGTTGTGACTATTGTGAATAGATACATCTTTTGGACATTTCCAGAATTTTACCGTTGCCCAAGCGCCGCGGCGCCGACCCCGGCTATGCCTTTAAGCGCTGCGGCCCTAAATCCCTGTCAGAGGTCTCTGAAGTTTTGGCGTTGTGGCGCTGCTCCCGGTAGTGGCCCGAGCACGGAATTTTCTTACAGCTCTTTGGGCGAGAGCGCGCGCTCATAAAAATTCCGAAGCCTTATTTCGATCACTTGTTTCTTCTTATCCCATACAAGTTCCAACAGTACCATTACACCCACTAGTCTTTGTGACATTTAGAGGGAATATAGTATAAATATAGATATACATGTTGAGCTGAATGCTATGGGTGCAACCAACCTGCTACCCATGCACTTTACTCTTTCCACTCAACACCAAAAGGGCGTAGGAGTTTAGACATGTTTGACATTCTAACAAGCAGGAGATGGTTAGCTTAAAAGGTAATAGTATCATGTAATCTTACGCAGAGATTATTCTTGCGGAACTTAATGTCACAGATTATTTCCAACAATTTACTTCGTTCAGAGAGTGTTACAATACTCAAATTATACCCCAGTTCTGGTAGCGTCGTGCTGCTGCTTTATGTTTCTTATCTGCCGCTTCAACAGTATTTTGCGGGCAAGCTGTTATATGCAACCAATAAAAGCGTCTTGCCTTTACCGATTTACCAAAACAATCAACATGACGTATAATGAATGTCAACTCTTCTTTCTATTCTTTTTCCTCTAATGGAATGATGAATTCCATTGGATGCTACTAGATCCTCTGTCATTGTGTTAGTGTAATATGTGATAAGCAGACCATATTGATTAATGAATCCAATTATGTATAGGGAACTTGAGCGACTTTTTCACTGTTACTATCTTGTCCTAATGCATATATCTTAACTTTGAGAGAATTCAGAAAAGGATCTTTAAGACTTCACTAAAAGTTTATTGAGAAGTACTCTAGGTGCATAATATTATCTTACGCTTTGTTGTAATTGGGATATAATCCAAAACAACTTTTCTCTGGCATTATTGTTTTGTAAATATAATCAATTAAACAAATTGATCTACTCATCCTCTAGGTTCATAATACCGTTGTTGTTGTTGTTGTCCTTTTAGAATCTCATGTTCACACCAAATTCAATTGTCCTTGTCAACGTAAGTGACTTTTATGGTTCTGGGAACCAAGCTATCCTTTTATCCTAGTTCCTCGCTAATTATCAGCGATCTGCCTGATTGTACGATATGAGAACTTGTAATTCTTTTATGCTTAAAGTAATCTTGGAATTTTGTTTCCGCTTTAAACAATGAGCTGCAGATATAGTCTTGAAGAAACGTAGCAATTTAGTTATGTAACTTTACGAGATATCCCTTCAATCTGGTCCGACATGGCTGTGAACTAAACAGACCTGAATTTTATATGGCTTTTTCTGCATCTTGGTTAGGAAATCTTATTGTTTGTGATGAACCTAACCAAATCATTGTGTAATGGCTCCTTTATCAGAAACAGAGTTAGTCAGTGAAGAATACAATTACCCCAAAAAACATAATCTCATTTCTCAACACATCACTCAATGTTTTCCTCACAACGAAAATAACTAGCAACACCTATATTTGTAATAGTATGAAAACTACTTTCACTAGAAACAGAAAAACCCTATTGCCATATCAATTTGTCTACAAAACCTATTTAAACAATAATTAAAGAAACTAGCAAATAACAAATCCTAAACAATTTAGGTTTCCTACTCCATCTTTGAATTAGTCTTTAACATTTGTCAAGTCAATTTTCATTTTTTCACCCACATGGATTATTCAATAATTACACTTCATCTTCATACACAGTCAAAGGACGGGAGGCGTCATACGATCCAGCTAGGTCTCTCAAACCTTTTATCAACGGGGACTGTGAACCTTCACATAGTGATCCTTTCAGAGTGCGGACATGCTTATCTGACCCCCAACTGTGGACTAGTGATACATCAGTAACTACGGAAGTAAAGGTTTTTTCTTCTCTTGTTAAAAGTAAAGCCTGACTTAAGGAGTATATTGTTTTGTCGTTAGTCTGTTCTCTAATTGGATTCAAGCCGTGGAAACAACCTCTTGCAGAAATGTAGGGTAAGGCTGCGTACAATAGACCCTTGTGGTCCGACCTTTTCCCGGACCCCGCGCATAGCGGGAGCTTAGTGCACGGGGCTGCCCTTTTTTTTCTTTCTGTTCTCTAATTTGCATGTCATTGCTTGTGCTCTCTCTCAACAGATGCGAACCGGCAGAGAGTCCCCTAGCAATATATATGGAGATATTGGCAGTCATAAGATTGGGATATCACCTGACGGAGAGAAACCAACATATCTAAACACAACCAAATCTCTTCATTTTAGTTTACTGATGAAAAATCTTGATCTGCTGGAAAACATATTTGCTTATTCAGAGATGTCAAGATTAGAAAGAGATATTCTGGTGCAACTAGAAAAGCTTGGAGCTTTAGAATTCTTTCACTCTTGTCTTTCAAGGACACATCATTGTTCTACTTCTCCTAAAGTGTTTGATTTGCCAAGGGAGCTTATTGAAGAAGTTGAGAAAGATGACCTTGTTGGAAATGGAATGGATAAGGTTGTCGTACGTTCTAGGAAAAAGCAAGAGCGGAAGTCAAGAAGAAACAGAGCATCCAGAAATGCCAATGACATTATTACAGTGCAGCCGCATACCAAAAACATCCAGGAGGATTTGCAACAGCCAAAGTTCTATTCTGGGAAAAGAACACATGCTGCCTCTAGAAATAAAATACAGAAAATTGCTAAGAATGAGGCTGAAATGTCAAGAGGTGTTAAGGTTGTCTCCAGTTTTTATTAAGGGATATTGTATTACAGTTTTTAAACATTTGAAGCACATATTAATGTGATCCTTGGCTATTAAATAGTTGGTGGCAGAATTGGAAAGAATCAGGTCAATCCTTGAAGAAGAAACTGGTCGAGTAGCTACTTTCAGTAGTTGGGCAGAAGCTGCTGGGCTTGAACAGAAGGAGTTGCAGCAGCACTTGCATTTTGGTTGGTATTGCAGGGATGAGCTTCTGAAGAGTACACGGTCCTTAGTCTTATATTTGGCAAGAAACTACAGGGGGCTTGGAGTGGCATTTGAAGATTTAATTCAGGTTAGTGAACCATATCTTAGTGGAATGCCTTTATTAACTCTATAATCCCACTTTAGGCATATAGAGGTTGTAGCACAATTACACCCTACTCCCACTTTAGGCATATAGAGGTTGTAGAACAATTACACCCTACTGCTTGAAATCCAATATTTTTTTTTAAATCGTTTTCAGAAGTTGAACTTTGGGAATTGCCTTTAAGAGCTCTGCCATATGTTGGAAATTCACTTTATCGTGTGATGCAACCCTATTGTATCTAGTTGCTTGCACATAGTAAAGAATAAAAGCAAGAAATTCACAATTAAATCAGGATAATAGAAACTTTAGAGATACATTGTTAATTATATACTACCCGGTGCACTAAGCTCCCGCTATGCGTTTCAACAAAACTAAGTTATATACCTACTGCTAGCTATGGATATATGACTAACTAGTTAGACTGGATTAGAGTGGGAAACTACTATATCCTGGAAGCTATCTTTTCATTTTGGATGTCATATTAGCTGAATTATTTACTTTTTCCTTTCAAACGTGTTGCTATAGGCTGGAAACATGGGTGTTCTACAAGGTGCTGTAAGATTTGACCACGCTAGGGGATATAAATTCTCAACTTACGTTCACTATTGGATACGAAAATCATTGTCAAAATTGGTGGCACAGCATGCTAGAGGAGTTCGAATTCCCGTATGTAAATTTTTCTCTGGGATATTTTACTCTTCTTTCAGTTTCATCTAGGTATAACAAAGCTCTATCTCTTTCTTTTCAATGTACTCATGCAGTTCACTATATGCAAAGTAATAAATCAAATACATAAAGCTCGAAAAACTCTCAGTAGGAGCCATGGAAAATTTCCAGATGACAATGAAATTGCTAAGTTCACGGGTTTATCGACAGCTAGGATTGCAATGGCTAGTAAATGTCTAAGAGTTGTTGGTTCAATTGATCAGAAAGTTGGAGATTGCATCAGTGCAAAAGTTTTGGTAAAATTATTTCCTCTCTTTTCCTTTTCCCCTCTTTTTCTTTATTTTTTCCTTTTAAACAGGTGTGCTTATCTCAATTGGTTTCGGAGCTTTGAATTCCCGACTAGTTTGGAATTGAGGCATAGTCCTTTTGTTATTGTAAGCTAAGACTTGATGTCAAACTATATTTCAAAAATCTGACGTAGTGATATGACAGCTTGAGGAATGTGAATAAACCTGTTTCTTCTTGCATTATATCTTTGTTTGGGGAAAGTAGAAATGTACCTTAAGCACTTTTATCATTCTCTCAAACAACTAGGTTTTCCCTGCTACAACTTTAATTTCTTTGGACATTACTGTTTTCTGGAAAAGTATCTTATTGCGATTGACTCATTGCTTGCCAGGAACTCACACCCGATAAATCAATTACAAGCCCAGAGGAAATTGTCACGAGGCAAGACATAATAGACAACATGTATGCTCTTTTGGAAAGCTTGGATCCAAAAGAGCAGCAAGTAATATATTTTAGGTTTGGTCTTGAAACTCATCAGCGCAAATCACTGGAGGAGATTGGACGGCTTTATGGAGTTAGTAAAGAATGGATTAGGAGAATAGAACGAAGAGCTCTCACGAAATTAAGAAGTGCGGATTGTTTCCAACATTTAACTCATTACTCTATGTAGTTCTAGACATTGCCTAAACATTTTTCTTTATCTCTGAGTAAATTTTTCTTGTATACTTCTTTTGTATAGACTAGTCATATACCATTAAAACCTTGTATTGTTTTGCATCTTGTAAAGTTTAAAGACGTGTGATGAATAAAATTACTTCATTTATCAGCACCAGCTATCAGATGACTAATGTTGAATTCTACATTATGCATTTGCAAATCTTTTTCAAGTCATTATTCACTCACTCTTCAAACTGTTGAAATGGACCATTTATAAGACTCACATCTTAGTCCACCACCTCTCAACTCCACAAGTCAAGAGGAAGGGATGGCTAGCGGAACGGGGCAGGTTGGAACTTTACTCTGCAAAAGTTTTAACCTGCCCAGTTCTACATAGAAAAACAGGTCTATGCCCAACTTTTCAAGAAATCGGTTCAAGAAATGGGCCTAAAATAGTAAAACTTGTTATAATTGTCATTTTAATGCGTCCTAGCTCCATCCCGCTTTTGATTTTCAAAAGACTTGTTTTAACACGCCCCACCCAGCCTCGTCCCATTGCCATCCCTAGACAAGGGTAACCAAAAACATCAACAACAGAAAAATAGACAGAACAATTGTGAAAATTGTTTGCATTAAGTTACATGTTTGTACAAAAAAATCACAAGGTGGTCAACAACCTGAACCTGGTTGGTTTAGATGGTAACTTGTGGACAAACAAGTCAGTTACTTTGAATAAATTGAATCCCACCAGTGATTCATTAAACTCCCACCAGCTTTCTGTGCATTTTTCCAACTCAGAGATGGTTTCTACATTTAAAATCCCAAATGGTTTTGTACCTAAACTGGTCAATCAGCAATTTGTACACTAGTGATATCTGATGTCAATGTACATATAATCTTGATTTTACTCATGTTGCAGTATAATAATGGCTCTTTCTATAGGATGCTTCCATTCAACATCCTTTGAAATAGTTATTGAGTTCGACCAAATCTGTAACTTTTGCATCTGCCCGTGCTTTCGAGTTCCTAAACTTGAGTTCGAAATATTTATTAAATTTCTCCTCAATAAATATTTATTGCATCAATGATGAGAACCTCTTAAATGTTGCTAATTAATACAAAGGTAAAATTGGAAAATACTACTTAATTTTATCTTTGGTAAATAAAATAACAAGTATTTGACAAGTATTTATAGTAAGGGCGACAAATATTTTGGGACGGAGGGAGTAATTAATATGAATATTATTATAAAATATTCATATCAATCATTATTTCTTAAAGAGCATGCAAAATTCAAAATGAATAAGTAAAAGTGAACGAAGGAAGTACTTAATAATAAATTATTTTTAAAAATTAAAAATAATAATTAATTCTCTCTCAATTTATTAAGGTGAAAAAGTAAAAGAAAAAAAATATTTCTATTATACTTGACAGTAAAAAGAAACGAAAGGAATAGTAGTTTTACTCACAAAAATTAGCAAATACCCTTTTTATAATGGGGAAAGTTGCTTTTTAAAACTATATTATGTATGAAAATGCCTCTAAATATAATTGGTAAACCACATGAACAAGCAAAAGAAGTGTTAAGTTAATTGGTGTTTATTACTATAAAAACAACAAGAAATCTCGCAATGTGAGATTTGGAGAGGATAAAATATATAGAGAGCTTATCTTGGTAGATTGAGGGACTGTCATCAAATGTCTATTGTTATAAAAAAACATTTCTTTTAAATTCGTCCATCCATGAGATAGAATGATTGCTTGTAGATATTATTACAGATGAAATCAAGAAGAAGGAGACAATCTTGGATTACTCACTGATTCATGCTGTTCCTTTGTCCAAACCATGCCACTAACTTTGATGCTCTTGGGAATTGTTTGTTTCCAACAATTTAAAATAATAATAATAAATCTCTCTAATTTATCAAGGTGAAAAAGTAAATTATTATACTTGACAGTAAACAAGATCGAAAAAAATAGTAATTTTACTCAACAAAACTAGCAAATACACTTTTTTAAAATATAATTGGCAAACCAAGCAAAAGAAGTGTTTAAATTTGCTAAGTTAATTGGTGTTTATTGATATAAAAATATTTCTTTAAGTTCATCCTTCCATTAGATAGAATGATTGCTTCTACATATATAAGGAGACAATCTTGGAACGAGATAGAGTAGTCTGTCGCTTGGCAGATTAAGAAATTAGATTATCCCCTAAAAAACACAAAAGCCGAAGGTGGAGCGTCGCGTGTCCGGACACTCTGCCCAATCTGCATCCGTATATGAGAGTAACTTGTTTGGTGCAGAGGGGTATAGGTGTAAACCATAATCAAGTGTGATCTTAATGTATCGAATGATACGCTTAAGAGAGCTGAAATGAGACTCTCTGGGGGCATGCATAAATAGGCATACCTGTTGAACAGCATAAGCAATGTATGGCCTTGTAAATGTGAGATACTGAAGTGCACCTGCAAGGCTCCTATAAAGAGTATGATCGGAGACTGGAGCACCATCCATAGCACTGTGCTTAGATTTCGAATCAACTGGAGTAGGTGAAACTTTGCAATTCGTCATCTTAGCCCTATACACAATCTCCTCTGCATACTTACACTAACAAAAGAACATGTGGTCAGCAGACCTGGTCACTGATATCCCCAAAAAATAACTCAGCTTTTCCAAATCAGTCATTGCAAATTCGGACTTAAGCAAGGCAATAATCTCATTTTTCAATCCATCGGAGAAAGCAGTAAGAACAATATCATCCACGTAAAGTAATAAGTAAGCAGTGCTACTACCTCGATGAAAAATGAAGAGTGATGTATCACTCTTGCAGCATACAAACTCAATCTGCAAGATATACCTGTCAAAGCGATCATACCACGCACGGGGGGGAGGGGGCTGTTTAAGGCCATATAGTGACTTAAGGAGACGACACACATAGCGAGGAACTGCTTGATGGGTGAACCCAGGTGGATGATGCATGTAGACTGTTTCTCTCAGATCCCCATGTAAAAATGCATTCTTAACATCAAGCTGATGGATCGGCCAGTGTTTGCTCATGACAATGCTCAAAACTGTGTGAATGGTAGCCTGTTTGACAACCAGGCTGAAGGTGTCACCCCAATCAATACCCTCCTGCTGATTTGTGCCATTAGCCACAAGTCGTGCCTTATACCTCTCAAGATCACCACTGTATCTGAATTTGTGACGAAATAACCACATGCAACAGATCACATTCACCCCCTCAGGTCTAGGTATTAGATCTCATGTGTGTTGTTTAGTTAGAGCATTGAATTTATCATACATAGCCGTATTTTAATTAGGGTCTTGTTTAGCCAATTTAGGGTTCTTGAGAATTGAAGAAATGATTTGGGCAGATAAGTTAAATTGGACTTTGGATTTGAAGATTCCATGCTTGACACGAGTTTTCATTTGGTGAGTGGAGACAGTGGGAGGTTGTGTCGGCTGAATGAGAAGAGTCGAGACTGAGGGATTGATTGGATATGGAGAAGGAGGGGGTGACGCCGTCGAAGGCGCTGCGGCGCCGTCATCAAATTCAAGAATCAAATTTTATTAGTCTAATTCCTATCGTTTTTCAGTCTAAAATTTGTTACTTTTATATATATATTTTTACTTCGTAGTGTATTGCCTTTTTTCTTATAACTTTTTGTTATCTGAGATCAACAATATTTCACTAAATAAAGATTCAATGAATTGCCTGCACATTATCACTTGAAAAGACTTAACAAGAAAAATTAATTATTAAATGAATTGCCTGTACATTATCACTTGAAAAGACTAAAAGATCGAAGAAGGTATAATTATCGTATTTGAGATAATATATGCATTTGATACTACAAAAATTCACAACTTGCTCCCCTCTCGTTCTCTATACTTTTTATCTCCCTAAGTCTTGTTCATATCTAATAATATTCCGTTAAAAAACTTTCCAGATTTACACTTATTCTGATTTCTTCATCTGATTTCTTTTCTAAAGATGGATGACTTATATATTCACATGTATGGGGAGAAATTCGTATAAGACAATTATATGAATTATGATGTGACATGTGAAATATGATGATGAGTCAAGTCAAGATCAACCTGAGGCACTACTGGTAAGACCCGAGCAGAGCCGAAAGCGTTGTATACATATGTGGTACTAGTAACTCAGAAGGTCATGTGAGCCGTTTGTATTTCAACGGAAGGTCGTTACCAAACTAGTCACACGTCTTCCAACAGAGCATTAATGACATTTATAGAGATATTAATTGTCCAATTATAACAACATTTATTCTCCTGTTTTAATGACGACATATTTCGTGGGGGTATACCCGAAAAGCTCATGTAAATAGAACACATAGTTCCATTATAAAAGATCATATTCAAGTTATTACAATACATTCTTTCTGTCGATTACTGTGTTTTCATACTTGTTGCGAAGACTTTGCCCAGAAGCTTTCACAAGTCTCGAGCTAATTATCTATTTACTTTGTCTTAGTATTATTTATTTGCAGTATATTTCATCTAGCTTTATTGCTAAATCAATCAATTGAGATTTACGTGTCCTTAATCATATATACAAATTTAACTATACCATTTTACGGGTAAACAGTTTGGCGCCCACCGTGAGGCATGGACAATTGTGGTGCCACAAGTGACCCCTCTTTCTACTAATCTAGTATTTTCTTTGAGTCTTGTTTTTTGTTCAAAGTAAACATATGACAAGAAGAGAAGCATTTAGAGACAACCGCAACATTGGAGATAACATTAACAATCTCCCCATCGGCCCGGATGGCCTAGCAGTAGAGGATCCAATAGATGCAGATGGGACCACTACTAGAGGTGGACAGACTCGTCAGGAGGATGTTCCCAATAATGAAATGCCTGAGGAAGCCATACAAAATCCGAGGGGGCAAAATATCGTTGTGAGTGAACAGTTGGACTGGTGCGGTTTCACTCGGAATACATATCGAAGCAGCAAGCGATTACTCAATGACGACCAAAGCCTCCGCAAATATCAATGAAGATACCGAAAATAATCAGAGTAAATCGAGATATGGTGGTGCTTCAGAAAGCGAAGTCGTTCCGGAAATCTATTCCAGGAACATGTTTTGAAATTTATGAAGTATATGATGAACAAAGTAGACTCCAACATAGCGAATACGAAAAAAACTACCAATGAGTTCCTATATTGGTTAAATCAAATACTAGGAGCCCCTTCTATGGTTGAAGGACCAGACGCAAAAAGATATATTGAAGTAGCGTATAAGCCATATGTAAGGTCCAACTGATCCCCAAAATGTTTAAAATGTCATTTATACCCAAATATGATAGGACTACTGATCCATAGGAGCACATAACAACCTATACCACGACCTCCAAGGGAAATAATCTAAGGAAACATGAAATAGAATCGGTTATGATAAAAAAAATGTTGAAACACTTGCAAAGGAGCCCTGACATGGTATTCACTCCTCCCCAAGCATTTAATCAGATCGTTCGCCCAACTTACCGACATGTTCATATAAGCTCATGGGAGGGCACGAAAGGTGGAGACGTGCAAAGCGGATATCTTTCGCATTGCACATGGAGAAATATTACTCCTTAAGGACTTTGTCTCACAGTTTCAGAAGGAGCATATGTTGTTACTCGCAGTCCCGAACGAGTGGGTTGTAGAGGCTTTCACAAAAAGTTTAGATCCTTTGAGTTCGAACGCCTCACGAAAGCTCAAGAAAAATATCTTGGAATTCCATATTACAACCTGAGATGATGTGCACAACTGATATGAGTCTAAGATCTGGATAGAAAATAATTTGTTGGAGACTCAGGTCGAAGGTATTTCTCGAAAGTCAAAAAAAATCTAAAGCAGACCGAAACTCCTTGAAGAACCGCTTGCAACCTTATCCTACTCTTGGAACAATGATGTGAACAGGGTAGAGCGGATTCCCTTGCTTTAGGGTATAAATAGCGGAATGGTTAGGGGGTTTGTCTCTGCAGAGGATAGTCTCTAAAAGCTACAACCGTCTCTTCTTATTATTCTCCGAAAACATACCTAGATTTTGGCAATCACTCTACTAACAGAGAACCTAAGAGCTACCAATAAGCCTTTAGGCAGGCAACGGAAATGGTAAATGTCGTCTTCCTTTACAATGTTCATGAGGAGGCTCGACGAAAGGAAAAAGCTATTGCATGAGTTCTTCGACTTTGATTTAGGCAAGTTGAGATTTTCTAGACTCTAGTATAGCATTTATGTATTGGTATGTTGTTAATTAATTAATGTGAGTAATGGGGAATTGGAGGTCCCATATTAGTGAGGTGACGAGAACTAATATAGGTACCAGTGAACTTAACTTTGGTAAATAATGAACTAGTTTGATATACTTGATGAAGATTATGCGTTTAGCACTTCAGGTCGTGAGTGTGATGCATAAATCCGCTTAGGTTGGTGTCACGACCCGAACCCGGGCCCGTGACTGGTGTCTTACCCGGGCACCCAAGTAGACATACATCAGAGTAATCAGCGGAATATAAAACAAGACATGACATAATATGAAATATGAAACAATTCATCTGAGAAAACTTGCCTTTCGGCATATATATATAACAACTAGAACAGTTACATCCCTATTTACAACTCGCCTGATCGTACTCTGGACCTCTAAGAATGATATGACAACAATGGCGGGCGGGGCCCGCCATACCACGAATAAGTACCTACAACGACGGGGACTATACGTGATAAGCCTCGGAGAAACGGAGCTTCCAATAACGCTGACCACATGGCGAGGATCAACAATGGTGTACCTCTACACTGCGGCATGACGCGGCCAGAAAGTCGATAACAGTACCAAGTATGGCGAAAATGCAAGTAAAATCAAAGTATTTAAAACCATTTGCAAATACAACCGGTTATCGCACGTAGTGCCCAACATAAACAAGAGCAAAATAGATATAATGTAATCGGTCTTTTCTAGGCCGCGAATGATCGAAGCAAGGCCAATCGCCCATAGTATCATTATGCGTGCCTAATCTGGACTTCCGCAATGGAATAGATCACACATGAACCGCGTGAGGTATTCCTCGCGTCGGTAGCTAACCCCGTACCTCTCCTCGACTCTCGCGATCGCGTAGTCTCATAGACCGCGTAGTCACGCGCATCGCATAGGGCATCCGCGTCGGGATAAAACACCGGAATGATCAATCCACGGAACTCCGCTGACTCGCGTAGTCGCATGCATCGCATAGCCGTATAGACCGCGTCAAGGGTGGCAAGCCCTCGGTATAACAAGTCGAGGGTAGGTGATATAATAACGATAACTGGCTTACCGTTTAACAACATAAGCACAACAAGGAAACCCCTTTACACAAACATCACAAGATACTAACACGTAGCGTCCTAACATGTTTACTTATCAAATCAACAAGAAAGTATTACAAGGCTATCACAAACCAACACAATCAAGTTATTCACACAAGGTACTTTCTACTTTATGTTAACAAGTTCGGGTTTTTATCCCCAAAGTACTTCATACATTAACTCTTTAAAAGATCCGCTTCTTTCACAAAAAGTCACACTGATACCGTAGTATAAAAATAGAGTGACTATCTTTTAAGTAAACAAAACACTTCCCTTTGTAAAATCAAGTAACAACATTATTTTCCAAACGTTCAAGTTTGCCTAATTTCAAATGCTCAAGTTTCTCATTTTCAAAAGGTTTCGTAGTTCATAGTTTTAATCACTTAATGATATAATTCTCCTTTAAAACAATTTGAGAAACATATGCCTTATGTGTGAGTAGGTTATTCTTGTTTATAACAATCTGATTAAAGCAGCCATGATCTAGGAAATGTAATATTATTTTGTCTCATCTTAGCTTCTATGCAGATGGGGGTTTCTACTGGTTTTAATAATACTTGATTAGTCAATACATTTCCCTTTATTAGCGCTGCAGTGGTTTGTTCGATACTTATTCTGATTTCCGAAATCAGTAAAACATTATTCCCTTTAAAAACCAAGTACTCATTACTCACGAATGAGGTTTCACACTTTTTAACAAAATTCATATTAAATTAATTAAGTCAGGTCTCTTATCTTTTAAGATCAAGTCTCTTAACTTCTAAAATCAAGTCTCTTAACTTCTAAAATCAGTAAACCATTCTTTTTATCTTTCTTAAGCCGTTATACCTAACTTCCCATAAAGCTAGTATAACTCTTAAGCTTTTAAAACCAAGTATTACTCTTCTTTCAAAAAGGTTTCTTAATTCTTTTGAAATACTTCAAGATTCTTATTATTCAGGCTTAAGTCAAAAGACATTGCCGTAAAACTACGTTCAGTTAACACACGTACGTCTACCGTACTAAATATATTCCTTTTAAAATATCATGCTCAAGAGGATAGGAAGAATCACATACCTCGCGACGATTATCGACTATTAGCAAAACGCTCCACCGCTATAACCCGACTAGCCTTGTCCACCTTTCAAGTAGAACATGCTACTCGCAGAACATTCAACCTATAAAGGCCATATACGTCTATCAACGTCTAGACTACACTGAAGAATATTCTAAGTAGAGGGTTCTATTCTACGGAAAATCGGGCGTCTTCCCTGCATACTACACAAGTCTCATCGTAATGCAGTCCCATGTAAGTCTGATTCAAATCTTCTTCTTTTATACCGCCTACTGATTACAGTTCAATTCTATTCTTTAATATACTTCATATCTTATACTCAACTCTTATCTATTCGTATAGGTAATCTTGATTACAATAGAAGGACAAAAGTGTTTACCTCGACAAGCCCAAAATTATCCAAGTTAAATGTCGATCCCGAGCAAGGTTTAGCTCCTAATTGCACGCTCAGATAGCTCAGAGACCCTTAGAAGTTTCTAAACAACTTCTACTCAACTACTAAAAGGGATTTGGGGCTAGGGTATTTTGGAATAGTAACTACACTGAAGGCAACTTTCTACAAAAGTGGGGGTATTCTAGAAGCCTATAGGAAGGGGAGAGGACTTGGGCGAGAGAGCAACTAAGGGGAGGGATTTTGAGACTTAGAGAAGTGTGGAGTGGATGAAGAAGTCTTCACTCGAGGGGTATTTATAGAACACTCGAGACAAGATCAAAACAAATGGAAGGTGGAGATTATGATCCAGTGAAAGATGAGGTCTTCCAACCAAGTGTCTCCCACAACATTTGGACATATGTCCACCACAATATTGGAACACTTGCTCACCACAACAAAGAGCCATGTGGACTCCACTAACACACCAAACCGTCCACCCCACCTACTCCCACTCACACAAAATCAACTTGCAAGACTTGACCAATTGACTTGTCCACTAGCCTCCCAATTCGTCAACCTAAGCCAACTAAGGGTGACACATGCCGCCTCCTAATGGTCCAAAATATTTCGTCTCTCGGAAAAATCCGTGTCGGTTAAAAATATTAAAAACGTAGAATTTCCTTCACAAGGTTCGGAATCTTTTTAGTAAAGCTTACAATCTCACTCTTAACCTAATTAGGGTTTGTACAAACGTCGTCGTCACGTGTACATACTCGGAAATACGGGGTATAACATTCTCCTCCTTAGAAACATTCGTCGAATGTTCCTTCTCAAGACAGGATAACGATATAGGTCCTCGCAACTTAACGGTTTGCAAAGCCACACGTGGCCACAAAAACACACGCTCGATACTTAATCCAAGTCTACGAGGAATCACCTCTAACATCACAAAAGCTTCCACCCAAAGTCTAAACGATACTCCTTAAGAAAGCGATCACTTCTATTCTCTTAACACATGTTCACTTCTTCCTTACTCGTACCGCTTCTCGTACACTCGCTCTTTCTCATACCTTACCATATTTCGCATTCGCCGGTTCCAAATCTGCGGTTACTACCTCCAACTTTGGTCATCATTGGGAACAATCTGGATGGATCTCTGATACTTTTCCGAACATAACAACATGAAGACCGGACGTCTTCGCCACGTCGGAAGGCAAAGCTAACATATAGGCAACGCCTATTCTTCACATGATCTGAAAAGGCCCAAAGTAACTCGGGCTAAGTTCCCTCTGTTTTCCAAAACTCGTCACACCCTTTTGGGGTGGTACCTTCAAGAAGACCCACCGTCAACCTGAACTCCAAACATCGTCGCCGATTATCCGCACGACTTCGCTGACTCGAGCGCCAATAACCTCTTTTGGATAAGCTTCACCCTATCCGCATCCTCAAAACAATTATGAACCAACTATCGAACCTTGCCAACATCGAACCGATCGGCCAGAACCTATACTTCCGCCCTACAAGGCGTCATAAGGCGATATCCGAATCGATATGGTAGCTATTATAATACACACTCAACCAAGAGGCGAATAATCCTTACAATACCCCAAATCCAAACACCGGCCGAGGCGAATCGACATCGAGACTCACCTGAGTTCCTAACCTGCTGGTAAAACCTCGGTAAAAGAAATAGCCATAACACAGGCTTCACTGCGTCTTAAGGTGAAAGTAGGCACCTCGTGCGACCTTACAACTTTCCCGATAAAACCTCTCGCGTAACCTCTGCCAGTAATCGGTCTGGTGAAAAGACAAGATGGGGTGACCTCATCGGCCCGACCATCGTCGACGCATCCACGAACTCTCGTGTTGGTTTACTAAACTTGGGCCTAACACCCCGTGACCTTATCACAAAGCGGGACCACCCCACTGACCCACCACAATACAGTCGCGGGTTGACCCGCGTGGTGCTCAACCGACCATTATCGCAAGAAAACTTTTGTTCCCCGATCCGGAACAATCTCACTAATCAAGTCACGAAAACCTAGTGGTCTTCTTAGCTCAACTACCCTCTTTCATTTCATACCACTCAGGGTTTTATCACACAAACATATCTCACGTGTACTATGCACTCCGATAAGGGTCAAACATAAAAATACATCTTTTGCTCGAGATGGTCTTACCTCTAAGGTCTCTACGCATAAAACTCTAAGGCTCACACTTTCTCTATCCCCCAAATCTTACCCGGTTAACTAACCATGATTCCTAATCACAATTTACACAAGGTTAACTGAACGTAACACTTGAGATATACTTATCTTATCACACATACAATCTCTAGAGGGTTAAGGATACACCTGTATCTACTGTTTCACTACCCTCTGTCGTTCCAATCAATCCTGCCCTGCTGGGCGCAAGCATAACAAGCTGTCGAAGAAGTACGACACTCCCCACAATGACACTTACCACAACGGCCACACCGAGGTGTGGGTGGCCTCTCTGCTAACACCCTTCCTCTCCGAACTACCGAATCATGCCCGATCGGTAGGTGAGTCCTCACTTGCATCCTCCTACTAGGACATCCTTTCGACCACGTGGCCGACGGCGCAGTAAAACAAGCATCAACAAAAGATGACATTCCGGGATGGCGCTGTCATCTGTGAACACCGAGGAAAATCGAACCGGTGGCTAGAACCTACGTATAGGCGTGAGCGGAAGCCACGGAGCTCTCGACCAACTCGGCATACCTCGAACGCCCCGAAGTTTGTGGAGGACCACTGCACCGGGCGGAGGCGCATATCGATCTTTGGTGAGGTGATTCGCCTCGAAAGTTACCAAGGACCTTGCTGTCCTGGCCCTCTTCTGCTGATCTTGGTTAACCCGTCGATCCTTACGTTTCCCAGTCTGCTGCGCATAAGCCGCATACAGGCCATGCTCAAGCTCGATCAAGAGCTACTCTTTGCACAACCTCTCTTAAATAGTCATCAAGACCGTGATAAATCGATACCTAAAATACTCTTTGGTTGCTAACTCCTAGCTAGTAACAGGTTGCCTCTTTTGCAATCTATTCTTTACGCATCTTGGTCGTGGGCGAAGGTTCAAGTCTCGTAGTCGCGATGGAGCTATGCCCGCGTGCTAAACTCTGCTTTGGGTGGCGTCGCAGAACTCCCCGAATAAAGCACCACCCCAGGTGATGATTGGGTCCGTGCCCTCGTAACCCTCTGAACTCTACTCGCAGCTCCTCGCCGCCTTGCCCCGGGCGGGTTGCCTGCGGAGGCATAACGGTAAGGGAAAGAAATACGTTAGAGGGGTCCAACTTATAACACAGCTCTAAGGCACGATCTCAGAGTGAGAAGAATGGAAACCAATCCTAAATATCCTATAGCCTCCTGATTATTGGTGTGGTGCACAACACACCGATAATCAAGACTCTACTAGAAGGACAAAAGTGTTTAATATCCTTCTATATCTTATACTCAACTCTTATCTATTCTTATAGGTAATCTTCAATTACAATAGAAGGACAAAAGTGTTTACCTCGACAAGCCCAAAATTATCCAAGTTAAATGTCGATCCTGAGCAAGGTTTAGCTCCTAATTGCACGCTCCGATAGCTCCAAGACCCTTAGAAGTTTCTAAACAACTTCTACTCAACTACTAAAAGGGATTTGGGGCTAGGGTATTTTGGAATAGTAACTACACTAGAAGGCAAATTTCTACAAAAGTGAGGGGGTATTCGTAGAAGCCTGCAGGAAGGGGAGAGGACTTGGGCGAGAGAGCAACTAAGGGGAGGATTTTTGAGACTTAGAGAAGTGTGGAGTGGATGAAGAAGTCTTCACTCAAGGGGGTATTTATAGAACACTCAAGGGACAAGATCAAAACAAATGGAAGGTGGAGATTATGATCCAAGTGAAAGATGAGGTCTTCCAACCAAGTGTCTCCCACAACATTTGGACATATGTCCACCACAATATTGAAACACTTGCTCACCACAACAAAGAGCCATGTGGACTCCACTAACACACCAAAACCGTCCACCCCACCTACTCCCACTCACACAAAATCAACTTGCAAGACTTGACCAATTGACTTGTCCACTAGCCTCACCCAATTCGTCCAACCTAAGCCAACTAAGGGTGACACATGCCGCCCTCCTAATGGTCCAAAATATTTCGTCTCTCGGAAAAATCCGTAATCGGTTAAAAAATATTAAAAACGTAGAATTTCCTTCACAAGGTTCAGAATCTTTTCCGTCGAAAGCTTACAATCTCACTCTTAACCTAATTAGGGTTTGTACAAACGTACGTACGTCCTCACGTACATACTCCGGAAATACGGGGTATAACAGTTGGTCTGTTTGCTTAATAATTAGGCTTGTAGCCGTGTTTGATATTACATTCTTCATTGAACCTGTCATGCATTCATCACTCTACATCTCGTCTAAATACTTGAAAAGAAACTGATAAATACTGATTGTATTGATTATGTTGATTGCATGGTGTACACATATTCATATTATTCATACATATTATAATTGGCATTGAACTATTGAAATATTGTTTAGAGAGTATGTCTGGTGGAGCTATTCCCAGACAGCCTGAGAGTTGAGTGAGGACCTTACTTGACATGTTTTTTTCCTTCCAAAGCGAAATAATAACTCCTGTAGCTTATTGCGCTCGATCTACATCCTACCTAACTCGATGTTGCTTTTCTTCTTACACACAGAAGGTTTTTGAGCTAGTATCGGATGGGTATATGGACCTCATGTGTGTGTATATATATATCATTTGCATTATAATCTGATATGTATTTCGTGCTATGTGTGCTCGGTGCTAATTTTTTATATACTTAAGACTCTTTTGGTTTGATGGAAAAAATATTGTTAGATTACGCTTATATCACTGTGAGACTTGAGTGGCGTATCTTAATGGGTTTAGACGCCCAGAATGGGTTTAGGCTGAATCTTGTTATAAACTTGAGAATGTGAAAGTACTTATAAAATATCGAATTGTAGACTTATTATTAGGTTGGTTAACTGATTACTTATTATGTTTAACTAACTAATTATTAGAGAAGTATCGGGAAGTATCAAACCTCGCCATTGTTATAGCTAGGGTCGATCGATGGTTGCGTACATCTTACCCTCCCCAGACTCTACTTATGAGATTACACTAGGTTTGTTGTTGCTGATGTTGTTGTTATTTTTACAACATCAATATTGGATTATTCAGATACGATCAATCTTGTCATTTTCATCAATTATTTTATCTTTAAATGACTATAGTACCAATGGAATCTCAATTCTTCTTCCAATTTTATATCAATGCTAAATTGTCCTTTAATTAAATTTAACACTGTCACTCCCTTTTTCGACCACGACAAATTCAACTCCTGCTTAGAAATGTTAGAAATTAAAATAAAATGCTAAAAGGTGCTAAATTGCTAAAGGGTGCTAAAAGTAGCTTAAATGCTAAAGGGTGCTTAAATGCTAAGGGTTCGCGGAGTCGCCACCTAATTAGTTGGGTGAATTAGGACACCTAAATGTCAACTAGATTAAAGTCAACATTAACTTCATTTTAATGGTCTGCAAAACTGTATGAGATTCTGGGTAAAAGTTCTTTATTAATCTAGAGGGAAGGGGTTAGGCATACTCTAAGATCCGCTAACTTGCGGTTGTCCGTTTAAACCTAGGTTAATTATTATGTTAAAGAAAAATGCATGTTTAAAATAGGCCTAGCATGTAAAAGGTATGCAAGTGCTAATAAGAGTACGAAAAAAAATAACTTTTCCTATATGAATGCTAATAAGAGAGTTTCTTGTGTTAGGAATTTGGTAGCAAATAATACCTCAACTACGTAAAGAGTTATGCAAGTGAAAAGTATTAGGTTGTTTAATGTAACTTAAGCAATGTATGGCAAGCCTAGAATAATTAACTTATGGACACAAATTCTAGTATCAAACTACTTTCTAATAGTGACTAAAAGCTTAGGTGTTCTACTAATGTAATGTTAGACAAATAATTTACAACAAATAAATATGGAGAGGGGAATCAATAATAATGACTCGAAGGAATGACGGTATCATTCGCCTGTAGCTTTGGAATTTTCGATGTGGATGCGGATGCGGAATGCACATAGATGCGGGTCTTCATTTAAAGTAGCTCATGATGAATCTCGTCATGAGACTCTTCGTTACTCCGATGCATTTCATGTAAAAATAGAAAAGAAAAGGATTAGGATGCACCCCAAATAGTGTTAGATATGAATAAATAAATAAAAACAATAAACACACGCATATGTTTATAATATACATTAATCCTGCCGACCTGAAACAGTCCATTTTTATTTAATCGGCATGCGTGATGTGCATAAAAGAATACACAGATAGGCCCACACAAGCAGATGGCCCAAAATTTTAATTGAGTAGTGAGCCCCTATGCGCAGAAGATATAACCCAAACCCAATCAATTATCATGATTATTTTTTTAGATTTCAAAGAGATTACCTCAGCCTTATTGCACAACAGACCCACACAAGAGAACAAATTGAGAAAAACAAGCAGATATGCACCCTCTACAATCCATTTTGTTTATAAAGTTTATTTATTAAAATCAGTTTGGCTGAAATGGTTTCCACATGATGACAGTACATTTAGACATATATAACAAATTAAGCAAATATGCATGCCCGTATATAGGATATATGTATATAATTTCATTTATGCTGGAATGATCAAATCAGATATAGAGAGCGATAATTTCATTTCTGTATTTCATTTATGAGAACAGGATGGGGTCATATCTAAATTACCAACAAATAACAAGTTGAAAGGAAATACGGTTTTTCTTGTTCAAGTAAGCAATAAAAAATAGAAAGGTGGTACCCTGCAATTCTAATTCAAATCAGATACAGAGAGCAATCTTATATGTTGGAATGATCAATTGACAGCTTGAAGGCAGCAATTTTAACATACAGGGATATATAGGACAGAGCACACCATCAGTCTTATTCAGGACATACACTGGCCAACAAACAAAGCAAATGCACCAGGGACAAAAATCAGCAAATGGTTAAGGGTCGAACTAGTATTGAACAAATAAGAGCTGGATAGGCATCCTTAGATACTTAGATAACTAAAGGGAAATTCAGAGGCTAGACAGTATATCCCTATGCTTAACACATCATTTTGACATTAAACTAAGCGAAGAAAAGCTGTGATCAAATTAATAGGCCTTCAGGATCAGGATAGCCAAACTTAAACAAGTCTAACATGTTATTAAAATACCCCAAACATAAGCCAGGTTACATATAAATAGATAAGACACTAAGTTGAACATGTCTTGGCTGATTTCAATAAAGAAAGTGTTAGCCCAGATGGCGTAAAAGATCTTATGTCCCCTACTGGATTTCTAGATGAGACATACTGCAAGAATAACTTAAAACAGGTTTATAAACACACTTTTAGCCAAATCTTATTTTTGTAATAAGAATTAGATCATGAAGGCACTGGAACCGGTTAACAAACAGGTATCCAACTACTACGAATCGTAATATCAGAGATGGAATGACATCAGATTTATCACCTACCTAATCCGATCAATAACTGCTCTGTTCGAACATACAACAAATACCAAAATTAACCTAAACACGTCAATGATCGCAGTTGCGAATATGAATAGCAATTAATATCAACAGGTTCACACCAAACAAATGCACTCCGAATCATAAACGAATGACAATTAAATAACATTAAACATATTTAACAAAGCATATAATTCGCGCAGACCACAAAATGTAAATCGCATAAAAACATGAAAGGGAATAGGTTTACCTTCTCCGGACAGCGAACCGAGGTAGCGTATCAAGTCGTCGATCCACTCGGGGTTTTGTTGCGATGCGATTAAAAGGGAATGAAACTCTTTTTTTGTTGATTTATTTCGACATTCTTTGTTTTTCTCGATGCCTACTGATTGGGATTTTTTTACTGATGCTTAAGATGCATTTGTATATAAATATTGCTTCGTTTATATAGCCTCCAATTGGGTTCTAAATTAGGTGCGATTTGGACTGAATTTAAAAGCTTTGGTAAGGACTGATTTGACCGAGATATTTCTTACCATTTATGGGTGATTTGGACAGATTTAGTCGCAGTTATGGGTATTGATTTGGTTCGATTTTATGGAAGCTTTTATGGTAAGGGTGATCTAAAATTGCGATTACGATTTCGTTTGTTGAAGGTGTATTGTTGTTGAAAGGAAACTATGACAGGGATGATTTGGTTATGTCGGATTCTCAGGCGAGAATCTCGACGGTGATGGGGTGCGAAGGTGCTGGTAAGTTTTTTTCCTAATGGCTGCTAGTGTTCTAGGCTCTTCTAGGTTAAAGGCTGGAGCTGGACGATGGGGTGATAAAAGGGGAAGTGGGCCGCGGGTTTTGGGCATTGGTAGTGGGCTGGTCGAATTAAAAGGGTGGGCTGGTAGTATTATTTAATTAGGTATTAGTTCTAAGTGTCTTATTAATTAGTGGTAAATAAGTGGGGTTTAAATTATTAAATTATTTTAATACAACCATAGGTGTTTTATTAGTTTTAGCTTGGGTTTAAATTATAAAGAATCGTTTTAAAGTAATAAATGCGGGCGTGTTTTATAATGCGATGTCATTATTAAAATTTTATTTATTATGCATGTTTTGCGATGTTAAATTAAAATTAATGGGGGGTTTCAATTGCTTATAAAATTGTTTTGGGTATTAATAAACGAAGATATAATTTTAAGGAATGCTTGATGCGACGCCATTATTAAATTATTCATTTATTTACGTATTTATTATTATTATTAAATGTTAATTGCGCACGTAATATTTATGGAGTGCTTAATGCTCATAATGTCATTATTGAATTACTTATTTATATATTTACGCGTTTGTGCATGTTACAGATCCCTTAAAAATTATTTACGGTGTTAAAATATTAAATGCGGACGTATTATGTAATCAGTATTTAATGCTTTATAAATATGATGTCGTTATGAGAATGTTTATTTGTGCATGTATTATGTTTTATTATTGCGTATTATTATTATAAAATTGTTAACATTATTTTGAAAAATTAGTGTAATTTTATAGTTAATGATGGGACGAGTTGGTCAAAATTAGGTGTCAACAACTTGTCCCTCTTTGTATGGAGATTATGGAAGAGTTTTTAGACAAAGACGTTGACTTATAGCCAATTTTGTCTCGATCCTCAAAATTAAAAATGTTGGCAGTTGAGACAAGGCTGACGCGAATTCAAAATTGTCCCACTGTCGAATTATGACGACACTAGGCTACCATGGTCAAACACCAAGGGGGGCTGACGCGGACTCAAAACTTATCCCAGTGTAGCGTTATGACGACATTGGGCTACCATGGTCAAACACCAAGACGGGCTGACGCGGACTCAAAACTTATCCCAGTGTCGAGTTATGACGACACTGGGCCACCATGGTCACACACCAAGGCGGGCTGACGCGGACTCTAAATTTATCTCAGTGTCGAGTTATGACGACACTGGGCTACCATGGTCAAACACCATGGCGGGCTGACGCGGACTCAAAATTTGTCCCAGTGTCGAGTTATGACGACACTGGGTCGACGTGATGTTAAAATAAAAATAAACTGGCTTGAATTTAGGGGTGTACCGGTATTGATTTATTAAGACGCCGAGCTTATTGGTGATTTGAAATGAGTGGATCGACGCTCGAGACCGCTTCTGCCATTTGTTAGGAGGGTTAGACCCCCAACAAATTGTCCCGGTTCGCTGTAAGAGAAAATTCACGTTGTGCTCCTGCTCCTGCATGCTAAGACTTAAGCAAACAGTTAGTGCATAACTGCTAAGGCAAGATGATAACGCATGAATTTATAAGCAATGTAACTGTTTGAGTAGAAATGTTGTCCTGTAAAATGTGATGGCAGTTGTGTTGACGTGATCTTTGCAAATGCCGATTTCGCCCGCATGCACGCGTGTTGAATCGCCGTGAATGCTTGAATGCCGCGAGTCTTGATGTAGTCTGTGCGGACTTCTTTGGATCTTTGTGAATGTTTCTTTGAATGCTACGATTGCTGATATAGTCTCTGCACGGACTTGCTGGATGTTGCGAATGTTTGCTGAATGTTGCGAACGCTTGCTGAATGCTACGATTGCTGATTGCTGATGTAGTCTCTGTACGGACTTGCTGGATGCTGCGAATGCTTGTTGAATGTTACGATTGATGATTGTTTGATGTAGTCTCTGCACAGACTTGCTGGTTGCTGCGAATGCGCTTGTCGTTTCGCCCAGATTTTGCTGTTTTTTTTCCTTCTTTATTATTGCCAAGTTGTGTTGTTGTTGTTTCTCCTGTCTCTGCCTTATTATTGCATTTTCTTCTTCTACTAATGGAAAAGAATCTGCACTCAAGGAAAATTTATGAGTTTGGGAGGGGGTGTCGGTTCGTATTGATTTTGCGGCCTTAATCTTTTCTGGTTGTGCGCCTGATTTGTTTGGATCTGTAACCCCTGCCTGGTTTTGTTGAGATATTTGGTAGCAAGCATTCTGACGTAACGTGTCCCAAAAGTATTTTCAAAACAAAATATTTTCATGAGGTATGCACAAAATACCCTTAAAATAAAACATTTATATGACATGCGTATAAAGTATAAAAGCCTTGTCGAATTTGCTGAATATGACACGTGATCTGACCAAGTGAACACCTTATCTGGAGTCCTTATGATGATCTCTTCACGGTGCGTTTTCCCAAAATTGTCCCAATTTTCGTTATGCGGGGCGTGTGGGCAAGATTTGACTCTGGCAGGAATTGCTCACGTCTCTTTTCAGAATAATCAAACGGATTCTGTTGCACGCGAGCCAATAGGGAGGTTTCTAATGGTGTGACCGAAACCGATTTAGGCCGCCTACGTATCCCCATGAGGGAATCAGGTCATGACGTAGTTCATTACAAGCAAAAGGGATTGTGATTTTTCTAAAAGTGGGACCGAAGCCGACATGGCCGCCTACGTATCCCACCAAGGGAATCAGGTCAAACGTAGTTCAAATTACAAGTAAAGGGGCTTTCTAATTTGAAGCGGCGAGACCCTATATGGGCTCTATGCATATCCCACCGAGGGAACACAACTTTTTTACAATGCAAATGGAATTACATGGAAAACAAATTCTCCTAAACGTAGTATCTCTTTACCGCATCTGCGTTGATAGCTTTAGGCCATACTTCTCCATCCATCTCAGCTAAGATTAAAACTCCTCCACTCAACACTCGATGAACCATGTAGGGCCCTTGCCAATTAGGTGCGAATTTTCCTTTAGCCTCATTCTGATGAGGGAATATGCGTTTCAGCACCAATTGCCCTAGCTTGAATGTCCTCGGTCTTACCTTTTTGTTGAAAGCCACAGCCATCTGATGCGTAAAGTCGCCACGACAAACTGCATTCATCCGTTTTTCATCAATCAACATCAACTGCTCGTATCGACTTTGCACCCATTTAGCTTCGCTCAACTCAGCCTCTTGGATAATTCTCAAAGATGGTATCTCCACTTCTGCTGGTAGTACTGCCTCTGTTCCATATACCAAAAGATACGGCGTCGCACCGGTAGAGGTCCTAATAGTAGTACGGTAACCCAGAAGTGCGAAAGGTATGTGCTCATGCCAATGTTTGTAGTTGCTAATCATCTTGCGCAAGATCCTCTTGATATTCTTATTAGCTGCTTCGACTGCGTCATTCATTTGCGAGCGATATGGGGTGGAATTGTGGTGGATAATCTTGAATTTCTCGCATATGTACTGCATTAGGCCACTGTTGAGGTTGGCTCAATTGTCTGTGATGATAGACTCAGAAATGTCAAATCTGCAGATGATGTTGTTGCGAACAAAGTCGACTACTACTTTCTTCGTCACTGATCTGTGTGATGATGTTTCTACCCACTTAGTGAAATAGTCAATTGCTACGAGGATGAACCTGTGCCCATTTGAGGCATCGGGTTCGATAGGGTCGGTGACATCCATGCCCCAAGTTGCGAATGGCGAAGGAGAACTTGTCACATTAAGTTCGTTCGGAGGTACTCGAATCAAATCCCCATGAATCTGGTGACATTTCTGCACAAAGCGGATACAATCTGTTTCCATCATCATCCAAAAATAACCTGCTCACAGAATCTTCTTCGCCAAAGTGAATCCATTCATATGAGGTTCACATGTCCCTCTGTGTATCTCTTCTACTAGCTTGCTCGTCTCTTAAGCGTCGACACATCTCAATAAGCCCAGATCTGGAGTCCTTCGATATAAAACCTCCCCATTTAAAAAGAAATGGTTTGCTAATCTTCGAAGTGTTTTCTTCTGAATGTTGGTTATGCCCTCCGGATACTCTCCTGCCTTGAGGTTGTCACGACCCGACCCCGGCCCGCGACTGGTGCCCTACCTGGGCACCCTTACAGATATACATCAGAGATAACCAGCGGAATATAATTAAAGCTCATAGACATGCAGTAATGAAATAAGAACCAGGCAAGCCGATAAGGCCACCTTTATGCATATATACATAACAAAGGAATACATCTTTTACAAGTCCAACCCACAAAACATGACTACATACCTCTAAGAGTTTAAACCCTATCTATGACGGGACAGGGCCCCGCCATATCCCTGAATGTACATAAATCTAAAACAACAGGGATCCGTACCAAAAGATAAGCCTCCGGAGTAATGGAGCTTCTCAAAGCTGAACAGCGATCCTAAGAGTGAGGATCAAGAACTGTGCATCGTTTACCTCTCACTGCGGCATTTAACGCAGCCCAGAGAAAGGGTCGACAAAACATGTACCAAGTATATGAAACTGAAAGTACTGTAATGAAATCATATAGTCAAAATAAAGCTGGAGACGTGTATGATAACTAAATTAACAGTACACTGTGCCTTACTAATAATGAGAGTAAATAAAACCTTACCGTTTTAAAAATAGGAATCTTATGATCAAACTAGGACCACCCGCCCGTAGTATCATTAGCACTCATACTCCTGGGACTATTTCACCAGCATGAATCTTGTGGACCCGCATGAGGCAAGTTGCCTCGCATGGGACTATTTCACCCGCATGGACCCTGTGGGCCCGCAATGAGTATATACGCCATACTCGCATTGTGGGTAGCAAATCCACGAAAATGCAAAATGCAAATGACCCGGGGATTGACCCCGTAATAAATAATATAACACTAGCACTAACGGCTATCATGAAATACATATGCAAGTTAGAAATCTTTAACTCTCATTAATTAAACTTAAGGCACCATCATGTAAAATCCGGGAATTTAACCCCAAAGTACTACGTACTTCCATTCCTTCAAAAAGAACCTTTTTTATATAAAAACCCCAAGATACTAACACCCGCAGTATCAAGGCATGTCTATTTTTCAAATCAAGTTACTACACCTTTAGAAATTCATTTCAAGGCTTTGAAACCAAGTAACTTCTACTTTTCGAACTCAAGTAACCAATATCTTTAAATCAAGTTACTTATACTCTTTAAATCAAGTATCATATACTTTCAAAATCAAATCATTTATTCTCTTTTATATCCTTCAAGTAAACCACTCTTTTACTTCCCATAAAGTCGTTATAACTAGCTTCCCATAAAGTCATTATAACATTTTATGTTTAGAGAAAAACTAAGGCATTTACATCCTTTAAAACCAAGTGAGTTTAACTTTCCAACTCAACTAAACTTGTACCTTTTTAAATCAAATCAATGGTACCAAAATGAAACCGAATTCCTTTAAGACATGTACGTCAACCGTACTATACATTTATAAGATTCATGCTCAAGAAGATAGGGAAAGTTCCGCATACCTCTTCGGCTTAATCCACCCGCTAAGTTGAATACGCCGCATGTAGAATGTCAACCTATAATGACCATAATACGTCTACCAACTTCTAGCTTCTAAGGTAGAATAATACTATGTATAAGGTCTCTTATTCTACGAAAAATTGGACAGCACTTCCCCTGTTTCTATGTACTTTTCCACTTTTTTCAAGGCCCGAAATCAATAACCAACACGCCATATTTAAGGCACAACCAAACAACAACAATACAACATATAGTCCTTTTCAATTCTTTAATCCAAGTCGTTACTCCAACATATTATATACGTCATAACAATTATAACAACTAAATTCCCTATCTTGTATAACATGTGACGATTATAACTAACAATCAAATTGATTAACAACTTCATTGGCTAGCATGTCATTTCTCGGTTTTAACCCTCCAATTTATCTTAACACTTATCAATCTTCATTCCTTATATCACAAGTTCATTTATCAACTACTATAACATGTAATCTTTAATTACATTAGGAAGACCAAGATCATTACATCAATAAGCCCAAATATAATCCAAGACTAAACGTCGATCCTTAGCAACTTTAGCTCCTTTCCTTTACGTTCCAATCCACTCCAAGCAACCCTTAGAAGTTTATGACCAACTTCTCTTCAAGTTCCAACTCAAAATATGAAGAACACCTTAGGGTTTCAAGGTGCGACTAGCGGATTAACGTAGTATTTTCGGGATTTAAGAGGTTGTTTATGCTTAGTATACTACTAGGGACCTTAGGTTTGAGTATGAGGATTTATCAACAACATTTGAAGAATTTTTCTCCTTTTATTTTGCCTTGGCCGAGAGCCTCACTTTCATGCACAAAGTTTCTTGAAAAAAAATTCTAAGTGTTGAAGTCTTGCACTAGTATGGATATATAATGGAACCAATGGTGGAGATTAAAATAAATGTGTGGCCAAGATTGAGATGAATAAATATCTTAGTCAACTTGGCCACTTGGCCAAGTCATTCTCGCCCAACATGGGCCATGTGGGGGTGACACGTGTCACCCTCCTATTGGTCCAAAAATATTTATCTCTCCAAAATTCTAATAAATTCTATAAGTCCCAAATACCAAATTTGATAACCAAATTCCAATTATTAAACCATTTTCCTTCACGAGGTTCTTATATACGTGTCTTGGAACTACGGGATGTAACAGAGGTATCTTTTGATGTCATGGTACCAAGGGTTCCCATCTATTTCTTCATCTACATGAGAGCAATAAGCAGGCTGTTCCAGCACACTCACTGTGATCGGATCAATGTAATTCTTCTCCGGATGTTGAATCATGGAGGATAAGGTTGCCAACGCATCAGCGGATTCATTCTGGATCCTTGGGACATGCTTAAATTTTATATTACTGAACTTCTTCTGCAATTCCTTCACGCAATGCAGGTAGGGGAGTATCTTCATATTCTTGGTTGCCTATTCACCCTGTACTTGATGGATCAGCAAGTCTGAATCACCTATGACCAGTAACTCTTGTATATTCATATCTACTGTCATTCTGAGTCCCAATATGCAAGCTTCATATTCTGCCATATTGTTGGTGCATGGAAATCTGAGCTTCGCGGAGATCGGGTAATGCTGACCTGATTCTGAAACCAAAACTGCTCCAATGCCAATTCCCTTAAAGTTTGTCGCTCCATCGAAGAACATTCGCCAACTTGGGTAATCCTCCGAAATATCTTCTCCAACAAACAATACATCTTCATCAGGGAAATAGGTTCGGAAGGGCTCATATTCCTCATCGACCGGATTCTCAGCAAGATGGTCAGCTAATGCTTGTCCTTTTACGACCTTCTGTGTGACGTATACGATATCAAACTCGCTCAGCAGAATTTGCCATTTTGCTAGTTTTCCAGTGGGCATAGGCTTCTGAAGGATATACTTAAGCGGGCCCATCCTTGAAATAAGATAAGTGGTGTATGCTGATAGATAATGCCTGAATGTCTGGGCAACCCAAGTTAATGCGCAACAAGTACGTTCCAGTAGAGTGTAACGAGCTTCATACACTGTGAACTTCTTACTTAGATAATATATGACCTGCTCATTTTTCCCTGTTTCATCGTGTTGCCCCAACACGCATCCAAAAACATTCTCTAATACGGACAAATAGAGTAACAAAGGCCTCCCAGGTTCTGGTGGTACTAGAACTGGCGGATTAGACAAGTACTCTTTGATTTTATCAAAAGCCTGCTGACAATTCGTTGTCCATTTAGTAGCGGCATCCTTCTTCAACAATCTGAATATCGGTTCACATATCATGGTGGACTGAGCTATGAACCTGCTGATGTAGTTGAGACGACCAAGGAAGCTCATCACGTCTTTTCTGCTTTTCAGATGAGGTAAATCTTGGATGACCTTTATTTTCGAAGGGTCCAACTCAATCTATCTTCTACTCACTATAAAACCCAACAGCTTCCCAGTAGGGACACTGAATGCACATTTTGCAGGATTCAGTTTCAGATTATATCGTCTTAGCCGCTCAAAGAACTTCTTCAAGTTTGCCAAATGACCTTCCGCTCTTCGTGACTTGATGATAACATCATCCACATAGACTTCAATTTCCTTATGGATCATGTCATGAAGATGGTAGTCATGGCTCTCATGTATGTAGCGCCTGTATTCTTGATACCGAACGACATTACTCGATAATAATACACCCCCCACGGGGTAGTGAATGCTATATTTTTTGTGTCCTCCTCTGCCATAAGGATCTGATGATAACCAGCAAAGCAATCGACGAACGACTGTAATTCTTGTTTTGCACAATTGTCGATGAGTATATGAATGTTTGGAAGAGGAAAGTCATCTTTCGGGCTAGCTCTGTTGAGGTCTCTATAATCCACACATACTCGGACCTTTCCGTCTTTCTTCTTTACCGACACAATATTCGCTAACCAAGTAGGGTACCTTGCGACTCAAATTACCTTTGCATCGAACTGCTTGGACACCTCCTCTTTGACTTTCAAACTCATGTCTGGTTTGATCTTTCTTGGCTTTTGTTTTACAGGAAGGTAAGACGGCTCAATAGGTAGTCTGTGTGCGACGATATCCGTACTCAACCCTGGCATGTCGTCGTAAGACCAAGCAAATATGTCGGTGTAATGCTTCAGGAGCTCTATTAACTCTTTCTTATGTATGGCACTTAGGTGGACGCTCACCCTAGTCTCTTTATGATTTCCTCATCTCCTAAGTTTATCAACTCAGTTTCTTCTAAATTCGGTTTAGGCTTATTCTCAAAATCTTCTAGCTCTTAACCAAGCTCTGATTGCGGACTCTCTTCTTGTTCTTCGGAATTATGCTCGCCATTGGAGTTGGTTTCATTACATGTCATATTCGCATTATCGACAGGTTTATTAATATGATTGCTGAAAGAAAATGCACAAAAATTTAATTTAACACAAACAAGTTTAAAGCTGCAAAAAAAAATCCTGGAATTTATGATGAAAGCAAAATACGGGATTGAAAACATATTAAAGAAACATAAAGGAAAATATGTTTTTTAGTTTAGAGTCGCATCGCTAGAACTATCATAAACTCTACCAAGCTCCTCGGAAGGTCAGGATAGGGGTGCAAGTCCAATTATTCAGGCTGTATCCATGCTCTGCATCTCAAATAGTGGGGTCTTCATCGTGATCCTCTAGAATCACACAACATTCTGCTTCGTCTTCGTCTATGAACAGATTCTGGAACCCTGCTGCAAGATCTTCTGGATCATCTTCTTTCAGCATCTGGATGGTGCAGACTTTGACGAACAACTGACTCAGGGGCGGAATGGGCCTAGGCAAGGGAATGTCCTCCTTCTTCTGGAAGCTCGCAGTCATCAAATCCTTCGAGGTGGGCTAGTACCCCAAACCAAAAATGTCTTTCTTCCTAGACAGTTGGATCGGCTCTGTGATCCCCTTCATACCGGATACAAGACCTTTGCCGGGCTCGAACCCATTTCTTAACATTTCTTTGGCTACCATTGTGAGAGAACGTGGCAGCTGCAACGGTCTGGCCCTGCTGGCACTCTTGATCTCGTTAACATGGAAGACTGAACCATCCAATTGTCTTATGTCCTCTATAACAGGGACTGCATAATCTGTGTTGGTGTTTCTCCTTTCATCCCCAAGTACTACCACCTCGCGGTGATTCCATATAAACTTCAGGCGTTGATGCAAGGTGGACGGGACTGCACCAGCCTCGTGAATCCACGGCCTTCCTATCAACAGATTGTAACATGTGGCAATATCCAATACCTGAAACTTCACGACGAATTCTGCAGGTCCGATAAGCAGTGTGAGATCAATTTCTCCCTCGACACCCCTATGGACTCCGTCGAAACCTTTGACCCTGCTATGAATTTTACGAATTCTCCTGCAGTCTGTCCCCAATTTCAGCAGCGTTAACATGGGAAAAATGTTGACGGCCGAGCCTTCGTCAATCAACACTGTTGAAACAATCTTGTTCGCGATCTGGATGGTGATATTCAATGTAAGATTGTGTTCGACGCCCCCCAACAGGCAACTCACCATCATAAAAGGCGATTCTGCGGGCCTCTAGCACTTGTCCGACTAAGGCTGTCAAGTTCTCGTCTGTTGTACCCTCTGGAACATATGCATCTTTCAGCACTTCCAATAACGCAACCCTATGTGGGACCGAATGCATTAACAGTGAAAATAGAGAGATATGTGCTGATGTTTTCTTCAACTACTCTACGACAAAATATTCCTTAGTGGGCATCTTCCTCCAAAACTCCTCAACCTCAGCCTCTGTCCCGGGTTTCTTTTGTGGTACCTCTCTGACTGCTTCTACAGGCGCATAATATCTCCCTGACCTGGTTATACCTGCAGCGGTGACTTATATGGCTTGCTTCCCAATTTCTCTGCGATCTACTCTGATTGGTGGCTCCCAGCCGGGAATCTGAGCAACTATGATTGAACCATTTAGTTTTGACGGTGCCCTTTCCAGCTCAAATACTGCTTTCTTTCGAATATTGGCAACGGGGGCGATAAAAGCAGAAGGTTCAGCTCTTCTTTCACCTCGAACCGACCGGATGGTCCCCTCCAAGTTGTACTCCTCATCTAAAGTTATCAAGTGCACATTGGTGTTGCCGTGGTTTGGCAAGGGGTTATCATGCACATTTGGGGCCGGATCCCTTAGCTGAATTACCTTCTTTAATCAATCCTTCGATTTTGTCCCTAAGGGCACAACTTTCAGTATCATGTCCAGGGCTATTGGAGTGATATGCGCAGTGTTTATTCTCATCATACCACATCGGGATAGGGTTAGGAATCTTTCTCGGAATTGGTTGGATTAAGCCTGCAGCTCGTAACCTTTCGTATACCTGAGGTATGGGTTCGGCCAACGGGGTGCGAACTTTGGGTGGTCTTCCTTCAAAATTCGTGTTTGGTCTGGGTGCATTGGGTGTTCTATTTTGTTGGTAGGCTTGATGGGTGGGTCGATGTGGGGCAGGATAAACGGATGCTTGGGAAGCGTTATATATAGGTTGTTTGTGGTAGTTGGGGTGTGAAGCATGTGTGTAGTGAGGTGTGAGTTTTGGTTATTTATGTGATAGTATGGGGTTTGATAGGATGGATTTTGGTATGTTATAAATGCTTCGGGTTTACGTTCTTGTATGAACATGGAAGGGGAAGCTGTCTCTTTCTTTTTCTGTGAAGTACCCCCGATCGTCCCTGACTGAATTGCCTTATTAGTCGCCTGCAACGCTGCCAAATTCGTAATCCTACCAGTTTTAATACCTTCTTCCACGAAGTCGCCCATTCTGACAACTTCTGCAAAACTCCGTCTGATGACGCTTATCATCCGCTCATAGTAGGTTGCGTCCTTCAAAGATTGTACAAATAGAGTGGTCATCTCACTCTCTGCCATGGGTGGTTGTACCTTTGCTGCTTCTGAACGCCATCTCATGGCGTACTCTCTGAACGTCTCGGTAGACTTCTTTTCTAGCTTCATCAAATAAAACCTGTCTACGACGGTTTCTGTATTGAACCTGAACCGCTCCACAAAGTCTTGGGCCAACGCATTCCAGCTATGCCATTTCCGCGGGTCCTGGCTAGTGTACCAATCTAATGTCTCGCCGGTCAAACTTCGAATGAATAACTTCATAACGACTGTTGGGTTCTTTCCCACTCCGATCAGCTTGTCACAATATGACCTCAAATGTGCACGGAGGTTCCTCTTCCCGTCGAATAAGTCAAACTTGGGCACCTTGTATCCCACAGGTAGTTCCACATCTGGGTGCATGCAAAGATCCTCATAATCTAATCCCTCATGACCCTTGTCCGACCGCATGCTCCGAACAACTTCTTTTAGGTTATGAATCTCTTTGGCCACGTCCTCATCCATTTTGGCTCGAGCTTCCCTCTCCATTTCTTCAAAATGATCTGTTTCCTATGGAAGCACAGGGATGGTAAAAGGCTGGGTTTCTGTGTATCTTTGGTGGTGCAGGTTGTTTGTTGAAATTTGGTGATAGGTATGGTGCGTGGGTATTAGGTAGTTTGGCGATTTGGGTTGATTGGGGTGAAATAAGTAGGCGGGGGCTGAGATATATAGGTGGTAAAAGGATCACTTTGGGGGTGGGGTTGAGGATTGGCTGGGCGAGGGATAGTTTGACATGAATCGGTAACTGGCATTTTTTGTGAGGAGCTTTAGGAGATATGTGGTGGCGAAGGTTGATCCGGGGTAGTTTGTGAGGTAGTGGCTCTTTGCTCTGGTATGGGGGTATTCAGACTAATGAATAAGTTTGTCAGATTCCGCAGTCTTTCTATCTCAACCTGCATATCGACAATTTGTTGTAGTAGCTGTGAGATGCATTCTTCTTGACTAGCGACATTTCTCCCCTCTTAAGGTTCTGTTTCGCCGACAGGAATAATTCCCAAACCATTTGGCTCAGATGCCCCTGAGCCAGTCATGTCATCGTTTCGTGCCCTGGACCTGGTAAAGTGTTGATACTCTGACATTTGCTGAATCAAATACGAACCGACCCTTTTAGGGAAATAATAAATCCTTCTAAAAAAATGCAACAAACCGCGTTAGTGTAAATCACGTGATTTTGCAAAGGTGTAAATAACAATTAGCAAGTATATGTTGCACATAAATTGTCACGTTGCAGGTGAGTCCTAATCATGCATGGTGACCACTTTATGTCAGAGGTAGGCCTAAACGTCACATATGCAAAATCATGATAACAAAATCCAAGCCATTAGATTGAAATGCTTTAGTCGGGAATAAGTTGCAATTTATTAAAATAACAATAAGAACAATGAAAGTCTCAAACTAAATGCCTATAACTAAGTCGCCGATGTGATGGTGAAGCTTAGGTCTTCCTAGGTATAGCCGCACTGTTCCAAATCTTGCATCGCATCTGCATCGGGACCAGCGTATGCGGAGTGATGACCTTATCTTTGAGTTGACTATCCTTTATCCTATTCCTTGCGCCAATGTCTTCAATGCCTTGCTCCCCTTCTGAACTAAATTATGTGATGTCTAGAAACCATGCTTGATACTCTGGGGCGACCCCTGCTTGGTCCTTCCCAACTTTCACTTGATCAATATGGTACCATTCATAAAGGATCTGCTTGGCTTCGGGAACGATGAAGTCCGGTCCGAACTGGATTTCAGAGGCTCATGTCGGTATGAGGAATTACTTGCGTATGGCCAAAGCCGAGCACACGAATGAGCATATGGTTGGAGTCCCTTTAGACCTATAAGTCTGATGTAATAAAGTCCCTTATATCTCAAGTAGACCTTCTTGACGATATGAAGCAACATATACTTCCATTGAATCTGACTGCTACTGCGAGATGCTAAGTACCTGTACCAATCCTCTGTGCCGACTGGCGACACATAACGCTTTGTTCTTTCATAGAAGGTGGAGATCTTATTGTATGCGTTGTGGCATACGTCGGTCATATTTGAACACTGATAGAAATGCTCTACTGTCCACATCTGTAAGATAATATTACAACCTTCAAAGAAGCTCGACTCACCCCTTTTGCATCTGTTCAAGGCTCTAAATAGTTCTGCTAAGATCATGGGCGTCAAAGTAAGCCGTTTGTCACCGACTCCGTCAAACACCGCTCTAACTACTGAACATATGCACGTACTAATCCTTCCATGCTCAAGTGGAAATAAAAGAGTCCCTAGGAAAGCCATAGCAAATGTGATAGGACTCCTAACTCTCCAATGGTCCGCAGTGAAACAAAACTTATTCTTAAATAATTTGTATCCATCTCGGCAACCATATCTCTCATACAGGTAGTCTAGAGAAACCCAATTGTTTTCAAAACAACGCAACTCTCTGGCATTCTTCAAACCCAAGTAACGAATGAGCTTTATCCTAGACTGGCCGTGCGGAATAACTGGTTTTCTGCCATGATATGCTAAAGTAGTGAAATAGCTGACTTCTTCTAAGGTGGGGGTCATCTCGAAATCCTTGAATTTGAAGACGACTCGGTTCGGGTCCCAAAATTAGATCAATGCTCTGACCAAATGCTGATCGGGAGAGATGTCAAATAATTAGATGAGGCACCCCAACCTCCTTCTGATTGTCATCTGACTACCCAAGTCGAATTTTGACCACCACATCCTCAATTTACTCGGAATCTCACTCACCATTCTGATCTGAGGGACATGTTCCATCTAAAAATATAGGCATTTTCCAACTTAGGCATTTTGAATTTAGGCTTGGTTTCATTTATCACGATTATGCAACACATAATATGATGTTGGGCCGCGGGGTTGTGAAAACCCGTTGACCAATTTGGTGTCTTCCTAATTGTGGTGCCAATGCCAAGGATTGACCCACCTAACGTAAATGCATGCATGCCTTAAAACAAAGGGTGGTATAGCTCTATCCTAGGTTTCTGAGATTTGGCTTTACTAGACGCAAGGTTCCCGAGTGGACAACTCGAGTGAAAAGGCTACGCGGCTGATCAGACGAACCGATCTAACTCCGCGCAGGCGCCAACTCTTCTAAAATTTGGGTATTTTGAAAGAAATTTGCTGGTGCGCGAAGCACACCAGCGCGTGAGCGTGTGATTGTGTGAATTTTTCAGAGTGGAAGAAGTATGGGCGAAATGCCAGTTTAAGGAAAGCAGTAAAAGCAAATAGCAATTAAAATAGTTAAACATACAAAATTAAAGCAAACAATTTTAAGGCATTTAAAACAAATAAAAGCAAATAAAGCCAAGCAATAATAAACCTAGATTTGCTATGGTCAAGAACCTCAAATCCCCAGCGGAGTTGTCATTTCTCTCACATCCTTTTTCGACCGCGACGAATTCAACTCCTGCTTAGAAATGTTAGAAATAAAAATAAAATGCTAAAAGGTGCTAAATTGCTAAAGGGTGCTAAAAGTAGCTTAAATGCTAAAGGGTGCTTAAATGCTAAGGGTTCGCGGAGTCGCCACCTAATTAGTTGGGTGAATTAGGACACCTAAATGTCAACTAGATTAAAGTCAACATTAACTCCATTTTAATGGTCTGCAAAACTGTGTGAGATTCTGGGTAAGAGTTCTTTATTAATCTAGAGGGAAGAGGTTAGACATCCTCTAAGATCCGCTAACTTGCGGTTGTCCGTTTAAACCTAGATTAATTATTATGTTAAAGAAAAATGCATGTTTAAAATAGGCCTAGCATGTAAAAGATCTGCAAGTGCTAATACGAGTACGAAAAAAAATAACTTATCCTATATGAATGCTAATAAGAGAGTTTCTTGTGTTAGGAATTTGGTAGCAAATAATACCTCAACTACGTAAAGAGTTATGCAAGTGAAAAGTATTAAGTTGTTTAATGTAACTTAAGCAATGTATGGCAAGCCTAGAATAATTAACTTATGGACACAAATTCTAGTATCAAACTACTTTCTAATAGTGACTTAAAGCTTAGGTGTCCTACTAATGTAATGTTAGACAAATAATTTACAACAAATAAATATAGAGAGGGGAATCAATAATAATGACTTGAAGGAATGACGGTATCATTCGCCTGTAGCTTTGGAATTTTTAATGTGGATGCGGATGCGGAATGCACATAGATGCGGGTCTTCATTTGAAGTAGCTCATGATGAATCTCGTCATGAGACTCTTCATTACTCCGATGCATTTCATTTAAAAATAGAAAAGAAAAGGATTAGGATACACCCCAAATAGTGTTAGATATGAATACATAAATAAAAACAATAAACACATGCATATGTTTATAATATACATTAATCCTGCCGACCTGAAACAGTCCATTTTTATTTAATCGGCATGTGTGATGTGCATAAAAGAATACACAGATAGGCCCACACAAGCAGATGGCCCAAAATTTTAATTGAGTAGTGAGACCCTGTGCGCAGAAGATATAACCCAAACCCAATCAATTATCATGATTATTTTTTTAGATTTCAAAGAGAATACCCCAGCCTTATTGCACAACAGGCCCACACAAGAGAACATATGGAGAAAAACAAGCAGATAGGCACCCTCTACAATCCATTTTGTTTATAAAGTTTATTTATTAAAATCAGTTTGGCTGAGATGGTTTCCACATGATGACAGTATATTTAGACATATATAACTAATTAAGCAAATATGCATGCCCATATATAGGATATATGTATACAATTTCATTTATGCTGGAATGATCAAATCAGATACAGAGAGCGATAATTTCATTTATGTATTTCATTTATGAGAACAGGATGGGGGCATATATAAATTACCAACAAATAACAAGTTGAAAGGAAATGCGGTTTTTCTTGTTCAAGTAAGCAATAAAAAATAGAAAGGTGGTACCCTGCAATTCTAATTCAAATCAGATACAGAGAGCAATCTTATATGTTGGAATGATCAATTGACAGCTTGAAGGCAGCAATTTTAACATACAGGGATATATAGGACAGAACACACCATCAGTCTTATTCAGGACATACACTGGCCAACAAACAAAGCAAATGCACCAGGGACAAAAATCAGCAAATGGTTAAGGGTCGAACTAGTATTGAACAAATAAGAGCTGGATAGGCATCCTTAGATACTTAGATAACTAAAGGGAAATTCAGAGGCTAGACAGTATATCCCTATGCTTAACACATCATTTTGACATTAAACTAAGCGAAGAAAAGTTGTGATCAAATTAATAGGCCTTCAGGATCAGGATAGCCAAACTTAAACAAGTCTAACATGCTATTAAAATACCCCAAACATAAGCCAGGTTACATATAAATAGATAAGACACTAAGTTGAACATGTCTTGTTGATTTCAATAAAGAAAGTGTTAGCCCAGATGGCGTAAAAAATCTTATGTCCCCTACTGGATTTCTAGATGAGACATACTGCAAGAATAACTTAAAACAGGTTTATAAACACACTTTTAGCCAAATCTTATTTTTGTAATAAGAATTAGATCATGAAGGCACTGGAACCGGTTAACAAACAGGTATCCAACTACTACGAATCGTAATCTCAGAGATGGAATGACATCAAATTTATCACCTACCCAATCCGATCAATAACTGCTCTGTTCGAACATACAACAAATACCAAGATTAACCTAAACACGTCAATGATCGCAGTTGTGAATATGAATAACAATTAATATCAACAGGTTCACACCAGACAAATGTACTCCGAATCATAAACGAATGACAATTAAATAACATTAAACATATTTAACAAAGCATATAATTCGTGCAGACCACAAAATGTAAATCGCATAAAAAATATGAAAGGGAATAGGTTTACCTTCTCCGGACAGCGAACCGAGGCAGCGTATCAAGTCGTCGATCTACTCGGGGTTTTGTTGCGATGCGATTAAAAGGGAATGAAGCTCTTTTTTTTGTTGATTTATTTCGACATTATCTGTTTTTCTCGATGCCTACTGATTGGGATTTTTTACTGATCCTTAAGATGCCTTTGTATATAAATATCGCTTCGTTTATATAGCCTCCAATTGGGTTCTAAATTAGGTGCGATTTGGACTGAATTTAAAAGCTTTGGTAAAGACTGATTTGAACGAGGTATTTCTTACCATTTATGGGTGATTTGGACATATTTAGTCGCAGTTATGGGTATTGATTTGGTTCGATTTTATGGTAAGCTTTTATGGTAAGGGTGATCTAAATGGGCGATTACAATTTCGTTTGTTGAAGGTGTATTGTTGTTGAAAGGAAAGTATGATGGGGATGATTTGGTTACGCTGGATTCTCAGGCGAGAATCTCGGCGGCGTTGGGGTGCGAGGGTGCTGGTAAGTTTTTTTCCTAATGGCTGCTAGGGTTTTAGGCTCTTCTAGGTTAAAGGCTGGAGCTGGACGATGGGGTGATAAAAGGGGAAGTGGGTCGCGGGTTTTGGGCATTGGTAGTGGGCTGGTCGAATTAAAAGGGTGGGCTGGTAGTATTATTTAATTAGGTATTAGTTCTAAGTGTCTTATTAATTAGTGGTAAATAAGTGGGGTTTAAATTATTAAATTATTTTAATACAACCTTAGGTGCTTTATTAGTTTTAGCTTGTGTTTAAATTATAAAGAATCGTTTTAAAGTAATAAATGCGGGCGTGTTTTATAATACGATGCCATTATTAAAATTTTATTTATTATGCATGCTTTGCGATGTTAAATTAAAATTAATGGGGGGGTTTTAATTGCTTATAAAATTGTTTTGGGTATTAATAAACGAAGATATAATTTTAAGGAATGCTTGATGCGACGCCATTATTAAATTATTCATTTATTTACGTATTTATTATTATTATTAAAATGCTAAATGCGGACGTAATATTTATGGAGTGCTTAATGCTTAGAATGTCATTATTAAATTACTTATTTATATATTTACGCGTTTGTGCATGTTACAGATCCCTTAAAAATTATTTACGGTGTTAAAATATTAAATGCGGACGTATTATGTAATTAGTATTTAATGCTTTATAAATGCGATGTCGTTATGTGAATGCTTATTTGTGCACGTATTATGTTTTATTATTGCGTATTATTATTATAAAATTGTTAACATTATTTTGGAAAATTAGTGTAATTTTATAGTTAATGATGGGACGAGAGGGTCAAAATTGGGTGTCAACAAACACAAATTTTCATGTGTTAGAGACCATCATTATTAGAAACAAATGTATTTGAACGCATTCATATTATTAATAAGATTAATATATTTATGGCATTTGCGATTATTGAATTATTATTTGATTGTTTGTAATTATTCATTAATGTGCATCCTTTGAGCTTACGTTGTCATTAATAGAGTGAGATATTAATGATATAGCGTAACTCTCAAAGTTGTCTCGACTAATGATCATCGAGAATGAGATATCGATGATATGTTATAAGTTGACATGTGATCTGCATCACATTCTTGGAGAATGTAGTATGTCTCATCTGCTACTAGTAATGGTTATTAGTGATTGACACATGGATACTTTTAGAAAGTATTGGTATACCATGCTGATAAACTATTTGTTATACACGTCTAGAGTGTTATCAGCGTGTGGGAGATAAATGTCCTTTGACTTGAGATCAATACACACCTTGTTTATAGAGTAATGTACTTTGACCCTGTCCTAAGCTTAAATTCCTTATAGGATAAGCTACAGTTGTGTTGGGGTGCATTACGATGTAAACTAAGGTGGTAGTTGAGCCAAGAATATGATTCATTCCTCGATTGGATATTCGAAAGAACACTCAACTTCTTAGTGATATTAGGGTCGACCAAGTCATTGGCCAATGCAAGAGACATATTTAGAATATGGTCTAGTAGTCGACTAATAAAAATGAGATAAAGTGATCAAGCCATTTGGATAGACACGTGACAAATTCTAAGCTTGATCGAGTGTGTCGTGAATGGAAGAAATTTATCATCTCACATAAAGGTTATGTTTGCTGGATTCATGTAAACGTACTTCACATATTCATGTAAACGTACTTCGATTGTCTTTTTGGTCTAAGGGTGTATTGAGAGAATATTAAATATTCAATTTGGAATCGAGATATTTAAAATGATAATAACTATGAGATAATTTCTATTTGATGGAAATTATTTAATTAAGTCAAAATTGGATTTTGGATTTAATTAAACGTGCTTAATATATATTAACGAGATAGGACATAAGGAGCCACGATGCGGACAGACGGTGGGCGGTCGGTGGCCATCTGCACTCGATTTTAGGTGGGCTTGAAGCAACCTGTCGATTTGTGACCTAATATATCATATATAAACAACACTACCCTATAAGTTTTACAGACTAATAATAAATCAATTCCAGACTTAGAGTTTGGAATAAAATTTTCTCAAACCTCTGCCAAAATTTCCTGGCTTTCTTGATAGAGAAATACACTTCAGCATAGTGCTTGAAATCGAAAAGACAACCGTGTGTAATTCCTAAGTAAAGATTCCATATTAACAAACCTGTAAGTATTATTGTTTAAAGTCTTTACAGATTTGATTGTCATATAACCATACCAGAATGTATTGTTGGGTAAGTAAGCAAATATTTTAAACTTCCGATGTGCCTTACTTATATGTTTTGAACCCAACAAAACCCTACCATAAAGAAATTTGGAATGAAAACATGTCCATTCCAACACATTCTTTTCACTGCACACTTATTTAATTCATGGAAATAAATACTTAAAGTGAATTACAATTGATGTACATGAATAATATACAACTATTACAAGTGCTTCGAAAGGATAAACAAAAGAAATTACAATAGTTAACAATCTTGTAGCCAACAAGAGTTGTGGCTACAGTAAACTTGTGAGTTATTGAACTTCATTTTTGAATGGTTCTTGAGTCCGTCTTGAGTCTTTGTTCCAGTTGCAGCAAACTCCTTGATTTTGATAGCCTGAAATCAAGAGACACTAAATCTGGTAGTGTTACAATTGCGCTGCCGAGTCAAGTGATATTCACTCTGTCCTTAAGACATTATTGCCCCGTATATATTCTTTTACGGTAATGGACAACTATCTCCTAAGATAAAACAACAACTAACAAATGAGCAAATGAAACTCAAGTGTTTCTCAAGAAGAACTTTTGAGTGTATGAAAGAATGCTTAGAGAAGAATAGTTTCAGAAAATCTGATTGTGTGTTCTTCCAATTGAGCCTAAGGCCTCAATTTATAGTGTGTGAAAGATGACCTCTCATCTAGTCAACTAATGACAATCAATAGCCATGTAATGATACTTATTGAGAGGTTTCAATCAGCCAAATAATGGATGAATTCATATGCCAAGTAATGAAGAATCAATGCCCAAAATCAGCCCAACAATCAGAAATTTTTGACAGTCGATCATTACGCCTCAGAGCGCGCGGCCTCGATTGCGGTGACGAACCAACAATTAGCGGCCTTGACTCAAGCGGTCTTTGCGTCGCGACCGCCGTGGCGATTTTCGACTCGTTTCATCTTTTACACGTCGTACACTTCTTCCTTTATTACCAACGTGAAACACTCGTCGTTTAACCAACAATCATTCATCATTCTATGTCTCAAATATTTACTTGCGTACCAATATCTCTTACTAATGAAATTTACGATCTTGACATTATGTGTGCACGTATGTGGAAACGATATTTTCGACGTGCGGGATTTTAATTGTTCGAGTCATAAATAATGAGATAATCTTAATTCTACGTTAATAAATTTTTAAACACTTTATGTATCATAGACGACAATATCTTTTAGCTAAAAAATTTGCTACTATTTGAGATCGAAGAAGCAGCATAGTTGTCCATGAAACAAGGACAGATGGTTGAAGAATGAGGACATGTGTAAAAGAGTGTCACCATCACAAGTTGAAAATTTTAATTAAATTAAAGTGAAAGAAGAATTGAAGTGTTATGTTTTTATGACATCTGTGCATCTTAGAAATGCAAAAGACAAAAGACAAAAGACAAAAGACAAAAGAATATATTGCATGATATACTGTTGGAACTTGGAACAAGCAATAGGATACACATTCGTGGAGTTTTGTCATTGATTAGGAGATTGAAAATGTTTGCTACTCGATTTCTATTACAGTGTATTCGACAAAGAATAGTAATCTTGGCTAAGAGGCTGCAGGAGATAGCTGATTAGGGGTGTCAAATGAACGGGTGAGTTAAATTTGAGCGGATCAAAATGAGATGAGTTAATAAATTGACGCGTTATTATCCGTTCAAATATTACTTGAGCTGAAACGAGTTAGTCTGAAATGGGCTAAAAAGCGGCTCAAACCTAACCTGCGCAATTCTTACTAAGAGAGTTATCACATCACATTATCTATGTCTGCGCATTAAGTATATATATATATACATCTTTATCTATATATGTGCGTGTATGTATGTATATTTAAGTTCACTTTTATTTAATTCTCTATTGTATTTATAGATCAAATGAGTTTGATTATCATTAATAAACTATTTTGAAGTTATAATTTAAAATTTACTTACAATATAAACGGATAATCTTTTAGGAGTTTATCATATAATTACCTTTTGTATAAATACGTTTACAAAGTTTCGGCTCTCTGTTATTTCACTTGTGGAAATAAATATTAAAGTTTCGATTATTATTAATAAAATAAAATTTTCTCATTCTGCTAATTTATTTCATTGTAAAATACCATTAACTTATATGCTCAATTAGTACTTTTCCCTTTTCGATTTTCATTTTTTTGATGAGGGGAAAGTCCCGAAGGCGAAACCTCCACCTGCACTAGAGGTTTTTTGGCCAGGTGAGATGTAAATCGAGGGATATGCGCGAGTGACAACCTTGCAATGGAGAGGATCAACGGGACACGAACCCAAGTAACCTCGCAATATTTCAAAGAAAGATTGGTATCGCACTTGCGGATTGAGCGAACCCAACAACAACCTTCAATATTTCAAAGAAGAGAGCGTCACACGAATTCGAACGCGACGTCGGGATGGTTATCACGTCGCGTTACACCAACTTCGCGTGTGCGAGGGCTTTTCGATTTTCATTTCTAAATGACATTTATTTCAGGTAAATTTATCTCCGAAAAATTGATAATAATACAGGGGTAAAATAGGTATTTGAAAAAAAATAACATATGTGGGGAAATGATTTTCACTCTTTATTACTTGAAAACATTTTCTTTTTACAAGAATCTTTAGAACACACAAGAATTATGTAAAGAGTTTAGGCAAGGTTGTCACTCCCACCTAATTCCACAATTAAACAACCCCCCCCCCCCCCCCCTCTCCTTCCCTCTCCCACTTTTCCCCCCCATTTTGCTCACCTCATCTCCCACTTTCCCCTCTCTCTAGATTCTCCATAAAAAAATTAAACAATTTCTAGGGTTTTCTATACCCATAAACCCCCAAATTAGAGATTTTTATAGCCTTAACTTACAAAAACCCAAGTGGGTTTTGTTAATTAAGGTTAATCTTTGTTGGGTTTTGATTTTGGGCGGTGCGATGCAATCCGATGTTTATCACCGGTTGATGTGATGACTATTTTTATTAGTCAATGGCTTTATCTCTATATTTCTTCACCTCACTTCATTTGACTCTACTTTTCTTGGTGTTTTTCGTAAACCCTTTAGCGATTTTTGGTGAAGATATTGATTCTGAGTTGATTCTTTTTCATCAAGATTATGCTCCCCCGGCGCCACCACCTCCGCCGCCACACCCGCCATCGGTATCATGTGAGGATGATTTAGGTGGTGTTGGGTCGTTGGATACAACTTGTAAGCTTGTATCCAATGTGAATATTACTAAAAGTGTGTATATAGAAGGGAAGGGGAATTTTTATGTCCTTCCTAATGTGACGTTAAATTGTACTTCGTATGGTTGCGAAATTGGGATTAATGTCACTGGGAACTTCACTTTAGGTGAGAATTCGGTTATATTAGCGGGTACGTTTCAGTTGGTGGCGGATAACGCAAGTTTTAGTAATAGTTCTGCTGTGAATACTACTGGTTTGGCTGGTTCAGCGCCAGCTCAGACGAGTGGGACGCCACAGGGGGTAGAGGGGGCGGGTGGGGGGTATGGGGGAAGAGGGGCGTGTTGTTTGACGGATGAGAAGAAGATTCAGGATGATGTTTGGGGCGGGGATGCGTATGGATGGTCCACATTGCAAACACCGTGGAGTTATGGAAGTAAAGGTGGGACAACGAGTAAGAATGTGGACTATGGTGGGGGTGGAGGTGGAAGAATAATGCTGTTGGTGGACAAGTTTCTAGAAGTGAATGGCAGTGTGTTGGCAGATGGAGGTGATGGAGGTGTCAAAGGTGGCGGCGGCTCTGGTGGTAGCATCTACATCAAAGCTTATAAGATGTAAGCTTTCTTTTGCTTTATTTCTCTGTCCTTTTATTTAGAATATCAATTTTCAGTATCTCTCTGTGCCCTGATTTCCTCCATATTATTAGTCTAGTGTTACTAGAAATGTCGTTATTCTTCCATATTGCTATTTTTGTAATCCCATTATTCTTAGTGTTCAGTAGGTCCATATGTTTGTGTTTGAAATGTGTTTGCTTTCTGTAGGATGATGAATTGTTAGACAATGAGTTGATAGGAGATAGTAGAGTTGTTTTTGAGGGAATACACGGAACTCTGCACCCGTGGGACAAACAGAAGGAGTTTGTCACTTGTAAAGGTGCTCCAACATGTAGTTAGCATGACATGCAATGAACCTTTGTTTGCACTGGATATTCTGTGAATGATTATATCACGATTCAATGGAAATATTCAGCGAATGCATGGTAGCATGTCATTGTGGATTGTGCTTATACCAAATTTTCTCACGCAATTAGGCTTGAGGAACCATGCTTGAATGGATCGAAATAAGTTGGTTTAGGAGGATGGAGTTGGCTGAGCTTGCTGAAATAACATCAGGAACATGGAATCCCAGTAAGTAGAGAAGATAGAATACATCAGGTGCGAATTTTCTTGCTATTAGCTCAAGTGAAAACAGGAGTAGATCAACCTATATTAATGCACTAGGGTTGGAGTCGTGCTTCTTGGTAGCCTACGAAAGGTAGTAATTTTATCTAATTCGAGTATCCTATATAGCTAGAAGCAAGCGTGAGAAGAAAGGATAAGACACATCGGTGGTTGGTGTTGATGACGAGATAGAATTTTTTTTTCACTGCGCTGGGAACAACATGCACATACTCCATCAAAATAGACTACTCATAAAGTTTGGGTAGAAGTGTGCATATTGAAAAAAAAGAAGATGAAAGTTTGGCTGTATGAATATTTGTGAAGTGATAGGTATTTGAAAGATTCCTTGCTATCTATGACATGATAGTAATTTATGGATACATCTCCTGACTAGTTTGGTATTTGAATATTTACGCCGAACAAACAGAGATTCAAATATATTACATTGACCTTACATACTATGAGAAAAATGAGAGAGGAGAAATATTGATTACTAGATAATTTATGAGTTCAAGTTCCACATCTTTATTTGGTAACAGGTGCAGCCTGGATGCTAAATATGAGACAATTATGATGTTTGTCCGATGTGAGACAAGTTCCTACTTAAGAATTAATTCTTATAAAACAATGATCCTTAAGACTTAACTCTTGTAATACTTTAGTTCTAACATGCTAACACTAATTCTTGAACATTCTAACACCCCTTCAAACTCAAAGTGGGAAACGAATTTGAGTATGTCTTTTTAAGTGGGCTACATCCAAGAATAGGGATGGCAAATGGGGCAGGGCGGGGTAGGATAGGCCAAACGTTAAACAGGGCAGGGCAGGGCAATGCTTAAATGGGACAGGGCAGGGCGGGACAGGTCACAGGTCAAAACACATTTTTAGAAAATTCTAAATAGGGCAGGGCAATTCATAGGTTATAATTTTTAGAAAATTCGAACTAGTTTGGATTGTGAAATTATAATCTGTTACGATGGGGTGTACTTGTTAGAATTGGATAAAATTTTATAGAGTTGTACATCTTTTGTTACGGTCATATTGAGACTTTACGTGGATTAATCCGACTTACTATTTGAAAGTTATCACTATTTAAAATTTCTGCTTCGGATCAACCGAAATCTGGAAGGGCAGAATGTATAACGTAAATACTGTACAAATCGGTAAAGAATCTGAAAGTTTGTGCTGAATAAAAGTTCTAGATTACTCCGTTACCGACAGTTTGAGACTTTATGTGGATAAATCCGACTTACGGTTTAAAAGTTATCACTGTTTAAAGTTTCTGCCTCGGATCAACCGAAATCTGAAAGGGCAGAATGTATAACGTAAAAACTGTACAAATCGGTAAAGAATCTGAAAATTTGTGTTGAATAAAAGTTCTAATTTTCTTTGATACTTTATGTGGATTAATCCGACTTACGGATAAGAAGTTATGACTGTTTTAAGTTTGTGTTTTGTTTCATAAACATAAACAGGGCAGGGCGGGACAGGACTTAACGGGGCAGGCCAGGACAAATTTTTAAAAAAATGCTAAACGGGGCAGGGCAGGGTGGGTTAACATCTTAGCAGGTCAAGGCTTGCCCCGCCCATTGTCACCCCTATCCAAGAAACTAAGAGATCTAATCGAAACTGTAGAACCAATAGAAAAAGCTTATGCACCATGAACCACGGGTGATAACTTAGCAGTAGCACTGGCATGTGACCTTCACATTGGAAACAACAACTTTTTTCCTTCATATCCTTCAAAAGGATGTGCTTTTCATGCCAGGTATAAGAATTGAATGGTGAAGTTAATGTCTTGGTTTAGACAATACAACAACAACAATATACCCAGTGAATCCCACAACGTGGTTCTGGGGTGGGAGGGTAGAGTGTATACAAACCTTACCCCTACCATGATAGGAGGTTATTTCCGAAAGACCCTCGGCTCAAGAGAAAGCATAAAAAGAGGTCAGATAAGGACACGAAATTCAAAGCAGTATGGAAATGAAAATAACGAAAGCAACTAAGTCAGGATAAAGCAGTTTGAAAAAGGGGCAATAGCTACCACATATAAAATAGGATAATCGAAGTACTCTTGGTTTAGACAATAAATACAGTATTAACCTACACTTTGCTGACCACCCCCCACCCCACAAAACCCTCCCACTTGCATGAGGGGATAAGGATTTTATTAAATTATTCTTCTAGAATACTCACCCTGCATCAGTGTGGTGGCTGATATGGAAGGAAGAAACCAGAAATTTAAAAGAAAGAAAGGAAATCATTGTGAAGCTCAAGCACAAAAGTATCTATAGTCTAAATCTTGGTGTGAGACAGTTGATGCAAAATGATATATATATAGTTTGATAGTTCTTTAGTTACTTACATATGCACTAAAGAAATTGAATTTTATTTTGTAGTGCACACTCCAATACACCACCCTGGTCCTGATGCCAGTACAACTTTTAATAAATGTGCTACGTGATAAAAAAAGGTCCTGATATATTCATGTAGTTTTTCTATTTCATACTAGTGGGATTCACTTAGAAAAAAGGAAAATTAGCAAAAAAATTCCGATCAGACAAATAAACAAAGAATGGAACAAACTTGTAGCATGGGTACTTGATGTCACAGATAGAAGGAAGGTAGTGGTTGCCAGTTTAAAGGATGTGAAAGATCAAATGAAAAGATTGACACATCAAACGTTGATGTTTACATGACTGTGAAAAGTAACTGAAGTTTTATATGTACTACTGGGAGCTGGCTCTGTGAACTAGCAGAATGATTTTTGGTAATATTTCATTAAAAAGTGAGATTCTTTCCTTAAGTTTTAATGTTCTTTAATTGAACTGAGTGGCATCCTGATTCTTATGATTTGTTTTATCCTGTTTAATTATTCAAGTGAATTCATTGATGTCATTGAGGCATAGGAAGCTTTTTGTTTTAGGTTTTCATTCCTTGTATTTGAATAAAATGGCATTCTAAGATCTGGTGTAAGGTTTCCCCCTTCGATTTTTCAAGTAAGATCGTTGATGTAGGGAGTGCCGGAGAAGGATGTGCCTCTTTGAGGCTAAAGGCCTCGAAGACATCAATCCAAATCATGTATATATATGCTCTTTCTGTAACAATTTCACAAGATATATTTGGCATTCCAGTAGATATTTGTAGTGTGTGGTGTAATACACAATGGCGAAAATTTACTATTCAACAAGTATTTTTTTGATAACCAAGAAATATCCATTGGGTTAGTTAGCCTAAGGTATATCGGTTCACAAGTTTAAAACTCGGCCTTCCTTTATTGTTGAATTAATGCTCTGGGGGCGTGCGATATAAATGAAGTCTTCATTAGAATTAAAGTAGATTGTTCAGGTCCTTGATGCATACTTTCACTTTAACCATCATTGGTGCAGTAATCCTGGTTCTGTTTAGAAGTCTGGTTCCTTTCAACCTTCTAAACATTTTCTGGTTGTGAATTCTTTATCTGGGGCAAAGCTTTTCTAAGAGCATTATGGTTCTTGTGAATACTTTTAAAATAAAAAAATTATAGACATGGTTTACATACTTTTACAGACTTAATCTAAACAAATACTTCAGTGGCCACAAGGGGAATATTTCTCACTTAATGCATCAATTTCCAAGGTGTCTTCATGAATGCATCAATTTCATACAGTTTGACAGTGAAGTGGATAGAGTCATTATACAAAAGGCTCTAAGATACCAGCACATTAGAAAAAGAACATGGAATGTGACATTTGATGTTTGCATCTTCTTGTTCTCTTTGACCTATTTCCTTGTTGATTCTGTTTGTCTTTTCACAAGTTTCTTTTGCTCCAGAAAAGACCCTATTGAGTCCTTTTTTCCCTCAAAAGTTGTTCCTTCACCTAAGAAGGCTTTGACAAAATAAATCATTCTGAAGAAAAAAAAAGGCTTTGACAAAATAAAATAAAAATATCAATGTTGTTAATGGCTCTCTTACTAGGCTTAAACCATGAGTGAATTAAAACTACTTGTCAGCTAAGTTGCTTGGACTCTTGACTTTTGATGCCACACATGTGTCGACACGACGTGAGTGTGGGATCCATACCGGATATGGTCAACCAATTTTGGGTACTTTTACCAAAAAATCGACAGAGAAATTTGGGACAAACACAATGATTTCTATAATCAAAACAAAAGATACGGTGAAATTGAAGAAAATGGAATACCTTGTATATAGAAATTTCTATGTCAGTCTTTTTCCTTGTATCTCCTTTTGGGATTCTCCTCTTCTTCAGAATACCTTGTAACTTCCACACAATGTCTCATAATTTAGACATATAACTTTATTTTTAGATATTTGAATTATTTTTAGCCAAATCTTTGCACCTGTATCCGTACCTCGATTCATACTGCCAAAGCTTAAAATTTAGATCATGAAGGATTCGACCTATAGATCCTCACCCGTATCAGACACTCGCACCCGAGTCCAAGCAACTTAGCTTGTCAGTGTCTTTGGTGATTGTGGATCCCATTCCTTGTCAAGATGAAGTAGTTGAAATGAGGAACACGGAGAGCCTTTATTCAAATACATTCTATTTTTATGATGACCTTCTCCCAATTATGTTTGGTAATAGAATAGGGGTTTGTTGTGACCTAGACTCTACTTTTTGCTATGTTTGCGTAGCATAGGAAGTTCTGGACAAATGAGGGAGGATAGGGATAACCCAAGGTTGTGGCCTAGTGATCAATGAAGTGGGATGCAAAATATGGAGTCTCAAGTTTAAATTCCAATGGAGGCAAAAAGCACTAGGTGGTTTCTTCGAATTTGCTTAAGTCTTCGTGAACACAGTTATCAGTTACTTGTGTTGGTGGGAGGTAGCAGGTACTCGGTGAAATAGTCGAGGTGGGCACAAGTTGACTTGGAGTCAACAAAAAAGGAGGAGGATAGGAATAGAAAATTATAGTACAATCCAGGAAAGGGTACTTGTGGGTGGGACATCTACTGAAGGACTATTTCGACGTGATGGATGCTGCCGTGCCATGACCATAAAGTAATGAAGAAGAAAAAGATGTCATGTTAGACAGTCTGTTTTATCCGTTTGAGTTTTGCTTCTAGAGAAGATGATAGGCTAAAAATGAATATGTTTTGTAATATACACCAAGGTGGTGTTAGTGACAGAAGTTTTGTACAATAATACATTAGACCTTCCAAACCTCTAGCAGCTATCTATGCACATGTGGTGTAGGTTCCCTCCTTTTGATATACGGCTTGTATACCGGGCCTTTTCCCCCCAATTGTTAATAAAATTATTTACCTTATCAAAAATAAATAAATTCTATGCACGTGTTATTGCATGTTTACACACACAACAAACAAAACAATAGAGATATTTTTTGTTACCTTACTCCAAAAAAAAAATAGAGATATATTTCCGGTTGTATTGATTCTCAATTCCTGATTTCCTTCCCAAGTTCTCATATTCCTCTCTGTATAAGACGATAGATACACAGTGGAGTGCTCTTCCATATCTTCCTCCTCATTTTGATCATCCTGTATAGCTTGCCAAAGTCACTCCAACTGTTATAGGGAGCATCTATGGTATGTAGAAAATGGCCAGGGCCAATAACTTTGCAGCAGATCTTCTTATAAACAAATAAGTTTGTAGCAAAACTGAAATGCAACTGAGGTGATCCACATGTTTTCTTTGGTTCTTGCACATGAAACACAGAGTAACAATGGTGCATTCTTCTTCTTAATTGGCAAGTGCCTAACATAGTGCACCATGGAGATAGTGTTCACTTTGCTTTTCCTTTTTTTTTAAAAATAATTCTAAAAGGCATATGAAAGAAACACGGAGACAGTTTGTGGCTGTAAAACATAAGCACATACTCTTTAAAAATACTTCTTTCATTCGACACTTGAATTTCGACCTTTTATTAGTACAAAGGCTTGCCTAGCTGGATGACAGATAAAATTGGTCAGTTTTGACCTTAAGCATCACTAGGCAACTACAACTCAACTTGAGAGGATCAATGATTTTCTTCTTATAATAATTTTTTCCATCTGATATACAGCGCACGCATGAAAATGCTTAACTCTTCTAAATATGTAGTATCTCCTTAGTTTTCTGGATCGAACCAAATGTTTAGCTTGAACTATTACATTTGTCAATATATATTTCTCATGCACAGAACATACCTAATTTGGTGCTTTCTATGTGGTATTCTCATATATTGGATGGCCTGGAACACAGTGGCTTTGTTGACATTTTATTACAATTGCCTAGCCCAGTTATTGGTATGTTTTAAGTTGCAAAAAAGAGTCAAATACCTTTGCCTTGCTGCACTTCCATTTAAACCTTTCTTTCACCCCAAATGCAGGACTGGAAATGGTAGAATTAGAGCTTGTGGAGGTGATGGTTTTGCTGGTGGAGGTGGTGGAAGAATTTCTGTTGATATTTTTAGTAGACACGAGGAACCAGAAATCTTTGCATATGGTAAGGCTGTGTTTATCTTGCATGTTTAAGAATCTTCTACTTCACACATCTTTTAAATGAAGATCTTTCAAATAGTTGAGCAAGGTAGCTAAGCCTTGGAGAGTTGACCCTCTCACGCTTTTGGATTTTATATTGCACATGGTCTGTTAAACAATAAGCTATCTCTACAAACCAACTATTCTGTTAGCAGGTTCATGCCAGATCTCTCATGTTGATGAAAGATTTACTCTATACTTGTGGTAGATTAACCTTATCATGTATGTAGTTAATTGTGGCCTTTCAATAGGTAAAATGCTTGAACTTTCTATACTGTTTCGTTCAGCTGGTACTTTAGCCAATGCAACCTCCGTTTTTCTGCCTGCAGGAGGAAGTAGTCGTGGTTGCGCAGAAAATGCAGGCGCAGCAGGAACCTTCTATGATAATGTCCCCCGCAGTCTTACTGTCAACAACCACAATAGATCAACTTCTACAGATACACTTCTGTTGGATCTTCCCCAGCCACTTCTGACGAATGTTTATATTCGCAACCACGCTAAGGCTGCTGTCCCCTTGCTGTGGAGTCGCGTTCAGGTTGGTGGATTTTTCTTTTCTGTTTTCAGTTCTTTCATGAGAGTAACTATATGTGTGCCTCCATTAATTGAACTTATTTGACACTGAATCTATTGAGTGAAGCATCATAGAGAAATTAAATTTTCCCTGGGATTTGAGATTTAGAAGGGACTTCCACGATTGGGAGGTGATTGAGTTTCAAAGATTGTTGGCCCTTCTACATAGGAAAGTCTGATGCTTTGTGGTGGGGTTTGGGAAATAATGGAGTTTTCGCTGTTAAATCTTTCTATGAGAAACTTTTGGTTAGGGAGGAGGATGTGTTTCCATGTGATGCAGTATGGATATCACAGGTACCTAGGAAAATGTGTTATTTTCTCTTGGCTAGCTGCTAGAAGGGTGATATTGACGGCGGAAAATCTTAGGAAGCAGAAAGTTCTTTGTGTCAACTGGTGTTACATGTGCAAGGAGACAGGCGAGGACGTGAATCATCTTCTTCTACATTGTCGTTTTACCATGAGGTTATGGTGGGATATGCTTCGGTGGTTTGGAACTTCTTGGGCTATGCCAAGAACTGTGAAAGATTCGATGTTTTGTTGGAGGAGCGGGAGGAGGAGGAGAAGACGTAAGACATGGAATGTGGTTCCTCTTGCGATGATATGGGTAGTTTGGAGAGATAGAAATAGGAGAGCTTTTGACAGGGTAGCGTCGAGTTTTAGTCAGTTGAGGAGTAGCCTCCGGTCTCTTATTTTCTTTTGGTGTACCCATAGAATTCCTAGTTGTATAGAAGAATGAGTGTTTTTTGTAGAAAATCATATTTTGTAGATTCTTTATCCTTTGGTATACCCCTTGTATACGGTCTGATTTATGGCCATGTTTATGAATGAAAAAACTTTTACCTGATAAAAAAAAATTCCCTGAGCCATGGTAAGAAGTCTTGCTGTTTCCATTATCAAAAAGGTTCTGCTGTTTATTCTTGATAAAGATAGTCCCTTCCTACTCGTTTATTCTATTTTATGCATACCAAACTCTTGCCCTCAGGATATTACATATGTTTCTCAATGATTGCTGCATTGATTTGCATTTAATGCTTAATTTTCCTTCGTTGCTTTAGTGTTTATGGCTCCGCTTTGTGTTTCCTAGATTAGGCGTCTTTAATTTGTCTTCTTTGATTTTCTACAAATGGATTTTAGATTGGAGAAAAGGGATTGTTCTGGTTTCCTCAATTTTATTTGTACTGATGCTTTACCAATACTTTTAAGTTGTACAGATAAACTGATGCAGTGGCAGAATTTCGATATTGAGATATGTTCCAAATTATGGAACTCACGGTATTTCTAGATGGGCATTGAATCTGAAACATCTAACTTCTTTTCATCTAAAAAGAACTTGATGTCCTTACATGTGAAAGGAATATGTAAAAGATATTGAAGAAAAAATCCCAAGTGGAATTGGGGTCCAAGAGCTCTTTAAGAATAAAATTGATACAAAACCCCAATGCTTTGTTTTTCCAGTAAACAGACCTTTTTATTAAGTTATCTTTATAACACCCCTTTTAATTGAAAATTTTAGTTCATTCAGGAGACTAAATAATCCATTTACTTTCGCCTCTTGGAAAGTAAAACAAGTAAAGGGGTTTATTTTCACCTTAAGGTGACCTCATGAATGCCTTAGGAAACTTTGGTTGCATATAGCATTCCTCTTTGTATCGTTTGGACTGTTTGGTTGGAGAGGAATAAGAGATGCTTTGAAGATCAAAAGCAGCATATTTCTATTGTAAAGAACAGAGGACTACATCATTTATACTTTTGGTGCAGGATAGGATGGTAGAGAATATTTCTGAGTATTTTGGCTTTCTTGACTTTTTGGGAGTATGATGAACTAGCAATGTTGTAATCCTTTCTTTTTGAAGTACCTTCTTGGTACTCTATTAATGAAAATTAAACTTGCCTTATAAAAAAAGTGATTCTCCAGCTTCCTTCTTTTTTGCACCTCTGCCTTTGTTTTTTTTGTGTTATGAGTATTTTATCTCTCTCATATAGGTCCAAGGTCAAATTAGCCTTTTGTGTCGTGGAACACTAAGCTTTGGGCTGGCACGTTATGCGATGTCAGAGTTTGAATTATTGGCAGAAGAGCTTTTGATGAGTGATTCTATAATTAAGGTAAGCGTGAGAATCTCCTTCCAAGTACAGATTTTGATGTTTCTTGACCATTGTAGTGGCCCCTCAAGCCTTTTTTTTGGGTGATATGGAAGTGTTCATGGAATGTTCCAATTGGAAACTCTTTTTAATATCTATTTTTCACTTACAAGTGTCTTGGTAAACTCTCACTGTTAGAATCTAGCTTGTGCCTTTACTTGAATAATTTTATAGCTGTTCTTACTTTTGATGCATTTGTATCGAGACTGGAAACATTAACACATGCAATTTCATATTGTGGCATGCGTGTTTTTCTGCAGAATGTAGATACTTGCTGGATAGTTGCAGCTATATCAGAAGATTCTGCAACCTTTCCTGTGTTTCCTAAAGCTATACATGAAAGTTGAAGAAACAGCTTAGCTAACCATCAGGCCTTCTCACTTTTTGTGTTGTAATTATACCCTAATAACAGCTTAACTAACCATTAACCATAAAGGTCTCCTTGGAGTCTTGCATTTTCTGATACTGTTGTATAAAAAGCATAAAATAATGTTAAATGAAGAGAAAGACTCCAAGGTAACACAGCTGATTAGACTGAAACAGGCTTCTTTGGCTTTGGTACCAGCTTTTCACACTGCTAAATCATTGCTTCTTGTACTTAAAAGTGACTTTCCTTTTACTACAGACGCTAAAAGCTGTCAAGTACCACAACAGCTCACTGAATATATGTTGAAAATCATCTTGAGTTAGTTATCATGAGAACCTTCTATATTTCGCATTATATGATTTAGAGTTATATATATACGTCAAAATGATTAGGATTCTACCTTAGATTTTGGCTATAATTGTTTTGCTTACTGGAAGATTGGATGCAATGATAGTAAAGATGAGTCTTAATTTTGTGCAATGTGCGGCATCAGTTTTAAAACTGTGGTCCAGCACCTTTATTCTTTACTGCAATAATGATTTGCATGTCTAGGAGAGTTTAGATCTTGCTTTCTTTGTCTTGTATTAATGTAGTTCTAAAGTTTTTGCAATGAATGTTATCTGACTTGTTTTTTTTCAGGTTTTTGGAGCGCTGCGAATGTCTGTCAAAATGTTTCTGATGTGGAATTCACAAATGGTAATTGATGGTGGTGGAGATCAAAATGTTGAGACGACAATGGTTGAGGCTAGTAACCTAATTGTTCTTAAGGTGCTCTTTCTTTTTGCCTTCCATGTTTTTCTTGGTTGTCTTCGTGCACTTGTTGATTTGAGATGTCTTCTAAATGCCGTCTTATGCAGGAGTCATCTCAAATTCGTTCGAATGCAAATCTTGGAGTTCATGGCCAAGGGTTGCTGAATTTATCTGGACCAGGAGATGCTATTGAAGCTCAAAGACTAGTACTGTCTTTGTTTTATAGTGTCAATGTGAGCAGAAATTGTGTCATGTGCCCTTTTGTTTCTGTTCTTTGTAGGCGATATGCAATAGATTTCTAACTGATTCTATACTTGCTTTCTTTTGACACTTGTTTTTTCCTGGTCACTTGATCTTTTATGTGTTTTGATATCAGTATACTGATTTTAACATCTCGGTTAGTAATTCCTTTTTCCTCTCCACCTTTCTGTGAATATCTGATGCATGGCGTAGTCTACACGTATATATGCTTATCTGATGTTAATGTTCCACTTGTCTCACCCGCAAGGTGGTAACTGAGCATAGTCTTTGCTCAGGTTTTCACCTAGTCTATGTTCTGCCTCAGCTCCTGAGGAGTTTGGTATTCCAATTCCGGGACCTTATATGTAGTTTGAGTTGATCATTTTGCTCTATGTAATTTATCTCTTTTTAATTTTTCTTGCCTACTTTTCTCATACTGCATGCAGATTGGGCCAGGATCCATTTTGCGTGGTCCTTCACGAAATGCGACAGCTGATGCTGTGTGAGTTCCCAATTACTCCTTGTTCCTTCCCCCTATTGTTTCTTATCCAGGATGCTTCTTTGATTTGCTAGTGGGATATTTGGTGCTTTGTAGGAAACCGAAGTTGAACTGTGATAGTCCAGGCTGTCCTTTTGAATTGCTCCACCCTCCTGAAGACTGCAACGTGAACTCTTCACTGTCGTTCACTTTACAGGTGCTATTATCTGTCCAGTATCAAAATAGACATCTGTATATGATATGTGCATAGATTGTACATTGCACTTGTGCAACTCTAACTCTTCCTTTATCTGCAGATCTGCCGAGTTGAAGATATCTTTGTTGAAGGCCTCATAGAAGGATCTGTTGTTCATTTCCACAGAGCAAGGACTATAGATGTGCAACCTTATGGAATTATTAGCACATTGGGGATGGGTCTGATCTTATTCTCCTTTCGTTTATATTTGATGTGATCGTCTTAAGTTTTCTTATGTCACTCCCTTGTTCTTAATATCTATTGGCTTTCTTTAGGCGGGGTTTAGTGATTGCTCGGGTCTAATGTTGCACACTTACATCTTTAGGATATTCAAAATGTTTGATAAGCTTGAGAAATACTAGTGATATATACTATTCAATGCTTTGAGAGTTCGAATTCCTTTGTTAAAAAAACGTCAAATGTACCATATAAATAAATCCCAAAAGTTGATGCAAATTTCAATATTTAATCTGTCAAACAAATCAAAGTACAACAATTTACTAAATCTATCTCAGAGTGTTAACATATAACCCCATTTTTCATCTGTTCCACTTTGTCATCTCCACAGGCTGCACTGGGGGAGTGGGCCAAGGAAAGGTTCTGAGCAATGGTCTTGGTAGTGGTGCTGGTCATGGTGGTGAAGGCGGGTATGTATATTATAATGGAAGCTGCATTGGGGGTGGCATCACATATGGAGATCCCAATTTGCCATGTGAACTCGGCAGTGGAAGTGGGAGCCTAGCTGGATCAACCTCTGGTGGTGGTGTTATGGGTAAGTTGGAGTTTGTCTTCTTGACTAATCCCCAACTTCCACTTTCTTCCCTGTGGTAGCTTTATCATAGTTAAACATTAGATATTCTGATAATGAGAAGTGACAAACCTGCAGACTGATGATAAATTATACTGTTAATGACACAAATTGCATAAACATCTATTCTTTACTAATTTTGTCTTAAAGGTGGAAAATTCTTCATATGATCTTGAAGTTCATATGTAGTAGAATCATTATCATGGCATGCCGTGTCCTAAGTGCAAAAGGACAATGTAAGCTTTGTAATGCAGATGTTTAAATGCTAAGCTGCAAAAGTTATAAATGCCATTTCTGTTTGTCTCATCTATAGCGAGAGTCTTACATTCGATTGAGGTCAGACCAACTCTGCGTTCATCTGCAAAAAGTAGATTTTATTGGATAAGTGTATCACCTCAATTACTACAATTTCAAAGGAAAGATATCTCATTCAAATTCCTGATGTACGAGTGGTACACATAAGTAGAAGTTCCTTACAAATAATACGCAATTAGCTATACTAATACAAACCTCATTGGTGCACCAAAATTTAATCAGTTACAAGAGACTAGCATTCAGTACATTATCATTCTCCACACATCCCCAAGCTTTTCTTTTTCTTCTAAAGTACCCACATGTTAGCCATAGTTTTTTTTATCGCATGCTCTACATCTTCTAAAGTTCTAATCCTTTATTAGAAAACCCAGCTTAATATCATGTTCTTTACTGTAGTTTGTAATGTCTGTTGTATTCCTATCAGACTAAGTACCGTCCACCATAATTGACTAGCAACTAAAAGTGTTGCAACAATTGGTCCACATCTTCTCTCGAGTGGTTGTACGTGTGACACTACTGGTTACTCCTTTTGCTAATCAAGTAATAGTTACAAATGATTTGTGTGGTTGGCCCAACTTGTTTGGGATTGAGGCATAGTTTAGTGTTCCTTGATTGAAGATCTCAGGTTTTCACGTTCTTCAAACATGGAATAATGGTATCCGAATCTGATGCTACTTCTTCCATTGTGCTCTCTCTTTTTCTTCACTTCCCAATTAAGCTCCAAATACATTTTTTTTATAAATCAAAAGTTTCATTAATAAACACCAAGTTGGTGTCGAAAGGTAAGTACAAGATGTGTTTGTGACCTTGAGACTTGTCTTCCACTATGTTTGCCCAACAAACGATACAAAAATATCTTCTCCTTACACACCACAAGTACAAGTGAAAAAGAAAAGATCTTTTAATGCTTTCTGCATCATTCTCTCGTTCCATATACTCCAATAGAGACGAGGTGGTGTCGTCTTCCATGTTGCCTTCCTTTCATCTCCAGTCTCCGATTTGTAATTGTTTCCTCCACTAATGTCTAAGTACTTTTGTTTGATAAAATGATTGATTGTTTCTCTTTGCTGCGGGAAGAGGGCATGGATTAGGTAATCCATTGGATTGTTCCAGACCAACCATATTGGACCTAGAGAATTTGCTTCGGACAGAAAGCTTGAATAAACAGGAAAGTGTACCTTTTTGAATGTGTTATTTTCTATTTCCAAGTATGTCGTAGTAAAGTATCACATTTGCAACAAATTCTCTAACCTGTCAACTTCCGTGTGCTTTTACTTCTTTAAAGCCAGTATCAAGTGCAGTTTTTTCGCCTGAATGCCTGTAATTCGTCAAGCTATATCACTTCTGGTGTGAATGTTATCCTTGTGCTTTATGCATTTCATGAGGTCCATTTACATGCTATTGTTTGACCATTTGTGGTGAATAACGATTATTGTTTTTAACGCTTTATCGTTAAGCCATCTTTGGGTATTGTATTACTTTGTTTGCTGTCTTTCTTATTTTTCTGTTGCCATCCGATGCAGTAATGGGTTCATGGGAGCATCCCCTGACGTATTTGTCGGTTAAAGGCAAAGTTATCTCTGATGGGGGCAGCTTTGAAGAAAGCTTCAGGAATAAAGGTTATCTAACTAGAGGTCAGTACATAGGGTATGGAGGTGGATCTGGTGGAAGTATTCTATTATTTTTGAAATCACTGCATCTTGGTGAATCTGGAATCATGTCAAGCGTTGGAGGTAGTAGTAGTGCCAGTGGTGGTGGAGGGGGTGGACGGATACACTTTCACTGGTCAGACATTCCTATTGGAGATGTGTATCAGCCAATAGCGACTGTGAATGGAAGCATCTATGCAAGGTTTGTGCAGATACGAAACAACTTATTGCTAATAATTTTATTTTCACAAGTTGCGGTGTTGGTAAGTTGCTTTGGAATAAACACAGTTCATTTGATAGGTTGTGGCTAGCTTGTGTAGTCATCTTTAGTGCATCTTTGTTTGGTCTAGTTATTGCACTATAGAAATAGCTGGAGCAGACTGGCCTATTGTTTTCTGTGCACTAGCGAGCTGCTAATGCCATGTTTAAATGCATCAAAATATCTTGTTTTCGTGAATTCATGTAACATTTGCTTTGAGACTGTTGTTGCAGTATCAATAGATGCAAATAGTTAGACCTAAAATATCCAAATATTATGTCTTCTTGTGCTTGCATTTTTTTTTGCTGGTACTCAGATTACTTTGCTATGTAATTGACATTCTTATTGAATTTACTGCTTCATGTGTGCTGTTTCCTCAGGGGTGGATTGGGTGGAGAGCAAGGCGGTGTTGGTGGAAGTGGAACCTTGTCTGGAAAGCCATGTCCAAAAGGGCTTTATGGGATTTTCTGTGCGGTAAGTGCCAAATAATATCTATAAGCTTTACTTTGTATAAGGTTATACTTGAAACTGCTTGAGAGGTCAAAGAAAAAGCTTACTGGAGGGAGGGGTTGCTTGTTTCTTTTTCCATATTATCGGCCTGTTGCTTGCTCCAACTGTGTATGGTTTTCTTTTCTTCCTTCCTTGAATTCGGAAATGACTGGATGGGTGACTTTTTTCTTGTTTTTTTGGAATATTCTTCTGTTGTCTCTATACAGGAATGCCCACTTGGTACTTACAAGAATGTCACAGGATCTGATAGTGCCCTTTGTATTTCATGCCCGAATGATGAGCTCCCACATCGAGCTGTTTATACTTCTGTCCGAGGTATGACAAATGGCGAGATGTTTATAGCAGCTGCAAAGGCTTTCACTAGTCCGTGTAATAGAAAAGAGGCCAAATATAAGTTACTTCCACTGAATGTAGATTTTTTTTGGGGGGGGGGGGGGGTTAGTTTAAAGAAAATAAGAAATGAATCTGTCAAGAAACTAAGAAACATTCAGAACATCTATGTGAATGAAACTTGTATAAGTCTCTGTATTTCCTACGTTGTGGACAGAATTTTTTTCTTATCCTCTTCGTTCAGAATTCGTCAAATTTTGTTCTCTACAGTTTCTCTGCTGATTTATGGTTGATTACTTTTAAACTGACTTTAAGGAGCTTTTCCTTGTAATAGGTGGTGTTACAGAACGACCTTGTCCTTACAAATGTGTTTCAGAGAGATACCATATGCCTCGTTGTTATACAGCTCTTGAAGAACTAATCTACACATTTGGAGGGCCTTGGCTGTTTGTTCTTCTCCTTTTAGGTCTTCTCTTTTTGTTAGCCTTAGTCCTTAGTGTAGCTCGGATGAAGTTTGTTGGTGTCGATGAGTCACCAGGTCCTGCTCCCACACAACAGGGTTCTCAAATTGATCACTCATTTCCATTTCTGGAGTCACTGAATGAGGTCTGCCCAAATGTCTTGCATTGTTGACATACAACAATGAACTGTATAAACAGGCAACCTATCTCAGGTGGAAGTTGACCTTGTCTTTCTTTCAGGTTTTGGAAACAAACAGGGTTGAGGAGTCGCAAAGCCATGTCTACAGATTGTACTTTTTGGGTCCAAATACATTCAGTGAACCTTGGCATCTGTCTCATACACCTCCGCAGCAAATAAAAGAAGTCGTGTAAGATGATTTCTTTTTTTTTATTGTCCTGGTTTCTTCAGTTTACTCTTTTGTTTTGAGTGTCTTGCGTTGGCTGTTACACATGTTTCATTGAAGCCTTTCTTTGATCTCGGCTCTTTTCAAGTTTTTTCTTGCATTACTTCAGAAGGGAAAATAAGGGAGGAGGATGGATACATCTCTTTCTGCCTCCATTTTCCCTGGGTTGTTCTTCGTTTTTAATTTGTTTTTCCTAAAATTTGGGTTTTTTTGTCCATCTTCTTTAAAGAATAAATTACAAACTGGTAAATAGTTATTCAGTGGTTCTGTATTTATCTGCCAGATATGAGGGTGCCTTCAACACCTTTGTGGATGAGATTAACACTATTGCTGCCTACCAATGGTGGGAAGGAGCAGTGCATAGCATTCTTTGTATCCTTGTGTATCCTCTAGCATGGTCGTGGCAGCAATGGCGGCGTAGAATGAAGTTACAGCGTCTTCGTGAATTTGTTCGATCAGAATATGATCATGCTTGCTTACGTTCTTGTCGATCACGTGCTCTTTATGAGGGGCTGAAGGTTAGATTATACTGGACTTGATCAAATATCATTTGTCATAATTTTGAGTTTAAGCATGTTTAGAAACTAGAAAGTGTGAAATTTTGCTTCTTTCTATTACTAGCTGTTCAAACTCCATTTTTTTCTCTAGCTTTGTGTATGCATGTTTTATGCAGGTGATAGTCTCTTAGATATTTTTCTAGTAAAATTTTATTTATTCATCGATAAAGTGGCATAACTTATTTTGTTAAGTTTGAAACTACAGTATCTTCAAATTGTCAGGGTCTTAAGAGGACAACTATATCATATTGAACAGGAAAAACAGCATCTCTATTATGACATAGCTCTACTTGTATTACTGCCATCTGCGTGGCATAACTCAAAATTTTGATTTCATCCGCTGCCTCTTCAGTTTTCCATTGTCTATTTCTTCGTAACACTGACTTCCATCTAAATTTTAGTTTTCAGCCATATTCAACCGCTTCTAAAGGTTAACATATCATAAATGATGCCTGGATATGTCAGATGTTGAATTATACTTTTTTCTTAATATATCAGTGATGATTCTCTTTCAGTTGCAAAAAATGTGAAAGTGTCATTTTGCCCTGTTTTTATTTGATTTTATGTTTAGAGTCCCAAAAGCAAATATTACTGTAATATGGTTCGAGAATGACTTCTCAACCTTACCTTATCGGTCTTCATGATTGTAGGTAGCAGCAACACCTGATCTAATGCTAGCATATGTGGACTTTTTCCTTGGCGGTGATGAGAAGCGAAGCAATCTTCCTCCCAGTCTCCACCAGAGGTTTCCGATATCTCTTCTATTTGGTGGTGATGGAAGTTATATGGCTCCACTCTCTTTGAATAATGACAATGTTATCACCAGTCTGATGAGTCAGGTTAGTCATCCACTACAAAACAAAAAAGGAATTTAGAGGCAGAAGTATGGATTTCCCAATGCTTTAATCACTTTGTACTTAAGATATGCAATTGTTTTCAGTCCATTCCACCTACTACATGGTACCGTCTTGTGGCTGGTTTGAATGCTCAGTTGCGTTTGGTACGCCGGGGTTGCCTTAATACAATGTTACGCCCGGTGCTTAGATGGCTTGAGACTTTTGCCAATCCTGCTTTAAGGATCTATGGTATCCACGTGGATCTCGCGTCCTTCCAAGCAACAACTGACAGCTATACGCAATTTGGACTTTTGGTGTGTGTTACCGAAGAAGAAACTGGACTACTGCCCTTTGAAGGTCTTGATGAAGGTTCCAGAAGTGAACAACTATCATGGTATGCTGTGCACTTAGAGTTTCCTTCAGATACTCTATTTGGTTTCTCCTGCCTTTTGTCCTCGTTCCCCTCCATTTTGACATTCCCTTGTCTGAACTCTCATCTCATCGTTTTACTTGTATCTGTGTCTTTTATTTAAGTCGTGAATACATATTAAATATGTATGAATCGTAAATGCATTGTTCGTATTGCTGTCAGTTGCCGTCATTTATTGTGACATTTCTATATGGATATCTTGTGGTCACTGAACGAGCGGGAGGGAAGTGGCAGAAGGGGCAGGGTTTTAATCATCTGAAGATCCTAGATTAATTAGTTCATATCTGCAAGCTAAAGCATTTTTTTATAATATGCAATCTCCCTCTGGAATTGGAGTCTTGCTAAAAAAGAAGAGCAATTGATAGCTATTGCATCCTTGAACATTATCTATACTGGTCTGTGCCATTTTTTCTATTTGGACTAGGCCCCAAATAGTTTCACCTTTTAATGTGAGGGAAGGTATCAACATTTATTTCACATCATTCCCTTTATTTGACTCCCCCACGCTGCAAGGGGGCTAATTGATCTGTTTGTTTCATTTTTGCAGTGATAGCACCATAGACGGGCAGAGTCCTGTGGGCTATCTAAGAGATGAATCAAATTTAAGGGGGGATGACAAAAGCACTGTAAAGCGGAAGTTTTACGGTGGGATTTTAGACATTGACAGCTTAAAGATGCTCAAGGAGAAAAGAGATCTGTTTTATGTTCTCTCTTTTCTAATCCATAACACTAAACCAGTTGGTCATCAGGTATGCTCTCTCTGCATCTCTTGGAGGATGGTCTTTAAGTTTCAATACTGAGGGTATTTTGTTAATGTTGCAGGATCTTGTTGGTTTGGTCATTTCGATACTGCTGCTGGGCGATTTTAGTTTAGTGCTGCTTACTTTGCTCCAGTTGTATTCGATTTCCTTGGCAGATGTCTTTCTGGTTTTGTTTGTTTTACCTCTTGGGATGTTACTTCCATTCCCTGCTGGAATTAATGCTCTCTTCAGTCATGGGCAAAGGCGTTCTGCTGGTCTTGCACGTGTATATGCTTTGTGGAACATTACATCCCTGATTAATGTTGTAAGTAACCTTTACCCTTAAAAAAGAAGAGTAATTATGCCTGTTGCGAACTTATTTTAATAATCTATCTGTTCCTTTTCCAATTTATATACCTGTCATAGGGCCCAGAAATGGTCAGCACTCTTTAAGTGGTCCTTATATTCTGCCTTTTCTTTTCTCTTTACTTAATGTGGCATACTCTGGAATTGACTGATTGAGGAAAATCTGCAATATCGCTGATGCTCGATATAAAAGTCTCTTTTAGGATTTTTCCCTTTATAAGGTGTCAATTAGTTTGGAGTTATGATCTTTGTATACTTCAGAATGGGATCACTTGGAACTACTTCCTCTCCCAATTTGAATGCTATCCTCTCTTTTGTTCATCTCAAAAACAGCGTCCACTTAATTTACCAGAATCTCAGTTACATAATCTACAACCAAAAAGAGGTTCAATGAATACCTTCCTGCTTTAACAGTGCACATTTTTTACACTCATGCCAAGGGTATGCCAATACCCTGTCCAAGTCAAAATACGTCTCAGTGTGTCATAGCTACTTGGGATGTGTATTGATCCACTGAGATGGCTGAGTTGCATCTCTGATTCTTTTGTGACGAGTAGTTCTCATCTTTTTATTGACAGATTAGGAACCTTCACTGTCTAAACCCTTCACCGAGGGTGTTAATAACGTTTAGTTAACCAACAGTTTTCGGGTTATGCCTACTTACACTGTATATCGTCAATTTCATACCAGATCGTCGCATTTGTATGTGGATATGTCCACTATAGCACCCAGTCAAGCAGAAAGCTTCCTTACTTCCAGCCATGGAACATGTAAGCATTCTGAAGTTTGCCCAATGTTGTCATCTGAAATTTATCCAATTTCATACTGTTGTGAAAAATTTCGCCTTTTGTTCTTGCAGGGATGAAAGTGAGTGGTGGATATTTCCTTTTGCACTGGTTCTGTGTAAATGTATCCAGTTGCAGCTCGTAAATTGGCATGTTGCTAATCTAGAGATTCAAGACAGGTCGTTGTATAGCAATGACTTTGAACTGTTTTGGCAATCGTAATACTCAGCTGAGCAGGGATATTCCGCTAACACCCTATCTTTTTTCTGGGTTGATTTTGATTTTTCTGCATCACCCACTTTTTTGCTTTTTTATATAGTCGGTTAGATAGTGAATTGTCACAGATGTAGAAAAGAATTGGGTAGAAAACAGAAGAAAGTTGAAAGAGTAGATAGAAATACCTGAGAGATGCATTCATTGTGTAACCCCCCACCACTTTTGGTTGTGCAGTTGTGTTTCTTCACTGTAAATATCCAAGAGACCCCTCTTCTGAAATTCTAATGTAATCTTAAAGGTGATGTTTATTTGTACTTTGTAGTTTATTATTCAATAAGATGTGCTTTCTTACCTGAATGTGGATTTTACTTACTTTCTTGTACTCTGTAAGGGGCCCTGCTTGTATGATTTTCTGGCTACAAGTGCAAAAATAGCTTGTCTCGAGCCGTCATCTCTCTCTCTCTCTCTTTTGTGTTTGAAAGAGAGACATAGCGGGAGCTTAGTGCACCGGGCTGTCCCTTTCTCTCTTTTTTGTGTTTTCGTAGATTAACTGTTTAAAAAAAACAAATGAAAATACTATAAAAGCATTCTTTGCTTTCTTCCTCTCTAAAATCCCTTTTAAGAAGAAAAAAATTCTTTGCTGTTAATAACATGACCCTATCAAATATTTTTTGGTTTGTACATTAACTTGGATAGTCTAATTAATTTCGATTATCTGTGGAATTTGTTTATAAAAATGTAGTACACTGTCATTATGTATATGTATTATGGGCCGTATTTGTCCTCAGTGTCTACGTTCCGTACAATTCACTTATCTCAGTATGTTCTTAGCAATACCTATATTTATGTATGAATTTCTTTATGCTCAACGGTCACGATTAGACATATACGGAGGGAGCCAAATAAGTGTACCGATTTTCTAGCAAATGAAGATCATCAGCATGAAAATACATTTGTTGGGTGTCAATGGTTTTTTGTTGGAAAATATATTTGATTTGTGAATATTGCTTTTTAGTCATTGTTAGATTTCCACATATAGCATGTAATGGGTAATAGTGGCCAAAATGAAACGTGCCGTAATGATTTTCTACATGAAAGAATTTAGGAACAATGGAAATATGGCTTCACAGATGATCAAGTAACTATGTTTTGTTGTTGGTCAATGAACAAAATTAGCCCCGTGGCTGCAGCAATAAATTTGCAGCACTCAGCTAGTCAGTCTCAAATTCCCAAAGAACAATCATGGCTCAAACCTCTTCTAACAGTGACAGAACCGATCAGGTTTTGGTGGAGGAGACAGCAAGTGTTGTTAGGATTTAAGATCCAAATCTGACTAATCAGAAAATAATAAATAAGCGAAAAATAAATAACATACAGATTTATAGTAGTTCACCCTCAATGCGAGAGCTACCTCCACTTTGCCGCTGCAATATTCACTATAATCAAAGGGAGTTTTGAGTTTATAATTCTCTCTGCCTCACTTTTCTCTCGTGATAATACAAAGAAGAATGGCACCCCTAATTTTATAGGAGAAATTAAGGTGACCTTAATACAAGCGAAGGTCTTCATAGTTCCAAATTCTGCGTAAGGTCTTCATAATGTCGGCAATGAATTAGGCTCCATAACTCAACAAGTGTTAGAACATTCATATTAAATAGGCCTAAGCAGTTGAATACACTTTCTTTTAATCTTTTCAAGTGATATCTCGGCTGTTGGAACTTTTCCATGCAAGTGAAGGAGATTCAAATGTGAAGATGATAATATTGACGGGAAATGGAAGGGCTTTCTGTGCTGGTGCTGATGTTACATCTATTGTTCATTATGTTCACCAGGGTAACTGGAACAGGTGTTGATTCTCTCCGCGAACAGTTCACCCTTAACTATGTGATGGCAACATATAGTAAACCTCAGGTTTCCTTCCATAACGGAATTGTCATGGGAGGTGGACTTGGTGTATCTGCACATAGTAGATTTCGTGTTGCAACAGAGAAGTCGGTGTGTGCTATGCCTGAAACAGCTCTGGGACACTTTCCTGATGTAGGTACTTCTTACTTTTATTCCAGGCTTCCAGGATTTTTCGGGGAATATGCTGGTCTTACTGGTGCTGAAATGCTTGCTTGTGGTCTAGCAACTCATTTTGTACCCTCGGAGAGTTTGCCATTTTTAGAACAAGCACTAGCTAAAGTCGAGTGATCCAGATGTTATTTCTGCTATTATTAGTCGCTTCTCTAACATACCAAAGCTGAAAGCAGAAAGTCCTTGTCACAAGATGAAGATTATTGATCGTTGTTTCTTTCCAAGAACAATTGAAGAAATCATATCTTTTCTTGAGAATGAAGCTTTGAACAACAAGGATGAGTACTGGATCTCTTCAACCATCCAATCGCTGAAGATACCATCCCTGACAAGTCTGAAAGTCCTTGGCAAGTGTTTAAAGGAGAATTCAGCAAAAAACAATTCGAGGGATGCAGAGCCATACTCATCGACAAGGATAGAAATCTGTGGGAGCCCTCGTGGCTGGAACTAATTAGAGATGACGATGTTGATCGTTACTTCTCCAAGATAGACGATGAAGATTGGCAAGACCTAAAGCTTCCTGCAATATCAAACTTGCCTCCATATGCAATTGCCAAACTTTAAAATTGACTTCTGAACATCTTGCACTACTCTACAGCAACATCGTTATGAATGCCCAATAACCATTAAAACTATATTATTTTTACACCAAATAAATGCACATCACTTCATTGTATGAAATGCCAAAAATCAAGCCTAAGGAAAGATACATTGCTATACAATACTCTTTTTACCGACGCACAAAGAAAATATATTGTTGCGAATGTGCACATCATTTGATTGAATTGTGATGTCAACCCTCAAGCACAAGGGTAGATTGTACTGCTAAATAATTTGCGATGTTGTTTTTGTATTCAGAGATAATGTATCGATCTTAATTTATTGCAATGCGAGAACCTACATAATAGTCTTGCTCTTGAAAAAAACAAGTATTGGGCTCTTTATATGATCTTGAGCAATTCTCATCTTATGAAAAACTTTTATTGAGTTAAGCAAAAACTTTCTCGTCGCGAAAAAATCATTTTTTTTCTTTCAATTATATGATATGTGATCCATCTTCATAATTATTTTTGGAAGTTTCAGTGCTTGTAAAAGATGCAAAAACATTGAGACTAGCCTTTTTGAAATAGTAGTTATCAAAATACAGGTTTATTTCAAGCTGCAATCATGTGATTGTCGATCCATCCCGATTCTGAGTGTTTGTCCGTGAATTCACCAAATGCTTACACAACAACAAAAAATCGACAGAAAGAAACATTGTTTGATTGTTTGTGGTTAAAACATATCTAATTAATAATCTTATATGATTATTTCAAAATTTATACTAAATGAATTGGAATACATGTGCATGGAGAAACTAGCTAAAAACCAACCTTATTACTATTACTGTGAGTACAATGATGATTACAAAGAAACGGGAAGTAAGCAACCGTTACAAAGATTATAAACTGGAACAAGAACAAAAACGTAAACTACAACAAGTATTTAGCACTATGACCTTAAGACAATATTGCCCCGTATATATCCTTTTACGGTAATTGACAACTTGTCTCCCAAGATACAACAACAACTAACAAGTGAGCAAAGAAAACTCAAATGTTTACTAAAAGAAGAACCTTTGAGTGTGTGAGAGATTGTTTAGAGAGGAAGAAGCTCAGAAAATCTGAATTATGCAAGTGTGAAGTGTGTTCTCCTATTGAGTCAAAGCCTTAATTTATAGTGCTAGGAAGGTGACCTCTCAACTAGTCAACTAATGACTTTCAATAGCCATGTAATGACACTTAATTGAGAGGTTACAATCAGCCAACAATGCAACCAAATAATGGCTGAGTTATGGAGGAAAAACTGTCATTTGAATGCTCCAAAACGTCCCCATAATCAGCCAACTTTTGGACTTCCGTCGAACAGACACTGTCGGGGTAGCACCGCGGCTCAGCCTCGGAGATGTCGCGGCTCCAGTAGCTGGACCACGAATTAGAGTCGCGGCTCAGCCGCGTCGCGGCTCTTGTGGCTTGGGCGTCGCGGCTCTCTGACTCCGCGGAGACGCCGCGGCCCTTTTCCGACCCGTTTCGATATTTACATTTATTCCTTCATTTATCAACGTGAAACACTCGTCATTTGGCCAACAACCGTCTATCATTTCATGTCTCAAACATTTTGTTTACATACCAATATCTCTTTCACTAAGGAAATTTACGATCCTTGGTACAACGTGTGTGGAAACGACGTTTCCGACGTGTGGGGCCCCAATTGTTCGAGTCATAAATAATAGGATAAATTTTATTCCACGTTAATAAATTTTCAACAATCCCTTCTTGAAAAAGATTTTGGCGCACTCACATGGTGCCTTTCTAGCAATCTTTCGGCAGATCGATGTTGCATCTGGATAGGTAGCCGTGGCTTTGAACCTTCCATAGTTGAATATCATCGGACTTACTTACTGTGCGATGAGTATGATGTCTTGAACCGTCAGTTTAATGTAAGCCAAGACAACAGTACCAACACAACAACTTTCCTTACTCTGATTTTTTTTAATGTTTTGTCCGTTGTGGCCGTGGACACGTCTTGAATTCTTAAGTGCGTTCATTTGAGGCGGTCTGTCCTCGCACTTAAATAGGTGGTCTCCTACAAGGTATCCTTCTATACCCACTTCATTAGTGTTAGGAACCATTAACAGTTTCCCAAACCTAACCTCAACCATTGAGGATCATTAAAAGTTTTGAAAACTTAACTTCTATCCACACTGCAGATAGAACTTAATGTTTATCATGTGAATGACCTTGTATTCATGTTTCTTTACAAAAATCATTATCTGAAGTGCTCTTACTTCCATCGAAGCGCTCAACTGAACCTTTACAGTTTAGTTTTTCCATTGAACCTAATTCTTGGGATCGCCAGTCAGTAAGGTTGGTATTCACCGTATCAGTTCTTATTGTTTGGGTTTTAAGCCCATTCCTCTAGACATGCAGACTGTCTGATCTCTAGGTATGCGTTTTGTCAAAGGGTCTATTATGTTCTCCTTTGATTTTACATAATCAATTGAGATAATACCCGTGGTAATCAGCTGCCTACCGGTCTTATGTCTCCGTCGAATATGACGAAATTTATCGTTATACATAGAACTACGTGTTATTCCTAGAGTTGACTGGCTGTCGCAGTAGATCATTACAGGAGGTACGGGTTTATCCCAACAAGGATATCCTCTAATAAGTCATGAAGCCACTCAGGTTATTCTCCAGTTTTATCTAAAGCGATAAACTTCGATTCCATCATGGATCGGGCGATGCAAGTTTGCATAGAGGATTTCCAAGACACAGCCCCACCACCAATAGTAAATATATACCCACTGGTGGACTTGGTGTTCTCTATATCAGATATCCAGTTTGCATCATTGTACCCCTGTAGTACAGCTGGATACCTCGAATAATGCAACCTGTAAGCTAGCGTGTATTTTAGGTAACGTAGTACCCGAGTTGACGCTTTTCAATGATTATCACTTGGATTACGGGTAAATCTAGCCAACTTGTTGACTGCATATGCGATATTAGGTCGGGTGCAGTTTGTAATGTACATCAAACTACCAATCACCTGAGCATATCGCTTCTGGCATACGGGTGCACCACGATTTTTATCAATCTTTTGATTTATATCCAGTTGTGACGTTATGGGCGAACTGTCGAACTTCTCAAACTTTTCCAACACATCCTCGATGTAGTGAAACTGAGATAAGGCCAATCCGTCAGACGTCTTAGAGATCTTGATCCCTAAGATGACATATGCAATACCCATATCCTTTATGTCAAAATATTGTTTCAACATGTTCTTAGTCTCTAGGATCAACTTAGGATCGTCTGCGTGATCGGCATGTAAATGCGTCGCGTATCATGACGAACGAGTCGGCATTTCCTTTCGTGTAGACACATTTATCACACTCATTAATGGCAAAACCTTTCGATAGTAGAGTACTATCAAATATTTCGAGTCATTGCTTAGGAGCCTGTTTCAGCCCGTACAGAGATTTGACAAGCCGACAAACTTTCTTCTCTTGTCGTGGAACCACATACCCTTCGGGTTGGTCCATATATATTTCTTCTTTCAAATCACCATGTATCTCAAGATCCCGCAACGCGGCGATCACAATGAATACTCTTATGGGCGTCATTCTAGACACCGATGAGTACGTGTCAAAGTAATCAAGGCCCTTCTTTTGTCGATAGCACTTGACTACCAACTTGCCTTGTACTTGTCTATAGATCCATCTACTTTATACTTCCGTTTGAGTATCCATTTATAACCCAACGGTTTGTTTTCCGGAGGAAGATCAACCAACTCTCAAGTATGGTTGTGTAGAATGGACTCTATCTCACTCTCTATAGCTTTTTTCCAGAGCGATGCTTCTGGAGTTGACAACGCTTCAGCAATTGTCTGTCGTTCGTCATGAACCATATAAGCCACAAAGTCAGGACCAAAGGACTTATCCTTCCCGACCCTTTTACTTCGCCTTGGTATCTCTGGAGTCTCCAAGTTCTGAAAATTTGGAACATTAGATTCCGGATAATCAGCCACTTCGGAGTCCACTAGATCTGAAACACCTAGATCCGGGCAGTCAATGACTCCTGGATCCTAAGAGTTTTGTTCATAACTTCATTTGAACAGATGTGACGGGTAGCACCCGTGTCCATCGACCACTGCATATGATTCTCAAAGAGGTTTGATTCAAGTACCACCGTCGAGAACTCCTCAATCATATCGTCAAGAAGCGTGTCTTCGACGATGTTAGCCTTACCCTTGGCTTTCTCTTTGTTCTTACTCTTGAGTTTGCGGCAATCCTTGATCATGTGACCAGCTTTTCCACAGTGATGGTAGTTTTCCTTAAACTTCTCTGTTGTTGGGGCCTTACCGTCCTTCTGAAACTTTCGCTTCTTGCTCGTGTTCCCTTTGGCCTCCGCCAGATTTGCCTTTGCCTTTGCCTCAGCGAGTTGCTTACCCTTAGGCATGACCTTCTTATTATCCTCCTGAATATGAAGTTTGATAATAAGTTCCTCAAAACTCCTTTGTCTTGAGTTTTAAGTAACTCGTGAACTCATTCCACGAGGGAGGTAACTTCTCAATTAATGATGCAACCAGAAATTGCTCATTTGGTTTCATTCCTTCCAAGTCCAGGTGATGGAGAATCATTTGAAATTCCTGGACTTGGGACATCACAGATTTGTTGTTCACCATTTGAAATTTCAGAAATTTCCCAACGATGAACTTCTTAGTACCAGCATCTTGTGCGTTGTACTTTTTCTGCAGTTAATCCCATAACTCTTTGGCAGTGCCAACAGTGCAATACACCGTGTAGAGAGGGTCAGACAAACAGTTCAAAATATAATTCTTACACATGAAATCACATGACTCCATGCATCAAGAACCATCTTCATACTGTTAACAACATGGATACCTTGGCCCCCTCCAGTCGTTTCATTTGGTTGAGGGTACATTTCATCTCCAGCTTGTGGAGGATCTTCTGTTAGGAAACGAGTCATTCCCATACCAGTTAAAGAGAACACCATATTTTGCTGCCATCTCTTAAAATTGGAGCCCGTGAACTTTTCTGTGCGTTCATGGCGGAACCCGGAGGGTGGAGGAACAGGAGCGTTTCCTTGGGCAGCAGGAAAGGCGTTGGGTGTGCCTTGAGTAGCATTGGGAGTGGCGGATGGGTTGCCTTGGGCAGCAGCGAAAGACTCAGCAACAAATTGTTCTCCTCTAGTCATCTTGATTGGTACTTACAACAAATATTGTCTTAAGATTGTGAGTACAATGATGATTACAAGGAAACATGAAGTAAGCAACTATTACGAAGATTACAAACTGGAACAAGAACAAAAAGGTAAACTACAACAAGTAATTTATTGAGTCGAGTGTTAGCACTCTGTCCTTAAGACAATATTGTCCCGTATATATCTTTTTACTGTAATTGACAACTTGTCTCTCAAGATAAAACAACAACTAACAAGTGAGCAAAAGAAACTCAAATGTTTACTAAAAGAAGTATCTTTGACTGTGTGAGAGATTGCTTAGAGAGGAAGAAGCTCAGAAAATCTGAATTATGTAAGTGTGAAGTGTGTTCTCCTATTGAGTCAAAGCCTTAATTTATAGTGCTAGGAAGGTGACCTCTCAACTAGTCAACTAATGACTTTCAATAGCCATGTAATGACACTTAATTGAGAGGTTATCAGCCAACAATGCAACCAAATAATGGCTGAGTTATGGAGGAAAAACTGTCATTTGAATGTTCCAAAACGTTCCCATAATCAGCCAACTTTTGGACTTCCGCCGCACGATATCGCTTCTGGCGCGCGCCCGATAGCTAGACCACGAATTAGCATCGCGACTCTAGTCATCAGGCCGCGACTCACCGCGACGCTACGTGGCTGACGCCGCGCTTCCATGACCGCTTTTTCCGAATTCGCTTCGATATTTACATTTCATACATTTCTTCCTTTATTTACCAACGTGAAACACTCGTCATTTGACCAACAACCGTCTATCATTTCATGTCTCAAACATTTTATTTACGTACCAATATCTCTTTCACTAAGGAAATTTACGGTCATTGGTACAACGTGTGCACGTGTGTGGAAACGACGTTTCCGACGTGCGGGGCCCCAATTATTCGAGTCATAAATAATAGGATAAACGTTATTCCACGTTAACTGTTGCAAGAAAAGGATAGCGATCGCTTTGGGAACGTCACGGGGGAGGAAGATAGAAAGGTAACCTATGACACCGGGGAATTACGCTTTTTCTCCCGCCTCAGCTTCGCGGATGGAAGGAGGGCGAGAGCGTAGCACGCACGCTCTATGCTTTTCGCCAGCTTTCCCTCTAGTAAAAGATTAGCTCGTACCCTCTCTCACAACTTCAAAATCTAGATTGTTGCTTTGTTATTTCCTACTACATATAATATAGGTAACGGCATACACTGCAATGCAAGTAACAATGGTGAAATGATTTCGTCAGGAGGTGTAACTCTTTGGATTGCATCTGATATGACCTTAAAGTTAGAACAATAATATAATTTACTTATAGCTCGATTAATTAAATAAAATTGGAAATAGCACTAGATTCCGTTGGTACCATGCAAACCAATCCAATTGTTTGTTATTCAACAAGTCAGTGAATTAGCAACCTCATCCAAACAATTTTATACCTCCAAGTGGATGAAATCCAATTAGAATATTGAGGAAGTTCTTCATTTGTCTATCAATCATAAAATTCCACCCCTATTATGCCTTCTCTCAAATTTAGACCTGAAAACCCACTTTTTTCATTTGAAACAAGCACACACAAAGGAATAGGTATAGGGGCTAGATGCCGTTATGTTTTAAATACCGCAACTAATAGCATGTTTGGCCAAGCTTCGGAAAGCCAAAAGTGCTTATTTTACAAAGTTAAAGCGTTCATCCCAAGATTTAAGAAAAAAGTAAGTACTTTTGAGTAATAGTAGAAGATTTTTTTCAGATTTGGAAAAAATGTATTTTTTTCAAAGAAGCACTTTTGACCAAGCACAAATTGCTGCTGCTCTAACATCAGAAAACGTGATTTTCAAATTGATTAGTCAAACACAAACTTCTTCTCCCAAAATATACTTTTTGGAAAACACATCTAAACAAAAAACACTTTTCAAAATAAGTAGATTTTGGAAGCTCGGAAAAACAGGTTGTAAGTCTGGGATCTATAACATGGCTATAGATAATTTTGCAAAAGAAAGAAATGTCAAGAGCACCAGTTCAGATATTAGAAACCTTTAGATGAGTAACAGAAAAATGGCTACAGATAACTAACAGACAGCACGAGCATAGCCGTTTTACACGTTGAATCAAGATAAATCTCGAAAAAGATTTTGCATGGATGAATTCTGGTCTTCCATCTAATGATCAAAATATATAAAATTATGATCTTCCCCTGAAAGTAAAAATAAAATTACCTAAATAATGTCACTCCTTATTCAACACTTTGGGAACTTTGATGTAAGGCTCCTCAAAGCTTGGTACAGCAGAAATCAATGCTTCCCTATTGAGGAAAAATGCAGACAGAATCATTTGTTTGCTCTGAAAACCATAGGGCTAAAATAACCCAAAAGAAAGTAGAGGGAGGATAACAAGATTACCTATTCTCAAACTTTTCAGGTACGTCGTCACGCAAATTGTCTCCCTCGGTATCTGCAGATCAAGAAAGAATTACCAAAAGGATATTTTCAATCTTGCATCAAATGTTTTGTTGATCAAAAGTCTTGCACTCTTACATGTTATTAGTACTCAAGTCAGCAAAGAAAATCCAACAAACTGTTCTGATTCTTCTAAGGCAAGTGACACGGAATTTCCAAGCAAATATTTTGATTGATAGCTCAGATTTATCAACCTGACTTTCTAACAATCTCTTTCAACTTTCAAAAATATTTTTCTAAATCCAAGAAAAGATACAGATGTAAAAAGAACAGTAACCTTTGACTGTATAATTTATTGTTTGTCAACCCTAGCGTCGTTAGCTTCATCCAGGGATTAATCCTAAAGATACTGTTACAGGCTAACACTAGTAAACTAGAACATGAGAGGAGAGAACAAAAGGATGAGGAAGGCGTTAATTGCTGCTCTATTTTAATGCACTACAATTTGCAAGACAGACATTCTTTTATCATTTTTTCATTTTGATGCTGAATGAAGCAAAAACTATTTCAAGAACCATATGACCTTATCTTCAAGAAAATAAATTACAGTAGAACTTTAAAAGAAAAAGAAAACAAAGAGAAGTATTCACCTGCCCTTATGGCTGGTTCGATACTCTGCAGATCGACAGCTTGAAGTTGTCCAAACCTGTTTCACCAGTGAAGAAGGCACAGTCATCAAAACATTAAAAGTAGATAATGCACCATCAGACAGATTACCGGAAGTACCAAAAGTTAATGTATATATATCGATTGAGGCTTTCAGCCTTCTGTTAGCTTGGTCAGACAAATACTTAAGTTTCCACCAAATTCTTGGATGAATGCTAAGCTTAAGCAAGCTTCAAAGGTTACTCGGTATTTCAAGTTCTGGAACAGCTGGAATTCTGACTTGAAATAAAAACTATGAAATTTTGTTTTTTCGAACTTGAAGGCAAATGTAGGTGATTAATCATTAAACAGCCTCATTCTCCACCCTATTCCCCTAGGCAAAGAGGGAAAAAGAAAAGGACAAAATTTAAGCATGTCTTACACAAGGAGTTCTCCAAATACAAATTGAGCAGCAACTTATTAATACTCAGTTCTATCCAACACTGGAGTTTCAAGATATAATAACTCTACTATCTTTAGCATAGTTAACTCAACTAAAGAGAAGCCCGGTGCACTAAGCTACCGCTATGTGCGGGGTCCGGGGAAGGGCCGGACCACAAAGGTCTTATGTACGCAGCCTTACCCTACATTTCTGCCAGAGGCTGTTTTCACGGCTTGAACTCGTGACCTCCTGATCACATAACAACAACTTTATCTTCCTTCCGTTAACTCAACTAAAATAAAAGTAAATAACAACACTCAAAGGTACTAAATAAGTAAATATAAACCTCCAATATTCAATCAATGTTCACACTCACAATGAAACTGAAGCCTCGTAACCAAATCAATATAATTTATATTCACTTTTGAGTTCTCCAACATGGATAAGTGGTCATTGGTCTCCTTATATGACTTGGACAATCCTCCTCCCTTTAAGCTAGCTTTTGGGTTGAGTTAGGCCAAGATCCATTCTTTACATTCACATTAATTTGCCAATACCGATTTCTCGGGTCTCAATTTCCATTTTACCGAACACGTTAGCACGGAAAAATCAGAACGACAATAGCAACATAATAGAAGGGGATCAGTTGAATTAAGAGCAAGATATAAATTAACTCTTGAATTTGAAAAAGTTTAACCTTAATATCAATAAATCATTGAAGAAATTAAAAAATGCAATCATTAGAATACCATCTTAATTCTTCTTAATATTAAACAAATATAGACACATAAAAAGTGCAGAAAAAGAAAGGTACCAATCTATAACTTGCCGAATTTTGGGAGCGAATTGTTCAACCTGCATACAAGTAAATGAAGACCCAATAAAACATAACTCAATCGAGTGAAATAACAATAAGCTTAAAGATGAAATGGGTATTAATTACTTGTTGAGGGGTGAGTGAAATTCGAGCAGTTTGAGCCAAACGAGGAATATTGGGAGGTTCTACAACACTCGATTTCACAGAGTAGCTACGCTGGGCCTTCAGGTTAATTGCCAATGGGAATGAGGAAATGCCATTTTTAGTGAAATTGAACAAGAAAGAATCAGTGGCAATTCTTGCTGGTTTAAGCAAATGTAAAGCTTTGATGCTTTCCATGGATAGTGTTTGTTTGATGAGGATGACGATGATAGGAAAATCTCAATTCACGAGCAAATATAATGTAATACTACCTCAACCCCAAAAGTTATCTCCAACGATAATTATAAGTGTAGTTGGTGTTATCATTACATATCCCATATACGCATGCTTAGACCTCGTTAAGTACATATACTCTTTAACATTCCTTGCACGTTCATACATACTTTCAAGCTTAGACCTTGTTAACACACTCCTTAGCATTTTTTTTGGTCTCTCATCTGTTATCCCTTATCGGTATTGAGCCCGACTAATTCGGATTTGTGCCGGGTAATTTCATATTTGGGGCAAAACACTCACTAACAATGATAGACTCCGTATTCAAGGAGACTCGAACTCTGAGACCTCTTGATTAAGAATGGAGTATCAATCACTACACCACAACCATTGTTGGTGCACACTCCTTGCATGCTCATACTTTGGATAATATAATAGCGAACAAAAAATTTAAATGGGCAAGAATGTATTTTTGATCTAACTCAACCTTAAAAATTAGCTTATAGGGTGAATATTATACAAATAATATCTATATTCTCATTCCATATCTTGACGTGAACTTTTAACGTATGACATTTATATAGGTTAATCATGCCTTACTAGCAAGTAAATAAAATTACTACTAGTAAGTAGTAAGTAGGGGACTTTTTGTTGGAAAGCCAGTTTGAACACTTTTACTGTAAAAGGCCACAAGTTTCTAAAAATTTGAGAAAATGCCATCAAATATTTCGTCAGCATATCAGAAATTTTTGTTATCAATTCTAGCCTCAAAATTTAAAAAAATATATTTTAACCCTAAACTTTCAACATTTTAACTACCCAAAAAAAAGTTTCCTTCATTTTAATTACCTCAAAATAATAAAAAGTCTTCGATAATTTTTTTGACTTTTTATTAGAAAATCAGTCCCGAATGATTATTTTGGCGTCGATTGCAACCATAATTTATTATAGATTTATTATGGCGTCGATTGTAGTTATAGACCATAGCCATAGTCATTATAGATTTATTATGACGTCGATTACATAATATATTATAGTATGTGGTGATTACATGAGTGAATGGGATGAGACCTCAAAATGTTGAAATTGAATTTCTACGAGCAAGGTGACAGGATGATCGTGTCACAAACCACAACCCCAAAACCCAAATTCCACAAATCTAATGGATCGTAGATAGGTATACCATAAACTGGAAGTCGTCAATAGCTAAACAATTATCATTTAGACTCGACTTCACACATGATCAATAATTTGTCATATGTTATATATAGACTAAGGACAATATTTGTCTAAAAAGTCATAAATAAATAAAATAAATAATATGACATGTCACTATTTAAACATTATAATAACACTTTAATACATCAAATGAAAGACCTCGTCCATTGAACATATGATCAAAAGTGTTTTTAGGACAAGTAATGATACTTAAAAGATCAATATTTAACTAAAAAGTCACAAAAAATAAATAAAACAAATAAAAAGAGTTGATACTATTTAAATATTATAATAACACTTTAATACCTCATATGAGAGTCCCCGTCCATTGAACACATGATCAAACGAGTTTTGGGACAAGTCATGATACTTGAAAAGCTAATATTTGTTTAAAATCACAAATAAATAAAATAAAGTAAATAAAAAGAGTTTATACTATTTAAATATTATAATAACACTTTAATACATCAAATGAGAGTCTCCATCCATTGAACATATGATCAAAAGAGTTTTAGGACAAGTAATGATACTTAAAAGATCAATATTTATCTAAAAAATAAAAAATAAAAAAATAAAAAATAAAAAAAATTGACACTATTTAAACATTATAATAACACTTTAATAAATCATATGAGAGTCAACATCCATTGAACCAATGATCAAAAGAATTTTAGGACAAATAGTGATACTTAAAAGACCAATATTTGTCTTAAAAGGTCATAAATAAATAAAACAAAATAAATAAAAAGAGTTAATATTATTTAAACATTATAATAACACTTTAATACATCATACGAGGGTCAACATACATTGAACACATGATCAACAAAATTTAAGGACAAGTAATTATACTTAAAAGACTAATATTTGTCTAAAAGACCATAAAAATAAAAAAGACTTGATACTATTTAAACATTATAATAACACTTTAACACATCATATGAAGTCCCCATAAATTGAATACATGGTCAAAATTTTTTAGAACAAGTAATGATACTTAAAAGGTCAACATTTGTCTAAAATAATTATAAATAAATAAATAAAATAAAATAAATAAAAAGTCTTGATACTATATAAACATTATAATAACACTTTAATACATCATATGAGACTATAGTGTATTAAACCAAGATTCTATTAATAGAGTATATAATATTTTCAAAAAATAAAAACAGAATGAGAAAGATCGAAACAAGCAAAAAAAGTATAAATAACACATAAGCAAATACATAAAAAGAAAGATCGAAACAAACAAAAAAAGGCTAAACTTCCAAAATTTTGAATAAAAATCGAACCTTTATGAACACTATGAATTAGGAAAAAAATCAGGGCAATATGGAGCTTAAAATGCTCCGAAAGAGTTGTAAAATTAAATAAAATACTTGGGGAAGATGACTGAACAATACCCAAGCTCGGAGGAGAGGAAGAGTCGGTTGGTAGTTTGAGAGAATTCAAATTTTAGAAAGTGATAAGGAGTGAAGAGAGAGAGAGAGAGGGGCTTTGTATATTTAAATATAAGTTAAAGGACTGAAGTGTATAAGTTAAAACCTCCAAACTTTTAAATATTATGAAATGTACCGCATGTCTCCTTTGCTAAACCATAGTCCCGAAAAATAAATGAAAAAATAAATTAAGTGGCCTTCCACTAAATTAGAAACTTGAAGTGGCCTCTTCCCTAAATCTTATCAAGTAAGTAGTACTCCCTCAATCCCAATATATGTGATATTTTTCGCTTCCCGAACTTTAAACTGCATGAATTTGAACTAACATTTTAAGATGTAACTTTTCACCGAATTAATATGAGAAAAGTAACAACTTATAATACTTATTGTCACTACCCGAACCCCGGGCCCGCGACTGGTGCCCTACATGGGCACCCTTCTACCCATACATCACAAGTAACCCGCAGAAGCTAAATAAAAATCATCATTTTTTATTTTATTTTCAAACAGGCAAAGGCAAAGCCGACAAGACTTCCATTATATATATATATATATATATATATATATATATATATATATATATATATATATATATATATACCAAAAGAAACTATAATGTACACGAGTCCAACCCACATATGAATACAAACCTCTAAGAGTTTGACAGTAACTATGACGGGACAAGGCCCCGCCGTACCCCTGAATATACATGAGTCATAATGGAAGACATGTACCAAAATGACTAGACTCCGGAACAATGAAGCTATCTCAACAAGATGGCAAGGATCCTAAGCTCTCGGATCACCCAACTGAGTACATATACCTGCGGGCATGAACGCAACCCCCCGAAGGGGGTCAGTACGACAAGGTACCAAGTATGTAAACATGAAGTACAGTAAACAAAATTATAACAGGCCAGAAAGATAACAAGAGACAAGTACAATAATCAAATACCAAGATAATCGCGCTTTTCAAATAGAGTAATGAGTCATCTTTACCTTTTAAAATACCGCTTCGTATATGGAACCAATCGTATTCATCAGATATCAGATTCTCTCAGACATCAGATCATCAGACATCAGACATCGTACTAATCGCATTCTCAGATCATCAGACAATGTACTATCAGATTTCATCAGACATCAGATCATCAGACTAATGTACCATCAGATTACTAAATCATCAGATTACGTAAGACGCCGCGAATACCACATCACCGCCAGCATGTACATGGTATAATGTATAACCAATATCAAAGAAACATGCCCGTGGAATTCCAACATCACTGTCAGTATGTACAAAATATAGTATATAACCATCATCAGAGAAGCATGCCCGTGGAATTCCAACATCACTGTCAGCAAGTCCATGATATAATATAAAATCAACATTACAGAAGCATGCCCGTAAAATTCCAACATCACTGTCAGACGCCTTCATAATAATATCAAACCAAAGATCACCGAGTACGCCGCGGAATTCCAACATCACTGTCAGCAAGTCCTTGATATAATATAAAATCAACATTACGTAAGACGCCTGCGGAATTTCAACATCACCGCTTGCACGCCTATGTAATAATATCAAACCAAAGATCACCTGAGTACGCCTGGAATTCCAACATCACTGTCAGCAAGTCCATGATATAATATAAAATCAACATTACAGAAGCATGCCCGTGGAATTCCAACATCACTATCGGCACGTCTATAGAATAATATATAACCAATATCCCATGTATATATATAACAAAGATCGGCCCCCAAGCGAGGGACTCGGTAAAGTGAAATACAACACTTGCACGAATAACTATCACGAGAAACCATATGCAAGTAGAAATCATCTTTTTCACTTTACTAGAAGATATAGCACGTCTTCTACTTTAGAAAACCTAAGGCATTATTAAGTCATGAAAGATTAAGGATAGAAGGGATAACACATCTTCTACTCTAGAAAGTTCAACTATACAACGTACGTCCGTCGTACGTTCCTTCTCTTATAATACCCGAGACACTAACACTTGTTGCCTAAAACACTTTCACTTTCCAATCTCAAGTAACTTATAATCTAAAGCCAAGTTACTCATACTTTTCAAATCAATTCACTTTATAGAGCAAGTCATTTACACCTTTAGAAATAAGTCATTTATACCCCAATAACAAGACAAATATACTTCAAGAAACAAGTCACATATACTCCAATAACAAGGCAATTATACTTCAAGAAACCAGTTATGTATACTCCAATAACAAGGCAAGTATACTTCAAGAAACAAGTCACGTATACTCCAATAACAAGACAAGCATACTTCAAGAAACCAGTCATCTATACTCCAATAACAAGACAAATATACTTCAAGACACTAGAACTTATAGCATCAAGATACTTTCACTTTTAAAATCAAGTTACTTATTCTTTTCAAATCAAGTAACCTACACTTTTCAAATCCATTAAAAGGAACTTCCTTTTTAGAAATCTAAAGTACTATCCATAGTGTATATCACTAAGTACTATCAAGGAAATAGATAGACAACTTCCATTTTGGAAACCCCAAGGTACTATCTAGGGAATATATATTACAACTTCCATTTTAGAAAACCCCAAATACTATCAAGGGAATATGTAGAACAATTCCCATTTTAGAAAACTCAAAGTACTATTAATAGAGTATATCACTAAGGATTAGGTTACAATAGAACTCTATAGAGATCAAGTCAAGTATCGTTTAGGGATTTGGATCCACTCACTTTCTAGAATCAAATCAAGTATCAATAAGGATAAAATCCACTCACTTTATGAAATCAAATCATGCCAAAGAAGAAGGGATAGTTCACATACCTTATCGGCTTATTCCAACTTGATATTTAGAATTCGTCTCAATGTAGTACTTCGACCTATAATGACAACAACACTTCTATCAACTTCTAACTCACTTAGTATAAGATATATACCAAGTAATTGTCCTCTTATTCTACAAAAATTTGAGCAGCACTTCTCCCGTTTATACATACTTTTCCAAGGCCCAAATTCAACAATAAACAAGCCACAATTAAGGGCACAACCAACAGTTAACCAAAGGGGATTACACGCCTACTTGACGTATAAAATTCAGCCCCATAAATCATATAAAACAGCCCACGAACAGCCCTTAAAACAGTCCAACATCCAACTATAACGAGGGTGGAATGTGGGGCCTTTCAACGCCTTTCCACACTCTTATTCTTTCGGGACTTTCATTAGCTATCTACTACATTAAACATGCAATATAACCACCACTTTTCCAGCATATAACCACGTCCAAAACAGTTCCAAAACTGCCCACAATATCCAACAATTTCTAGCACATTCTCGGCCAACAACTATATATCCAAAGCCCTTTTCCACAATTTCTTATAATCCAATTCACATTTCAACATGTTATAAAAATCGTATAAACTATCAGGGCCGTCTTTGGACCCGTGCGAGGTGTGCTACCGCACAGGGGCCCCCAAAAAACGAAAAACATTTAGGGCCCCTTTTTCATTTTTTACTAAGTAGTATTAAAGTAGTATTAGCCAGAATTTACTATAAAGACCCATAATTCGCAGGTCTTAGCCCAATTAAGGGCCCACTTTTACTAATTAGAACAGAGCCCCCAAAATGTTTGATACGATCCTGTAAACTATCAACAACAATATTCCTTCATTATATAACATGCAACAAGTGAAAATAATAACAAAATGACCAACCAAATCCAAGACCCGCAATTGCCTAGTCTCGGCCTCATCTTCCAAAAATGGTCCAAACACTTTTTAATCTTCGTTCTTTTTATTACAAGTTCATCTATACATATCAACAATAAGTAATATCCAATTACTTTAAAAGAAGAACCATTACCTTATTTTTAGCCCAAAAATCGGTAAAACAGTCCGTAGTAGGTTGGCCCGCAATTTTCATTTTGCTCCACTTCTTCAAGTTCAAATCACATATATGTAACCCCTATAAGCTTATAACCAACTTCCCTTCACGTTTCAACACCAAAAGTCGAAGAACAACCCTAGGGTTTCAAACCCTCATTCACAGCCAAAGGGGATTTAAAGGTTAATGAAGTGTTATCTTGGCTTAATACTTGGTTAGGGCTCTTAATCTTCGATCAACAAGTTAAACTTGGAAGATTTAAGTGATCTTGTTCTTCAAAACCCTCCATGGCCGAGAGCTAAAGAGAAGGAGATAGAGATATAAGTTTGTGAAATATGGCTAAGTGTGAAGTCTTGCAAAGGCTATACATATATATAAATATCTATGCCAAGTGTATGGACAGGTGGAGTGGGACCCACTTGTCCACTTGTCTCAAAATATCTAAAGTGAGTCAAAGTCTTGCAAGACAAGTGTGTGTGTGTGTGGGGGGGGGGGGGACACGTGTCACCCCTATTGGTCCAAAATAATTCTTCACCAAAATAATTTCTATACTTGGCCAAAATATCTAAAAATATCGTGGGCCCCACAAAATTGTAAAATTTCCGGTGGGTCCCACATGACCAAATTTGAAACTTCAAAATCCAAAACTAATTCCGTACCTCCAATTAGGAGAATTGAACTCCAAGTTAACAAATTGTCGTCTTCACATTTCGAATTATTTCCTTATGAAAATGTAGTTATACTTTCCTTCCAACGTTCAAGTTTTACTTCTTCACTTACGTTCTCACATTCATGTCTTGGAACTACGGGGTATAACACTTATCATGTTGTTTTCAAATAAATAAAATTTAATGTTAAAATATTGAGTTAATCTAATTCAATTTTGCTTCAATATTTAATCAAATTGACTCTCGAAAAGTGAAAAATGTCACATAAATTGGGACGGAGAGAATAATAATTTTAACGGGGAAATCCCTTCTACTAAAAACAAAAATTTAAATAGGAAACAAAGTTATATAATTGATACTATATTCTAATTTTCAACATGTTATTTATAAAAATACGAATTCTCTCGAACATAATAAAATCAAATTTAAAAAATTAAGTAAAGGTAAATAAGAAATTCTAAAAACAAAATTAAGAAATTCATGTTATCTTTATACGTATATTCACATATTTGAGATAATTTTAAGAGAAATTAATAAAGTCACATATTTTTTACTAACTAAACATAATTTTTTACAAAACAAAACATACTCCCACCGCAACAACAACCTATCTCGCAGTTTAGTTGGTTAACTATCTAAATTTTGGCGGCCCGCTTAGTCTCGTTGACTGCTTGTATATTTAGCTCCTTTTGCAGAAGAAAAAAAACCTATTTATCCAGAAACCTTGCCTAGGTCTGCCGGAGATGTCACATAAATTCTCTGCCACACTGAGAATTGGGGATTTGAATGATTATATAGCTCCCTCTCAGGGCTGTGTTGTTTCCCTCAACTCTAATTCTAATAGGATCGACAAATCCCAGGTATCTTATTTCCTTTTTGTGGGGTTAAGGTTAGGGTTTTATTTTCATACATGGACCTTTGACATACTTTTATTAGTATAGTTTGATTAATCAGCATGAAGTACCCTTGCCCAACAACAACAACAACATACTCAGTGAAATTCCATATTGTGTGGTATGAGGAGGGTAGAGTTTCACTCCCACACCGTTGGGTATGAGGAGGGTAGAGTTTCACTCCTACACCGTGAGGTATGGGGAGGGTAGAGTGTACACAGACTTTACGCATGTATTTTGTTCATGCTGATTGAATTTAGACATGTAGGATTTATGGAAAAGTCAAACCTTTTATGATTAAAAAAGTAATTTGAAATTGAAAATTGACTTGTATATCTTAGGGATGCAATTGATTTTGATGGGAATGAAGATCAGCTGCTCCTTCTTAGTACTCCTTGTGTCCCAATTTATGTGACACTGTTTGATTTGACACAAAATTTAAGAAAGAACGGAAGAATTTTGACTTTTATGGTCTTAAACAAACATTGTTAGACATTTGTGTGACTATAAATCATTTCATTAAGGGTAATAAGGAAATTTTAAGGTTAATTTGTTTCTAATTATAAAAAGGTGACATTCTATTTGGGACGGACAAAAAAGAAAAGGGTGGCACATAAATTGGGACAGAGGAGACCAAGGGAGTGTTAGACTATTGCGATAACTAATGTTGTTAAATGCATTTCTGGTGGATCAACAGAATGTGGGGAAAGCTGGAGCTTTGAGCAAACCAGTACAAAAAGAACCGGTTAAAATTTCTCTCAAAGATTGCTTGGCATGCAGGTATTATATCTTTTCTCTTGCTCAGATATACTGTTCTAGGCAACCGTGCCCTGAATTAACGGCGCGTTCAAATGCACAATGATTTTGTGTATTTTAAGATATCTATTTAATATTAATTTGATGTTAAATAGGAATAGGATTGAAGGAAAGAAAAAGTTGACTCAGTAATCTCGGGTTAACCTTGACTTGAGACTTTGTCTCTGGAAAATGAGATCATCACAATGGATAACTTAAAGAAAAACAAGCTACCTCATATTACCTATGATATTATGTCCAAAATGGATAGCTTAAAGAAATAAAAAACAATAGAGCAGCTTTTCATTAAGAAAAGTTGAGCAGCTTATGAGTCTTAGGTTCTTGGATTTTTTAGGCTTGACATGGATGTTTTTGTTTTTGTTTTGTGTCTGTGTGTTTGAGAGAGGGAGGGAGGTATGCACCAAATTTACGGTGTTGTGCTGAATCTGTGTATCTGTAACAGATCGTTGGACAAGTTATACAATGATTTTAAACGACTACAGTATGGTGAATATTAATCAATGGACTATTGTATTTGTTTATCTGCTTGGTTCTTCATATTAAATCTAGATAGGTAGTGTATCATTTGAAAATGAGTTTGTTTTAAATTAGCTATAGCTTGTTTTCAATGGCATATACTATATTATGTTCTGCAATCTCAATATTTGTTATATCATCACATGTCGATAAAAACAATGAGAAATACATATAAAACTAATAATTAATGTTTTAGTTATATTAGATTAAGAACATTTTATGAGGGATATTAAAATGTTGCATGCTAAACAAATAAATGTGTGGCATTACACTTTTAAATATGAAAAATTTATTATAACACATACAATTTATTTGAAATTTAATTTTAAAAACATTATTAGAAACAAATGAGATATAACGAGAAGGAGATGATTAAGAAAACAATGTATAATCGTTAGAGGTATTTTTTGTCAGTCATGTCTGCTCTAGTATCATGTATTCCTAATACATGTACCACATTTAGTTGTATTAAAATACTACGTCAATTGCAGATAACTATTGCAAAGATTTTTCAGGGTTTAAAAGTGGTAACCAAACAGGTTTAATTTTCAATAATACATTCAAGCAAACGAGCCAACCAGAGTAGTCAAAAGCGAAAGCGCCAAAGTTTATTGGAGCTCGAAGCGCAACTAAAGCGTGGGCTTAGCAAAGAAAAGCGTCAATGAAGAAAATATAGAAAATGGAAATGTAATGCAAGAAAATGGAACTATAAACACAAACAATAATTATTTGGACAAAAGAATGTAAATAAATAATTTAGTTATATATATGCAATTAAATTCATGTCAATTAAGTTCAAAGCCCCATTCTAAATATATGATTTAGAATAAAAGATGTAATTATAGGTTTTGAGTGTCCAGTTTCTTATACTAAATTTCTAATGTCTTATTCTTAATCTCTAAAGTTCAGCTACGTTGTTCTCTTAACAATTAAGGTATCATTTATTGTCTCTGTCATAAAAAAACTATATTTATTGTTGTTAGAATAAAGGATTTCATATATAGTATCCTACTAGGAAAATGATTATAATGTAGAATAGGAATAAAATTTCATACATAATATCATAGTAGGAAAATGATTGTAATGGAGTGTATAAATTGAGCTCAGTGTAATCATGTAGACACAACAATTCAATAATATATTTTCTCCATAATTCCTCACATGGTATCAGAGCTTCTACGATCTTGATAGAGAATCAAAGAGCTTTCGCCGTCGGCTGACGACACTAGCCAATGTGTGTCGTCCGTCTGACCAAAGATAACGGTAGAGTAAAGATTGTAGAGAATTTTTAGATATTTATAAATAAAATACTCTAAAAAAAGTAGATGTGAATAGTGCTGCGTGAATAGTGCCTCATGAATAATGTCACGTGAACAATGTTTTTCGACGTGAATAGTAATTTCGACGTGAATAATTACCAGATTTCGATCGTCGGAACTAGGATTCCGGCGAATTCACACTGTTTCGGGGCATTCTTTTAAGAACTATTTTTACTATCAGCATCGCAGAGAGATTCCGAGCAGACCCATACCACTTTCTTCGAGGTTCGATAACTTTTCCGTATAATTTCTTTTCCCGTAAGGTCGTGCCATCATTCTAATCCTATCCACAAACTACCATCAACAGTCACGTGCCTCAATTCCGGCTATTGTTTTGCGTCCCGTAGGGTCGTGCCATCATTCTGATCCTACCCACAAAATACCATCACAATTTCGTGCCTCAATTCCGGCGATTATTTTGCGTCCTTTTCCAGAGCATTAGTAAGAAAGTATCCGCTGTGCAATATATTCCAGTGAGGATTCGAAAAAAAAATATCACCACCGCGCATAATTTTTTTGGTGATTACTAGCGTCACATCTCTATCCAGTGGTGTTGTGCAGAATCCGACACCACCACAACATAGATCAAGTTCAAGCCAGTGAGACTAATTGTTGTGCAAATTTTCAACAATTTTCAGAAAAGCAAATCAGTCACCGTGCAATATTTTCGGTGACAACATAGTTGTTCGCTACAAAATTACTTTTGGGTAGTGTTGTGCAAATTTCAAAACCACCACGAGGTAGATCAGTCTCTTTCGACTAAAACTCAGTCAGTGGCTCCGACAAATACCCACTCACGCACCACCACGTGTGGCTCAAAGTGCCAGCTCCGGCTAGCACGTCAGATCCACGTGTTGCGCATGCACCTTTTTTCGGCCAGATCTCGATGAATTTCTTCTTGAGTTATGTTCGTCAGATTTCATCCATCTTTCAAGTCAGATTTCGCTACGTCTCTCGGTTTTGATATGTTAAACTCCAAAAATACGGGAATTGGAAGTTCATGTCATATGATTACTTCAAAACCCTTAAGGAGGAGATCAGAAAATTGCACATCACAGTCCATGAAGAAGCGACAAGGACGAGGTCATCTTGGAAGATCTCGACCTAGGTGTAGTTATTGTAATAGGCTTGGACACATTCGTGACGTATGATATTCTCTCCATGGTAACCTTGAGGAGGAAGTTTATATACAGTAACCACCTAGTTTTGTTGTTCATGGGGAGATTTCGTCGGTCACTTTATGGTCTGAAACAGTCTCCAGAGCCTGATTTGGGAAATTCAGTACAGTAATTTAGGAGTTTGGCATGACTCGTATTAAAGGTCTCAGCAGACTGAATTATTTTCTAGGTATTGAGGTTGCTCAATCCAGATCAGGTATACTCTCCGGTGATATTATTGCAAAATTTGTGAAGTCGAGTGATTGCTGATATTTTCACCAAGCCCCTCACTGGTCTTCGTATTAATTACATCTGTAACAAGCTCGGTACATATGACTTGTATGCACCAGCTTGAGGGGAGTGTTCGAATAGAGGCTAGGAACAAGATTGTAATGTAGAATAGGAATAAGATTTCATATATATTATCATATAGTAAAATGATTGTAATAGAGGTATCTATAAATAAAGCTCAATGTAATCATGTAGACACAACAATTCAATAATATATTTTCTCCCATAATTTCTCACAATTGTCTAGTGTTCTGCTACTAAAAACAGCCCATCAGCGAAAACACACAAGCCTTAGCACCTTGACGCCGGCACTAAAGAGCCAGCTAAGTGAGGCGAAGTGCATAACTTGGGCTTCAGGGCTTAAGCGCGCTTAAATGACCCTTTAACAACATTGGCCCTAACTGTAAATCAACTATGATGATTCAAATTACTTTAAAAGGGGTATCCCGGTGCATTAAGCTCCCGCTATGTGCAGGGTCCGGGGAAGGGTCGGACCACAAGGTCAATTGTACGCCGCCTTACCTTGCATTTCTGCAAGAGGCTATTTCCACGGCTTGAACCCGTGACCTCCTGGCAACATCTTTACCAGCTTGAATCTTTATATTGTTTTTGTATAAAGAATTTTGTGCTACGTTTCTATATTAAGACTCAGGCGCTGGTCCTTGCTGACAGAAAAATATTACTTGATAGATTAAATGTTACTTGTTGGATTTAACGTATCTCTTTATATAAGATTTAACAACGGTGAGCAACTAAGCTTGATCTCTGATTGCAGTGGGTGCATTACATCAGCAGAAACAGTCATGCTGGAGAAGCAGAGTTTAGATGAGTTCCTTTCCAATTTGGAAAAGGGAAAAACGGTTATTGTCTCTCTCTCCCCCCAGTCTAGGGCCTCTCTCGCTATTCATTATGGACTTTCTTCACTTCAGGTTGGTTTTGATGTTGGTATTTTCATATTTGTAGTTCCACTTTTCGCAGTATATCGTCTCACCTGATATAACTGCTGTAATTCTTACTTCCATCTTCTTGCTCTTGAAAAACGTGTTTTCCTTTTGGGGGGAAAGGGTGGTCAATGGTGTTTGTTTTCCTGTCTTTCGGCAAAGTTAAGAAAAAGTTTGATCAGTTCCAAGAAATTTTTGAATTGGAAACTTGCTTGAATTGGATTCTTTAGATTTCCACCCCGACGATATATGTATGAAGTTGTTCCAATTTTTTATTGATTGGCATTAACCCTAGACTCTAGGTTAATGGACACCGATGTGCCTGTGCTTTCCTTTCTGAAGTCTCTCCCTGCCCTTTAGAAGATCTCAGGGCTTCCGTCCAGTTTGGATTTTCAGAGCTTGATGCGCTGGAAGGAGACGTCATCATCTTATACTCTAAAGCATTTGCATTTGTTTGAAAATAATATGAGCTTGTACTTATTATGGCAGGTCTTCAGGAAGCTCACAACATTATTTAAGTCTCTGGGTGTGAAAGCTATATTTGATACCAGCTGCAGTAGAGACTTGACCCTAATAGAATCTTGTAACGAGTTTATGGTGCGATATAAAGAATCCCAATGTGCAAGTAGTGGGGAGTCAAAGCCGCCATTGCCTATGATTTCTTCCTCGTGTCCAGGTAATGGCTTCATTTACTTTAGTGTTTGTCTTAATTTCTTACTCGATGTTCTATGATATGTTCTAACTCTCCTGGTTTGAAATTGCAGGTTGGATATGCTATGCTGAGAAGACCCTTGGGTCTTACATTCTTCCATACATTTCTTCAGTCAAGAGCCCCCAACAAACTATTGGAGCAGTTGTTAAGAATTATATATGCCAAAAGCTAAGTGTAAGGTAGCTGGTTGTCATCTCGTTTTTTAGCATTGCGCGTCTACCTTGTGTTGTTAGACTTGTAATGCTTGGACTCTACTCGTCTACCTTTTAGAGAAATCAGTCATAAGTTGCTATATTGCAAATATGCGCTAAGCAATCACATTTTCTGCCCATTGTGCTTCCCATCCATTTTATGCATCTTCTTAATTTTCAGAAAGATCCTTCCTTTTTCATTTACAGAAAAAATCAATGTAGGCAGATTGATTTCTCAACATATATGATATCACATGTTAGTTGGTGAAAAGTGAGAGGTTTTAAAATGTTTGTAAAATTGAGCTGCTAGTTTTTGGCCTGATCACAGTCAATGGTGCTTGAGAACTTTTCTTTTGTTGTTTGTGAACAGACCAGTGGATATATACCATGTGACTGTAATGCCATGTTATGACAAGAAGCTCGAGGCTGCCCGTGAGGACTTTGTGTTTCAAGTGGATACAGATAGTGAAAGAATTACGGAGGTTGATTCAGTTCTGACAACAGGAGAGGTTTTGGATTTGATACAGGTAAAGAAAGTTTTCTGCTTCTTAGCATTCCTTTTCCGCGGAGCAATAATGTGAGAGAGCTTGCATTTGGAATACTTGCAATTATTCTCCTTTCCTATCTTCTATTTTACCCTTTTAAGGTTTTGTTCCTTAGAAGGGGCACATTTGTTGTTTACTCATAGTCAAACTCTCTTCTCTTTGATGTAGTTAAAAGCAGTTGATTTTCAATCCTTGGAAGAGTCACCTCTAGATAAATTGTAAGCACTTTTACAAACCTTTCGTTGATATTTTCATATCTTGTTGCAAATCCTTACAATTGAGTGCTTATATGTTCTCTAAAGGTTTGCAAATATTGATGAGGAGGGCCATCTTTATGGGGTTCACGGAAGCTCTGGAGGATATGCAGAGACCATTTATCGTCATGTTGCAAAAGTGCTTCTAGGTCAGGAAGTTAAAGGCCCTTTAGCATTCAAGACTATAAGGAACTCTGATTTCCAAGAAGTGAGCCTTGAAGTAAGTTTGCTTCAGCTTTCTCCTAGGAGCATGATTTTATAAAATGTTGTGAACATGCCCCTATAATCTTCTATTGAACTAAGTGTTGTAGGCTGGTAGGGCTGCACAAAAGTCTGTCCGGACCGAACCGGACCGAGAAATTCGGTCCGGTCTTCGGTCCTCATAATTTGAGTTTTCGGTTTTCGGTCCGGACGGACGAATTTTTTTATTTATTTTATTTTTTATAATATATATAATATATATAATTCCTAATATATATAATTCCTAATTTTCTAAATTCTTAATATATAATATATATATATATATATATATAATTCCGGGTCGGGTTCCGGGGCCCTTTTTTTTTTAAAATTGAATTTTCAATACTGAAATTGACATTCTCGGACGCGGTGCCACGAAATGTTTACGTTGAAATCTATTGTACATCGCGAGATATTTAGATTTGAAAAGGGGGAAAACGTAACGATTTGGGGGAAAAGTGAAATTGACGGGCAAGATGGACGTTTTTGGAGAAATCGGTCGAATCAAACCGCTTCAGCGGTTTGGCCACCCCCGTATCGAAAAAATACGCGAAATAAAAAAAAAATAGGTAAAACGGACGTCCGAGCGCAAAGTTATGACCATATAAAATTTGATCAATTTACAACCTATATTTGATATGTCAATACGTCCTGGCTGGCGGGGGGGATTCGGTCCAATAGACCGGACCGGACCGACAAATTCGGTCCGGTCTTCGGTCCTAGTAATCTGGATTTCCGGTCTTCGGTCCGGTCCGGTTTTAACCTTTTGTGCACCCCTATAGGCTGGCACTGCGATATCTTCTTGTGAGTAGACAATTGCATCCATTGTTAAGAGTTTCTATCTGTTAGCAAGGATATGATTTGGTTTGTGGTCATTTTTGTGGAGCCACTAATTTGATGGCTCATGTCAAACTTTATTGTACTTGGTGACGGATGTGATCTCTCAACTCAAGTCGTCAAAGGTGATTGCAGATATAATCGGATGTGAGTCCGAGTCGAATCCTACAAGGAGCAAATATGAGGTGTTCAGCTGATTATTTAGTGAGAAAGATCTTCAGTCGAAGTCCAATTGCACTATTGTTTGGGTTTTTAATTTAACTATAAATAGCAATGGAACTGAAATCATACAAATAACTAAATAGAGTTTAAATCAAAGTGATAAAAGGTACTCGGGTTGTAGCCCCTAGTTAATTTGCTTTAGCTAATGGGAATTCCTTATCTTTTCTAAATGCTTGGTTTATTGATGATGGTTCAATTATAATTTACCCAATAAAATCTCCTAAAATAATGGGCGTACCCCAGTTAAGTTCTCCAAACCTAATATAATGCTTTAAGTTCTAATTAGTGAACACCCAAGTAAGAATCTAGCTATTCCTAGCTTGATTCTATTAATTGAGTTATATAATCCCTTATTAAACCCAATTCCTTGCTAATTGATTGTTATCTAGTCTTACTTCCAGCTTCCGAAGACAGAACTAAGATAACTAGGGCTTTAATCTAGTGTTGAACACCACTAAATTGTCAAATAAAGCATGGGTAATCATAACCCGACCAGCTAATGACAAACAATCAATAACCCATTAACTTGCAAACCATTTGGTCTACAACCCTAGCTGGGAATTTAGCTATGCTAAAAGCAGTTAAAAGATAAGAACTCATAATAATGATGGAAAATAAGATGAATGATTCAAACTCTTGATGAAATTCCCCAAAGCTGCTCCAATCCTTGCTAAATAGTAGAAAACCCCTCTTGAATGCTTTCCGGCAGCAAAAAGTTCCCAAATATTCTTTCTATTTACTATACCGATACAGAAAAATACTATTTATACTAGTCTATTTAGTTTTAGTAGTATTTCTTAAATACCCCTAGTGATACTGCTAATTCCGCTGTTAATAAAATAAAAGCGGTGAGCGCTTTTGAATCCCAGATTTTGAACCTCAGGAGCCTCCAGTTTTGGCTGCCAACAAAATAGATTCACTGCAGCACTTTGCCATTGCTGCTGAAACTTCAAAGAAGAACCAGATTGAACCCAATTTCACTGCCAGCAGTTTCCATCCGCTGCAACGGAATTCTCATGCTGCAAAAATTTCAGAATCCCATCGGAATTAACATGCTGACAGCGGTTCTTCAAATTAGCTTGCATTTGAACTCTTCTTGAATCCTTTTGCTATCTTTTTTTCTTCCAATTCCTCTTTAAAGATTTCCAAAATCTTTTAATCCTGTTAACAACAAAATTTAGGTTAGAATAGACTATTGTATCCTATCAAAAGACACAAAAATCTAAATAAAAGCTAGTGATAAACTGATAATTGGTAAATCCCAACTTCTACATTCGCATCACCGCTTGTATCCAATCTCTCCAACTTGAACTATATGTATTTAGTTGAAAGTTTCTTAGATATATATATATATATATATATGTGTGTGTGTACGTACATATATATGTGTGTGTACATACATATCTATATATATATGTGTGTACATACAACAACAACATACTCAGTGAAATCCCACAATTGGGATCTGGGGAGGGTAGAGTAGTAGCGCATTGACCACCACTGACAAGATGTCTATGACACAGGTGAATGATAAATCTGTCCTGAAATTTGCATTATGTTACGGTTTCCGCAACCTGCAGAATGTTGTTAGGAAATTGAAAATGGGAAAGTGTGACTACCATTTCTTGGAGATAATGGCATGCCCTTCAGGTCACATTCGAGATCTTTCTATTTTGTGAATAATAACTCTGAACCTTCTTGCATCAGTTTTAATAGTTTGTTATGCTTTAATTGCCTCCCTCTTTATTATAGGATGCTTAAATGGTGGCGGACAAATAAAGCCACAACCTGGACAGTCAGGTAAAGAGTTGATTCAGCTGTTGGAGACGGCTTATGTAGAAAATGTAAGTCACGTGGAATAATTCGATTCTTTGGCTTGTATAACTAGTTATGATTGGCAGAGTTTGTCATAAGATTCTAGAAATTTCCACTCCAGCTTGAAGGCTTTGCTTATAATTTTGTGGCAAGTCAGGGAACTATACAATGTGTAAACCTGAATTGCAGAGCTTGGGAGATTCATCTCTGACTACTCCCTAGTAGTCAGAACATTCATGTTTGACATGCTGAAATGGAAGTTCTCTTTTATTCTGATTTGTATGAGTGTCTCCCAAGCCTTGCCTTTTTTTTCTGTTATAAAGACTTGCTTGTTTTGGCTTATATATTTTCCCCTGTATTATGAGATGAGGAAGTTTGTGAACATTCATATCTGAAGCAGATTCAAATGAATTAAAGTGGTCTACTCTTTAGAAGTTATAAAGCCATGATTGACGTGGGAACTCTCTATTTTCCTTAAATTTTCTGATCTTATGGAACTGAATTGCCTCCAAATGCTCTTTGTTAATGTTTCAGGTTGTGGTTGATGATCCTTTCAACAATCCCATCATAAAAGGCCTATATTCTGAGTGGCTTGAACAGCCTGGTTCAGAGAAAGCAAAGAGGTACTTGCATACAAAATATCATCCTGTAGTGAAAAGTATCACTTCGCAGTTGCAGAACTGGTGAGAAATGCTAAATATCATCTTTTAACCGATTGGCTAAGTTCCTACTGTTCCCTTCTGGTGTTTTTCTGCAAGAGCATCCGAAGAGGGTTTTGATATCACACTGCATTGATCCAAAGTGCTCACGATCTATGTTCAAGAGGCCATGCACCACAATTTTGAGGGTCCAATTTTGGTAGTGAATGTATTCACCCCATACTGTAAATATATTGTGTTTGTACTTTTGTTGCAAATTACAGAGTCTACGTTGCAATGTCAACATTATTCCCCATCTGGATTGGAATAGTTGTATTGTACGTGTCATATCCCACAGCCCTCAATCTTTTGGCCACTTAATTTGTATTCATTAGAAGAGCGGCAACTTTTTTATGCCAATGGTAAATAATATCACCAGAAGCTTAGTGTAACTGTATTTTTTTTCATAGACTTTCTACAGTCGCGCGAACAAGTACATACATGTTAATGTCTTGTTGAGGAAGTGCCGTTTGGTTTATATTAAGCTACACAATATGAACTTTCTGTTTTGAGGTTTGCCCTACTCGAATAGTAGTACTGGCCAATATCTTCTTAGCATGCAGAGTAAATTGGAGCGTAGGGGTTAAGGTAGATCTCACACAGAAGTGCATTTGGAAGAACCTTAGGGGTTGTTTGGTAGGATGCATTAGAGCATTAGTTGTGTATAACAAATACTTTATTTGGTATCCTTTTTCAATCATGTACGCTTTATTTGGTATTATCCTATTAATACATAGTAAATTATGGTATTAGCAATACAAGTGTCTTTAATACATGCATGGTTGAGGCAACGATTGCCCCTTATGTCCCTCACATAGTATAATACATAGGGAGGGTATTGTCGTAAACATTTTTTTATTTAAAAATTATGCAATGCATGTTATTTTTAATGGATCAACCAAACAGTGGATAAGAAATAATCTTAGTATAATTAATAATAACATTACTAATATACATTATTAAGCATTATTCTTATACATCGTACCAGACGACCCCTAAAAGCATTTGAAGCATGATGATTCTTTTTTAGGAAGAATATGAGTGTTCATATTAGCAGTAAAAGAAAGAAACACGAGAATTTCTATAGTAGTGAATCAACAACTGTGACCGTGCAATCTCAAGAACGTTTAGATCCTTTGATAGCTTTGATGTGGAAAATGAAAGACCAGCAAAGGGCAAAATGAATGCAATATAGATGGAAGACGGAACCTCCATGAATGGCATTCTGGCTCCTTTGACACGGGCATCTTTGCAGTGAAATCCCTCTATCAATCGTGAACTGGCAATAGTGATGCTGCTGCTCTTTTCAGTGATTTGCTGGCTTTCACCAGATCGGATTCTGAATGAGCAGCTGAGACAAATAATCTAATTCCAACTGGCAGCTTACATTTATCCAGAGTTGATCTCTTTGAAGTCACAATAAACACATAATCTTCCTTCAAGACCTATAGAGTATTAGTTGTAAAATAAACGTGTGAGGTAACTCTAGATCGATGATGAATTCAAAATTAAAGTAACGAGCATTAAGCTAATAACTTACATCATCAGCTATATCTTCAAGCAATTGTAGATCACCCTTTGAAGAACCAGTGGACTTCTTTAATGTAAGGAATATAATGGGGGAGAGCGGATCATTAACTATTTCTAAGCCATTTATATCTGATAGACCTGCAGTTATACAAAACAACAATGTTATGTTTCTTCAGACTCACGTTATGGGGATAAGGGAGAAAAGAAAGGTAATCGATATGGGACAAAGACCTTTAGTCAACATAGCAATATTTTGTCTCAGTTTGACAAGAAGTTCAGGTTTTTCTTCCACGATATCAATAGCCTTAATCGCGGCACTTGCTAAGTAAGGAGGCAGTGAAGCAGAGAAGACATAACCAGAACTACTGAGGCGCTGCCAATGTAAGCAAAATAAACCATCAACAAAAATGAAAATCATGAAAATGGAATTATGGGGAATAGAAGATAAACTAGTATTACTCAAACTGGCGGATAGAGTAACATTAATACCTGGTGATCAATGACTCTAGCATTCCCAGTGCAAAACCCACCTTCTGTGGCCAATGCATGTCCCAATGCCGCAGTTATTATATCTATCTTGTCAGCCTGCAATTGGATAATTCCACAATTAAGAGGACGTAACAAAGTAAATTAACTGAATAATGTGATGAACATACCGAAACTTTGCAATGTTCAGTTAGACCTCTACCAGAACTGCCAAGCACACCAATGGAATTGCTCTCATCCAACAACACGCGGAATCGATATTTTTCCTTCAGCTTGATGATTTCATCTAATGGAGCTATTTTGCCAGAATTCTGCAAATTACAGTCATAACTGAAATCCGGCATTACAAAGTACAATTTCCCGAAGTGTTTCTGAGTATTAATAGGCTGCCACTAAACTATGAAGCAACAAGCTAAGTTGATTATCCCCATAGAGAAAATGTTCTGACGAGGATAAGGAGAACATCAAGATCACACTGTGCAAACCCAAAACCATCCTCCTTGATGACTTACTTCCTTGCAAAACCTTGAAAATGATTTAGAACACCGTGGATCCTCACAAGTTATCCAATTAATTTAAGGAAATTCCCAAACACCATAATTGGACTTGGTATATTCTGCATCCTTCTGTCCGGGCGAGTTTGAATGAGGCTCATATTTTGCATATGCCTAGAGTTAACCTCTACCATTTCCTTAGACTAACAACTTTCGCTTCAACTACCACTATGCTACCCAAACAAAAAAAATGGTTACTCTTTAGTACTAATATTTTCCATTAACATAAATAGTTGATACCTGATACACAGCTTCAACAACGATATATCGCCGTAGCTTCTTAGCTTGCTTGTTCTCTTGGGTAACTTTTTCCAAAGTATTTCGTAAGGACTCCATATTATTATGCTTAAAATATATGATGGTACTTCTAGAGAGCTGCAGGCCGTTTTGAATTCCCCAGTGGACACCTTCATCTCTACAGGACAAAAAAGATCGCAGAACAATGTCAATAATAGTGAGATTTGATGACAGGTGGCAATCTTTCGGTTATTTATTTAAACATCAGAACTAATACTAGCAAATGGGGAACTAATTAATTTTTGACACAGCTAAAACTAAGTTCAAGGGAGTAATGCAAACATTTTGGAACTGAGGTGTATTAGGTGTCACAACCTAAACAAAAGGGAAGCCCGGTGCACTAAGCTCCCGCTATGCGCGGGGTCCAGGGAAGGGCCAGACCACAAGGGTCTATTGTACGTAGTCTTACCTCACATTTCGGGAAGAGACTGTTTCCACGGCTTGAACCCATGACCTGTGTGGTGTCACAACCTAAAAAGTAAAAAAAAAACGGAAGGAACAGAAAATAACCTGTAACCAATTCTAAGGAAACAAGCTAATCTACAGATATATAACATGGCAAGTGCATTCGGAAAGAGCTTTTACACGCTAAAATCCACTTTTCAGCTGAACACCGAATAGACTCAATGTATCAAGTATGTTCTTAAGCAATTGTTTATGCGGATTCATGAGAAAGCACTTTATACAAAGTAAACATTCTTAAGAGAAGCAAGACGAGCTCATATATTTTGAATAAGTTCAGTGATGGATAAAATGCAATATTAGTCTAAGTAGAAGCTTTTTGTCTAGGCATACAAGCATAGCATTAAGATACTTTGACTCTCTCTCTTCATATCGCAGCAATACAGAATCTCTAATATCAAAGAATCAAAAAGTTATAAGAGAAGCTTGCCAAATTACATTATTCCCTTAATTTTAGGTTACAGCACAATAATATCCTTAAAATTCCCTGGCAAGCAGTATCATGATGAATGACAGAACGAAGTAGCTATGTCTATATACCAGATGCTGAGGGAACAAAGAAAGATGAGTAATAAGAAAAAGACAATCAGGAAATAAAGAAGGAGAAGGCTTGGAGCAATCGACCAAATAAAGAGAATTTGGTGACACAGACAGTACTGCCTCTATTTCTAAGGGAAGAGGACTCTAGGGACTAAAATTATTTTCTAAAAGAAATGGAACGGGATGGCCACAAAAGCTCCTAGTTAGGCACTTCAACCTAGTTTTGATTGAATAGATGTTTTATCAAACATGCATATATATTTGATATCCTTTTTGAGGCTAGAAATTCTACTAAGGTATCTGATACACACTAAAACGGTTAACTATAGAGACAGAAGAATGTGTAAGAAGGGTTCTATCTTGGAGTTAAGCTCTTCTCATTTTACCCCCATTTTAGTCATTCTTATCACATGTAGCAGTGGGAAAGCTATCTATTATTCAGTGTCCCTGGTTTGCGAGATCCATTGACACAATAGAACCCAATGGCTTAATTATCAATATATTAATGGCAGAACATGAGAAAATACTTATCGATCAGCAATGTCTCAATTCCAAATAAGTTGAATCAGTTGCATTCAGTCCTCTATAACCATCCCGCTCTACCCGACCATCTCTTTTCAACACTAAAAACAGTAAGTGCCCTTTTTTTCTCATCCTTGCAGCTTTTCATATTTGGTGTTGGACACATGGCATAGCTAGGACCCTTCAAATCACGTTTGAGCATTGTTCAAACTAAACGCACCTCATGTTTTATTTAATGCTGGAATAAATTGGCCAGATCTACAGAGATACTACAACTCCTCCATCCCAGATTCCGTCGCTGTGGTCATCTGGTTCACTGGTACTACCAAAGAGGATTTTACAAAAATAGAGGTTCTCTAAATCTCATATTTATTCTAAGGTAACATGCAAATAGTTGATGTTACCCATATGACAGTGTTTTTAAAGGAGAAAAGGTGCAAAAAATGACAAACTATGGAGCTTGAAGCGAAAAGCAAGAAGTGAAGCACACACTTCGTTAGATTGAAGCACACACTATAATAAAAAATAAAAAAGAAGTCAAACTTACATAATTATACTATAACTTGCAACTAAATAACTAATTTCAGTATCCAATATACAATAATTTCAATATTAATCCAACTCCTGAAAGTTGAGATTCAAAGAACCACCACTTTTCTTTTGGATCATTTTGAAGCGATAAGACTTTTAATAAAGTTGTTACATGAATCTGTTACTTTCATCAGGTCCTGTTCCTGGCTATCAATATCCCTCCAGAAAGATTGTAGGTGCTTGAAACAATTTTCCTCCATCTGAGTTTAGGCATATCTCGTTCTTTTTAGCACCATCAATCATCATAGTACACATGTCAATCAGTTGCATTGGAAGTCTAAGTAGGATAAGGCTAAACCATCTCAAGTGATCTTCTCTTATCCTCCACGTGTGCTACTTACGAGGTAACAACTTTGTATTATAGACCAGTACTTAGGTAGTACCGAAAAACCCCTTTACAAAAGAAAGTAAAAAGACTAAGAAGCTAAGAAAAATAAAATCCCAGCATGAGTCAAGGACTTCTACTTATTATAAAACCTTACTCTCTATAGAGTTTTTCCATAGTTCTAACTTTTGGTTGACTCGCTATAACAATAGATTAAGCAGAAGGTTCTCTACACTTTCAACCCTCTCATGAGAATCAATCTGTTAATTTTCCAGAAATAAAGATAAATAATAAACACCAAGAACATAAAAAGATACTGACAAGGCAAAAAGGAGGGATGACGAAAATGCAGAACGTAGAAAAAATTTAGGGAATAAGTTTCAGGAAGCTGATCTAATATAACCCTGATCTTGTATGCATAGCCCACATTTGTGCCTTTTGTTCTTACTATAGTTCAGAAAAATCAGTGTAATTTTAACATCTTCATTTATGTTCAAGAAAACCTTGGACTACAGATAAAGCATTCAATAACTAATGAATGTAAATACTCACGCAACAACAACATCTCCCTTTTTGCAAAATGCTGGAATTGCACTGAACATGGTAGAAAGTCCATAAGAATATAGTATGGAATCTGGAGTTCCCAGAAACTTTGATATTCTAGCCTCACAATCGAGGTGGACATCTGCATCAAATGTAGAATAATCAGTTGAGAAGTACAATGAAACTGTAGAATAGTACGTAGATACAAATGATCAATTATACCAATTGTGCCATAGAATCCCCGGGGACCACAAGAACCTACACCATACTTCTCTAGAGCTGTAGTACAAGTCTCCTGCCATTTAACATTAGGTATGAATGCTCTGTTCTACTAAAGAACTAAAACAACATCACTGCTAAATAAATAATGAAGAAAACCTTACTAGTAATTCTTGGCTTCCTAATAATCCAAGGTAATTTGCTGACGTAAAGTTCACTACGTCTTTCCCATTAACTATAGTATGAGGCCCTGCAGCACTGAAAAAACACAAGATATGAGAAGCAATGCAACAAGCTATTCATTCAAACAAGTTTGATAACTTGAGCGTCAATGAAAAACTTGAAAAATAGGTAGAGTAAAAGCTCTTCTAACAATAGTTGCTGCTTCAGTAACATACTTACAAGCTCATAACGTAAAGAAACTGTTTATAACTTCTTGTTAGCATATTTTAGCCATTGCACTAAGTCAACTCTAGATAAGACCTCTGAAAACTACTATTCATATTTTTCGCATTTTGGTGTAATACGCTAAATGTGTATTGTATTTGAAACCATGTTGCAGTTCCTTGGTTCCCTATATTTGTAGAGGCAGCTAAGCTTTTTGCAACGCATATTCAGAACCATCTCAATGCTGTTTCATGGATAGAATAACCTTTATTTATCAAATAATAGTTGAATCTAGCAAGAGTAACCTGACTGAAATCATCTGACTAAAATGCAAATTTTCTTTATAAGGCTGAACAAAATATAACTATGCGAGTGTTTAAACGAAGGAAAAGAGAAACAGCTTTCCACCTTTCTAAAACTGGAGGTTCACGTTTCATCTCATCAGTGATGGAAGGGATAAGTGGTTCTGGGGCCCATTCTTCACATAATTCATCAATTTCCTGAGAATATTGAACGCACTCATCAGAGCGGTTGAAGTTTGTAGGACATTTTTCTTTGCATTTTTTTATTTTTGCTTTCATTACGGATAAGAGGAGGGGGCAGGGGACACGGCATGATTTTCTTGACTCTCGTCTTGACGCAAATGGAATAAACTCAAAGGGATTTTCATGGCAGCACACAAAACTGGAAAAGGATGGTTAAACAAAATTGAAAGGACTCCTTATTTTGATCGGTAAATTGAAAGGACTCCTTATGCATATCTTGAACATAGATGTTTCTGACACATGCATGTTCCTGTCTTGAGACTAAATGCTAATTGATGTATAACTGCAAAACTTATACCAGCATCACATATTAGAGCTACTTTAGAGAGCTAAACATTAGGATTAGCAGAAGCACAAGGAAACAATACAGTTTGCTACATGCAAATACGGCATAAGTTTATTAATAATTCAGTACCCAGAGATAACTATACTTTACAAGTTATACTACAAATTTCATTGATTGCTATAAGTTATAAGCATGGGCGGAGAGAGCATCTGAAGGGTTACTTCACCTAAAGATTTGACAGTAGTTAGTGCATTACTTAGAGTAAACACCTAGCCTCAAATTTCTTTCAGTTACAGAAGTTTTATATCCAGCAAATTATTACACATCAACGTGGCAGGAGAGGGAGATTAGTTACACGATCATAAGTCCTTTCTTTTGCCTTTCCCAATATACTTTGTAGAAACGAGTAATAATTTCTAGAATAAATATCACCATATTAGTTAAACACCAACCCCAAGAGTTAATCCTCAGTTGAAACAGATAATAGAACTATAACCAAGACACAAAATAAGAGAGCATAGTAATCTTAAACAACAATGAAGACATAATATCCACAGGGTCATTGACATTTGAAAACACAGATCTCTCATCTCTGACAAACCTTCTTCGTCAATGGTCTTTTAGGTGGTTTGTAACTCTTCTGAGACAGTAGGAATAGGATGACAACCAGGAGAAGACCTTCCACAAATAGATGTCCTACAGGTAAAACAGCAAAGCATATCTAATGCACAACATAGAATCTAAAAAGAAAAGAGGTGATTATCATCCAAAGAATGAAGAGACTACCTCCAATATTGACCTCAAATATCACAGCTCTTGCAAATTGAAACTCAAAGACTGCTCTCACCCAATCAGATGTAGCTTTCACCACATTTTCAAGTATTGACACTGTCGAATCCATTATCTAAACCAGGAAAAATACAGATGATGACCAACTTACCCACATAAAAAAAACCAGGATGGTTTATTACCACATCCCCCACTCTGTAATGTTCAAGAGATGTAAATTAGAAACAAATGAACAAGTAACTGATGAGGTTGATTAGAAGAGAGAGATAATCTTAGGAAGAGGATTTTCAGTAGTATAGCACCAAGAATATATAGCATGAATAATAACAATGATCTTCATTTACACAGGAGATCCTCTCGTTTCTTTTTTAGGATAAGTGAATCATTTACACAAATACAACAACAACAACAACATACCCAATTTAATCCCACAAGGTGGGTCTGGGGAGGGTAGAATGTACGCATACCTTACCTTGACCTTTATGGGGAATCATTTACACAAATTTCCTTTTTTTTTGAGAAGTCAATCATTTACACAAAAATCTTATATTGCAAGTGTTCATGTTTTTATGATATAGCGTTGAAATAACTTCTTCTTCTCACTCTCCACCAGCAATATTTCTCTGAGAGAGTTTGCCTGATGTCAACTTGAGTATTTCATGATATTTGAATCCAGCAAACAAGTCATATCTAAGATGACAGTGCGAATGGTACTTTTACGATAGGACTATACTATATCAGTCAAATATTGAAGTACTCAAGATATAATAATATGTATTCTTTCAACTTTTTATATGTAGAGTATAGTAATTCTTGTATTACATGGTTTTCAACTTTTCATTGTATTTAATGCCCTGCATAATTATGCAAGTCTTAGTATTACTTAAGCAGGACACCGAAACAATCAAATCATAGAACATAGAATAACCAAATTAACCAGGTTGAACCATTGCCCATTCACTAAACAAACTGATAATCTACACATTCACATATCAAATAAACAAATTCAGTCCTTATACAGATGAGAAGAAGATAACTATCAATACATCTATTAATATGATTATTCCAACTACACCGGGACAAGAAGCACAAAGATTGACAGGCAATATCCTCCAGTCATCTTTTCTGCTCATAGATAAAAACAAAGCACTTGAGAATACACATATTTGACAAGATTGCATTACATGAAAAGTAAATCGCATAAAGTAAGCTAAGAACCAAAAAAACTTAATCTTTAACAGAAAAAAGAAAACAACTTTTCAATTAATGCTGATTGATTGATCGTCTTCACAGTCAGTAGACTCTTGAATTCATCTATGTAACTCGTTAATGATTATGCACTATGCAGATCATTCAATGTACAATGATCACTTAAAAAAGATTGATAAACCTCAACCTGAGATCTGAGATAAAATTAAAACTTAACCTTGATTAGGATACTAATTCATAGATGGATCCTTTTAGTTATTAAAGAAGGCTTCTTTTTTCTGCATAAAGTGAAGGGAAAAAAAAAAGACATACAAACAAACACATGATGGGCATGCTATAAATCTTAGTACCCGTTATTCAAGAACTCACTCTCATCCATAAATTGAGCTCAAATTCTAACGGTTTATTCGGGCTATTGGTTTGTCAGTTTTATAACGGGTTTGTATTCTATGATTATGGGGTTATTAGTTTGAATCTTAATTTGAACATTTTCCAATAACCATAATATTCACACCTGAACTGAACCGACCGATAAACACCCGTAACAACGTATAAAATAAAATGCATTTCTATTAGTAAAACATAAATACAAATGTTCAGAGACGTATTTTTCTTAAAATTGGGCTATCTATATAATATTTTATTATTATTATTCACGCGATAATAATTGTTAAATTTATTTATTCTCTCTATTTAATTTTAACTATTGTTGTAACTTTTTTTCACACTCATTAAGAAAACAACAAATAGAAGGTATGATTTAGTAGATTACATGTTTTAAAGGACGAATGAGATGGATGTTTGTTGTCTCAACCATTCTTTTAGTTCTAAACCCGCTAAGGAAAGGGCTGATTTAGAACAAAGTTTTCGTGTTTTAGAATGGAGTAATGTTTAAAGAATTACTTTTTTGATGTTAAGGATAAAGTTGGAAACAAGTATCAACTTTTGTTTTGAATTTTTAAAGTGATAATTATTTTTGGATAAATTTTTAAACTAAAGCAACAGTTAAAATGAGCCGAAGGGAGTACTATGTAATACAAATTGAAAATGCAAAAATTAAATGAAGCAAACAAAAGATAGTATTGAAAATAAACCCAATTAAAGAACTTGAATGAACATTTGAAATAAACATAAATACCCACTTGAAAAAACCTTGGAGACAAAAGGCGAAATTTCTCGCCCACATGGCCTCCACCCTCGACCCGACAGAAATTGATGAATGAGATAAATTATGATAAATCAGCGGCACATTAAGTACACTTGAAAAAACCGGACTATAGGAATAACCTTCAAAGGGAAAAACTCTACCTTAAAAGGTTCAACACAAACGAAAGAATTCATCCCTACTATACTTTCTTAATCATTTACTAAGAATATGACCTGATTTAATAATGAAAAGGGAGACGAAGGTGGACTAAATTAATGCAATAGAAATATTTTTTTTAATCTATATTGCATAATAAGAGCATACATTTGGAGGAATCATTAGAGTTGTAAATAAATATATTTATATTTGTGATGAGCAAATAAAGAATACATTTTGACCACTTTAATTTGAATTGAATGCTAAATATACTTATATTTGAGATAAGCACGTTTGTAGAATTATGATAATAAATATCATAATGTAGATAATGTGAGTATAATGGTGGATATACGGAATAATAATTAACTATTACAAGTGCTGCGAAAAGATAAACAATAAGAGTTATAATAGCAACAGAATTGTGGCCAACAAGAGTTATGGCCGCAATATAGTTTGAGTTTTTGAATTTGTCTTGGATCTTCGTTCTTATTGCAACAAGCTCCTTAATCTTGATAACCTGAAACCAAGAGATACTAAATTCCTACTTGTTATAACTGTGCTGAGTCAAGTGTTAGCACTATGTCCTTAAGATATTATTGTCCCGTATATATCATTTTACGTTTATGGGCAACTGTCTCCCAAGATAAAACAACATCAAATAAATGAGTAAAGGAAACTCAAGTGTTTCTAAAAGAAGAACCTTTGAGTGTGTGAAAGATTGCTAGAGATGAAGAAGTATTCAGAAATTTCTGATTGCAAGTATTGAACAATTGAGTCAAAGCTTCAATTTATAGTAGTGTAAAGAGGACCTCTTCAATAGCCCAAATAATGGTCATTTAAATGCCATGTAATGGCCATTCAATCCACCAACTAATGCAGCTAAGTAATGGTTGATTTATGGAGGAAAATCTGACAACTTAAATGTCTTACAACGTCTCCAAAATCAGCCCAACGGTAGGAATTTCGCACGCATGCGATGTCGGTACCGCATGGCTCACCAGAGTCGTGACGCCGCGGCTCGAGTGACCATCGCCAACCAAAGACCGGCCAAATTTCTGTGGTGTCGCAACCCTTTTCCGACCCGTTTCGATATTTACACTTCGTACACTTTTTATTGCATTTACCAACGTGGAACACGCGTTATTTAACCAACGACTGTTCATCATTTTATGTCTCAAATGTTTACTCACGTACCAATATCTCTTTCACTAATGAAATTTACGATACTTGCCATTACGATTGCATGTGTGTGGAAATGATTTTTTCGACGTGCGAGACCTCAATTGTCCGAGTCATAAATAATGAGTTAAACTTAATTTCCAAATTAGTCAATTTCCAACAGATAAACCATGTAATTATTGAAATATTAAGAAATAAATCCAAAATAAAAAATATTGAGTAATAAATAAAATTAAGACTATATATATTGAGGATAATAAGCTAAGATGTTAAGCCATCTCACGCTCTAGAAAACAATCGTTTGATAGTATTTGGATAAAGTTAATAAGCCTTTTAATAAGGCTAGATAATAAGCCTTAACGGATGAAATAAAAAATAAAAAACATATAATTTGATTAGCTTAGCTTAGAATAATAAAATAAATTAGATATTAGAAATACTATTGATAAATGGTAAGCTTAAACAATAAAAAAATTCCAAGCAATAGAATAAAATTTAAATAAAGAAACTTTTTGTTTCAAGAGTAAACTAACCAAAGGATCGACTCATCTATTCATATTCTAGACTAATTCATAATGCATATTTGAATAAGAGGTAAAAATATTAAATGAATAACTAATTTAAATATATGTAGAAAAAATGTACAGAGATGGGGGTAGATAATGTAAGAATTTTCATAATTCATATTAATTTAAAAATAAAATAAAGTATTCGTGTTGCTTTATTCTGAGCCGAGGGTCTATAGAAAACAATATCTCTACCTCCCGAGGCAGATGTAAGATCTGCGTACACTCCACCGTTTTCAGACCCCACTTATGAAAATATACTGGGTGTTGTTGTTGTTGAATAATACCCAAAAATGTTATTGATAACTTTGGACATCACGAACGATAAAATAAGTTTAAAAAATAAAGAAATATTTCATCAATTAGGAAATAAACATTTGAGTTATATTAAAAGGCGAGTAGTGAAAAAGGATATTAAACCAAGTGACACTCTATCAAAAATTCATATAATTTTATAATACTAAAGGACAAAAAAACAAAATAAAAATTGAAATTTCTTTAAAGCAATATAATTTAATATGTTCAAATAAGTTAATGTGGGAACAAAGTGTAGAAACAAGAAAATGAGAATGTAACAACAACAATAAGTATGTAAGAAATCTGGAAATAAACAAATAAGAGGATTTGCTGAGTCGACTGAATTCTCAATCTATCTTTAAGATAATATTGCCCCGTATATCTTTCAACGGTGTAATAACAACTTAAATCCCAAGATAAAACAACAATCAAACAAATGAGCAAAGGGTACTCAAGTGTTCGCTTAGGAAGAAAGATCTTTGAGTGTTTTGTGATTGCAAGAAATGAAGACAATTTAAGAGAATTGTTAAGTGTCAATGGTGTTTCCAAATGAGCCCAAGGCTCCATTTTATAGTGTAGAGAAGATGATCTTCCACATAGCCAAGTAATGACCAATAAAGACCATATAATGGCCATGAATGTGGAGTAATAATTCAGCCAAATAATGGCTGAATTCATGAGCCAAATAATGGAGAATTAATGCTCCAAAGTCAGCCCAAAAAACAGTTTTCGTTCATCTTCCAATGGTTCGAAGCGTTCGCGGCGCGTGGCCTGCGGTGGCGCCATGCTGAAACTTCAGATAGTTTGGCGTCGCGGCGCCACCTGCGAGGAGGCGCCATGCTCGGCGTCGCGACATTTTCAGACTTGTTTCATCTTTTAAACGTCTTCCCTTCATTTATGTGAAGTCCCAAATTATTGTTACCTCTTCCACATTCGAGGACGAATGTTGCTTAAGGAATGGAGAATGTGAAGTCCCAAATTATTGTTACAATAGCAAAAAATAACATAATACAAGAAGAAATTATCCTCCTCAAGAAATTGAAGTAATTATACTATCAGTATACAACACTTCGATCCTATTTTATATCTATGTTACGTCCATTTAAATGGGGGTCCAATTTGACAGCTATTTTATATATATGTTACGCCCATTTAAATGGAGTACAATTTGGAAGCTTATATAATAACATTATGTGTCTACTCTAATATAATATAAAGAATATATATTAGTAAAAAAAAGACATTTACATGAATTGCCTTTGGGAGCAAAAGAATAGGAAAAGAAGAGTCAATGTATCTGTTTCATTTCTAGCCATTAAGAGGAACAAATATAAAATTTACAATTTTCACGTTTTTATTGTTCAGTCCAAAGGGCAAGGAAAAGAAGAGTCAATGTATCTGCTTCATTTATAGCCATTAAGAAAAACAAATATTTACGTTAGTGTTCAGCCATCAAATGCACATTTTTTTCCTTCCCCCTCATCTTTAATTCCCCTCTAACTCTTGTCCTTCCACCTCCTTTATGTTACACACAAACACCTCAAGTATATGGTACTTATCACAAATAAGTATCTAGCACAAAGGATAGTAAATCAGAAAAAAAAAGAACCAAGTGAATAAGAAGAAAACAAATCTGGAAAAATACCAAGAGGGCAAGAAGAACAAGAATCAAAATACTAGGGAGCAAGGATCATTTTAGCAACCGAACAACAATCATTTTCACACTTACAAGGTGAGTTTTCTCACTCAGAAATTCTTGGTAACATCCTTTATTTTAAGTTCAATACATGTTAGAATAAGAGTTGGGTGTTGAAAAGAAATATTGAACTTTTGATTGTTTAGACAACTAGTTGCGTCATGAATTTTATGAACTGTTCTCACTGAGTTATAATTGTTAGAATTTGATGAAATTCGGAAGAATTGTACGACTCTCTGTTATGATCATATAGAACCAAATATTAGGTAAAATGGACTTACGGTTTAGGAGTTATCATCGTTTCAATTTTCTGCCTCGGATTTATCGGACTCAGGGAGGGAAGAACACTAAAACGTAAAACTGTACAAATCCGTGAGAAATCTGATTTTTTTTATTAAATGAAAGTTCTATATCTCTCTGTTGTGGACATTTTGAGACCTTAAGAAGGTCTAACCGACTTACGGATTGAGAGTTATCGCAGTTTAAAATTTCTGCCTCGGATTTATCGGATTCAGGAAGGGCAGAACACTAAAACGTAAAACTGTACAAATACGTGAGAAATCTGAAAATTTTGTATTAACTGAAAGTTCTAGATCTCTATGTTATGGACATTTTGAGACCTTACGAAGGTCAATCCGACTTACGGATTGAGAGTTATTGCTGTTTAAAATTTCTGCATCGGATCTAACGAGATTCAGGAAGGGCAATGAATAAAAGTGAAAAAAATGTACCAAATGGTACAGAATATGAAAGGATGGTTCACATGGAGATGTTTATATCTCTGTTCTCATCGTTTTGAGATTTTATGGGGCTTGAACGGGTTTACAGATTAGGAGTTATGACTATTTTAAGATTTGGTTCTGTTTAATAAAAATCCTGCCGAAACAAATTTCATGTGGCTATTTTGAGGATAAGTTTGTGTTAGTTAACCAAAGTAATTTTAAATGAAATTTGATACAGTGAAAGATCCCCGTCTTACCTTAGTTTCAGCTTGAGAAACACCTTAGTTTGAGTTATGGTTGAAAAGTTATAATCATTACAAGTATGAATGGCGGAATGTTGGAAAAGAGAATATTATTTATTTGACCCTCGGAAAAATATGAAAAGTGAATACGTGTTCACATAAATGTATAAATATATAAATATATAATGGATCGGGTTGCACACCGCAACAAAACATAAAGTGAATACGCGTTCACAAATACGTAAATATATAATGGATCGGGTTGCACGCCGCAACAAAACGTAAAGTGAATACGCGTTCACAAATACGTAAACATAATGGATCGGGTTGCACGCCGCAATAAAACGTAAAGTGAATATACGTTCACAAATACATAAACATAATGGATCGGGTTGCACGCCGCAACAAAACGTAAAGTGAATACGTTTTCACAAATATGTAAATAGAATGGATCGGGTTGCACGCCGCAACAAATATGAAAGATGAATACGTGTTCACCTATATATAAATACTTTTGATCGGGTTGCACGCCGCGATAAATATGAAAAGTGAATACGCGTTCATAAATATATAAATGCAACAAATATATGAAAATGCAAGGGAATATCTTAACGTATAATACGAGATAAAATAAGGTGTTAGTTAAACTAAGAATTTCCTATGAGGAGTTGCTGCATATTTAAAAGTGTTGTAACATAATATGTTTTTGCAATATGCTTATTACGTTATAATGTGATTGCACTTGTAATATTGTGGTGTTACTTTGAAATGCAGGGTAAGGTCCTCACTCAGCCCCGGATGGTAGTGCTGACTCTTTATTTAACATGTTTCAGGAAAGCGTGACAGAGGAAAGACTCCACATCAAGGCTAGCGATCGTCCCGCAGCCTCTTGTCGTACCAAATCCATTGATTCGGGCTTGGTACTCGTCAGGTTCAGAATGTCAGTTATAGTGTCTCGGGAAATACCCGTGTGGGATGTTCTCCTTTCCAACTTAGAATAATCTTTGTCAGTATGTCTATGTAGAAACAATATTTGCACGAGCATGGGCTCGCGTTATGTTTTCAATAAAGTCATAAACAAATTTCTTTATTGTTATTGTTGTTAATAGCTCTGTATTTGAATATAAATTTAAATTTCTAAATAAAGAGAATTAAATGGTGCTCCTGGTGGGGAATAATTATCCAGGTGTCATCACGCCCTAAGTAAAGGCTTAGGAAAAGTCTGGGCGTGACAATTTACCAACGTGAAACCATTGTCATTTGACCAATAACCGTCTATTCTCTTACGTCTCAAACAATTCGTATACGTACCAATATCTCTTCCATTTAAGAAAATTACGATCATTGGTACTTTATGTGCACGTGTGTGGAAACCATGTTTCCGACGTGCGGGGCCCCAATTATTCGAGTCATAATTAATAGAATTAATTTTATTCCACGTTTAGTAAATTTTCAACAATCTCCTCTTGGAAGAGATTTTGGCGCACACACATGGTGTCTTTCGAGCAATCACTCGACGGATCGATGTTGCATCTGGAGAGGTAGCCGTAGCTTTGAACCTTCCATAGTAGAATACTGTAAAATCCGGAAAATAATAATAATATATAGTTGTTGGTTGAGTTAATAAAAATACATATATATAAGAAAATAAAGAATAAATTGCATGAGATAGAGTTAGTGTTAAAGTTGGATAAATAGATAGATGAAATGAAAATAAGAAAACAAAAACAAAAGAAAAAAAAAAAAAAATCAGCATGCATACGTGATACGTCCACCCCTTTCCCTTCCCACCCCCCTTTTCATTTTCCCTCCAACTTTTGTCATTTCACCTCCCATAGGTTATAGAAAACTCTCCACTTATACATTGTATTTACACACAAACAAAGTACATAACATAAAGGTTAGAAAATCAGAAAAAAACAAGGGAAAAGAAGAGGAAAAAATACCAAGAGGGCAAGAAGAACAAGAAGCAAAATACTAGAGAGTAAGGATAATTTTAGCAACCACACAACAATAATCTTCACACTTACAAGGTGAGTTTTCTCACTCAGAAATTCTTGGTAACATCCTTTATTTTAAGTTCAATACATGTTAGAATAAGAATTGAGTATTGAAAAGAAATATTGAACTTTTGATTGTTTAGACAACTAGTTGCGTCATGAACTTTACGAACTGTTCTCACTGAGTTATAATTGTTAGAATTTGATGAAATTCGGAAGAGTGGTACAACTCTCTATTATGATCATATAGAGACAAAAATGAGGTAAAATGGACATACGGTTTGAAAGTTATCATAGTTCAAAGTTTCTGCCTTAGATTTGACCGAAATTCGGAAAGGCATAATTACGGACTGTTTTTATTGAGTTTTACTTATTAGAATTATATGAAAATTTACATGGTTGTAAATCTCTCTGTTACGGACAGATATATATAAAGATTTATTATAACGGACTTACGAGTTGAGAGTTATTGTAGTTTGAAGTTGCTGCCTCGGATTCGTCGGAATCCAGAAGGGCAGGACGTTGAAACGTAAAACTGTACTAATCTGTGGGTAATATGAAAATTGTTGCTAAATGAAAGTTCTATATCTCTTTGTTTTGGACATTGTGAGACCTTACGGGGGTCTATCCGACTTACGGATTGAGAGTTATCGCTGTTTAAAGTTTCTGCCTCGGATCTATCGAGATCCAGGAAGGGCAGCGAATAAAAGTGTAAAACTGTACCAAATGGTACAGAATATGAAAGGATGGTTCACATGGAGACGTGTAGCTCTCTGTTATCGTCGTTTTGAGATTTTATGGGACTTGAACGGGTTTACATATTAGGAGTTATGACTATTCTAAGATTGGGTGTTGTTTAATAAAAATTCTGCCGAAACAAATTTTATGGGGCTGTTTTGAGGATAAATTTGTGTTAGTTACCCAAAGTAGTTTTAAATGAAATTTGGCACAGTGAAAGATCCCCGTCTTACCTTAGTTTCCGCTTGAGAAACACCTTAGTTGGAGTTATGGTTAAAAAGTTATAATCGTTACAAGTATGAATGACAGAATGTTGGGAAAGAGAATATTATTTATTCGATCTTCTGAAAAATATGAAAAGTGAATACGTGTTCACATAAATATATAAATATAAACATAATGGATCGGGTTGCGCGCAACAAAACGTAAAGTGAATACGTGTTCACAAATACGTAAATATAATGGATCGGGTTGCACGCCGCAACAAAACGTAAAGTGAATACACGTTCACAAATACGTAAATATAATGGATCGGGTTGCACGCCACAACAAAACGTAAAGTGAATACGCGTTCACAAATACGTAAATATAATGGATCGGGTTGCACGCCGCAACAAAACATAAAGTTAATACGTGTTCACAAATACGTAAATATAATGGATCGGGTTGCACGCCGCAACAAATATGAAAGATGAATACATGTTCACCTATATATAAATATGAAAAGTGAATACGCGTTCACAAATATATAAATGTAATAAACATGTGGAAATGCATGGGAATGTCTTAACGTACAATACGAGATAAAATGAAGTGTTAGTTAAACCGAGAATTTCCTATGAGGAGTTGTTGCATATTTAAAAATGTTGTAACCTGATATGTTTTTGCAATATGCTTATTACGTTATAATGTGATTGCGCTTGGAATATTGTGGTGTTACTTTGAATTGCAGGGTAAGGTTCTCACTCAGCCCCAGATGGTAGGGCTGACTCTTTATTTAACATGTTTCAGGAAAACATGATAGAGGAAAGACTCCACGCCAAGGCTAGCGATCGTCCATGACCTCTTGTCATACCAAGTCCATTGTTAAGGCTTGGTACTCGTCGAGTTCGAATGTCAGTTCCAATGTCTCGGGAAATGCCCGTGTGGAATGGGCTCCCTTCCAACTTAGAATAATCTTTGTCAGTATGTCTATGTAGAAACAATATTTGCACGAGCATGGGCTCGCGTTATGTTTTTCTTATAAAGTCATAAATAGATTTCTTTATTGTTATTTTTATTAATCGCTCCGTATTTGAATATAAGTTTAAATTTCTAAATAAAGAGAATTAAATGGTGCTCCTGGTGGAAAATAATTGTCCAGGTGCCATCACGCCCTAATTAAAGACTTAGGAAAAGTCGGGGCGTGACAAGTTGGTATCAGAGCTAAACCAGGTTAAGATATTCTAGGAAGTTTTCTTCGAGTTGGGTGTTTGAACGGTTACTTATTGCGACGGTGTGCGCGCCACCTTAGTAATAAGTGAACGGAATAACATCCTAAAGTTTCCCTTCTTTCGTACTCTTCTACCGTACCTTGAGTCTTTTCAAAGACTTGATTTCTCGTACTACCTCCTTCACACGGGTTAGAAAAGGGGATTGTACAACGTAATACTGACTAATATGATTTATGTAGATGGCGATTATAAGACGAGTTCCAACAAAGAGTGAAGTACTCATGGAACAGACAAAAGGAATGAGAGCTCAGATGAAGTTCATGCGTCGTAAGATGGACTCAGAAGGTGATTTTGATGATTACATTGATGACACAATCGTACTATGTACATATTTGCTTAGGACTAGAAGGAAAAGACGTTCATACGACCCGACCTTCTTCAACTTTCCAATTGGAGTCATACTACAGATAATAGTCAATTAGTCGTAAAAGTTTCATTCGCGTTCGAAGGCAAGGATGCTAAGAGAAGATATTACGAAAATTCATTGCACCATTTACGCATCGTGTAAGAGGAGTAAGGTATAGAATGAACTATATGGAAAGAGAAGCAAAAAGGAAGGTTCACATGGAGTTGAATGCCAACCTGCAGAATAGACGAATCATGCGGTTAAGCCCTTTAGAACGCGTGATAGTAGGTGTCTGTTCGATCTGAAAGGGCTATAGCGGGTTGCATAAAGGCGATTTGACTGATGTGATGTATAGAAGTCATGACATTGTTATTTTAAAATATGATGAATGAAGTGCTATGAATACAAGAAAGAAAGGATATGTTTTATTAAATATTTTTTCGTGTTGGCATATTGTGGTGTTGCATGCTTATGAACTATAAGAAAATTTTAAGAGATAGAGTAGACATTCCGTCTTCTAAAATATGAGTGTGTTTGTCTTCACAGAAAATGGTGAATTCACAAATTCCGGGGGCTCAAGAGGAGGTTCATCGCGAAGCTCATGTACCTCCAGTTGACGTAGTGGTGTCTGAAGGGAGCGGAGAAAATGTCGGAGAAAATGTTGGAGAGAACGAGAGTCAAATGGCCCAAGAAACGGTTGGACAAAAACTAGATAGACTCATAGAGTTAATGGCAGTACCGATTCCACACATGGTTCCGCCCGCACTAGTGTCTGTCATAGCCCCGAACTGAACCAGGACGGCCAGTGGACCAGGTGCATCGCACCACGGACCGAGAGTGTAGAATCTCAGCGATGCACTGATGAGCTATGGGCAAATTTTATGAGGAGAAGAGAACCATCGTACTCGGGGAAGGACCCAGGCCGACCCATGGTATTCCTCGATGAAGTTGAAGACTTAATGTTCATATTGGGATGCGTGGAGGCAGAGCGTCAACTTGGTAGCGCGCACGACTAGTGGATGATGCGGGGTGTGGTGGAGAAATTTTAGGAAAAATCGTCCCCCGATGTCACCACCAATGACTTGGGGAGGGTTCAGAGCGGCATTCATTGAGAAATTCATGCCTAATACGCGCAAGGATGCGCTCAGACGGGAGTTTGAACAGTTGAAGCAGGGTGACCGCGCGATGTACAAGAATATGATACACGCTTTGTGAGGTTATCGGCATACAACACACATGTCGTCCCTACGAAATGGATAGAGTCAGCGATTTGTAGAGAGTTTAAACCCGAACATAGCAGAGAAGGTGGTGGCGTTAGCCAACGATCGAACTTATCTTCAGATTGTCGATATGGCTTTGAGGGTAGAAGGTTTCGCTAAAGCAAAAAGAGAATATTCGCAGAAGAGATTTCGGACGTCAGGATCATTTAACGAGTCAAAATCGAGCGGGAGTTTAGTAAGGGATCTTGGGACCGAACCAATCATGGGCGATCTTATTTCAAGCCTAAGAGGCACAGTTGGTCTAATTACCAAGGTAGCAAGGACAAGGGCACCAACCACAACACGGGAGGCGACAAACCGATTTGTAAGATTTGTCAAAGAAAACACCTTTGGAGAATGTCGGCTCTTACGAAGACATGTTATAAGCGTGGAAGTCGGGCTATGCCAGGGATTGCAAGAAGAGGACTCAAACTCAATCTATTCAGGGGAGGTCAGAAGCAACCACGCTGCCTACAGGGGAAATCAGGGAAACCAACCCCGCCAGAGTCAGGGAGGTCAACAACCCAACAATTCTAATAGGCTCTACGCTTTGCCCAGAGGAATGAGGCAGAAGCATCTAATGCGGTGGTCACATGTATTTTGCTAGTCTCGAGTATTCCTGCATTTGTATTGTACGATCCCGGCTCTACATTTTCATATGTGTCAATGGGTTTTGCTAAGAATTTACACGTAGAACCTTCTTATTTAAGCGAACCTTTTGAGGTTATGACACGATGGGGGCCTCAATTTGGGCCTCGGGTGGTAAATAATTTCCCATTAGAAGTGAATGACAGGGGAACAATGGTGAACCTAGTACTACTTGATATGGTAGACTTCGACGTCATTTTGGGTATGGATTGGTTGTCGGCATGTTATGCCATGTTAGATTGTCGGCGAAAGATAGTGAGATTAACTTTTCGGAGAACCGAAGTTGTTATAAGGGTAGGGTTGGAATATCCTCAGTCGGTTTATTTCCTACCTTGGGGCTCAAAAGTTATTGATAAGTCACAGAGTGGAGTATGATTATCTGGCTAATATAGTGGATACCAAAAGAATCCCAGCGGTGAATGATGTTCTATTGTTCAAATTTTAGGAGGTTTTCTGAAGATCTTCCATGCCTTCTCCGATAGAGAAGTTGAGTTTGCCATAGAGTTAATTCCGGTACAAGACCCAATTTCTATTCCTCCATATCGAATGGCCCGGTGAATTGAGGAGTTATAAGAACAATTGAAGGATCTTCTGGATAAAGGCTTTATAAGGCCTAGTGTTTCCCCTTGGGGTGCACCAGTCCTGTTTGTGAAAAAGAAAGACGGATCGCTCCGAATGTGCATCGATTATCGGCATCTCAATAAGGTCACGATCAAGAAGCACCCATTACCAAGAATCGATGATCTTTTGACCAACTTCGGGAGCTAGCTATTTTTCCAAGATTGATCTCCGTTCGGGATATCACCAGCTGAAAATAAATCCAGATGATATATCTAAAACAGCCTTTAGAACCCGATACAACCATTATGAGTTCTTGGTCATGTCTTTTGGGTTAACCAATGCCCCAGCAGCTTTTATGGATTTAATGAACAGAATCTTCAAACCATTCCTAGATTTGTTCATGATTGTGTTCATAGATGATATCCTAATCTCTGAAGAGGTTGAAGAACATGAAGAGCATCTGAGGGTAGTGCTTCAAGTCTTGAAACAGGAGAAACTATATGCTAAATTTTCAAAGTGTGAATTTTGGTTGGAAAAGGTAGCCTTTTTGAGTCATGTTGTGTCAAGAGATGGAATTATGGTAGACCCCCAGAAGATAGAAGCAGTGAAGAATCGCCAAACCGACCACTCCGGCAGAGGTTAGAAGTTTCTTAGGTTTGGTGGGTATTATAGAAGATTCGTAAAAGATTTTTCTAGTTCGCTCCTTGACCCGGCTTGACTCAAAAGCGGTTAAGTACCATGGTCGGAAGCATGTGAAGCCAGTTTTCAGAAACTAAAGGAATTGTTGACTATTGCACCAGTTCTAACCTTACCATCGGGACAAGAAGGGTTCACAGTCTATTGCGATGCCTCTAGAGTTCGGTTAAGATGTGTCTTGATGCAGTTTGGAAAGGTTATTGCATATGCATCTAGACAGTTGAAGATACATGAGAAGAATTACCCAACTTATGACTTGGAATTAGCTGCGGTGGTGTTTGCCTTACGAATATGGAGACATTATTTGTATGGTGTGCATGTGGACATATTTACAGATCATAAGAGTTTGCAGTACATAACCACGCGAAGGATTTGAATCTCAGCAAAGAAGATGGTTAGAGTTGCTTAAGGATTATGACCTTAGTATTCTTTACCATCCCAGGAAAGCCAACGTGGTGGGCGACACACTCGATGGGAGATCAATGGGCAGCTTGGCCCATTTGACAATACAAAAGAGGGGTATTGTTCGTGAGGTACAAAGATTGGGAAACCTCGGGGTTAGCTTAACTGAGATCGGTGAAGGTAGGGTGGTGGTACATGATACCTCGCAGTCTGTCTTAGCTTCAGAAATACAAGAAAGTCAGTTTGAGGATACGGAGTTTGTTGGATTTCGGAGAGGATCCAACAGGAAAACCTTCACGATTTACATTGGGAGATAATGGCGGAACCCTTCGGTGTAAGGGTAGGTTATGTGTTCCTAAGGTAAAAGATCTAAGGAGGAAGATCTTAGATGAGGTCACAACACAAGATATTCCATTCATCCGTGGTCAACAAAATGTATCGGGACCTCAAGGCAAATTCGGTGGGACGGGATGAAGAAAGACGCCATGGAGTTTGTCGGAGATGTCTTATATGTCCAGTGAAAGTGAACATCAAAACCCGCGGATTACTTCAGACATTGGAGTTCCCGTGGAAATGGGAGACGATTCATATGGATTTTGTAACCGTCTACCAAAACTCGAGAAGGGTATGATTCTATTTGGGTGATTGTTGATCGGCACAAAGTCACCCATTTCTTACCGGTCGAGACTACGTATCGCGCACCACAAGACGCATGATTTATTTGAAGGATATTGTGCGGTTACACGGATTCCTTTACAAATTATCTCGGATAGGGTTCCCGATTCACCTCACACTTTTGGAAAGTTTCAGCAGGTCTCGGACAAAAGTTAAGTTAAGCACGACTTTCCACCCGCAAACAGATGGGCAAGTGAGCGAACAATTTAAACACGAGGGCATGTTGCGATCTTGTGTGTTAGATTTTCGAAGTTCGTTGGACCATCTATGTCTAATTGAGTTCGCCACAACAATAGTTTTCACTCTAGCATACAAATGGCCCCGTTTGAAACATTATATGGACGAAAATGTAGGTCTCCACTGATGGTTCGAGGGTGAGACGAATCGTTTCGGACCTGAAGTCATTCAAGAAACAAATGATAAGGTACAGATGATTCGGGAGCGGATCAAAACAGCTCATAGCCGTCATAAGTCCTAAGCGGATCATCGGAAAATAGATCTTGAATTCCAAGAGGGGGAGAAAGTATTTTTAAAAATGTCTCCAATGAAGGGAGTGATGCGCTTGGGTAAGAAAGGGAAATTGAGCCCAAGGTTTATTGGGCCATATGAGATCTTGCGAAGAGTGGAGAATGTGGCTTACGAATTAGCACTTCCACAAGAGCTGGAAGCAGTGCATCCGGTATTTCATGTGTCAATGTTACGAAAATACTTGCACGATCCAAGTCACGTCATCCTTCCCCAGGAGATAGTTCTTAATAAAGAGCTTCAATATGAAGAGGCTCCGGTAGAAATACTTGATAGAAAGGTCCAACGCCTTAGAAATAAAGATATTGCTTCCGTGAAAGTCCTATGGAAGAATCACTCCACAGAGGAAGCCACCTGGAAGCGGAAGAGGCGATGAAAGTCAAATATCCATTCCTATTTGATTAAGGTAATAAAAAAAATGCGTTACATAGTACATCATATGTGTGTCATTTGCGTGTCTATATGCATGTGTTACAACCTTATTCTCATTCGAGGACGAATGCTTCTTAAGGAAGGGAGAATGTGAAGCCCCAAATTTGTGACAATAACAATAAACATTATTGTGTCTATGTGATTATGTTATTATTGTGTCCATCTGATTATGTTACGGCCTTATTCACATTCGAGGACGAATGTTGCTTAAGGAGGAGAGAATGTAAAATCCAGAAAATAATAATAATATATAGTTGTTGGTTGAGTTAATAAAAATACATATATATAAGAAAATAAAGAATAAATTGCATGGGATAGAGTTAGTGTTAAAGTTGGATAAATAGATAGATGAAATGAAAATAAGAAAACAAAAAAAAACAAAAACAAAAAAAAACAAAAAAAAACAAAAAAAAAATCAGCATGCATACGTGATACGTCCACCCCTTTCCCTTCCCACCCCCCTTTTCATTTTCCCTCCAACTCTTGTCATTTCACCTCCCATAGGTTATAGAAAACTCTCCACTTATACATTGTATTTACACACAAACAAAGTACATAACATAAAGGTTAGAAAATCAGAAAAAAACAAGTGAAAAGAAGAGGAAAAAATACCAAGAGTGCAAGAAGAACAAGAAGCAAAATACTAGAGAGTAAGGATAATTTTAGCAACCACACAACAATAATCTTCACACTTACAAGGTGAGTTTTCTCACTCAGAAATTCTTGGTAACATCCTTTATTTTAAGTTCAATACATGTTAGAATAAGAATTGAGTATTGAAAAGAAATATTGAACTTTTGATTGTTTAGACAACTAGTTGCGTCATGAACTTTACGAACTGTTCTCACTGAGTTATAATTGTTAGAATTTGATGAAATTCGGAAGAGTGGTACAACTCTCTATTATGATCATATAGAACCAAAAATGAGGTAAAATGGACATACGGTTTGAAAGTTATCATAGTTCAAAGTTTCTGCCTTAGATTTGGCCGAAATTCGGAAAGGCATAATTACGGACTGTTTTTATTGAGTTTTACTTATTAGAATTATATGAAAATTTACATGGTTGTAAATCTCTCTGTTACGGACAGATATATATAAATATTTATTATAACGGACTTACGAGTTGAGAGTTATTGTAGTTTTAAGTTGCTGCCTCGGATTCTTCGGAATCCAGAAGGGCAGGACGTTGAAACGTAAAACTGTACTAATCTGTGGGGAATATGAAAATTGTTGCTAAATGAAAGTTCTATATCTATTTGTTTTGGACATTGTGAGACCTTACGGGGGTCTATCCGACTTACGGATTGAGAGTTATCGCTGTTTAAAGTTTCTGCCTCGGATCTATCGAGATCCAGGAAGGGCAGCGAATAAAAGTGTAAAACTGTACCAAATGGTACAGAATATGAAAGGATGGTTCACATGGAGACGTGTAGCTCTCTGTTCTCGTCGTTTTGAGATTTTATGGGACTTGAACGGGTTTACATATTAGGAGTTATGACTATTCTAAGATTGGGTGTTGTTTAATAAAAATTCTGCCGAAACAAATTTTATGGGGCTGTTTTGAGGATAAATTTGTGTTAGTTAACCAAAGTAGTTTTAAATGAAATTTGGCACAGTGAAAGATCCCCGTCTTACCTTAGTTTCCGCTTGAGAAACACCTTAGTTGGAGTTATGGTTAAAAAGTTATAATCGTTACAAGTATGAATGACAGAATGTTGGGAAAGAGAATATTATTTATTCGATCTTCTGAAAAATATGAAAAGTGAATACGTGTTCACATAAATATATAAATATAAATATAATGGATCGGGTTGCACGTCGCAACAAAACGTAAAGTGAATACGTGTTCACAAATACGTAAATATAATGGATCGGGTTGCACGCCGCAACAAAACGTAAAGTGAATACACGTTCACAAATACGTAAATATAATGGATCGGGTTGCACGCCGCAACAAAACGTAAAGTGAATACGCGTTTACAAATACGTAAATATAATGGATCGGGTTGCACGCCGCAACAAAACGTAAAGTGAATACGTGTTCACAAATACGTAAATATAATGGATCGGGTTGCACGCCGCAACAAATATGAAAGATGAATACATGTTCACCTATATATAAATATGAAAAGTGAATACGCGTTCACAAATATATAAATGTAATAAACATGTGGAAATGCAGGGGAATGTCTTAACGCATAATACGAGATAAAATGAAGTGTTAGTTAAACCGAGAATTTCCTATGAGGAGTTGTTGCATATTTAAAAATGTTGTAACCTGATATGTTTTTGCAATATGCTTATTACGTTATAATGTGATTGCGCTTGAAATATTGTGGTGTTACTTTGAATTGCAGGGTAAGGTTCTCACTCACTTGGATGGTAGGTGACTCTTTATTTAACATGTTTCAGGAAAGCGTGATAGAGGAAAGACTCCACGCCAAGGGTAGCGATCGTCCCGCGGCCTCTTGTCATACCAAGTCCATTGTTCCGGGCTTGGTACTCGTCAGGTTCAGAATGTCAGTTCCAATGTCTCGGGAAATGCCCGTGTGGAATGGTCTCCCTTCCAACTTAGAATAATCTTTGTCAGTATGTCTATGTAGAAACAATATTTGCACGAGCATGGGCTCACGTTATGTTTTTCTTATAAAGTCATAAACAGATTTCTTTATTGTTATTTTTATTAATCGCTCCGTATTTGAATATAAGTTTAAATTTCTAAATAAAGAGAATTAAATGGTGCTCCTGGTGGAAAATAATTGTCCAGGTGTCATCACGCCCTAAGTAAAGACTTAGGAAAAGTCGGGGCGTGACAAATACCATCGGACATATTTACTGCGCGGTGAATGTGATGTCTTGAACCGTCAGTGTTTAGTATATGTCAAGACAATGGTATCAACACAACACCTTTCCTACCCAATCTTTCTTATGTTTTTGTCCATCGTGGGCCGTGGACACACTTGAATTCTTAAGTGTGTTCATTTGAGGCGGCCTGTTGTAAAATCCGGAAAAAAATAATAATAATATATAGTTGTGGTTGAGTTAATAAAAAAAAATATATATAAGAAAACAAAAAAATAAATTGCATGAGATAGAGTTAGTGTTAAAGTTGGATAAATAGATAGATAAAATGAAAATAAGAAAAAAAAAACAAAAGAAAAAAAAAACATGCAGAAGTGTTGCACGTCCCCTTCCCTTTACCCCTTCCCCCCCTTTTCATTTTCCCTCCAACTCTTGTCATTCCACCTCCCATAGGTTATAGAAAACTCTCCACTTATATATTGTATTTACACACAAACAAAGTACATAACATAAATGTTAGAAAATCATAAAAAAACAAGTGAAAAGAAGAGGAAAAAAATACCAAGAGGACAAGAAGAACAAGAATCAAAATACTAGAGAGTAAGGAAATTCTAGCAACCACACAACAATAATCTTCACACTTACAAGGTGAGTTTTCTCACTCAGAAATTCTTGGTAACATCCTTTATTTTTAGTTCAATACATGTTAGAATAAGAATTGAGTGTTGAAAAGAAATATTGAACTTTTAATTGTTTAGACAACTAGTTGCGTCATGAACTTTATGAACTGTTCTCACTGAGTTATAATTGTTAGAATTTGATGAAATTCGGAAGAGTGGTACACCTCTCTAATATGATCATATAGAACCAAAAATGAGGTAAAATGGACATACGTTTTGAAAGTTATCATAGTTCAAAGTTCCTGCCTTAGATTTGGTCAAAATTCGGAAAGGCATAATTACGGACTGTTTTTATTTAGTTTTACTTATTAGAATTATATGAAAATTTACATGGTTGTAAATCTCTCTGTTACGGACAGATATAGATAAAGAGTTATTAAAACGTACTTACGAGTTGAGAGTTATTGTAGTTTGAAGTTGCTGCCTCGGATTCATCAGAATCCAGAAGGGCAGGACGTGGAAATGTAAAACTGTACTAATCTGTGGGGAATATGAAAATTGTTGCTAAATGAAAGTTCTAGATCTCTCTGTTGTGGACATTTTGAGACCTTACGGGGGTATATCCGACTTACGGATTGAGATTTATTGCTGTTTAAAGTTTCTGCCTCGGATCTATCGAGATCCAGGAAGGGCAGCGAATAAAAGTGTAAAACTGTACCAAATGGTACAGAATATGAAAGGATGGTTCATATGGAGATGTGTATCTCTCTGTTCTCGTCGTTTTGAGATTTTATGGGGCTTGAACGGTTTTACAGATTAGGAGTTATGACTATTCTAAGATTGAGTTATGTTTAATAAAAATTCTGCCGAAACAAATTTTATGTGGCGGTTTTGAGGATATATTTGTGTTAGTTACCCAAAGTAGTTTTAAATGAAATTTGGTACAGTGAAAGATCCCCGTCTTACCTTAGTTTCCGCTTCAGAAACACCTTAGTTGGAGTTATGGTTAAAAAGTTATAATCGTTACAAGTATGAATGACAGAATGTTGGGAAAGAGAATATTATTTATTCGATCTTCTGAAAAATATGAAAAGTGAATACGTGTTCACATAAATATATAAATATAAACATAATGGATCGGGTTGCACGCCGCAACAAAACGTAAAGTGAATACGTGTTCACAAATACGTAAATATAATGGGTCGGGTTGCACGCCGCAACAAAACGTAAAGTGAATACGCGTTCACAAATACGTAAACATAATGGATCGGGTTGCACGCCGCAACAAAACGTAAAGTGAATACGTGTTCACAAATACGTAAATATAATGGATCGGGTTGCACGCCGCAACAAAACGTAAAGTGAATACGCGTTCACAAATACGTAAATATAATGGATCGGGTTGCACGCCGCAACAAAACGTAAAGTGAATACGCGTTCACAAATACGTAAACATAATGGATCGGGTTGCACGCCGCAACAAAACGTAAAGTGAATACGTGTTCACAAATACGTAAATATAATGGATCGGGTTGCACGCCGCAACAAATATGAATGAGGAATACATGTTCACCTATATATAAATATGAAAAGTGAATACGCGTTCACAAATATATAAATGTAATGAACATGTGAAAATGCAGAGGAATGTCTTAACGTATAATACGAGATAAAATGAAGTGTTAGTTAAACCGAGAATTTCCTATGAGGAGTTGTTGCATATTTAAAATGTTGTAACCTGATATGTTTTTGCAATATGCTTATTACGTTATAATGTGATTGCACTTGAAATATTGTGGTGTTACTTTGAATTGCAGGGTAAGGCTCTCACTCAGCCCCAGATGGTAAGACTGACTCTTTATTTAACATGTTTCAGGAAAGCGTAATAGAGGAAAGGCTCCACGCCAAGGCTAGCGATCGTCCCGCAGCCTCTTGTCATACCAAGTCCATTGCTTCGGGCTTGGTATTCGTCAGGTTCAGGATGTCAATTCTAGTGTCTCGGGAAATACCCGTGTGGAATGGTCTCCCTTCCAACTTAGAATAATCTTTGTCAGTACGTCTATGTAGATACAATATTTGCACGAGCATGGGCTCGCGTTATATTTTTTTTATAAAGTCATAAACAGATTTCTTTATTGTTATTGTTATTAATCGCTCCGTATTTGAATATAAGTTCAAATTTCTAAATAAAGAGAATTAAATGGTGCTCCTGGTGGGAAATAATTGTCCAGGTGCCATCACGCCCTAAGTAAAGACTTAGGAAAAGTTGGGGCGTGACACCTGTCCTCGGAGTATTGAGGATCATTAAAGGTTTGGAAACTTATCTTTTACCCCTCTTACAGGTAGCGCTTTATGTCTATCACGGGAACAACCTTAGATTATGTTTCTTAAGAAGAAAACATTATCCGAAGTGCCCTTGCTTCCACCGAAGCGCTCACGGAACCTTTACAATTTAGTTTTCCCATTGAACCTTATTCTTGGGATATCGAGTCTGTAAGGTTGGGTGTCCAGTGTATCGATTCTTATTGTTCGGGTTTTAAGCTCATTCCCCTAGACAGGCAGAACATCTGATCTTTGGGTATTCCCTTCTTCAAGGGATCTGCGATATTTTCCTTAGATTTTATGTAATCAATGGAAATAATACCCGAGGTGATCAGCTGCCTAACTGACTCATGTCTTCATCGAATATGACGAGACTTGCCGTTGTATATAGAACTCCGTGCCCTTTCTATAGCCGACTGAGTATCGCAGTGGATCATTACAGAAGACACGGGTTTATACCAATAAGGGACATCCTCTAGAAAACCATGAAGTCACTCAGTTTCCTCTCCCACTTTATCTAAAGTGATAAATTCCGACTCCATCGCTGATCGGGCAATAAGAGTTTGCCTAGAGGATTTCCAAGACACAGCTCCACCACATATTGTAAAAATATATCTGTTGGTGGACTTGATGTCGTCGCTATCAGATATCCAGTTTGCATCACTGTACCCCTCTAGTACCGCTGGATATATCGAGTAGTGTAACCCGAATTTTAGTGTGAACTTCAGGAACCGTAGTACCCTATTCAACGCTTTTCAGTGATCCTCACTTGGATTACGGGTGAACCTAGCCAATTTATTGACTGCATGAGTGATATTAGGTCGAGGGCAGTTTGTGATATACATCAGACTACCAATCACCTGCTCATATCACTCCTGGCGTAACCAAGATGTTTGTCAATATTTTGACTTATATCTAATTGTGTCGATACCGGTGAACTGTCGAACATCCCAAATTTCTTCAGTACATCCTCGATGTAGTGAGATTGAGACAAGACCAGTCCATTAGATGTCTTAGAGATCTTGATCCCTAAGATGACATCTGCAATGCCCATATATTTCATGTCAAAACATTGTTTTAACATGTTCTTAGTCTCTAGGATTATCCCAGGACTGCTTCCAGTGATTAACAGTCGTCTACATAAAGACATATCATGACGAAGGATTTGACATTTCCTTTCATGTAGACACATTTGTCACATCCATTAATGACGAACTATTTTGATAGTAGAGTACTATCAAATTTCTCGTGCCATTGTATAGGGGCCTGTTTCATCCCGTACAACAATTTAACAAGTCGACACACTTTTGTCTCTTGTCCTGGAACCACATACCCCTTGGGTTGGTCCATATATATTTCTTCTTCCAAATCACCATTTAGGAAGACGGTGTTAACATCCATTTAATGTATTTCAATATCCCGCAAGGCGGCGATAGCTATGAACATACGTATAGATGTCATTCTAGATACCGGAGGTAGGTGTCGAAGTAATCAAGGCCCTCCTTTTGGCTATAGTCATTGACTACCAACCTAGCTTTGTACTTGTCGATAGATCCATCTGCCTTTAACTTTCGTTTAAGGATCCACTTACAACCCAAAGGTTTGTGTCCCGGGGGAAGTTCAGCCAACTCCCAGGTGTGCTTGTGCATGATGAATTCTATCTCACTTTCTAAAGCTTCCTTCCAGAGCGGTTGACAATGCTTCGGCGATTGTCCGTGGTTCATCCTGAACCAAATAAGCTTCAAAGTCTCCTTGGTTCCATTTCTGAATCTTCCAAGTCCGGAGAATCTGGAATACTGGATTTTGGATAATCAACTACTTCAAAATTCACTAGATCAGAAACGTTCAGATCTAGGTAGTCATCGACCCCTTGATCCTCAGAGATTTGATCACAACTTCGTTTGCGAGAGGTTATGTTATTTTCTTTATACGAAAATGTGTCTTCAAAGAAACTCGTGTTCCTTGATTCCATGATTCCATGATTGTACCTACATGAATGTCTAGTACATCCGACTTATGCACTAGGAAGCGATAAGCACTACTGTTATTGACATATTCGATAAATATGCAATCCACAGTCTTAGGTCCAATCTTGATCTGCTTTGGCATAGGTACTTTTACCTTGGCCAGACAACCCCATATCTTCAAGTATTTGTAGGTAGGTTTCTTTCCTTTTCATAGCTCGTATGGAGTCTTGTCTTTACCCTTGTGTGGAACTCAATTAAAAATCCTATTCGCGGTAAGGATAGATTCTCCCCACATGGTTTGAGGAAGGCCTGAATTGATGAGTAAAGCATTCATCATTTTCTTTAATGTTCTGTTCTTGCGTTCAGCAACACCGTTTGATTGAGGTGACTAAGGAGTCGTTGTTTGATGAACTATACCCGATTGGGTACAGAATTCTTCAAAAGGCGCTACATATTCTCCCCCTCTGTCGCTACGGATTGTTTTAATTCATCCGCTTAGTTGGTTCTCAACTTCTGTTTTGTAGCGTTTGAATGCTTCATCTTTACTTTTTAGTAAGTAAAGGTAACAAAACCTTGTGCCATCATCTATGAAAGCCACAAAGTACTTGTTCCCCCTCTAGTTTGAGCGAACTTTAAATCACATATATCAGTGTGTATGAGTTCTAGAGGGACGGTTTCCCTTTCGACGGATTTAAAGGGATTCTTGGAAAGTTTTGCCTCTACGCACACCTCACAATTACGATGAGGGTTTATGTCGATAGACGACAATAATTCTAACTTTACCAATCTTTGGATAGATTGATAGTTAACATGTCCTAATCTATGATGCAAAATAAATTAGATGACTCAATCATGTAAGTAGAAGGCTCAATTTTATTGATAGTTGAAACATAAGACATTACAGGTGCATCATTAAATTTAAAGAGACCTTCACAGACGAAACCTCTTCCTACAAAAGTTCCGTTTTTAGTGATTACAAATTTATTGGCTTCTAACACTAGCCTAAAACCAACGTTAACTAACAAAGGTCCAGAAATCAGATTTATACGAATTTCTGGGACGTGCATCACTTCCTTTAGAGTCAGCTCCTTCCCGGACGTCATCTTTAGGATCACATTTCCTACCCCCAGCACCTCTAAAGAAGAATTGTTGCCCATGAACAATTTATTATCTGTGACTGGTGTATATGTGGAAAAAACATCTTTATTGGAACATATGTGGCGGGTGGCACATGTGTCCACCCACCATTGTATCGGATTCTCAACGAGTTTAGCTTCAAGAACCACCGCTGAGAACTCCTCGATCATATCGTCGACGAGCGTGTCTTCGACGATGTTAGCCTTGGCTTTGCCTTTGGCCTTCTCTTTATTCTCACGTTTGAGCCTGCGACAGTCTTTGGCCATGTGACCAACTATACCACAATGGTTATAATTTCCCTTGAACTTTTCAGTCGTTTGGGTCTTGCCTACCTTCTGGAACTTTCGTTTTTTGCTTGAGTTCCCTTTGACTTCCGTCAGGTTTGCCTTAGCCTTAGCGGGTTGTTTTTACTTTGGCATGACCTTCTTATTATTCTCCTGAATCTGGAGTTTGACAATAAGTTCGTCTAAGGTCATCTCCTTCGTTTTGAGTTTCAAATAGTTCATAAACTCAGTCCACGAAGGAGGCAGCTTCTCGATCAATGCCCCAACCAAGAATTGCTCGTTGGGCTTCAATCCTTCCAAATCCAGGTGATGTACAATCATTTGAAATTCCTAGACTTGGGATGACACACTTTTGTCGTCCACCATTTGAAATTTCAAGAACTTCCCAATGATGAACTTTTTACTACCCGCATCTTGGGTGTTGTATTTTTCTGAAGTTTGTCTCATAACTGCTTGGCAGTTTCAACGGCACAGTATACCGTAAAGAGAGGATCAGACAAATTGTTTAGAATATAGTTCCTACACATGAAATTACTATGTTTCCATGCTTCGCGAACCATCCTCATGTCGTCAGTGACATGGTTACCTTGGCCCCCTCCCGCCAAATCATTTGGCTGAAGGTCCACGTCTTCCCCAACTAGTGGAGGGTCTTCGGTTATGAAACGTGACATTTCCATAACCGTCAAGAAAAACAACATCTTTTGCTGCCATCGCTTAAAGTGACCACCCATGAACTTTTCAGGACGCTCATGGTGAAAACCAGCGGGTGTAGGGGCAGTGACGCCCTCTTGAGCAGTTGCAAAGGCGTTGGAAACACCTCTAACATGAGCATATGTGTTCTGGACGCCTTGGACAGTAACATAGGCACTATAAGTGCCCTGTGCAACAGTGGAGGCATTAGTTGTGCCAAAAATAGTGTTGATACTAGTTGTGCCAAAACCAACAGTTTGGAAGGCATTGGGAATTCCTGGATTAGTTGGGGTGTAGGCAGCGTCACTGCCTTGAGTGGTAGAAGTGAAGGAATTAGTATTGCCTTGAGCAGTGGCGTTGTTCATAGCGTTGAATTGATCTTCAGCAGACATGTTGTTGTTGAAAGCAACGAATATTATCTTAAGCTTGTGGGAACAAAGTGTAGAAACAAGGAAATGAGAATGTAACAACAACAACAAGTATATAAGAAATCTGGAAATAAACAAATAAGAGGGTTTGCTGAGTCGACTGAATTCTCAATCTATCTTTAAGATAATATTGCCCTGTATATTCTTTCAACGGTGTAATAACAACTTAACTCCCAAGATAAAACAACAATCAAACAAATGAGCAAAGGGTACTCAAGTGTTCGCTTAGGAAGAAAAATCTTTGAGTGTTTTGTGATTGCAAGAAATGAAGACAATTTAAGAGAATTGTTAAGTGTCAATGGTGTTTCCAAATGAGCTCAAGGCTCCATTTTATAGTGTAGAGAAGATGATCTTCCACATAGCCAAGTAATGGCCAATAAAGACCATATAATGATCATGAATGTGTAGTAATAATTCAACCAAATAATGGCTGAATTTATGAGCCAAATAATGGAGAATTAATGCTCCAAAGTCAGCCCAAAAAACAGTTTTTGTTCATCTTCCAACAGTTTGAAACGTCTGCAGCGCCGTGGACCTGCAGGATGGCGCCACAGCGTCGAAACTTCAGAGAGTTGGCGTCGTGGCCCTGTAGGGAGGCGTCGCGGCATTTTTCAGACTCGTTTCATCTTTTACACATTTTACACGTCTTTCTTTCGTTTACCAATGTGAAACCATTGTCATTTGGCCAATAACTGTCTATTGCCTTACGTCTCAAATAATTCGTATACGTACCAATATCTCTTCCATTTAAGGAAATTACAATCCTTGGTACTATGTGCACGTATGTGGAAACCATGTTTCGGACGTGCGGGGCCCCAGTTGTTTGAGTCATAATTAATAAGATTATTTTATTCCACGTTTAGTAAATTTCCAACAGTTAATGTAACAATTTATAATTATTATAATTTTTAATAACGTTAGCGCATCGCGCGAGGATGAATACTAGTAACCAATAACAAGCCTGGTCTTTTTGTGTTAAATTACCACATCAGTGATTAATTATCTCATCTAGTGGCTAGGCATTCAGCCACTGGTTCACCCTTGCAGCACAACAGCAAGTGATATTAATGTTGTAACCAGTGATGTAGTGTTCGACTATAGAAGAATGATGATCGAGTATGAAAATATGGAGAAGATAATAGAAGAAGTAATAGACAGAAGATTTGCATAGAAGATATGCGTGAGAGAGGAGAAATTTTAGAGAAGAGAGAATTTTGTATTATTCTTCACAAGTGTGTTACTACATGTATTACACATTTCAGCTTGCTATGTATCTAGACACTTTTACTAGATATTTATGTATCTAGATACTTCTATGACATATTTATTTAACTAATCCAAACTAATTTGTAACTAACACACTAGCAACCTTATAACTAACTATTAACCATCATTTAAATGATGTATTATTATATATCTCAACAGCCCCCTCCCCCTCAAGCTAGACACTGAAAACAGAGTTTTTCAGTCCTAGCTTGGAAATGCATCATTAACAGCAGCAATAGATCTTCTTAGCTTTCAACTCCAGAAATTTCAGCTTGCAATGGTCATGCACAGTAATAGCTCCATCCACTCAACAGATGTCTAAACTGCTGACGCATTTCCTTCTCTTGCTTCTGCAATGCTTAGTCCCAAGGATTCATATGTATGTCTCTCTGAACCAGCTCTGTGGACTCCCTTGCTACATTTATTTTACCAACTATGCTACTAGTATTTCCTCCATTTAACTCTCTTAACATTCTCTTCAAAATTTTGAGTTTCATGAGAACCTGAAACATACTACAACCATCTATCCGTCGAGACCAAACTTCGTTCACTTTTGTGAGGAACAAAGGGTGCTTTGACCATGTATTACATTGATACTTACTGGACAATGATCACTGAATCCCTCAGGAAGGAATGTAGTTGTATACACTGGCATATTATATAACAAGTTCCAATTGATAAAGACCTAATCAATCTTGGAGAATAACCTTTCCTCTCCATTTTTGTCATTCCATGTATATCTGCTCCAATGTTGAGGCATTTCTATCAACTCAAATTTTCCACACACTCATAAAAATCCACCACTTCTCCCCTAGTAATAAGATTTGCTCCATAAAAAATCTATGGTCAGTACTGAGTTGAAATCTCCCAAAAGCATCCAAGGAATAGTACAACTCTGCCACGCAGTGTTGATATATCACACAGTGTTGATATAACTCCATAGATCCTTCCTCTCATCCCTACTATTGATTTTTACTTGTCACATGATTCACCTTACAAGTGAATCCGCCACACCATCAACACATGTTGCATCTAAGGAATTGCATGAGCTGCATTTGTTGCTTCCCTTGTACCACCAACATCACTAGTAGCTACTGCCGGAGCAACAGCTGCATAAATATTAGCATTAACAGCAGTAGCTTCAGTGTTCATACATACTCTGGAACTGTATATCTTCCAACAATACCAATACAAAAATCAGTCATGCAGCAGCAGGAAATACCATCAGTAGATGTACTTGCATGAACTGCAGTAACATCAGCCATAATAACAGTGAGCAGCAACATAGTTGCAGCACCAACATCAACAATAATAGCAGCACCAGTCGCAACATCGACAACATCAGGTGCATCAGTAATAATGAAGAACCTCTCATTCTCTAGTCTCACTCGGACTAGAGAATCCCTCGATTCTCCTTATGCAAAACGATGGCAAGAACCCCTCGTTCTCTAGTCTCATTCGGACTAGAGAATCCCTCGATTCTCATCACGAAAGCTAGACGGCAAAACCCCCTCATTCTTTAATCTCATTCGGACTAGAGAATCCCTCAATTCTCATCACGCAAGCTATTATAATAAGTTCGGATATTCAGCGGAGTCTCCCTCAATTTCTAGTCCAATTCCCGCTAGAAATTCCTCGATTCTCCTATCCTGAGCTACACATATAAAAACAAGCAATCTAATACTTGATCGACATGTGAATAACTCTTTGAATCTTTGAATTGAGCAACTCAATCTATATTATTTCCGACGAAACATCCCTCAGTTCTCAGTCAATTTGTCGCTGAAAACTCCTCGATCTTTCTATCGATAGAAATTTCCTACTCTTAACATCCCTATTATGAGCTGCAATAGCAACACCTACACTTTCAGTTTTTCTTCCATTTTCAGAACCCTTCATGTGTAACACCTCTCAAACACTCATCACACGAGCCAACAATTGTTACACCAGAATTCATTTCTTCTTAACACTATTGTCAATACCAACAAAAACAACACTGTCCACAACAACAACATTTTCTGTAACTAACCATTATAAACCAACACAACAACAACGAACGACATTTTTCTCCAATTCGTCAACACAAAATTAGCTTTAGCAATACAGATTCAACTCAACAACACAAAATTGATTCACCAACACAGAACCAACACGAAAATAAAGTTGAATTTTCATCAACTCGACTAACATACCTCAGAAGCACACAAACTCTCGGCGATCTTCGACGTCGCAGTGATAGCCAAAGGCGGAGTGTATCCGCAGAAAACGATAGCATCTCCATCGCGGATCGATCTTTGATTCTCTGTCGATTATGTGTCTTCGCAACATAATCGATCGATATTCTAGGAGATGAATCGATCTACGATTCTAATTTTCAGAAGAAAAACACGATTTCGATTTTTTTAGTTCCTTCGCTTCTGATTTTCACCTCAATATGTTCTATCAACTCCTTCGATCTCGACTAAAACACACTTCGAGTCGAATCGATTTGAATCAATCGCTTAATCTCCCGGAATTGTCGCGCCTCTCGGATCTATTAATCCGACTTTGATACCATGTTAAATTACCACATCAATGATTAATTATCTCATTCAGTGGCTAGGCATTCAACCACTGGTTCACCCTTGCAGCACAATAACAAGTGATATTGATGCTGTAACCAGTGATGTAGTGTTCGACTATAGAAGAATGATGATCGAGTATGAAAATATGGAGAAGAGAAGAGAAGAAGTAATAGACAGAAGATATGTGTGAGAGAGAAGAGAAGTTTTAGAGAAGAGGGAATTTTGTATTATTCTTCACAAGTGTGTTACTACATGTATTTATACACATTTCAGCTTGCTATGTATCTAGACACTTGTACTAGATATTTATGTATCTAGATATTTTTTGTATCTAGATACTTCTATGAGATATTTATTTAACTACTTCAAACTAATTTGTAACTAACACACTAACAACCTTATAACTAACTATTAACCATCATTTATGTGATGTATTATTATATATCTCAACATTTTGGTTTCTTTAGTTTTCTTTTATTTGAATATAATAAAAAGATATTGAAAAGTAAGAAATGTCTTAAATAAAACATCCAGTATACTTATTTTTACTCTTTTTTTATAACTCAGTTTTTACTCTTGACGCTCTCATTTTGTTGATAAAATAAGCATGAACTCGAAGATAAAATGATTTATATTAGCTATAACTTAGGGTCTGTTTGGCCAAGCTTCTGGAAAAGTGTTTCTGTTTCTTAGAAGTAGTTCTGCAGAAACTGTTTCTAGAGAATCTGTTAGGGTGTTTGGCCTATAATTATAGAAGTACTTCTGAGAAATAGAAACAGTTTCCTGTTTGGCCTACATTTATGCAAATTTACTAGAATATTCTTTTTTTATAGATTTAAAATTATTTAAAATATTCTTTTCTATCCTATGTTTCTAAAATTAGTATATTTTTACAATTTAATAATTTTAAACATTTAATAAAAAAATAATATTATATTGTACATAAAAATATAACGACAATATGATAGTCAATGACTCAAATATGTCCAAACCTACCCCCGCCATACCCACACCTACCCCCACCCCATCCTCAAATTTCTATTTCATATTTTTTTTACTTTTATAAAGAATATGAATATTTTTCTTCCCCCCTTATCCCACCACCCCATTGCCCTACCACATTCTCAAATTTCTATTTTATATTTTTTTTTACTTTTATAAAAAATTTATAAAAAATATAATTTTTCTTACCCCTACCCCCACCCCATTGCCCTACCCCATTCTCAAATTTCTATTTCATATTTTTGTTACTTTTATAAAAATGATTGAAAATATAAATTTTTTTCTTACCTCCCCTACCCCCGTCCACCTACCACATTCTCAAATTTCTATTTTATATTGTTTTTACTTTTATAAACAATTTATAAAAAATATGAATTTTTTCTTACATCCACGTCCTACCCCCTACCCTCACCCCACCCACCCCATTGCCCTACCCATCCTCAAATTTCTATTTCATATTTTTTGTTACTTTTATAAAAAAAATATTAAAAAATATGATTTTTTTTACCCCCGCCCTACCCCCCACCATACCCCATTGCCTACCCATCCTCAAATTTCTATTTCATATTTTTTGTTACTTTTATAAAAAAAAATGATTGAAAATATGATTTTTTTCTTACCTATCCTACCCCCCTCCCCCCGTCCACCTACCACATTCTCAAATTTCTATTTTATGTTATTTTTACTTTTATAAACAATTTATAAAAAATATGATTTTTTTTTACCCTCCGCACTACCCCCTACCCCCATTGCCCTACCCCATCCTCAAATTTCTATTTCATATTTTTTGTTACTTTTGTAAAAAAATTATTAAAAAATATGAATTTTTTTTTACCCCTCGCCCTACCTCGTCCTCAAATTTCTATTTCATATTTTTTAGTTTCGTTTATAAAAAAAATTATTAAAAATATGATTTTTTTTCTTATCCCCGCCCTACGCCCTACCCCCACCCTACCCCATTCCCAAATTTTTATTTTATATGTGGATATTATATGAGATTAAAAGGAATTTTGTGAAAAGAAAAAGGTAAATGAGTCCAAAAAAAATCATTTAATGGGGGGAAAAAGCTTCTCGAGAAGTATCAAATTAGTGTTTCTACTTCTCTTCCTATTTAGAAATACTTTTTCGTTTTTTAAAAAAGTTTTCTACTTCTGAAAAGTACATGTTTGGCCTCTGAGTTTGATCAAACAGGTACTTAATTAGATATCTTTAGTGTGTAAAACGTTTCCCATGAAATCACAGTTTATAAAAGAGATTTGGCTACAAGCCCATGGAGTAAACTGTCTTAAACATTTAATGTGCCATGTTCTTGTGTTGTCCGTGATAATTATTCTTATCCACTATGTTTTGAAATGTTAATGTGCAATCTTGCTTTGTCCCTTATATTGTTTTTTTTATTGAGCTTCCTGACTTACGTCAGATTATTCTTGAAGATAATAATACTGGTCCTTCAACACTACTACCAGTATATTACGGAATGTGTCTGAATGATCAGAGTTTGAGAACAACGCAATTGATATCACCTACAAGGTCCTAGCCCAAAAGAGAGCAAAATATTCCCAATAGAATTCGAACGCAGACCTCCAGCTGAATTTAATTATCACCTAATAGTTTGATCCAAAAATGTCTATTGTTACTTAATTGAGTAAAAATGCCCTTTTCTTAAAACGTGTTGTTTCTTTTCCTAATAAAAATATTGCTTTTAAAGAATTCTTTTCTTGTTTCTTTTCTTTTAAAATCCCTTTAACTAATAACCTCATGTATTTTCTTAACCGATAATATGAATTTGATTTTATACATATGACCTATATTATCATTTAAAAAGTACATAGAATTATTCTATTTTAATATATAAAAGAGATTACAACAACAACAACATATCCAGTAAAATCCCATAATATGGGGTCTGAGGAGGGTTCAGTGTACACAAACCTTACATCTACCATGATTGAGAGGTTGTTTCCGAAAGACCATCGGCTCAAGAGAAATCATAAGCAAAAGGAATGGTCAAACACGGGCAAGAAATTTAAAGCAGTATGAAAATAAAGATAACAAAAGCGAACATGATAAAACATTCTGGAAAAAAAATCAGTAACTACGACAAATAAATAAGACAATCGAAGTGCACGAAACAACATATAGTATGATAGGCTAGCAACAGAAATCAAAGGACATGAAACTACAAAAAAATAATGCAGCGGGACTACCTACTAACATTCTACCCTAACTTGAATTTTCCATAAATATCCTTGGTAAGCTGGAACTGTGCTATATTTTATCTAATCGCCTCTCCCTAATATTTCTTCGGTCTACCTCTTCTAAACGAGATTACGAAGAAAAAAGATTATTTCTCGCTTTTTTATTAGTTGAAGTGATTTTAAAAGAAAAAAACAATAAAGTTCTTTAAAATTAATAAATTTATTAGGAAAAGAATGTGTTTAAAAGGAAAAAAACACTATATATATATATTAGGAAAAAGTTATTTTTGACCCAATTAAGTAACAATATATGTATTTTTTGGATTAAACTATTAGTGACAAATGTATTTTTGAATCAAATTATTAAAATAGGATATTTATGTTTAATTTCGCTCAATTTAAAAACATTTTAACCTTAAAAAGAAAGAGGATAAATACAAAATAGTGTATAAAAAGAAAACTAAAATAAATAAATAAATAAAGTGACATTTGAATCGGTAAAACCGGCTAATATATTTTGGTAATATCAAAATAAATCTTAGTAGTCCGACCCTTCCGAATATAATAGCAGGAGTTTATTGCACCAACTCCTATATTTTGGTTTGGTAATATCAGATTATCAGTTCACCTGGTACCGATGAAAAAATATAGAAAAGTACACCTGCGACTCCAAAGAACGAAAGCCCTCTAATCACAATTCGTCGGACCATTCATAGATCGAACGACTATGAGCTTTTCACCTTCACTGTTTAGTTGGGGCCCACTATTCTTGATGATACTTATTCTAACGGCAATGTCATTCACTCATGGGAACACGTAAGTGCTCATATTAATCAGTATCCAATTTTATGCTTTCTTTTTGGAGAACAATAGTGAGTTTGTTATATATTGTTGGATTTAACTCATATACTGCTGAGAAATACATAAATTTGATACTAAAGGTCAGCTCGGTGCACTAAACTCCCGCTATGTGCGGGGTCTGGGTAAGGGCCGGATCACAAAGATCTATATTGTACGCAAACTTACCTCATATTTTCTGCAATAGACTTTTTCACGGTTTGTCCTGGTCACATGGCAACAACTTTACCCTCTTCGTAAATTTGATACTATCAGTGTAATTTACTTGGTCGGAACAATTTAGCATATTTTCCAGGTTACAAATCCATGCTTATTATGGATAATTACCTATAGGATATAATGATTCACTTACAGAGTAAAGAATTTGTATACTTTTTCCAAGTTACCTGCAATTGCTCTGAGTTAATGATAAAAAACACACCTGAACTATCACTTTTTCGCGAGTTTCACATCCTAACTATTAGCTTTTTACGTGAACTATGACCATATATATATATTAAAACACACCTCAAAACACAACTCAAAACTGATTGGTCCAACTATCAGTTGTACCCTTTTCCTACCTGAACTATTACCTAGGTGTATTTTAATACATAGACGGTGATAGTTTAGGTACGAAAAAGGAACAACGGATAGTTGGGGTGCAAAATTCGCGAAAAAAGTGGTAGCTCAGATGTGTTTTCTTTGCGAGGCTCTATCGAAAACAACCTCTCTACATCCCGAGGCAGGAATAAGGTCTGCGTATACTCTACCCTCCACAGACCCCACTTGTGGTTTTTCACTGGGTATGTTGTTGTTGTAGTATTGTATAAAAGTTAAAATCCATAATGTTATAGGATGGGTATGAAAGTTTTGCAAGTCGGACAGGAACTAATGAAGGAAACGCTTCCATTACAATCCGGATCGAGACTATATGAACTGCAAGGGTTGAATTCGAATAAGTGGTATGAAGTGAAGATCTCATATCCTGCTTCTGTATGTACATTTGCATTCTTGCCTACTAGTTTTGTGTTCCCTATTGGTTGTTAAAGCTTAAACCTTTACTGTTGAACATATAACAGATACCAGCTAATTTTACTCTACAACTAAGTAAAGGAAGTTCAGGGCTAAATGTTGGTCGGAAGTTACTGAATACTGAAAAGATTATTTTTCAGGCAGAGAGTCTTCAATTGCTTGGTGATGAGGTCTGGTTATCTCTGTATGATATATATTGATTGTTGTCTATTCTTTTGCTCATTTTTACCTCTGGAAAGGCACTGATAATGGAATTTGTCACAGGGTAGAACATTTGTCCTGGTAAGTGTGGAGCCTGAGGGAATTGTTGCAATACCTGGGGTAAAGGAGAGGAAACACATCATATATAATATAGGTAAATTTCCCCCCTTAATTTAGATAGTCCAGAGTTTCATCTTACATATTTAATCATCTTCTCACATGCCAATGTTGTAATTATTCACTGAAGTCATCATTTATAAGTGAATTGGCAATGCTATACTTTCAAACAACCTACCTACTATTTTCCCCACAAAAAGTGGGAAGGAATTAAGAACATTCACCTATGACTTGTGCTTTCGAGCCACTTGCCATGGCAAACGAAAAAAGAAAAATAGATGCAATAACCGAACACCTGTTGATAAATTGAAAGAGAACAAAATTAAAAGGCTTATTGACATGACACTCGTCGATCTAGGCACATTTAGGTTAAACGGAAAAAAGTACGTATATGAAATTTATCTAGTCTGTCAGTCAGCTATACGGATATACCACGTCACAACAACAACAATGCCCAATCCCAAGCAAGTTGGGGTTGGCTGTATGAATCGGCCATATTGCTCCATTTAAGCATGTATTGAATACCAAACTGTCATATAAAATTACTCCCTCTATCCCAATTTATAAGACACAATTTTCTTTTTAGTCAGTAAAAAAAAAATGACACGTTTTCTTATTTGGTAACAATTTCACTTTTCACTTTACCTTTTTACGTTTAACGAGATGATCTATAACCACACAAATATCTTTGATTTGTTTTAGACCACAAGATTCAAAAGTCTTCCTTTATTTCTTAAACTCCGTGCCCAGTCAAACTACATCATATAAATTGGGACGGAGGGAGTAATATTATAAGTACCAAGTGTAAAGTCCTATAGATCTCCAGGACTTTGTGAGCTCGTTGAGTAGTTAGGAGGTTTTTGCTTATCAGGTGAGTTGACTTTTTCTTACAATCAGTTGCGTCCTTTGGATGATTGATTTAACGAAAACGTACTTCACTTGATAAAAGAAAGTGTCAAGTAGACCCCATTAGATCTAAGGCCTGTTGCATAAGAATTTCAAAGGGAAGACCATTAAACATGTGAAACCTCTTGCAATTGTCTGGTGAGTCTTTTATTATTTCTCCTATTAAAAGAAGCTAGAATCTAAGTTGCTACAAATATTTCCATTGCTACTTGTCACTTGAAGAAGAGAAAGAAAGGTAATTTGGTGCGAGAAATGTATAATGTGGGGAAAGATGGAAAGTCTTGTGCATGTTTAACTGCTCAGCTGGAGATACTAAAAAGATCTAATTTGGTGGAGGTTCTATGATATAGGATGAGAGTTTATTATGGCCACTTGAATTTATGAGCCGTGATCTGCAGAACTCTGAGTGCTGCTGTCACCACGGCCATTGTAGCCATTGGTCAGTAGCAAACTCCTTTTGGGAGATGTGTTGGTCTTGGTATTTTCAATCTTAGCATGTACTTTTTGATGCTCCCTTAAGAAGGGAAAATTGCAAGATAAAATTCCATATGGGTGGTTATAGAATTGATCACATCAAATCCAATAATAAAAAATTGCACCTGTCACATATTTTGCCTTAAGATGCCTCGGAGCAATTTTTTAGTTAAGGTACCATAGCAATGTAGATATTTCTAATCTGGAGTAGAAACATTAGAAAAAACTAAATACAGGTTGATGTTTGTTAACCACATAGTATTGCATAGCCAAGTTTCTTTAGAGCTTTAGTCTTCTTAGCAGATTTCACACCAATCTTCGGCTTGTGGCCTATTTGTCGAAGACTAACAAGGGAAAAAAGAAGCCACTTCCCTTAGATATCTTGCAGTTTAAGGAGACAAGATTGGAAGGTGACTACATTTCTCCGTCAATAAGATAGAAAAATTCTTTACTAGAGTAAAGGAGATGATGGGACATGTATGTATGTATGTATGTAATGCAGTAAATGGGAACTACAGACTAACAATATTTATTTGGACAAATGAACTGTCGAAATATATGAAGTAAAAAAGATGTCGGTTGAAAATCATGAGGTGTCAGGTTGAAATCCCAACGGAGGCAAAAACATTGATTTCTTCCCATCTATCCAAAACAAAATGATGTCAATCAAGTAAAACCTTTTCTATTATATTTAGATGAAAAAGATAAATATTATGTCTCTTTGGTCTAGTTTCATATAGTACTAGATTTCTGATTTCATCTTCCTAAACAATTAAAGTTCATCCATAACATTTTCTAACAATTAATGTATCAGCTTACCAACTATATTTACTGTCTTGTGCTGTTTTATTAAAGTCAGTCTATGGTTGATGCCCTTGTATCTTAGCACCAACAGTGAAGAATCACCTAAGCAAGGCAACACGTGTAACCTTCGTGAACTTACAACATTTAAGCCAAAGCAACCCTAGATATGCTCTCTCAAGTTCAACCAGGGTTCCTAGATGGTGCCTAACTATTGGCCAAACAATTAGACAAAAAAGAATAAAAACTCCATAAAAGCATACCTTATAAAAAAAAACCTCCATAAAAGCATAAACAATTAACTAATAAGAATACTAGTCGTAGTTTCGCAAAAGAATAAGAATGCAAGGCATAACATTCATGTCAAATTTCACCATAATCTTAGAATGAGAGTTTAGTTATGCCTGGACATTAAAACAACAATAGATTTAATCAGAACTCATACAAATAGAGAAGGGAAGATAAAACCTGAATGAAGTCTCTGATCTCATCTCCCAAAGCTCACAAGACATCTGAATGAGTGCCCCGAAAACAAGCCCCATTTACTTATATATGCAAAAAAAAGAAAAGGAAAAGATAGGATTGCTCTTGATGGAATACTCCTGCTCAACATCCAGAGTGCCACGCTGAAGAAATCATTTTTCACAGTGCGTCTTTGTATGGACTTGAGTACGACATCATTAACCTTTCATGTTTCAATGCGTCAGATTTGGATAGTAAATTTTTCTCTATTTTTCGATGTGTCCTGTTGTCTATGGAATACTCCTGCTCAACATATCCAGAGCGCCACGCTGAAGAAATCATTTTTCACAGTGCGACTTTGTATGGACTTGAGTACGACATCATTAACCTTTCATGTTTCAATGCGTCAGATTTGGGTAGTAATTTTTTCTCTATTTTTCGATGTGTCCTGTTGTCTATGGAATACTCCTGCTCAACATATCCAGAGCGCCACGCTGAAGAAATCATTTTTCACAGTGCGACTTTGTATGGACTTGAGTACGACATCATTAACCTTTCATGTTTCAATGCGTCAGATTTGGGTAGTAATTTTTTCTCTATTTTTCGATGTGTCCTGTTGTCTAGGCTAATTTTCCAATGCCTTGCACTAAGTCATCATGATGCACTGAGCTCAAAAGCGATGCGCTGTGCTGTTTCACCTTTCTCCCCCAGGATGCCCCCTTTCCTCCTCTTGTCCTTCTGGCTTTAATCTCTAGTTTCTTTGCTCTGGATGTCAGATTTTGTGCTTCATTGCATGTGCTAAAATCATTCCTCGTATTAATTCCACCTAGCACCAAAACAAACACAAACAGGCAAATTCTGAGCAATAAAACATGACTCAAGGCATTCAATTCAAACAAGGAGAAATGTGTTGAATGTTTGTAACATTTTCGAGTCATCAATTGTGTTCTTGGTTGCAATGATGGGGATTGCAAATGTAGGCTAAATAGTGGTTTGTAGCTAAAATATCTGAAGACCAATGAGGTCCTTAATTTGGTTTGTCCCAAGTCACTCCCAACCCATTGACAGAAAGTAGCTGTGAGTTCTGTATTACCGCAGCCGGTGTCTCATTAAACTCCATGCCCCCTTTGATGTTGAAATATTATATTAACTACCGTGGAGCATTGGTCAGTTGAAAACTTCTCAGCTCAATTATATATCTGCTTACCTATATTGGCCTATCTACTATGTGATCTTATCTACAAGTGTAAAATGATGTTTAGAGCATTTAATTGACTTTTCATGTAAAGTATGTCAAATGAACTGCTTTTCTTGATGATTATGGACCCTGTTTCATGATATATTTTCCGTCCAATAGTCTTATCTTTACCTGAAGTTTTTTGGCTTCTGTTACTTGAGCGCCTTCAATTGACTCCTTCACAATGTCTTACTAATATCCTGTGCATTTCCATGGCAGTCTGTGATGAGCTACTCTTTGGCATCCCTCACCAAGCATGGTATGTTGTAGTGTTGGTGGTGCTCTGCTTGGCACTGTCACTTGTAATCCCGTCATTTCTTCCGTCATATCTTCTACCAAGGAATCAAGGATTAAATTCCGCTACTCGTGGTATTTCGAAGGACTCTTGATCATTTCTGGTGTTTGTCACCAGTCACATTCCTTCGACAATGGGTAGTAGATCTTGAAGTTCAAACATTAGAATTTTTTTTAACCAGTGTAAGCTAGTTATGTTAATTGCAAATGATTGATTAAGATATGCATCATTACTTGAAGCAATTTTCACACCCTATCTCTCACTTTATGTACTCCCCCCCCCCCCCCCCTCCCCCTCTTTTGGCTGTAAACCTTGAGTTAGTTTATCCTATCATTTTTCTTGCTTGAATAAAGTTATACTTGCAAATTTTCATGTGATACTGTCAAAGTGAATTAACATCTAGTTGGTTCTGTTCATAATTGTGTCCCTCGTATTTCATAACCCGGAGAAGCATCAAGATACATGTGATAGACCTTACTTCCTTCACTTAGTGATATCTTTCTTGAGGTAGGACCGGGAATTTTTTCTCGATTTTAAACAATAATATGAATTCCGTTTTAAGAATTTTAAAGTTTTTCCTCCTTGTTTCTTCTTCTTCGTACTCGGTATTTCTGGTCTTTTTATTCAAAAAGTAATTTGTTCGTGTTTTTGTTTTATTTGAACTTGCACTTTCTCCATCTTTTCCTTCTCCCGTTGCCAAATGTTTAATCCTGAATGCTCATAAAACCAAAGGCTAATTTAAAGCTCCCCCCCCCCCCCCCCCGCACACTTTTCTAGACCCCCTCATATCTCACACCACCCAAGAAGATGATGCCAACTGGTTCTTCCATGTGTCCTTTGGGTCCCACTTTATCACAAAAAATACTATAAATGCAAAAACCATCCTAGTCCTTTGCATTCATTCTCAGTTCCTAAAGGTATCACAATCTCTATAGTAACTTAAGCCATGTCTGATCAGCAGAAAGAACTCCGTAGATCACCCCCAAATTACGAAGCTTTGAGGTTCATGGCAGCAGGAACACTTGGTGCTGCTTTGTTAGGCTTGTCCAGTCTTACGTTTGCAGGGACAGTTATATTTCTGATCCTTTCCGCTCCATTCCTGATCCTATTCAGCCCAATTCTTGTTCCAGCTGCAATAATTCTTGTCTTGAGCACTGCCGGTTTCTTGTTCTCTGGCGGGTCTGGCATAGGTGGGTTAGCTTCCGTGTTCTGGATGTATAGGAACGCCCGTGAGAATCACCTGTTTTGGGCAGACCAACTTGACTTTGCTAGGATGAGGACTGCAAGCAAATCTTGGGATATGAAGCAAAGAGCTAAAGAGGCTGGACAATTTGTGCAGAACAAGGCCCCAGAGACTACTCAAGCTTAATAATTTGGAGTGGGAGAACTTGTGTTACCTTATCTTAAACCTTATGATTATTATCCAATAATAAAGGGAAACATATTTAGGGAAGATGTTATGAAAAATGGATATGTCTTTCGTACTGATATTGACATAGCTTTGTCTCAATTAGGGTCAAGCATTAATGTCACAAATAAGTTTGTATTTTGTTCCTTTCTTGTATATGAGTCAAACTAATGACTTTTTATTCTCTAAAACAGATAAATGCATGCATTTATGCTTATGCAAAGTGTTAGATCTCACTATTTTGCTAAGTATAAATGAATTTCAATTTTAATTACTCGCTGCCGCCGGGAAGTCCAAGGACTTTTAGTACTGTACTTTAGGAGATGAAATTCCGATTACATTACTACATAGACGGAAATTGGAACAGAAATATCATTCAATTCGTCGATTCTAAAAAAAGAAAAAAATAAGCAAGATTCTGTCGTTGAATGACACATGAAAATTTATGAAAAGTTACAATCTCTAACATGAAATAGTGCACCTACACTTCTTCATTGACATTGTTTTTGATCGGAAGGTCGAAACTGACTATCGAAGCTTAGGACTATCCGTACACATACTTCGTGAAGTGGTTCATGCATATTTGTTGGCTGGAGCAACAAGATCAAATTGGCAAGAACGTTTTCTTTTCTATTTTTTTTTATGGTCGATCATAAAAACACCTTTACCATTCTATGGTAGAATGAAAATTGTAGCAAAAACTGAGAAATAACTTTAGTTTTACTCAGATCAAGTAAAAATTAAGGAAGAACACAAATGAGAAATCCTAATCGCTAATCTTTAAATCGATGACTAAATCGATGAAACCCTATTCACTAAATCAGTAACACAACAGATAGAACTCAACAACCTAACACTATCGATTAGCAAGGGAAAATATGTACCCCTTAGGCCGATTACCAAGAGATCGATGAACTAGGGTTTCGATTCTCCAAGTCGCCCTTTTTTTCTCTCTCCCCAATACTAATAGTGATCGTCTCTTCTTTTGAAATGGACCGGGCTAAAGAATATAAATGGTGGGGTAACAGATATGGATTACGTGCTAAAATAATTGGGTGGGAGCCTAGGTGGATCCTATATGGTTCTAACATGACAAATTTTTTAAGTGTGATGGAGTTCAAGTCGGACTTAAATCCATTTAAGGACAAATGTAATAAGAATATAAATGAGTTGATACCGGCCTCTTCCTTTATGTATATGGTCTCACGATCATTCCTGTGTTAAGCATATTCATCTTGATTACACAACAAGCAACGGAACGTGAAGGGCAATTTTGATACCAAAGTTTTGACGAAGGACAATTTTAAACTATAAATCATAGTTGGAGGACAAATTTGATCATTTCTCCTAACTTAAATATAAATAAGGATAGAAATAGTCAAATATCCTTTCTAGTTAATATTTCTTAAGTAACGTGTAAAATAAAAAAAGAGAAATAATTTGAGACGGAGGAGGTACTTAATAACTAGGGTAAAATAATTATAAGATGACAAATTATCTTTGATTTTCTCAAATTAAATAAATAATAATGAATATTTATTTTTATAATAGTGGAGAAGTAGAAGTAGAAGGAGGAGGAAAAAAACAAGAAGTGAATAAAGAAACTCCATAAAGTAAAATAAAATATGCCAATAAAGCAGCAAAAACAAATACAACTCTCTACTAGCCGCCTTCAACATGTATCAATTATAGTTTTTGCTTTCTCCACCATATCATTCTGTCTCAACTAAATCCGTAAGTCATTTTCTTGATCCATCTTTCTGTTTATTAATATCTGAATAGTTGTGTTTTTTCTTACATAAATTCCATCTGGGGTTCTGCTGAAACAGAGTCTTCTTGATTTATCAAAAAAAGAGAGAGATGGGAATTTCATCAGAGATGAGGGACTCATGGGCAAAACGAAGGGAGTCTTTGTTGATTGCTTCTGCATTTGAGGAGGATAGAATTCGCAAGTCTAGAGAATGTACTCAAGGTTCCAACTTTGGAGAAATAAAAATTGAAATATAGCTTTATGTTGTGATTAGAGTGATGATATGATGTTTTTGCTTAATTGGGTGTCACTTTACTAGCATATAGTCCTCTTATTCTTCTCTCTTTTTAAAAAAAAATTAATAAGTAACTTAATATTTAGAGAAAAGATAGGAACTTTGGTGTAAGTATTCTTGTTGGTTCTCACCTCTAGCTTAGGATCCTGCTCAAGACTATAATTTGCTTCTCTGGAAAACTAAATGGACTTCATTTTATATAAATGGAGCTCTTTTTGCTGGATCAACTCTTAGTTTGGCTGTTATTGACTATTAATTAATCATATCTATAATTGGCATCCTTGTTCTTCGATTTCTGTTATTATTTATTGTCTCTTGTTCTTCTGTTAGCATACTTTTTTGTTGTAGCTACTGCTCCTTCTTTACTATTAGTCGTAGTATTTCTCATGTAGTTTCTTGTTCTTCGATTTCTATTGTTATTTAGTGTCTCTTGTTCTTTGCTCCTTTTTCTTATTTGACCTGCTTTGTTATTGCTTTATTCTGAGCCGAGGGTTTATCGGAAACAACCTCTTTAGCTCCCCTCCCAAGTTATGGGTAAGGTCTGTCTATACTCTACCCTCCCCAGACCCCGCTTGTGTGAATTTCACTGGTATGTTGTTGTTGTTATCTATAATTGGCATCCTTCTGCAGGTACAAGCTTCCCATTTAAAACAGCTTTGTTTAAAACACCTTTTATAATTATAACCTCATGTCTTAAAAGGGTTTTTGTAGTTTGGGTTCTAGATTGATGTTCGAAAACATTGAAAATATTAAATGCACCAGCCTATTGGATCATCAGTTATCATGTTTTATGGTTCTGGATGAGCCAATTAGTATGATAACTTGAATAAACTACGATGCTGGCTGCTCACCATTTCAACACATTTTGCGTCGTGATTTCTTGTGGAAGAAGTAGAAGATACTTTTACTAAGTAGGGTCGAATCATGGTAACACAAAAAAAGCATAAAACATGATATTACCTCAATGATTTGGTACTTTTTGTTGCTTGGCATGTCTGGGCCTAGAATAGTTTTCTGGTCTTAGGAATGGTAACCGTATTATATATCATCAGCAAAAAGAAGGTGCTGGAAACCATATAGATATTACAAAAGGCAAACATATGTCACTTCTTCTTACAAGGTATCTATGATATCTAGCAGTGTATCAACATCTTCTACCAATTCTTCTTTACACCAAAAATTAAATAGAAGTAGACAGTTCATTTTGATTTTCTGCACATTGCTCGATCTTCTTCAAAGCATCTTGTGTTTCTTTCCTTCCAAATAGTCTACTATATGGAAGAAAGTATTGTTTTCCACCAAATCTTTGCCTAACAGGACCTCCAGCATTATTTGAGGAAGCTATCAAAGATAGCTTGTTTGGTTAAGTTTCCAAAATCTGTTTATTTTGAAAAGTACTTTTTGAGAGTAACAGTTTGTGTTTGGCTTCAATTTGAAAAGAACTTTTGCAAGTATTAAAGGAGCATGACCAATTTTCCAAAAGTGCTTCCGGGGAAAAGCTACTTTCTTAAGCTTCTGCTACTACTCAAAAGTACTTATTTTTTCCTAGAAGCTTTGGTCAAACACCTCAACTTTCTGAAATAAGCACTTTTGGATTCCTAAAATCTTGGCCAAACATGCTATTAGGCATAATATACTTGATGTGTTTCATGTTAAAAAAAAAAGTTTCCATATCTGATCAGTGACTGGACAGTGTACAAAGAGACTATTAATGCTCTCTGTTTCCTTCTCACACAAATTACATCTTGCGCACAGTTTCATTCCCCTTCTCATCAAGTTATCTTGAGTTAGGCATGCTTCCATTGCAACTAACCATGAGAAACATGCCACCTTGTGTGGTATCTTTACTTTCCAGATGTGCTTCCAGGGCTATTCGTTGATCTGCTGTCATTGTGATTGAGTGCTGCATATGAACGGCCAACTGTGTAGTCTCCATGCTATGTTTCTGCCGAAAAAATCTATCTTCATTTGTTGTAGTACCTTGCAATTGCTCCAAAATTCTTAACAATTTAGCCACTCTGATAACTTCCCACATTTAAAAGTCTACTAATTCTTAGGTTCCAACTCTTTTACCTCCAACTTCATGAATTGTAGCTTCAAGCTGCTGGCTCAAGCCGAAGCTACCTGTTCTTTTTCTCTGTTAATTAATGTACATGTTATATGGGAAGTTTGCCTCTTCATGAATTTTGGTATTGTCAGTGGAAAATTTATGTCTAACACCTGATTTGTTTGTGCATTTTGCTGGAGTTGCAGAGGGTGTCCGTGCGGGAACTAAAGCAGCTGCAGTTGCATGTGTTGCTAGTGCAATTCCTACGGTTAGTGGAGTGATGTTCTTCTGATGAAGTGGTGATATGATTATTGCCCAAGCTTTTTTAGTTTTGGACTGTACTCTCTGCTATCATATAAGTAAAATATTGTCGTTGAACTTCATTTTGGACTTTTAGTTCGTCAAGAGTCCATTTATCTACAGTCCTCTGGCTCTGATAGCTATTGATGGTCAAAATGTTGCTAGATAGTGCTGACTGCAACTCATGTAAAGAAAATAACATTTTCGACCATGAATCTCCCAAAATCATGAAAGGGATAAATGGACTTTCATGGCCATACCAACTTTACTCTTTGTCCAAATTATTTTCATTTGTCAGCTTATCTGTGTAGTGCAAATGATCTTGCTCTAGATAAGTATGACTATGATGACATCTTATCTTCACGGAACAGCCCTTCTTTTATTGATATCTACTCTTCTCTTTCTAACACTTTTGGTGCTGTTACACCATTTCTGTGACAGCGAATGTATTAATTAAAAGGAAAAGGTTATTTTTTTCTCTCAATTGTCTGTATCTTATAAATCGTGGCTCTCCGATTCTCAGTTGGTTGCTGTGCGGACAATTCCTTGGGCAAAGGCAAATCTCAATTATACTGCTCAAGCACTCATCATATCTGCTGGTATGACCTTAACATATGTTCACATATTTTATTGATAAGTCCTTTCAACTGTTATGTGAGGGGTCTGTGATTTTATGATTAGGCTTATATACAGCTGAAGACGCATAAAAACTACCAATTGTATTTCTCCCATCTCATTTTACTACATTTTATGTGAATTATTATCTTCATCTTCTTCTTGTTTGATCTACTTTCCTCAAATGGGAATGAGTATGTGCATTTTAAGGCAAAAGATTGTTGGAGCCCCTGAACTTTTAGAACGTTCAATTAAGCACATCAACTAGTTCTAGTATTTACTAAACCCTGTAATTTTGTTTCAACTTCACATTCCATTCAATCAAGTATTGTCAATTTAAAGTTAATTATTATCTATTTGTTAGTAACGCCCTAAATTCTATCATCCCTGTACAATGTGGAAGAATTCAATATCCTTATATGTAATCATGAATGTACTTACTCTTTTATGGCAAAACTTTGTGAACAAATTTGAATAAAACCCTGTGAAAATGGTGATAAGATTTGATAGAAAAGTTGTGTTAGTCAACATCAAGAATAGATATTGAGCATAAAAACACCTTTAGGATAGTTTGCTTTGCACTATTTTTTAAGTGATAATTTGCAGTATTTTGATCTGTATTCATACCCAAAGGCATGTAATGCCGGGTAGGTATTTCATCACTTCATCTTCAGTTACCCTGTTAATGTTCGTGAAGAGCTGTTAGTCTCTTTAAGTTCCTGAATGCGTCAGTCATCTACCTATGATAAACTTCATTGTCCGGTTCCTTTAATCTAGTTTGTCTAGTTTGGGTATCTCTGATGCAAGAACTTCATCTTACCTCAATCATCTTTTGATCCTATCACCAATGAGTATTAATTATTTCATTTTTGTTTTTGGTGACCAGACATTATATCATGTACTTTACTTCTAGAATAACATAGCATATTAGGTGATCTTCTACTTCTATATAAATCAGTAGTACGTAGTACTCCCTCTGTCTCAAAAAGATTGTCCTAGTTTGACTTGACACGGAGTTTAAGAAATAAAGTAAGACTTTGAAATGTGTGGTCCAAAATAAGCCTCAGATATTTGTGTGGCTGAAAATCATCTCATAAAGTAAAATTGTTTCTAAATATAGAAATGTGTCAATCTTTTTGGGACAAACTAATAAGGAAAGTAGGACAATCTTTTTGGGATGGAGGGACTAATAGTTTCTCTGTTTCCTTTAATTTTCTTTATAGAAATTTCTTTGTTTCTTACTGTGAACAGCTTCCATTGCTGCATACTTCATTACTGCTGACAAGACAATCTTGGAATGTGCAAGGAGAAACACTCAGTACGATAAATCTGCTTAAGACACTGGTCCGGAGATCCTAATATGCTTGTTGTGAGATCATACACTGGTGCTCCGTTAATATGTACCGTCTTAAAAGGATATCTGTAAAAGATTCACGATTTTCTTCATCTTTGCACAAATATACTCGTTTGGATTTGCATCATGTATGAGTAATCTTCCTCTTCCCTTTACGATAAGCTTGTTACTGTTTTCTCTTTTGTCTGCCTTGAAATATCAATGGATTCGAAAAGAAGTGGTTTGTCCGTGTCATTGTCACAGGAGAAGCTATTAACTGCTCATATAATGATTTCCTGGTGAGTATTAAGGTTTTCTGAACTGTAGAAAGTGGAATGCAGGTTTTATTGAATCTGTTTCCTTGTACTTTTTGCAAGTATAAACAGTTGATTTGCATACATATTTTTAATATAATATCATGTTGAATAGCATGGAGGAACGAACATCTCCATTTCTTAAACAGGTAGCTTTAGATAGTAATCAAAGAGTAGAAGAGTTTGCAGTACTTCCTTCATGGACGGCCTAGAAGATGCTAAATTGTTCGTACACATTAGTCCTAATTTAAAGACAGCAGTCATAGCTTTCAAGACTGCTGGTTCCATGATTTCCTTATCAAGAACATCCACAATGGGGCTGCCTTCTTCACAGTGTTTCCATGCCAATTGTGCTAGGTTCATATGTTCGTCTTTGTTAACAGGCTCCTTCCCCGTAGCTAGCTCCAGTAACACCACACCGAAGCTATAGACATCGCTCTTTGTATTTACTTTCCTTGTATAGGCGTACTCTGAAAGAAATTCAAAGAAAGAAGTGTTATCTCAGCTTAAGAACATGAACCAAGAAAATGAAAAGTAAAATTGGTCATGGAGCTAAGAAGACAATAAGTACCTGGAGCAATGTAACCAAAAGTACCAGCAACTGCAGAAGCAGTGTCAGTATGGTGATCTCCACGCTGAGATACAACTTCAGCCAGTCCAAAATCTGCAATTTTTGGATTCAATTCATCTTGATTTAATGTCTCGATGAATGATAGGAGCCAGGAGGGGAGCAATCACGGTGCATATAGCAAAGACCAAGTGCTGCTCCAATTGCTATGCGCAGCCTAATATTCCATTTCAAGACTCTGTCCTGAACTTGACTGACCGTTCTTTTCTTGCGATATAACCATTTGTCTAAACTTTGATTTTTCATGTACTCATACACCAGAAGTTTTGAGTTGTCATTGTAAATGCAGCAAATCAGCTTAACGGTGTTAGCATGTCGAATCCCACCCAATATTTGAACTTCTCCAAGAAACTGTTTCTCCAGTCCAATTTGTTTTCATTGCAAATTCTTTTGACAACAACATAACTCCCATTTGGATCAACACCAACTCTATATACTTTTCCTGATCCTCCTCTCCCAATCAAATTCTCTTCAGCTAAATTTTGCAAAATATCACTTTCTGTGAAGTCTAAGCTTCTTCAAAAACGAATTAACTGATAATCATCAGTCTTTTGCTTCTTCTTCCAAAACTGTCTAGTCAAGGGAATCCTTGATTGCTTCATAGCATAGCACAAAACCAAAGTAGAACAATTACTAGAACTTCGACTGAAAAAAGTATGATCAGGGTTCTCCGTTGTTTCTGATTATGACACATGATTAATTGAGATAGAGGACGGTCAAGATTAGAAGTACAACCAGAGAAGACAGTGAAATAGTCTGCGTCAAGTTGTGGTGGGATTTTTTCAGATAAATAGTTCCGAGAAAGATCTAGTCTAGACAATTTTGACTCTTTAACAGGGGTTGGTAAGCTGCCAGAAAGTCGATTGTCGTGAAGATCTAAATCTGTCAAAAAATTTAAACTAAACAAAAAACCGGGAACTGTTCCATTAAGATAATTTCTTGAAAGAATCAGGACTTCAAGACCAGAAAAGGTTTCTGGTATGTTTCCAATCAAATTTGAACGCATAAGGTAAAGTTCTTTCAAGTACTTCAGCTCACCTAGTTCCTTTGGAATGGTAAAAAGTCCTCCCCACGTGTATGATAAATCCAATATCTCAAGGTTTGAAAGATTTTCAATCTCTGGGGGTATCGAGCCTTGGAAATTGTTCCATCCGAGAAGCAACTCCTTCAATTCGGAAAGCTGAGCAACAGCTTCTGGAATGGTGCCATTGAATAAGTTTCCAGTGAGATCCAAGTGAGTTAGGCTAGACATTCGATGAAGGTCACTAGGCACTGGTCCATGGAATTGGTTCCGAGAAAGATCAAAAAATTTCAGCTTTGAGCAGTTGTATAGAACTCTTGGAAATTCTCCATTCAAGTTGATTCCTGCAAATTCAATCTTTTGAGCTGTTTTTTGCCCACAAATGATTGATGGGACTTGGATATTTCCAGTAATATTCATGTAGCGTAGAGTAATTGTTGGAAAATTTATTAATGTGAAATAAAGTTTATCCTATTATTTATGACTCGAATAATTGGGGTCCGCACGTCGGAAACGTCGTTTTCACACACGTGCACACATTGTACCAAAGATCGTAAATTTCATTAGTGAAAGAGATATTGGTACGTAAGTAAAATGTTTGAGACATATAATGATGGACGGTCGTTTGTCAAATAACAAGTGTTTCACGTTGGTAAATGAGGAAAAAGTGTGCATAGTGTAAAGATGGAACGGGTCGGAAAGGGTCGCGGCGCCAATCCCGTCAGGACCGCGGCGCCTCCGTGGCTAAGCCGCGGCGCTAATTCCGGCCCAAGTCACTAGAGCTGCGGCGCTACCCAGACAGAAAGTTTGAAACGAAAACCTGATTTTGAAGAGATAAAATCTTACACTATAAATTGAGGTCTTTGGCTCAATTGTTAGATACTTGCAACACTTAAAATTTTCAGAAAATATTCTTCCTCTCTAGCATATTTCAATACTCAAAGTTCTTCAAGAGAAACACTTGAGTTTCCTTTGCTCAAGTGTGTTAGTAGCTGTTTTATCTTGAGAGACTATTGCCTAGCAAACGTAAAAGGATATATACGGGGCAATTTTATTTTAAAGACGGAGTGTCATCACTCGACTCAACAATAATTTAGATCAAGTGTTATTTCTTATTTCCGGTTGTTTGTTAAGATCATATTGTTGTAATCTATTATTCTTTGTTTTTCTAGTTCTTATAATAGGTGTTTACTATTTTTTGTTTGTTTATCATTTTTATCCAACAGTAATGCGAGTAGGAGAATCCCTACGAGTTCTCTCTTGTGAGCACATGTATCACCATCATTGTATCAGTCGATGCATGTCCAATGGTGATATTTGGTACCCACTTTGTCGCAATGACTATTTTAGTTTAAGTCTTTAGGATAGATATTAGGATAAATTTTACCTTTTATGTTACTTTAATTTTAATGTCTTGAATATTAAAATCGGGTGCCTATTTATATACTAATGTGTTTTTTGTTGAGGAAGGAATCCGCAGCCGTTACTCTTTCGAGTGCGCACAGGGTAAACCCCGGGCTGCCGCAATAACCTGCAAACCACGTCAGCCGATTAACCACACTTGGCAAGCCATGTGTGACAGACTCAACCAAGAAGGTTTATGCAGGGGATCGAACTCGTGATCTTGCGGTTTCGCGCTATACTGCTACACCAACTTGACTATTCTTGCGGGTTATATACTAATGTGTTGTTCTGACATTATGTTGATGTTGAGAATTTTGAATTTTCTTTTAATTCAATAATAAGAGATAATTTATGATTTCCCCCCTTATTATCCTCCTTCCTAAGTGGAAATAAAAGTTGATTGGTACCAGATGAGTGAAATTCACCTATTTTTTTTATCTCCATAGTTTTGTGCTTGACTATAAAGTTCCTTCCATTAGCAAAAAAAAACTTATTGTGACATACATTAGCATATGCTTGTTAATCGGTCGGTTTGGATTGGGTTTAGCACGTTTCAGATTATAATTTTGGTTATCGGATTTCGCAATATGTAATCCGAATTCAATTCAAATACGTTCGGATTGGATCGTATTTTTTAAGTTCGGTTTGGATAATTCTGATTTTCGATTCGGCTTATAAGTTGAATTGATTCTTCTTCTCCTTATAAAATGAACAATCAAATAAAATATATATACCAAATTGCTTTAATATATAGTTCCTCGTTGCTAGCACAATCATATAAATAAAGTACTCATATAAGCAATAAAATCATTGTCAATGATGCAACAGAAGTAGTACGAGTCTAAGAATGAACAAGTCTAATTTAGTAAAATCGTCTCATTTATAGAATATATACCGACAATGAAAACAAAAAGAAAATCTAAAGAGTAGTCATCTTAAAATTTAACAAATCCAAACATATTGAACTTAGTAATTTTTTTAATATACGGGTTGATATGTAATGAATAAGGTATAATTGACTTAAGTAATAGATTAATATTAATGGATAGTGGGTTAGCCTAAACATAACGTATAAGAAATTCGATTTTCGGATATCCAAATTTCAAATCCGAAAAACGATCCAAAATCTAAATATTTTAAAAATCAAATCCGAAACCAATCCAAAAGTTTCAAAATTTAAAGAGCAAACAACATAAAATTTTGTCCACTTAATATTAATAGTTTCCCTTAATTTTTGGAAAATTTGTTAAACAACAATAGAAAACCATATTTTGAGAGAAGAGAAGGCTCAGTATAAAGATTTTTCGAGACAAAATTTGAAATCACAATTAAAGTTTGAATAACATAACTTTTCATCACTTTCTTGACATTCAAAGGCATTAAATTCATCCTCTAAGTATAATTAGAGACAGAAATAATTAAGCAAAATGCCACCCATTACCGAAGAACAAAAAAATCAGGACGTTCAAGGTATTTCCTTCTTAATGATAAAGATCCTTCCAGGGCCGTCTTTGAACCCGTGCGAGGTGTGCTACCGCACAGAGGCCTCGAAAAATGAAAAAATTTAGGGCCCTTTTTTCATTTTTTATTAAGTAGTACTGTAAAGGCTCATAATTTGCAGGTCTGAGCCCAATTAAGGGCCGACTTATACGAATTAGAACAGGGCCCCAAAATGTTTGAGACGGCCTGGATCCTTCATTTTTTTTTTCCAGAAATATATTCTAATTATTGTTTGTCTAATCTTCTCATTTATTTTGGAAATTCTATAATCTTCCTTGATTATGAAGACATCATTCAAGATGGATATAAAGGAGCTGTCACGACATGTGCTCTTACTTCTCTAGTTGTGGTAATCTATTCTCTTCGATTTTATAAGTTTTTATTTTTTGGAGTGAGTCGGATAGGCGAAAAATATTTATTCATACTCGATATTTATATCAAATAAAATAATTTAATCTTAGTAGGAGTAGTTAGAATTTAAAATGAGAATATGTATAATTTAATTATGAATATATAAGTAGAGCGCGGGACTGTAAGGTCACGAGTTCGATCCCCTGCATAAATCTTCTTGGTTGAGCCTGTCACACATGACTTGCCAAGTGTGGTTAATCGGCTGACGTGGTTTGCAGGCTATTGCGTCAGCCCGGGGTTTCGCACTCAAATGAGTAGCGACTGCGGGTTCCTTCGTCAACAAAAACTCACCGATATTCACTAAACTATTTTTTGTAACATAAAAATCAGTCAACTTTGTTGAAGCACAACAAATAATTAAACAATTCTTTATCTCCACATGCTTTATTCCTTAGTATTAAAAACTATTCATTAATCTCTTTTTTATTTTTATAAGATAATAGTACTTTGTGTGTTTGTTTTTCTATTCAGTTTGCTGCTTCTCGATACTGTCCATGGACTAAGGCAAATATAAATTATGCTGGTAAAACATTCATCATATCTGCATGTAAGTAATCCAAAATTACGACGTAACAATTATATATTTATCTTCAATTAAAATATTTCATTCTTCCTATATTATTTTCAGTGACTGCAGCCTCTTTTGCCTTCAGTGCTGAACGGTCTATGGTGAAGAAGCACCGTGGTCATGGAAGGTGGGACTGACCATGACTCCATATAATAAAGAAATTAAATTTGTAGAAAATTTAAAATAAATAAATCTTATAATGATTATAAGATAAGATAATATTCCGCTTAAATTTTGTAAATCTTGTTGTAGTTTAAGGAGATGCCCTAAGCTGTCCTTTCTCATTTATTTGTAGTTTTGTTCTCTACTCATCATATACCGAGTTTAATGGAAGACAAGTTTGTTTTTTTGTTCGCTTTTTCTGATATTTTAAACTGTGACTTCCATTATATTGCCATGTATTCTCCAATTTAAGCCATCAAAATCTTCCTCTCTTCAACTTTGTAATATACTAGACACAAGATTGCAATATCTTTCTCTGAATTTTGTAACAACGATAGTAGTATTTTCTTTCTTCAAAGCTAAAAAAAAATCATGCGATAAATTTCTCATGGATGCCACTTCCAAACTGCTCAAATGTACTCCTTAAAATAGCTAGTAAGTCTATTCAATGGCAATGTCACCAACAACTATGCATCAAACAGTAATCTACGAATGCATGTTACTTTTAGGATTGACTTCAGAGAACAAAATTGTTGGAGTCCGGGCTCCCAAGTGATAAAAAGAGCTCGAAAAATGTAACCACGCCTAATGGTTACACCAAACCAAATATGGTACATTGATGCGAGAATGCATATTTGATCATGATTCATTGATAAACAAGTATGTAAAAGACACATGTAATATGTTGTTGCAGGATTGGTGTAAACACTAGCCACGATTTTATCCTTGGAGCACTAGGCATTAGAAGAAACAATATTATATATGTACTCAGGCTTACATGCAATGAGTATAAGATGTCATTGTCATACCCTATGTTCAGGGGGGGATGATGTTCTCTGCAGATACAAATTATTCTTCTTTCCTCATTCTTTCATAAGGTAAATGAATTCTTGATCTAAATTCATTACAAGTGGCCTATGGTATGAATGGAGGGACTGATTTGCTCCACATCAGCTTAATTACTGGCTAATGAGAAGTTCCCTTGAATTGAATAAGTTAGAAAACTAAACCTTTAATACTTTATGAAAGTGTACGTTTAACCCTCTCCACTTCTCGTTTACCAATTCTTCCGTTCCTGAAGACAACCTCAAAAAGCATAACGGTAGATTGCATCAGCTGCTCCATTATCATCATTGCTGGCACCAATCACATCTGCAACAGCTTTTGCCTTGTCTGATCCATTGCGGAGAGCAACACCAAGGGAAGCCAACTCAAGCATCTCCACATCATTCTCCCCATCGCCAATGGCCATTATCTGAAAACAGAAGTGGAAGAGGAGTTGAGAAACTCAAACTAGCCTACAAAATTCTAGATCATGCACGCTCATATAGATCTAAAAATGGTTTGGATATGACTAAACTGATACAGTTTCATCATATCTCTGCCTCCAGCTTGAACTAGTCAGGTAAAATATGCAAAGGGAAAATCAACCAATTCTCCAAAGCATGGCCCCATTAAGGCTGTAGAGCAAGGAAATGTTTACTCTATAGAAACAACAGAAAACTCCACAATCCATAGATCCAGAATTTGAAGTTGATGGATTCCTACTGCAGGTTCAAGTTAATATACAATAATAATTGGATTCATAGTCACATATTTAAAGATAGATATTTAGTGGATTTCTTAATACGTATACAGGGTTTGAGTAAAGGCTATTGGGTTCACGTGTACCCATAGATTACACTTGAGATCCGTCCTTGCTCCACACTGTCAACCAAAACATTGATGTTTCAAGAGGCTAGGAGAAAAACATAAACACATCTTCCAATAAAAAATGTTCCATGGGTTTTGAGAGGTTTGAAATATAAATATCTCCTGTTCACTCCATATAGCCTGTTTTTATATTGAAACTAATCCGCTTACACCATGTAACATCGCGAGATTGTGCACTATAATCAATGAAAAAACAAGTCTATACCAGAGGAACACCAAATGTTCAGAAATTTCTAATGTGTTAAGGTGACATTTTTCAATTAAGTCTATAATTTGGGAGTTCCATCCTCATATTTAACCACTGAGATGCTAACTCGACATCTGACAGAAAAAGTATACCGCAATGCCCCCTGAAACTTAACCAGATCAAAGTTATTAGCAAATAAACCTCATTTGTTCAGATGTGTGAGGTAGATTTTTTCTGGTATTCTATTGTTACAAATTTCTTGGGTTAAAAATCCCATTTATGGTAACTTCTTCGGCACATGTGTATCAAGGAGAATGAAGCATGTTTCAGGAGCCTATAACTGACGATACAACATTTATGCTGAGTAAAGGATCCTCAGGCAAGCTTCAGTAAACTTAAAAGTGTACCATCTAAGAAGTTACACATAGGAAAATAAATATTAATACTTGTGGCAATGTATTTTTACTTCTTTTTTTTTTTGAGAAAAACTTTGCGTCAATGAAATTCTGATTAACAACTTCTATTCAACTGTTTTGAGATAATATTAGGTAATATAAGAGATTATCGAAAAAATTCGATAGCACTCACCTCTTTAGGACTAACACCCAAATGATCAAGAAGTATTTTTACTCCACTGCCCTTAGAAGTTCCAGGAGGAACAATTTCAAGCATGTCCAGTTGAGCTTGGACAACAGAGGCATTATCTCCAATTGCCTCCGCCCAGTATGGTCTTAATGTAGTACTCACTCCCTCTGCAGTATCTAAGAAGATCACCTTCTGCAAATTGGCAGTGAAGTATTACTTAGAACCAAACCTAGAATATGGATGCTAACTGGAAAAAAAAACTCCTGCCACCTGCAGATGAGAAACTTGTAATTTAAACAAGTTAATAAAAACGGGGAGGAAGCCAAAAGTGAAATTTAAGAATAAACAGATGAGATGTGAAAAACGATTTAAAACACAATAGAAAGAATACAAAAATGGTCGATAAAACTGTTTGCCATTTAGCCTGGACCTCTGTTTTTCTTCGCATGATATCCCTAGGAAGGGAGGAGTAAATTCCCCCCTCTACAAATGGAGTGTATACCATGTGTTTACTCAAAGCGCGCCCAATAAAAAAAGGCCACACGCTCCCATCAACACCGCAACAAGGAAAAAGAACACTAAAAAGATCATACAGTGATCAACTGGCCATGCATGAGAATGTCAAAATGATTACAACCCAAATACTCAACACACTAGCAAACTGGACATCTGCATCTTCACCAACAAGCGACCCTCAATATAGTAGCTCATTCTATCTCTTTAGATTGTCTCTTATTTCTTATCTTCACTTTTCTCTCTCCGTGTCTCGCTTCTCCTCTCGAGTTCTAGTTCATTACCTTTTCTCATACTGTCAGTGACTACTACAACAACATACCCAGTGTCAGTGATTACTATAATATGTAAATTATCAACTTCAAAACCAATAAGAAGAAAGATTGTTTTTGGAAAAAAACACTGAAGCTCAACTTGCATTAAAAAAGGGCAGCCCAGTGCACTAAGCTCCAGCTATGCGCAGGGTCCGGGGAAGGGTCGGACCACAAGGGTCTATTGTATGCATCCTTACCCTGCATTTCTGCAAGAGGTTGTTACCACGGCTCGAAGCTCACCTTGCCTTAATAAGCAAAAACCATATGGACTATTTCAAACATATGGAGAGGAATTTGACATCTAGACAAACTTTGGTAGGGTAGGGGAGGCTTCACCTCCATAACATAGCAACGTGCATACAAGATGTAAGCCACCCCCACCCAAAACCAAATTTTCCCCACCCAAAACTAAAATTTATAAAGCCTATGGTTGAATTTAATCAACTACTAATTATGCGATGCATCCTAAGTCAGCCACCAGCTTGAAAAATAAGGACTCTTCCAGCGAATTCGGGATGCCTTTTTCCTTTCAGCTTAAATGCGTAGTACTAGTGCCAAGTGCAGTTCCCTCTCAATAATGAATGGCATATGTTCCAGGAAGCAGTGTAACCCCACAACTAATCTCCTATACCCTTCAATACTTGGAAAGTACTAGTCATATGCTTAGCAGCTAATTTAGCGACATACCTGTATTTCTGTCCCTGCCAATAGTTGCTCGACTGAAGGAATAATCTCGGCCTGGCAAAATAGATTAGGTATGAAGCATTCAGCAACCCATGCCAATGCCTGTATAATATCTAGCAAGATATAGACTATTGATAAGTATGGTACCTTTGGCTCATTATATGTGGTATGAAGTGAATCCACAAGAGGGTGATGAAACAATGTTAAGATCCGATCCTCACTAAATGCAACAAGAGGAACCTTGTGCTCAAGAGAGTAGAGACATGCCTGTAAATTGAAGAATAGTAAGAATCAGGTCTCACATTGACCAGTAAATTTAATATCATGTGTTGGTGTCTGCATGAGACATTATGGAGCATAGTTTACAAATAGTAATACCTCTGGACCCCTGGACTTTGCACCATTTACTCAGTGTACAATGAAACTATTTTTGGTCCTAATTAACCCGCTATACTTGACTAATATATAACCTTTAGAATGTTGAAGTAATTTTCCATCTGTAACAGAAAAATGAGAAAATGAAATTCTTTTAAAAAAATCCTCTTAGTTATATTTGGTCAGACCTTAAAATAAACCTGTTTCCCTTTTTCTTTTTTATAATTAAAGTGAATCTAGTTCACAAAAATCAGCACAACGAAAATGCTTAACTTCACAAAATATAAATGACTTGAACTCCTTTAACTAACGCAGTCCATTAACGTAATAACGTATCAAGGATTATACACAACAGTTGTGAAACCACTGCAATTATATGAAAATGATTTATATCCACAAGATGACTTTCATACAGATGAAAATGTTAAGATGGATGTGCACACATATAATATTTGACACGAAATTACCACATCCAACAAAAGGAGCAAGCAGCACAAATAGATAATAAAATGAGAAAAGGTCATCTAAGTTGGATTGATCATGTCCTACGTAGACCTTCAAATGCATTGGTCCATGAGATTGATAGTATGTTAGTTCAAAGTATATTAAAATTACAGGGGAAGAAACTGTCAAATTTTGCAAACTTTAGTAAAGAATAAAAAACAATTCACGGAAATCATATGTGAACCAAGTGGACTTAAAATTACAGGGGGAAAGTTGTGTCAAAAAACTTAAAATCTCTTAAAATTCATGCAAACTTAGTAAAGAACAAAAAGCAATATACAGAAATCATATGAATAGGCAAGACTAACTAGTTTGATTAAGATCTAGTTATTGTTTGTACACTTACTTAGTTCCAGTGTTTGCCTTAAGCCCTTTTAATTTGGTTAGACATTTGTATGTCAGGATTAAAAAGAAGTATGAGACATAGAAGGCTTTAACTTTAGAGAACCCTAATTTTGTTTGAAAAACTCATTATTGAGTACCATGATGAAATTAGTGAAAAGATGTGGAAGATTCATAAAGTTGATTCCAACTAGTCTGAAATTAAGGAGTAGTTGTAGTATAAGGTGTCTCTGATCTTGCATTAAAACATTTGTGATTCCTCTCCTTCCATATGTGCCATAGTACGGACATGAGAGCGGTAATATTTCTCTTTTTTTATAACCGCGGTGTTCCAGCATGGGCCTCGACTAATTCCACAAGGTACATGCTATCTCCCACCAGCACAGACAAGGAAGGTAGGAACTCTAAGAGTCATATCTGACGGTGGTGTCTAGGCCAACTAGTGAGCACTTTGGCTATCCATCAAGTACTTGCTACCTCCCACCAACACATACCGAATAACTCTATCTATCAAGGCTTAGGCAAATGAAAAGACATTACCTAGTGTTTTTTTGTCTGATTGTCTTGCACCCACTTAATTGACCACTAGGAACACCTTGGTGCGTTATTTGAAGATACATCTTTTTTATTTTAAAAATAAGAGAACCAATAAATTTGACACGTGAACATATCATTTACATCCTTCCATATGAATTTACTCCTAGTAGATTATAACATTTTGTAGTGCAATTATTATTTTTAATCAAAGAGATTGAATAATGATATGAGAGTAATGGACTAAATAGATGTTGTACAACGTGTTGGTTCCCATGAAATAGCATTAGATGCAAACCTGATCCGAAAGAACAAAAAGAATGAGATTGTAAACCAATGAAAGGGAACTAAGGCGGCCACAAGCAAAGGACAATTACCTCTTTACACACAACTGGATCCAAGTTGCTTCGAGAAATTTCCCGGCCTTGTCTGCCATAAACGAGCAACCCCTGCATTCAGTGTATGATTTTTAAAAACATAAGAAACTTATAGCCCGCTGAAAATTAGAAAAGTGGAAGCTATTAAATTTTATATCAAATGAAACTATTACTCCTTTTAGCCCAAGCTAATGACCAACTTTATATTTTGAGATGTTCCATAATGTGTCCTTTCGCCTAAAAAGGGTACCTTTTTCTTTTGGACTGATTTTTTTTCTTGACAAGGGTACATTTTCTCCCCACTTTCCAGTACTAAATCAATATCTTATAACCAAAAAAGTTAAACAGGCCAACTTTTAACTTAAAAATGCGAACGTTCTTCAAAAAAATTGAATTTCATCTCCATTCTAAACCACCATATGTTTAAATATAATAAAGTCCAGGACTAATAAATTAAAGTAGGAGTATTTGTTTACTTCATACTTGTTTATTTCATTTTTGTCTAAAAGAAGACAACAGGACATAAGAATCTCCTAAGGGTATTCAACAATATAGAGATGTCCAAACTCCAATTAGCTTTGCCAAAGAGAATATGTTCGCCAAATCTCCCTGCGTAGTTATCCTTCTAATTCTCCATCTTAGGCAATTCCTTTTCTTTGAAAAGCCTTTCGAGCTCCTTGTATTTTCCACTCCGTTCCTTTCGGGCATTCATCACTTCATCCTCCTCTCTATCCCTTTCACCCAGACTAAAAAAATTATTTAAATTGTTTCATAGATTTCACGGTCATTCCAAGAAAGATTAAAAATATTATATAGATCAACTTCATATACTTCTTATAAAGGAAATCACCAAATCATTAATTCTCATTCAACTCTCCCCAATTTCGCTCACAACAATAACAGACCGTTTGACGTGAACCAGCCGTGATTTAGCTGCTGAAATAAACTGAATAAATCAGGATGTAGAAAGAATTTGTCAAGCAGTTGTTTCCTAAGCATAACTTAGTCCTAAATAACATCATCAGATATGGTTCACAAATAGGCTAATCCTCTATCCCTTATTGGCTCACTTTCCTTTTCTGTAGTCCCGAGATGGTTACATTTGTTCCTGAAATACCCTTCAATATACAAGCTTATTTACAACGTATCAAGAACTTACCTTTTTTTTGTGTGTGTGTGGGGGCTTTACTTCCCTTGGTTATTATCTTGGAGAACATGTAATAATCTTTTATTTCAGTTAAATTGTGTGAAAAAAACAAATGTGACAGAGATACGAGAAGGAGGGATTAGGGATTACTGCCATCAACAAAAATCCCTACCTTTGGGAAGAAGTACAGGACGTTATGATTATATTAAATGAATCTCTCTTTTAATATTGAAGTGTGTGACCGTCTCATCTAAAAAAGCTTAAGATGTTAGAGAGAGCACACTTTTAATATTTAATTATATTCACAACACGCCCCCTCACTGATCCTTTTTCATGGCCAAGCACGTGAAAATTCTTTTTGATAATGGGGTGGTGGTGAGACTCGATCCCCAGGACCTACACCTGCTATGATATCATATTGAAGTGTGTGACCATCTCATCTAAAAGCTTAAGCTATTAGAGAGAGCATACTTTAACATTTAATTATATTCTCAACAGTAAATAAATTTCAATTACACATATCCAATTGGACAGATTGAATGGTTCAAAAGATTACACCAAACATGCTATTGACTACAGATAGAAATGGAATAAGTTAAACCTGCACGAATACTCCTGGAGAAACCTCTGAAACAATGCCGTCTTTTCCAGCTAAACCTACACTCTTGAGCAGAGTAATGACAGCAGGACGAGTCTGTTCGCCACGACAAAATACAAAGCTTATAATAGTTGAACGGAAGCAGGAGGAAAAGCGTAGTGTATTGCATCAAGAGACACTATTATATCTAAAGGAAATCAGAGAACTTCTGCAGGATATGGAAAAAGAAAATAGCTTGTCCTCACTTTTCCAGTAGCTATGACCACTTTTACACCCCTAGAAGTGGCCTCTCTTAGAGCTTCAGCAGTTGCTGAACTAATCTGACTTTTGCTGTTCAGGAGGGTACCTGACATCAACAATGGAAAGAAAACAACAAGATAATAAACAGGTGAAACAGATTAAACAAACCAATAAGCATCGTACTTGTATCCTTACCATCCATATCACAGAAGATGTAGCTAAACTTTGGTTTGTAAAATCGAAGACCCCCTTCTTTCTTCCTGTCTTTAAACAGTTGACATGTAAGATTAACTCTTCAATCCCATTAATCAGGACTGTAATCTTAATATAGAGAATAACAACATAACTAGAAGAGAGTAATTTAACAAAGAAGGCCACACTTTTCGAAACTGGTAACTATACAAAGAAGGTCACACTTGTTAATCAATATCAGTTACATTACCAATGTTCTCCAAAGGAGGACTTCCAGCAGCCTCAGCATCATATGCACTCTGAATTAATCCTTTTCCCTTCCACCCAAGACATTTTAGAAGGAGCTCCTCTTCTTTCTCCATTTCAGCTTCAGCTTCATCACTAATCTCATGATCGAACCCCAAAAGATGTAGCAAACCATGAACCTGCAGGGGAGACGAACAACGATTTGTCTAACTTATAAGACAATATGAAATTGTAGCACGGTTGGTTCAAACTACTGTGGTCCTTCCTACTTCAGGACAATCACAATCCAAGACGCTTTAGATCTATAACCATATGACCACATGAAAGCAACTCCATAACAAACGAACAAACGAAATAAAGGAGTGAAAGAAACCATGCATGTCCATATTCAATGAACACTAATGGATGGACTACATAGTACAAAAATATCAAGGGCACTTCTAGTGGAAGATATATGACATCCAAGTTTGAGGATTAGCCTTTCTTTCAGGGACAATATTCAAAGATGACCACAGGTTGCACCATAAATTAGGCACAGGTTGGGTTATCAACTGTAAGACAACTTGGATTTAACAGCAGCATACAGAGATTGTTCAGAAGTATGTAAAACCTACCAGTAAGATGCGTATCTCGTCCAGTAAGCTATGTCCCCTTTCCTCTGCTTGCCTTGCTGCTGTCTCCACCGAAATCACAATGTCTCCCAACATTAACTGTTGAACACAGACATAGTCAGCTTTGTTACATGAGGTGTGACATGCGAATAATGAAGCTTTTTCTTACAATTGGAAGCTCAAGATCAGGTATATGTTGAGACATTGAAAGGACATCAGTAGGCTTATCCTCATCTCTCCAATCCTTATTAAGTTCGCGGATGAACTCATCGTTGCAAAGCATTACTGATAATTCAACACTTTCAAAGCAACCAACGTCATTAATTGCATTATCCCTCGTTTGATATTCCGAATCTTTCAAATTATCAAATGCTAATTTCATAGCCATTGGAACATTAAGACGAAGCATTTCAGTGATATCCTGCAGTGCCAGAATTGGGAATGAATAAAATAGAACGAAATGTTTACAAATTAAAGTTGCTGCAAAGTAGTGCATAAAGCCTTCTTGATAGATATTTTTACTTCGAAACTTTCAGCTAGCTCAAAAGGAGGTGGCTTACTGTAATTAAAATACATATATCTTCCTGCTTATTTTACTGATTTTGGCATTTTTGATACTGAAGATCTTGCAAAATCAATAGCTATTATCCGCTGTGGAAGTTTTCTTGGTTGTTTTTTTCCCTGGCTCGCGAAACACGTTTTGGCCTTATTCACATTGCATTCTCTTCTCTACATCTTAATTTATTCTATTAAAAGGCCTAGTTTGGAAGTGAAATCATGGGAACTTTATAACTCAGTTAGCAAAGCCTACTTATGCTCCAGAAATGCCTTGTTTACATTATTACATACATGAGGAACATAAAATTGGTCAATAAGTACCAAAAATGTGCATACATTTGAGCTGCATATGCTCTTCATGTTGCCATTTGCACTTGAATATTAAAGTTCAAAACTTTAACACATGCCAAAAAAATTACCATATTTCTGAAAATAAACTAAGGTTTATTACCACAATCTCAGGATCATCAGGCAATTGCTCTTCGATGCAAATATTTACACTGAGTTCCAATTCTTTCTCTTTATTCTTCTTCAATGGCCGTTTCCGAGACTTCCGATACTCTCTCTGATAGGCAAACATTTTACCATACATTCCGGCAACACTCCATCTCGTATCCTCTTTGCAATTCAAGCCGTAATGAAACTTCCGACCAATAATTGACGAAGACGCCACCGTAGGCGACGGAGGAAGAATGAAATGCGAGTTCGTGGAGACAGTCATGGCGGACGTGGCGGTGGGATGGAAAGCGCGTGGAAGAACACGCGCCGCCATGGCGAGTGGTGGAGGAGGAGTCCGGCTAAGACGATAAAGCATTCAGTTAGGTTATTAGTGGAGTGAGAGAGACCCTTTTCGGGCTGGACGAATGGGTTAGACGGCGGCGCGGTAATGGCCTGACTAACCTTTTAATATACATACACATTTAGAGTGGATTAATTTAATATGTCAAATTTGTCCTCCAACTATGTTTTATAGTTTAATATTGTCCATCAAATTTATCCTTTTCGTTAACAAATTTATTAAATTTACCTTTGACGAATTTATGAGTTAGACTCCGCCAACATACGGGTTGCTTCCTCTATCATCGTCGGGAGCTCTTGACGAGGACACCTTAGGATAAGTTGCTAAAACAAAGGGGATGGAAGGATCGACCCCTTCAAATAAGTAAAATTCTTTTAACCCGTACTTGTTATTTCACCATTTAAATTATTTCAACCGGGTCTATTTTCATCATATCTTTCTCCTTTTCCCCCCTTTCCACAAACCCTAATTCCAACACTCCAAAAAAAAAATCTCACCTAAAAAATATATTTTCAGGTCCGGTATATTGAAACTTCATCCGAAAAATACAGATTAATTGGATACCTACGTGACCTAAACTTTTTAATTTTTAGTGGTGGATGGGTCAATCAGCTTCCACCGTTGTCGGAGCTCAAAACCGTATCAAATTTAAATCTTCGCCGGTGATTTTTTCTTCAGTGAAGGAAAGTGACAATTTGGAGGATGTTGTTGTCCATGTGTTCTATGTCGGAGATTTTGATTATAGTTTTAATTTACATGATGAGTGTTTAGCTTGCATTTTCTATTTTCTTAGCTCATGTGACCGGAAAAGTTGTTCTCTCGTTTGTCGTTGTGGGCTACGTATCGACGGGCAAAATTGTCATCGTGTCTCTCACTTAACGTATAATCGGACCTTGTAACTGTTGTTCCGTTGATTTTTTTCTCAGTTAGATTCGGTAACGAAGCTTACTTTGAAATATGGTCGTAGATCTACGAGTATTGTGGTCGGGTTGGGATTTGGGGGATTTTTTTAGATACTTAATTTAATATATATATATATATATTTAAACACTTAAATAATTGAACAAGATAATGAATAAAAATACTCTAAGACTATTTTTGTGTCTCTTATATTATTTAATAGAAATATGATTTTTTTGTAATACAATTTCAAAATTACAACTTTATTTCGTAGTTCAAAAATTGCAAATTACATAGTAAAATTGTCATTAAAAATTACATATGCAATCATACTTTTTCTAATTTCTTTCACAATATCTTGAGGATACTCAGTCGGAATTGAAAGTTGTTGGTCAAATTGTTCGATGTCGTTTCCTACTCCATGAAGATAAGATTTCGTCGTAGTTATAGTCATCTTCTTCATTGATCTCTGGTTGACTGCACCTCATACGCTCCACTTAATCCAATCTCTAAATAAAACTGCAATCTCCAAGTTGTCTTCCGCCAATAAGTGTCTATGTTCTCCTATTTGAAACCTTCTAGCAGAAAAAAAGCTTTCCGAAGCTGTTGATGACACTTGAATATTCAACACATCTCGAGTCATCTTTACTAGTGTCGAAAATGTATTCTCATTCTTCTTGCAGTATCTCAGCAAGTCTTTACATCTTAATTGACAATTATTTTGTACGGTACAACACCCTACAAGACATAAACATCAAACTCGCTCATTTATGAATAAGTTGAATCATTATACATTTTATTTCTAAGACCTTGAATAATTGAGGCAGAAACAACATATTTTACAAGGTTACGTCAAAGTAGAAGATGGTACAAAAATTGATTAATTATTTACATTTTATTCTTGGTAATATATATATTAAAAATAACTAAATAAGAAGTTACATGTTAGACTTAAGTTAGACTTATATTTGCACATGTTAGACTTAAGTTATTGTTGGTTCGTACGTTAATTCTTTTTTTTTTTTAACGAAGGAATTCGCAGCCATTTTTTCGAGTGCGCACAAGGTAAACTCCGGGCTGACGCAATAACCTGCAAATCACGTCGGCCGATTAACCACATGACAAGCTATGTGTGACAGACTCAACCAAAAAAATTTATGCAGGTATCGAAATCGTAACGTTGTGGTTCGTGTTAATTCTTTATTTGAGTGTATGGGATTTGGAGGTGTAATTATTTCTATCCTTTCATAAATCGGGTCGGGGAGATGAGAAAACAAATGTAATTAATTGACCAATTTGGCTACCAAATCCAAATCGCTTTGATTGACCTCTTTCCCCATCTTCCACACTTCCACCCTTTTCTTTCTCCTCAGATCTCTCTCTGCTTTGCTTAATCTTCGATTTTTAGATATGAAATTCCATGCTTTTTCTACTCAATTTCTCGTTTGGCTTGATCACTAAAGATTTGATTTTGGGGATTTTTTTTATTGATTTCGTAATTCGTTGATTTTCTAGGTTTGGTAATTGATGGTGGATTCCGAGAGCTTAACGCCGCAGCTGCCGGCAGAGGTGCCGTCGGCGCCACCGGCGAAGAAGTATGGTGTCACGAAGCCTTTGTCTCTTGCTGGGCCCACCGATGCAGATGTTCAAAGAAATGCAGCATTGGAAAAGGTGCCAATATTTTTAATTTTTTATTGGCTCACGTGATTTGAATTTTAATTCAATTTTGTCTATGAATTAGAGTTCAGAATTAGAAAAGGTGGGAACTTTTTAATTTTTTTTATGAGTTCATGTGATTTGAATTCTACTCAATTTTGTATATGAATTTGTACTGAATTAGAATTTTTTTTGTGGTGATGTGGGTAGTTTTTGAAGGACTCAGAGTTGTATGAGAGTGAGGAAGAGACAGCAAGGAGAGAAGAAGCGCTGCATCAGCTTGATTTGGTAAGTTTTGTAGCTTAGTAGTATTAGCTTAATAAGTTGAAGCTGTTTTGTTTTATTTTTACATTAATTTTGTGGGTACAAGCTTTAGCTTTTACTTCCATTATCATATTATTTTGTTGTAGTTACTATCCATCATGGCTTCTGCTCTCCGGTTGTTTTCTTTGTTTGAACTTCTTTGATATGCTTTTACTTGAGTTGAGGGTCTATTGGAAACAACCTCTCTACCTCTCTACCTCTCTAGTTAGAGGTAAGGCGTGCATACACTCTACCCTCCCCAGACCCCACTTGTGGGATTACACGGGGTATGTTGTTGTTGTTGTTGTAAGCTTTAGCTTTTGCGTGAGTTGTTAATATCTGTTTGGTTTGAAGCTTTATTGTATTATAAATTTAGGGGCTGTGATATTTTGGTTTTTTAGCAAATGGAAGCACTATATGAGAAGTTACCTTCGATTACAGCTTTTGGCTTAGGGAGCCCTGCAATTAAACTACTTTTTCTGAGGGCACTGCTAATAATCATGATGATGTCCATATTTGTTAGTCAGTTCGTCATCCTAAAGGGTATGTAAGAATTAGACCACTTTTGGTTTTATTGCGCTTCAGATTATTCATGTTTTACGGCTTTAGTAGGAAGAGAAGTATCGAAGGAAGTGCAGGAAAGAAAATAGGACATCTGGCAGCATATTTAGTGGGATTGAATTCAACTCATAATGTTGTTTGTGCTTTAGATGGCGATGGATAGACTGCATGGAAGAATAAAACAAAAGGAAAACAGGAATGCTGGAAAACTGTAGTTCTCGTCAAGAAGTAAGAGAAAAAATTCTTCCAAGTTCAAATTTATTTGATGTCGCAGCTGATAAAAAAAACTTGCTTATACTAGCTGATAATTAGGAATTAAGTTGTATTAAAAGTATATATGAGGGTTCTGTCACTAGTTTATGAGCTTGTATGAAGAGAAAGTAAGATACACAAGCCAAGGATGTTGTTGTGCGGTTATGCGATTTGCCAAGCTGGGGAAAAGAATGCCATTCGACTGTACCACATTAGGAGAATCCATCTCCCCTGTGAAAAGAGCTTTACTATTGGCTAGACCTTTTTTTTTCTTCTCATTATGTTTGAACCAGGTCAAATAGAGAATGAAATGCATAAAAAATAGGGAAAAGGTTGCAACACTTCCCTTTTTTTATTTAAGGCCTTCTGTTCAAAATGCTTGTTTAGTTGTTCATACCACCCATTGATAGTAAAGTTGATATAAGTTTTTGGATCTTCCACGTTTAGTAGTAACATATTCTTCTGTGGAGCTAAGTTCCAAAATACGGAACGAGCTATTTCTACGACTGTGTTGCCTAGTCAATTTTTTTCGTGTTGATAAGAGTGGTGTTTCGGTCGATCTTGCACGCACCTCAACTATTCTTCCGGGTACTTGCTACTCTCATTTTTGATAGTATAGTACAGGTATCGGGTAACACTACCCACCAAGGTCTAGGTAGGAAATCACTTAGTGTTTTTTATAGTTTGTATTACCTAGTCAGTTCTTTCCTACTTTATTTCTTTTCATGGCCTCATAGCTTTCTTGCTAAGGAATAGGAAATCTCTTTCATATTACACGAGTTCAGTCTGGAAAAGTCAAATGCTTTTCATGGATTGTCACATACAGAAAATGCGTTACTTTCGATAATCTTCAAAAGAGAGGCATAATTCTATGCGACAGATGCGCTCTATGTGAAGAAGATTTGGAAAATGTGAATCATCTTTTCCTCCAATGTAAATTCACTAGTCAGATGGTCATCTTCTCTTCAATATTTTGGGAATTAAATGGTGTTTATGCCAGAGAACACTGCGGATTTTCTTCTTTCATGGCATAAATTGGACATGCACAAATCTTCTACGGCCACATGGTTGTCCATTCTGGCTTTGGTATGGTGGAATATTTGGAGGGAAAGAAATGCTAGAATTTTTGAAGACAAAAAGATACCATTATTAACATTAAACTCATGTGTATACTTTTGCTTATTTTTGGTGCAACAAGGATAAAGTAGATGTGTTAGAACCGGATGACTTAGTTGACTTTCTTAACACCTTACATGCACTGTAAAGCTCTGCTTTTGAATGCGCACTTACCTTGCATCCTCTTAATGCAGGATTTACATCAATAAAGTTACCGACTTTACCTGTAAAAAAATCAGTCTGGAAAAGGCGTCTTGTCAATAATGATGTTGTCATTTGATCCAATAGTGTTCCCTTTGGTAGTATCCTCTATGCTCATTAATTGTTTCTGTTGTACTAAAAAATGGTAAAGGGATGCAACACATGCTGTTTTGTGAAACTATCTGGTATAAGAAACTTTACTGAGAAGAGAGTGTGATAAGTCAGAAACTAGCTTTACAGTTGAAGTAAAAATGATCAATATTGTTTGATAGGTTATTTTTTATCTAAAAAGCGATGCTGCAGAGGTGTGTACCATCATAAAAGGAAGTAAGTTTTGTGTTGTTTATTTGAAGCTTTAGCATAATGAACATTAGATTAACTTTTCACCTAAAATTACACTTTCTGTTTTTCCCTTCTTCGATACAATTAAGATCTTCATTCTTTTACAATGCGAGCTCTGGAATTTGAACTGTAGTCTTGCCTTTGGCGCACCACTAGGCCGAAGGTCTAATGGTTATCCCCTCCTTTTAGACTATCATTTGGAGGGCATACCTTCTTTCTACCACTTCACCAGAGGGCCTGACAATCATACAACGTAAAAAACGTGTTAGTTTAACAAGGAGAATTGCAGTCTCACCACAGATTATACTCTTCCTCATGCTTCATTTTTTATTTTTTTGTCTTGGCCATAGATCCATAGAGAAAAGGGACGCATACACTACTGAGGAAATGTATGTATAAACCAAGTTTTGTACGCCTGTAACTATATAAATTCGATTGCGAGCAAATCCAGCATTGGATTTTCAATGCTAGCAGCAACTTCCTGCAAGTTGTTTACCTGAACAAGGAGGATTAACAAAGTGAAACACTAGTAAGACCGAATTGAGTAGCGCAATGTTTATCATTAATTTCTAATTTTGCCTTGTTCTTAGACTTATCTCTGTCTTTCCATGGGTTTAAGATGTTTTGGGGGATATGCTTATAAAACAAAATAATTGCAGAAACTGATATATAAATTAATCCTTATCGAATGTTAATACATTACAACTCACAGGGGACATGACCTTAGGTAAGAGGTTGTGGAGGACACGAATTTGGGGAGAAGGTTAGTAGGTAGTAGGCGTAGTAGTACCCTTGCAGTTTTGTCCTTTTATTTTTGTTATTATCTGCTCTTTCTTGTACTTGATTACCGTATTAGTTTGCTATTTTTCTTCATAATGTTTATTCTAAAAGTAGTATTTTGCCTTGACTTCTTTACTTTCATCAATTTTGTTTGACATCGTTTATTGCACTTTCTTTTGGGCCGAGGGTCTTTCGGAAACAATATCTCTACCTTCCAAGGAAGGGGTAAGGTCTGCGTACACTCCACCCTCCCCCGACCCCACTCGTGGGATTACACTGGGCACATTGTTGTTGTTGTATCGAATGTTAATACATGTATTGCCGTTCTTGTTGATTAAGTCAGATTCTTAAGATAAACAATATGACCTCTGATTGGCATGCAGTCTTGGCTTTTTAGATCTGATAAGAAGGAATTAAGTAATATCCAAATGAACGACTAGCTGATTAGTCATTGATAGAGAAAGTTTCTATAATGTTTTCTTCATGAGAGTTGATATATATTTTGATTGGTTCATCGTGGACCATACACTCTTGCTCTTCTTGCTAACTGAATTGATTCCTGAACATGCTATCCATATCCAGTTTGACAGGATCTAATTTTTTGTCATCTCAGGATGAGATTGGTGCATTTTTCTTTGTGATGGCCAAAATATGAAGAAATGTTTTGTGTGCTACCACTTCTATTGTATTTAGATTGAGTGACCAATTAATATCGAGCTGTCTTGACATCATGTGGAATGATTTGTTTTGACCTATAAAATTGAGTTGTCTTGGCATCATGTTGAAAAGTTAATGTGAGCTGTTTTGGCAACATATGAAACCAACTGAAGTGCTCTTCTATTGGTCAGATGTAATTTGATTGTGAAGTTGTAATGGCTGGTATCATTGTGCTGTAGATTGTAAAATCATGGGTGAAACAGTTGACTCGCCAGAGAGGCTACTCTGATCAAATGGCGGAGGATGCAAATGCTATCATTTTCACTTTTGGTTCTTATCGGCTAGGAGTAAGTAACATTTCAGCACTTGACTATTTTCAGTATTTACGTAGCTAAAGAAATGCAAACGCATTTTGTGATTTATTCTGATAGTGTATTGAAGTTCTATATTTGTTATATTTATTAATCTGAATGCCCTATGGGGCCTCTATTTCGTTGTTGTTGGTCACAACCTCGTATGCGTATGCAGGTTCATGGGCCTGGAGCTGACATAGATACATTGTGTGTTGGTCCCTCTTATGTCAATCGTGATGTGAGTCCCTCCCATTTACTGGTCAAATTTTGCTTAGTCTGATGATTATTCATAATGATTGATGAAATTTGTTCTCCTTTTGTTTTCTCTGCAGGAAGATTTCTTTATCATTCTGCATAATATTTTGGCTGAAAAGGAAGAAGTTAGTGAACTTCAACCAGTTCCTGATGCTCATGTCCCAGTTATGAAATTCAAATTTCAAGGAATATCTGTTGATCTCCTTTACGCAAGCATCTCTCGTTTAGTTGTCCCTGAAGTAAGTTGGAACATTCCTCTTTTGGATTATGTCCTTTACTTAATAGGTTATACCTACGTTGAAAAACTGTAGAGTGTAAAGGTCTCTTCTCGTGTAACTAATTCATCTAGAATTAGTCATTTTAGTTTAATTTGATCAATGTGGATGTATAGCAGCTTCTTTCAGTCTTGTTTAAATGTGTACTTTGTCTGTCTTATTTCACGTCCTTCCAAACTTTAGAGGTGTTCATGTAGTAGTTGAATATTTATACATGAGAGTTGTGTGCTGAATTGCATTTGATTCGATCTTGTAATTCATATGTTAACAGGATTTAGATATCTCAGATCGTTCTGTACTCTACAATGTGGATGAACCAACTGTTCGAAGTCTCAATGGGTGCCGGGTTGCTGATCAAATACTGAAATTAGTTCCTAATACAGAGGTAAACATACTTTCCCCTTGTGTTATGGTGTCTATAAATGATAATTGAATTTTCATATTGATTTTCTCAAAATTATGCAGCACTTCCGCACAACTCTTAGATGTTTAAAGTTTTGGGCTAAAAGGCGCGGTGTTTATTCCAATGTGAGTTCTTATTCCCTCAGCATCCTCGCTGGTTTGTCTATAGTATTCATAAGCTGGTCATTTTGTGTGCATGATTTTTTTGCTTTCCCCTTCTGCACTCTTTTTTATTCAGGTTACCGGATTCCTTGGCGGTGTGAATTGGGCTATTTTGGTTGCTCGCATTTGCCAATTTTATCCTAATGCACTCCCAAGTATGTTTGTTTCTAGGTTCTTCCGAGTTTATACACAATGGCGTTGGCCAAATCCAGTGATGCTATACCCAATAGAAGAGGATGAACTTGGTTTTCTTGTTTGGGATCCTCGCAAGAATTCAAAAGACCGAACCCATCATATGCCAATTATCACTCCTGCTTACCCTTGCATGAACTCTAGCTACAATGTCTCGCCAAGTACTCTTCGAGTAATGATGGACCAATTTCAGTTTGGTAACAAGATTTGTGAGGTATAATGCAAAAATTCAGTGTTGTTTTCTTCCTTTTTCATTCTACTGACGCATTTTGATTGGTAGCTTGCTGTTTTCACTTGGTTCTGTCATCCAGGAGATAGAGTTGAATAAGGCACAGTGGGCCGCACTTTTTGAGCATTATCTTTTCTTTGAGGTCTACAAAAACTATCTGCAGGTTGACATTGTAGCAGCACATAATGATGATTTGCTAGCTTGGAAAGGCTGGGTGGAATCCCGGTTTCGACAATTAACACTAAAGGTGAGAATTGTAAGCACTAACGGGAAAAAAAAATACTAATTGGGCTTATTAGGGGAATCTCAGTGGTCAAGTTGGTTGGTTTTCTCAACTTTCACCTTGTCGGTGAGGGTTCGATTGCCGGTCTTGTAATCCCTTCCCATTTCCCCTTCCCCCTCTGCCCTATATATAATTCCCTTTGGCTCTAACAGAAAAGGAAAGAATTCTGGGAGGAAATCTATTTCAGTTGCGGTGATAATGGTATTTTGTTTTCTTTGGTTTTATTATATCAATGAAAATTGTAAGCACTAATAAGGGGGAAAAGAAAGAATTCTGAGGGGGAAAAATCTAATGCAGTTGTCCTGATTCTAACGCTGGAACTCATGCTTATTCTTTGATGCATTTCAGATAGAGCGGGACACGAACGGGATCTTGCAGTGCCATCCGTATCCTAATGACTTTGTAGACATATCTAAGCCATGCCCACATTGTGCTTTTTTTATGGGCTTGCAGAGGAAACAGGGTGTCAAAGTGCAAGAAGGACAACAGTTTGATATTCGTGGCACAGTCGATGAGTTTAAGCAAGACGTAAGCATGTACGCTTATTGGAGACCAGGCATGGATATCTATGTATCTCATGTTCGGAGGAAGCAAATTCCTCCATTTGTCTTTCCAGATGGGTATAAGAGACCACGACCATCTAGGAATACAAGTCATAGTACTCCTGAGAGAGTTGCTAAAGGCTGCATGTCTCCTGAAGAAAGGCATCCAAAGAGGAAGCAGGAAGCTGAAGCAGTTCATGTACATTCGATACCAGGGAAACGTGCTTCTATCAGTCCGCAGAGGATAGGATCTGTTTCTCCTCTAGGTGGTTCTTGTAGGTCTGATGGATCATCACAGATAATCATCTCTGATGAGTCACAGAGGGAGCTTGAGAGTTCTTGCCTAATGGATAGTTCCGATGATAAATCATTACATAGGCTATTGAGCAGCAGCAGAAACGATGCCTCTCTGAGTGAGGGTTCTATTCGTACGCCTGATAATTTAAATTATACAATGTCAAGGAGTTCCACTTTATATTTAGATAGTTCTAACACAAAATCCTTCCCAAGCAAGGAGGTGCTCAGTCCATGTGAAGACATATGCTCTAGAGATGTCCAGACTTTTCAAGTCTTGCAGAATGATGAGAAGGGGGAGTTTTTGGGATCACTTCATCAGGATAATGTTGGGCAGCTCAATGAACCATGCATTCAGACTGGTTGCACAGAAAGTCTCGAAAGGGTGCCTGTATCAGATTCCAACATTCAGAACCTCACTTGCCAGGTGAGTCTCTCTGTTTGCGTGTTTCGGCTCTTGAATTGTAACTGATGGCAGTGATTTATGGAAGTGTTGAAGATAGTGAGAGCTAAGAGTCCTTTCAGGGTGATATAAGCTTGGCCAATCGGATTTCACAACTAGGGGATGGATGTCTAAGTGGGAATGGAGTATTGGGTAATGGCTCGGCCGAGAAGTCACAGGTGGAGTGCAAAAATCTCATCCATTTTTACCAATTTCTCATCAAAGCTATACATCATATATGAGTTTACAATAATGTCTCTTCAAAGAAAAAGAGTTTCCATTATTACTGTTCAAATGCCAATTTCCAGTGTTCAATCTCATTTTCTTTTTGTTAGGGTTATTATGACTATTGAAGAGCTGGGAATATTATCACCAGCTGTGTATTAGAAAATTCATGAAGTTGGTTTCTTTTATTGTGAGCGTGTCAAGACTCACCCCCATCTTGAAAATACAAGAGCTGGGGAATGTCACGATTTTGGATTATGATTGGACAACACTTGACTCCTGGAAAATCAATGTTTTTCATTCCCTTTTACTTTTTTAAATATCATTTCTCTTTAATTTTGATTAGTTTACTCAGCAAGTCTCTGACCAATACATGGTGGTGTGTCCCGCTAGCTTTCTACTTCCCTAATTAGCTATGAACATGGGTTATGCATGTCTTACTAAGATTTCTTCTGTATCTGCCTTTATATTTGGTACTCAAAATGAAGAACTTACTCACTGTTTATCATTTTCCGTTTTCTAGCCAAACCATTCTCTTGCAAGGGAAATTGAACCCCAGGATGGGACAAGCTCAGAGGCTGTGCAGGAGGCTGCAATAAGGCATGTGTTTCTGAGGAACTGTGTCTGATGATTTGATAGGTTATGTTATCTTTATGCTTTCTTGCTTTGTTCCTGTCATGGTTTCTCTCTAGCAGGTTGAGTCTGGAATCAACAGCTTGAATTTGGGTGGACATTCCAAAGATTGACGTGTTTCGAAGCAAGCGTGCCTGCTTTAAAGATGGTTGTTGAGGTTTTTGGATTAGTCTCCAAGCTTACATTTTGAAGTGAGAAGAGGTTGCAGATTAAGGCGTGTGAATTTGTCTTCAAGCCCCCAATTTGAAGTTGGATGGAAGGAGTTTTGGAGATGAGAATCCGTGCCTATTTTAACACCCGTTCCCCCTCCCCCCTCAAATAGCCAAAGTTTTTTTTTTAAAAGATAAAAACAAAGAAAAAAGAAAAGGAGTTTGGCTGCAGTTGAAGAAGTTATACCAATGTGAGTGAGCGTTGAGAAGAGACCTTGATACACTCCTGGGTCTAATCTGCTTCATTTGTACAAGGAATCTCGTAGATGATGTGGAAAAAGAAAGCTGTATGTGCATGTTTTTAAAAAAAAGGGAAGTGTAAAACAGGGTAGTTGCTACTTTTTTCTTTCGAGGATCTATAAAAGACTGTTGCCTTATATAGTGATATAGTAAACCTTAGACTTCAAACATTGTTCTATTTTGTTTAGAATTTTAGTACTTGACTTGACTATAGTAAAGGATCTGATATATTTGTAGTTACTATCTTTGATTCATATCATATGCCCCCTTTAACAGGTGATGAGAAATTTTTCTTTGCAGAGTCCAGGCATTTTCTGGGGATAAGGTCTCTAAGTCTTTTTTCCTATCCAAATGGTACTCCCAGACCTTTCTCTCGATTTCCCAATGAATAATATCTAATAAAAGCATTTGTACAAATGCTATCCTACAAATTAAGGCTGGTCCCCTCAATTCGTTCTTTAATTTTTGCCATTGTATATTAAATCAGAATTCTGGATTTGAATCTCATCAGAGGCAAAAAAAGAAAAAAAATCATACGGCATAATTTCTATGAAATCTTGTATTGTCATTTTTTCCTTTTTGATTTTGGTGGGATTCGAACCCATAGAAAATTCATATATTTATCAGAAAAGAGTTAAAAATGCCTAAATGTCCTTCCACTCATGACTTATCTGATCATTTGTCACTCCTTTAAAAAATATCCTTAATATATTAAAAATATCATCCTTCCATCTTTTGGATCAGATTTGCTTGTAACGTTATTTTTGAGCTTAAAATTTCTCATTCATTAACGACACAATCATATGATATTTATGAAATTTTAATCAAATATGTGATATTTAAATAAATATTGCGCCTCATAAAATAAAGGGAAAAAGAAAAGAAATCTAGAGTAAGTTTCAATTTTAAAGTTATAGTATTATTCATGACTGGACAATCCAAATGCTAAAGGAAAAATTTCTATTCATAGATATATTACTCATGGATAGTCTAGTTGGTGCTCCTTTCTCTCTATGTTTCTTTTCATTGGAAGGAGTTTCTTATCCTACGCTTAAGATAAAATTATGAGAAAACATTAAATAAGCGAAGAACAAATAACACACATATTTATAGTGTCGACAATGAATTGGGCTCTACAACTCAACACATGGTGAAATTCACCTTCTTTTCTTAAATGACTGTCAGTTTCCCTCTTGTTGTTACCATTCTATATTTACTGTTTCCTTGTCAAAATAAATAGGAGAATATTTCGTAACGTTTTCTTTTTAGAAATATTCGCACATGAACTGAAATTGCGTCAAGAATAGTAACAAAATTGTTAAGAGTCTCACATCAGATATGAAATTGGAGCATAAACTTCTTATATAGATTTGAACAATCCTCACCATACAAGCTAGCTTTTGGGGGTTGAGTTAGGCCCAAGATCAATTCTTTACAAAAACATTAATATAATTTTAACTTTTCTGGTTTAAACCATCTATGAAAAAAGAAAAAAACGAACTCCCACTTAGGGTTGTTATCGGTCCAGAAGGGACCGACTACAACAAGCTCGCGACTCTAATAGAAAGAAAGGGTAAGCTCTCTGCTCTATTTGCTTGCAATGCTATGCCTATACACCCGAGAACCATCTGAATACCTGGACTGATACTCGGACCGAAAAATTAACGGTCCGGATACGAGTACCAGACATAAAGATCCGGACCGATAAGGATCCGGTCCGGCAACCCGATCTAATTACCCGATAACTTATATGTTATCAGTCCCGGTCCGATATTCGATAACTATCTTATCAATCCTTGAAATATTGTTATTATATATTGTTTTAAGTTTGTTAATATGTATTATGTAAAGCAGTAAAGACAGTAAAACAAAGATTTTTAAGTAAAGCAGAGATTTTAATATTTCGAATCGGTTTCGGAACGAAAACAATATTCAGAACCGGATCGAAACCTTATCGGACCGGTAACCTTATCGGTCCGGTCCGGTCCCAGATCTCTTTTCAGGACCAAATCCGATGTCGGTCCGATTCCAGTATGTCGATACCCGGACCGGACCGATAACAACCCTACTCCCACTAATGAAATATACTTTATATCAAGATTTACTATTTAAAATTGGTGCAAATGCAAAATTATTAAGCAAGATATTATATTATTAGAAAAAGAGAAAGAAAAAAGAAAAAAAATTGTTCAAAGTCAATACCTACTCCATAAGCTATGTTATACACACATTTCTTATGATATGATGAGTCCCTACATATTAGGCGGAGCTAAAGCTTTATTCCATACAACTCAACAAAATTGACTTAAATTTTATATTTGTGTTTAAAATACATTTTATATTTAAATATATATCAAAAAACCTCATTTGCTTCACTTAATGCTAAAATTTGAGCCATTGGTTATGCAGAAACAAAATTATTAAGAAACAATCCATAGAAATATAAAATAAAATAAAATAAACAACCATCGGTGTGCAAAATAAAAGTTAAGTATTTAAGTTGTATACCTTGATTACCAATTTAATATGTCATAACAAATTATTTCTCAATTTAATTGCACGAGGGAGCAAGCAAGAGATTAAAATAAGACTTGTTGGATCTCTCTCACACCAATGAAAAATTATGTGTTGCTATTGATACCAATTCAATTATCATATTAGACTTATTATGAAGAATACATGTTATAATATATAAATTTAGCATGTGGTGTGAAGCTTTAAATTAATTAATTGTTGGAATCCAACACCGCCAATTAACGCAACCACTAGTGCGAGAAGGTGATGTTGGTGACTTCCATTTTAGTGTTTCTCAAGACTGATTTACTCTAACAGAATATGAGATGGCTACCGTGATAGAGAGACATGTTTGTTCATAAGCCTTAGCTTCATTAATGGAGAAGAAAGGTTACAAAACAATGAAGCTCTCAGAGAAGAAGAAAAGAAGTGAAGAAGACGAGATGGCTTCTTGAGGAAGATTGAAACCTCTCGAATGTTCTGTGTCCCTTAGAGGACAAATCGATGCCCTAAGTAATAGGCAATGACCACTCGTTTACTTGGGCTGGCCTTTAATGGGCTGGCCTTTATATTTGGGCCAGACCTATTAAAGGTCAGTGAATGTAATACATACACAGTATACACATATTATACATGGGCCCTTTTTCCTTCTTAGTTTTAACAGCCTCCCTCAAGCTGGATGCTCGAATATATCTAGCAAGCCTAGCTTGGAACAAAGATGTAAATGTTGTAATCTTGTTAACCCTTTTGTAAGTACATTTGTCACGCTCAGTAGTGTGTATATACTGTTTGAATTATCCTCGTCGAATCTTCTCTAATAAAGTGAAGATCAATCTCGATATGTTTAGTCCTTTCATGGAAAAGCGATTGGTGCCATTTGTATGGTGACTTCTTTGTCGATGTACGATTCTGATTGCTGATGTTCACACAATGTCCTTGAGAACCCGAAGCCGTGTAATTTCAAAGTTTGTGTTGGCGAGGCTTCATACTCTGTACTGCGAGAAATTGTGCTCTGTTTCTTTGATTTCCAGGAAATGAGAGTGTCTCCAAACTTGATAATATAACCTGTAATAGACTTTCTTGTATGTGGGCATGAAGCCCAATCTGCATCACAAAAACTAGTTAAAGTTTCTTGGTTATTACTAGATAATAGCAGTCCTTGTCCTGGTTTACCTTTCACATATCTTACTATTCTGAGTGCAGCATCATAGTGTGATTTCTTTGGATTTTGCAGGAATTGGCTAAGTGTTTGCACACTATAGGCAATATCTGGTCTAGTAAGGGTAAGATATAACAACTTACCAATTATCCTTTGATAAGAACTGATATCTTTTACTGAATCATCAAGCGATGTGAGTTTCCTGTATCTAAACTCTGCTTCCCCACATACTCATCATACTCTTTTGTGGTAAGTTTCACATTAGCATCAATGGGTGTATTACTAGGTTTGGCAGCAGCAAGGCCCAGTTCAGAAATAAGTTCTAAGGCATATTTCCTTTGATGCATAACAATCCCCTTGATGGATCTAGCAAATTCTATTCCCAGAAAGTACCTTAGTTCTCCCAGGTCCTTCATTTTGAAAGTATTATGAAGAGACTGCTTAGTCTCCTTTATGAGACTTATATTGTTCCCTGTAATTAACATGTCATCCACATAGATAAGAATGATAATTATATCCTGCTCACCTTGTTTAATAAACAGTGAATGATCAAATTCAGACTGCCTAAAATTCATCTGAAACAGAGCCTCTGTAAGCTTGAAATTCCACTGTCTTGGAGCTTGTTTGAGCCCATACAGAGATTTACTAAGTCTACATACAAGATTCCTGCCTCCCTGGCTACTGAAGCCTTGGGGCAAAGACATGTAAATTTCATCAAAGAGATCTCCTTGAAGGAAGGCATTATACACATTCATTTGATGGATATGCCATCTTCTGGAGGCAGCAATAGACAGAATAGTTCTGATAGTAACCATTTTAACAACAGGAGAGAATGTTTCTTGATAATCAATGCCTTCTTGTTGACTATAACCTTTTGCTACAAGTCTAGCTTTCAGTCTTTCTAATTCTCATGTGTCCTTATATTTGATCTTGTAGATCCATTTACAGCCTATAGGTTTTTTTCCTTTTGGCAATGTAACAATTTCCCAAGTATGATTTTCTTGTAGTGCATCTATTTCAGCTTTCATAGCATCTACCCACCTAGGGTCTTTAGAGGCTTCCAAGTAACCTTTTGGTTCAACCAGTTCTGACACAGAGGTTAAAAAAACTTGATATGTAGGTTTCAAGTTATCATAGGAAATATACTTACTAATAGGGTAGAGTACACTGTTGGCATTGGTGGTCACAAAATCTTTGAGCCATATAGGAGGTTGTTTGTGTCTGCTGGATTTCCTGATAGAGTGATCAGTAATATTTAAAATAGGGCTGCTCAGAGACTATACTGTATCAGTGTTCTCTTCTACTGAGTTATTATGAGATGAAATGGTATCCTCAGCAGATTCTGTGTTAGTGGTATCAACACACCTCCTTTCTGTAGTGTCATTGTTCTTCTGAAGATTTTCTTGGGATATATTTTGATTTTCATTGTTATCAAGCAAGTTCTGGAAGACAGGGTTCTCAGAAGTATTTTCTTTAAAAGGATACTCTGTTTCTCTAAAGGTGACATCTCTACTAACCACAAGAGACATGGATTCCAGATCATACAGTATATACCCCTTTTGTGTGTCAGAATAACCCATGAGAGCACACCTTTTGACCTTGGACTGTAACTTGTCAGTAATAGTTAAGTTATTAGCAAAGCACAGACAACCAATGGTTCTTAGATGACTTATGGAAGGTTTTTTGTGATAGAGGCCCTCATAGGGTGTAATATGAGTGACTGAGGAAGGTAGTCTATTGATTAAGTATCTGAAGCTGCACATAAGCCCCAAAATTTTAAAGGAATATTGGCTGCATTCTTATTGCCACTAGTTATTTCTAATATATGTCTATGTTTTCTTTCTGCAACACCATTACATTTGTGGGGTGTACCTGTGCCTTCTTTGGTGAATAATCCCTAAGTTTTGAAAGAGACTTTGACAAGTATCATTGACAAATTCAGTCCCATTATCAGTTCTGATAATTTTGACATTTTGGTTAAACTGAGTAGAAATGTATTTAAGAAAGTCTTTAATAACAACACAAACCTCAGATTTAAGTCTGAGTAGATATATCCAGGTCATTCTGGTGTGGTCATCTACAATAGTGAGAAAACATTTCTTCCCATTATAAGTATCAGTCTTATAAGGACCTCATAAGTCCATGTGGATAATGTCAAAGGCATTATTACTATAAGTAGTGCTATTAGTAAAGGGTAATCTATTACATTTTGCACTGAGGCACACATTCTGATTTTGGTTGCCTCGTGACTTTGTCATTACTAGCGTTGATCGGTTCGAGTACGCTTCGGAGGTGTGGCCCACCTTACGTACGCAGAATAATATCTTTTCCTGTCATGATAATCTTTGGCTTAGTAGCTTGCACATTTAGGACAGTATTTATTGAGTCATGTGCATGATTAGTTAACACATACAACCCATCCTGGAGTCTACCAATCTCCTTCACCTTCCCACTGTAGAGATTCTGAAATATACAGAAGTCATGGTAGAAGATAGCTGTACATTTCAGCTCCTTTGTTAGTTGAGAAACAGAAAGTAGATTATACTTGAATTGAGGTAAAAAGAAAACATTTTCCAATGAACTCCTGTTTGGGAGTGTACTGACACCAATGTGAGTGACTTGGGCAGATTGGCCATTGGGTAAGAATACCTTCTTTGAAGTGATAGACTCATCATTACCAGTAATTTTATCTAGCATACTTAGATCAGATACCATATGATTTGTAGCACCTGTATCTATTATCCAATTTTTGTTAGTATTGAACACATGCAGGGCTTTGAGTTTAGATATACCGCCACATTTGCGAGTTTTGACTACCGAGAGTTCGACATGCTCGCATGCGTGTATGGTTGTTGTTCAGCAGTTTCACTATCTGCTCATACTGTGTTTTGGAGAGCTTTGGTGCTCCCTCAACTTCCCAGCTAGTTTTAGATTCTTCTGAGGAGGATTCAGATCCTCTGTTGTGGGCATTATGAGCAGCATATTCTTTCCTTTTTGACTTGAAACCAGGAGGATATCCAACTAGTCTATAGCAGGATTCCTTTGTGTGGCCTCTCATCTTACATTCTTCACAAACAAGATTATTCATTTTTGACTTCTGGTTTCCAGTCTTAGAGTACATAGCAGTGGTGGTAGGACCAGCTCCAAGAATCCCTACAGTCTTGGCAGATATCCCCTTTTGATTTTCATCACTTACAATCATAGAGTAAGCTTTATTGACTGTTGGAAGAGGTGACATAAGGAGAATGACTCCTAGCTTGCATGTAGCTTTCATTTAAGCCCATAAGAAACTGATACAGTTTCTGTAAGTAGTTTGTAAAGTCCCTAGATGTAGGACACCCACAATTAGGTGGTGGCACAATGGATTGATATTCTACCCAGAGATTTTTAAGTCTAGTGTAGTAATCTGCCACACTAGTGGTCCCTTGTGAAAGTGTAGCAATTTCCCTATGCAAGTCATAAGTCCTAGATTCATCAATTTTGTCAAATCTTTTTTTTAAGTCTTCCCATATCTCATATGATGTTTCTGCATACAGTACGCCACATAATAAACTACTAGAAACAACATTCATTAGCCATGCCTGTACGACAGCATTGACTCTGTCCCACTGTTCCCACCATTCCATCTCATATTGGTTTTTAGTACAGTTTCCATTTACAAACCCTAGTTTATTTCTTCCAAGAAGATCAATCCTTATTGACTTGCTCCAGACTGTATAGTTTTCAGAGCCAAGCAACTGAAAAGATATTAAAGAGGCTCCACTAACATCCGAGGCTTGTAAGAACAGAGGATGGTTGTGGTCAAGAATAGTGGACTTTGAGGTACTAGCCACAGATTTTCTAGGGATAGTTACTCCATCTTCGGAGGAACTACTCTCAATAGGTGGATCTGTTACCATCGTTACAGGACAACACTAATTTCAACAGTTATTAGAATATAGGAAAGACTTGATGAAGCATGCGATCGGTAGACCGGTAGATAATAATCGATGAAGCGAGCAGATTTCAAAGTACCATAGATACCTCAGATCTACCAACTCAGAGGTTGATGATTTACTCAGATCTTGACGCATGCACAGACGATAGATCGATGAACTCAAATCTTGTCGGTTTACTCAGATCTTGGCCTTGCGCGATCGGCGGGAATAGCCCGCTTTGATACCATGTTGGAATCCAACACCGCCAATTAACGCAACCACTAGTGCGAGAAGGTGATGTTGGTGACTTCCATTTTAGTGTTTCTCAAGACTGATTTACTCTAACAGAATATGAGATGGCTACCGTGATAGAGAGACAGGTTTGTTCATAAGCCTTAGCTTCATTAATGGAGAAGAAAGGTTACAAAACAATGAAGCTGTCAGAGAAGAAGAAAAGAAGTGAAGAAGACGAGATGGCTTCTTGAGGAAGATTGAAACCTCTCGAATGTTCTGTGTCCCTTAGAGGACAAATCGATGCCCTAAGTAATAGACAGCAGCCACTCGTTTACTTGGGCTGGCCTTTAATGGGCTGGCCTTTATATTTGGGCCAGACCTATTAAAGGTCAGTGAATGTAATACATACACAGTATACACATATTATACATGGGCCCTTTTTCCTTCTTAATTTTAACATTAATAGTGCACAAAATTTAAACTCTCTTAACTAATCGTATGTAATACTTAGTTTTTATAAGCTCAAGATACACTATATTACAATTGTACGTGACAAAATTTGTGTGTCAAAAGAGTCCTTGCTTCGTTTGTGATCTTTAATTTTAAGAACTTTGTGTTATATTACTTTGTATCGTGGAGTAAATTTTACTAATTAATAAATAGTACTATTCTCTTTGTCTCAATTCATGTGATATCATTTCCTTTTTTGTCTGTCTAAAAAAGAATTTTCTATATTTTTAAATAATTTAACTTTATGAGATGGTTTACATCTGTGGGCGGTAATGTGTAAAACGGGAAAATAACAACAATTATTTGTTAGAAATTTGGAAATGATCAAATATGAGGGCTTGCTGAGTCGATCAAATTCTTGATCTATCCTTAAGATAATGTTGCCCCGTATATCCTTTCAACGGTTATAATGACAACTTATCTCCCAAGATAAACCAACAATCAAAATTCCCAGTGTTTGCTTTGATTTTTGAGTGTTTGTGATTGCAAGAGAGTAAGACAATTTCAGAGAATTGTTGAGTGTAAGATGTCAAAATGTGTTTTGCAAATGAGCCAAAGACCTCATTTTATAGTGTTGAGAAGAAGACCCTTCAACTAGCCAATTTATGACTTTGAATGACCAAGTAATGGTCATTAGTATGGAGTTACAATTCAGCCAAGTAATGACTGAATTCAAGAGCAAAATAATGAGGAGTTAATCCTCTAAAGTCACTCAACGCGTCGGTTTTATTCTTTTCAACGGAAATTTGATCACGCGCGTGCGAGGAGGCGTGGACGAAACTTCATGGACTTGGCGTCACGGTCTGCGTGAAAGCGCGCGGCGCTCTTCACGGTCACTTGCGCGCGGCCCGAGTAATTTCATCTTTTAACACATTGTACATTTCTTCATTCATTTACCAACGTGAAACCAACGTCATTTTGCCAATAACCGTCTATTACCTTACGTCTCAAACAATTCGTATACGTACCAATATCTCTTCCATTTAAGAAAATTATTATCATTGACATTGTATGTACACGTGTGTGGAAATAACGTTTCCGATGTGTGGGACCCCTAATTATTCGATTCGTAGTTAAATAGGATTAATATATTTCACGTTTAATAAATATTTTCAACAACATCAACACATTTATATTAGACTTCTTTTGGACCACATATTTCAAAAAAAATTATTTCGTCAAATCAAATAGTGTCACATAAATTGAGTCGGAGGGATTATCTTTTACCCAATCAACTTATACTTTTGACATAGATGTAGTCAAAGTATCTATGTTAGGTTGACCGAATTCAGTGCGATTCAAGTTCAACCACACCCACACCCACACCCACACCCACACCCACATCCTGTCGAATTTCACAACTTCTTTTTCATAAACAGGTAAAAAGACTAACCCTTTGAATTATTTGTCCATTGAGAAAAAATAAGTAGTTAGCAGCCCACAAGAATGAATGAATGCTGCAAAACCATAGGCTAGCTAAGTAAAATATGTGTTTAATTTATTTTTCCAAGGCTAGGGAAGATAAAGGGTTTAGTTTGATTTTCTCAAATATTTTGAGTCCTATTCTAATTCGTAAAAGTGGACCTTTAATTGGGATAAGTTATAGTAAATTATGGCTAATATTACTTAATAAAAAATGAAAAAGGGGCACTAAAATTTTTCATTTTTCGAAAGACACTGTGCGGTAGCATACATCGCACGGGTCCAAAGACGGGGTTGAGGTTAGTAGATAAGAAGGGAAAAAGCATTTTATAAGCCTTCATAATTGCATCTTCCATTCACTTTGCCACTTGATAATTTTTTTTCTTTTGGTTTGGTGAAAAGAAGTGAGATGATCATTGTAGATAATTTGAAACCATCACTCTATTGGTAAATATCCACCTGATATTTACATCAAGATAATTTCACGACATATGGTTGCACTTAAATCTTTAACACTTAAAATATAGTTAATAAACAATATGTATTCTCACCTAATTAAATTAATTAACTATAATAACTATACATGATTTGGTGTAAATCATTGTTTTCAAAAGAGTTTTCGAGGCGAGCCTCGGGGCCAGTGGCGGATACAGGAGACAAAATTTGGTGGTGCAATTTTTTTTTTAAATTTTTTATGCCTAGAAGATTTTTTATTTTTTATTTTTTATGCCTAGAAGGCAAATTTTTTTAAAAAATCTGGTGGTGCAACTGCACCACCATGTTGCTAATGGATCCGCCAGTGCTCGGGGCGGAGCGTACCAAAAACACTCCGGGACGCAAATGAAAGACGTGGATTCATAGGGCGTACGCCTTAGAATTTGGGACATAAGCCTCAGGCGTAAACGCGTGCGCCCGGGCGTAAAGGTGTATGTATCAGACGTTAATTTTTTTTTTATTGTTTTAAAAGTATTCTTGCTATATATTATGATTTTTATTATTGGTGTAATGATATTTATACTTTATATTATCATGTTTTCATTTTATAATAATTTTTTCTAAAATATATAAATAAATAAAGCAACTCTCAGCTAATTGATCAGCAATGCAAACAAAATGTAGAGAAATAAGAGCATGATGTAAGCAATCTCGTACATAATGACAATCAATCTCGATATGTTTTGTGCGCTCATGAAACACATGGTTCTTTGCTATGTGCAAAACAACTTGGCTATCACAAAATATGGGAACATGATAAGTTATAGGCAGATCAAGATCTCCAAGTAAACGAATTAACCATGAAATAATAGTTATCCCGTCTGTCTCTGGGGTTCCATCCTGTTTTATTGACAGTGGAAATATGGTTTTCCTCCTGATCATTGGTGGTGATGACTCCAACGATATTTCTGGAGGTAGATTCTTTGTCGGATGAGATTTTCATTTTATCCCGGAATTGAGATAAAAGATTCTCAAGATCAGTTTTGTTATTGGACAGGTTAATCCCATCCATGGATGGAGGCGGCTGGATATTAGCGCGGATCTCTAGAGGTTTGGGAGGTTGTTGGCAAACAGCAGTCCTCTTTTCCTCGATAAGACTATGGAGTCTACTGACTTTATTTTGCAACAAAGTCATCTGTTCAAAAAGAATCTTGAGGCTAATGTTGGTGTGGTTGTTTTGTTTGAATAGATCATTCAAATGGTCAACCTGTAACCCCCAAGTAGGAGTACCTTGTATCAGCTTCATGTAGGGCTGAGCCCTAAGATCCTTTCCACTATCATCCCTTTTTAAATGGAATGGTTCATCCGGAGGATATATGCTCCTAAGGACCTTCTTAGTGTCTAAATGCCATTGCCTTTCAATAACATTAATATTGAGTAAAGCATAATCACTAACAAACCAATTAACAAAATGTTTAAAAGTTTGTTTTTCTTGCAAATCATCGTAAAATTGTTTACCTATAGACTTGCGCTCATTAGGAGTAAATAATTCAAGAAACCAATTTCGAAAAGGAGCATAGTCCGTATTATTCCAAAATTCTTTAGAAATGATCTTCCTTAAATCAGAACCTGGCCCATAATCCAGTCTGCATGCCATACGGATTCTATCGAGATCACTATCTATCATCGAAATAATTATACTCAGTATTACTGTTTTCGGTTGAGGCTTCAACAGGAATCTGATTCTCAACCTTGATTTTGTCAACCTTCTCCTCCCTAGAGATTTCTGAGGGAGTGGTGATTTTATAGAACCTTTCATCTACCTGAGAGGTAGAAGCTCTAGCGGTAGACGTCTCAGGTCTGTCATCCAAAGGAGACAGGAAATAATGGGAAGATAAGGAGTTACCTAATCTAGGTGGGTCCTTACTAAACTGGAGGCGGATATTGCCATCAGTAGTTTGGATTACTTGCGCAATCCGAGAATCTATCCTTGTTTCAGCAGGGATAGCTTTCTCGATTAGCCAATCTTCAGGATAATCTATTTCATCCCAGCTTATAGGTCTCCTAGTAGTAATCTTGGACCTTTTGGCTAAATTAGTCTCGATCAAGACAGTTTGTCTATTTCTTTTATCATCCATCATCCTACAATTAGGATTCATGGTGTCTAAAACACGGAAATAAACACGATAACAGATACACATAACTTCTGTTTCAGGCATGTAATTATACCCATTAGCTTTCACATATAAAGTTAAAGCATGCAATATATTTGGATCAGACAAAGATAAAGTTAGATTTGGTCTGACATTAAAATATACTGGGCCATAGGCTAAACTTGACTGCATGGCACTCATAAGAGATTGTTTCCAGTTGAGGTTTCTGGCATCTCTTAGAACAGTCATAAAGCTTTCAGGCAAGCCTTCTAAGGTTAAAGGTTTAAAGGCAATTTGCACTAAACCTATATGCAGAAATTTGTAATGCAATTTTTGATATCTTTCGATATCATCGTCAGAAAATAACTGAATAGTTTTTTCTTGATTATCCATTTGGACCGATTCTTCAATAGTCTTAATAATATGACGATTACGAAGATTTTCAAACATGCCAAAATTATAAATTTCTTTTGTGGCTACAAATGGAATAGTCCATTTGTTAAGAGCATCAAGCTGCTGTGGAAGTTCATATTCTTCCTTTCTAGCGTTCTTAATGGTATGCTTATAATTCTTAAAAATATTCATCAATAGATGAATACTGTCTAAGGATACTCTTAAATAGTATGGCTCTGATACCACAAAAAGACCTGATACATAGGTCTGTAAGGATCTTATTGTAATAAGAATAAGGAGGAAACCAGTAACAGGACTTTCTACCCATAAGTTCTACCAGATTATACCAGTACGTTAGTTATACTTAGACCAATACAAAAAACGGCCCGATTGAACGCCTATCGCCTACGCCTAACAACGGCTTAACGGCATGTCGGCAGATGAGGGCACTCTGTACGGCAAGGCGTATAACCTACCCAGGTATAATCATAATAGAATCTACAGTGATATGAACTGTTAGATCTGGATTTACTATCTTCCTTACAAATTCATATTATTTCAGAGCATCCCAGACAGTATATAGTTTTAGCCTATCATTAGGCTTTGAATAATTAAAAGTAAATAATAATTAATCTAAGGGAAGGGAGGTATACCGAACTTGTAGCCAAGAGAGATATCGAGCAAACTCCAATATTATTATTCAGAGGAAATATTACAAGTGCTCTATTTTTCTGATACCTTTTCTAAATGAATGAGGACCTCCTTTTATAGACTAAGGCGGACTTCAAAACATTTTACAATTCAAAATAAAAGACAAGGGGCATCTTAATAATTACAAAATGCCAAAGAACATTGCGGAAAGTAAAATACAACAGTAAAAAGTAGATTACTTTAAAAAAGAAGATTGCGACATGGGCATCTTCTGAAAAAGCAAAAATTAAAATCTAATTATTATAGGGACGGCCGAATATGACCGTGGGGTCCAGATGTGACCTCTTCTGTCTTCTTTTACCCATTATTGATGATAATGGGGTCCTCTAATCTGTCATCTTTTCTTTTCCTCGTGAAGCCTTATCTTCTTGTCGGGCTTTGGCCTCTTACCTTTAGCTTTGTGATTCAATCAATCCATCGAACAAGTCCTTGGTGGATGGCTGGTAGGAATAGTCTTCCAGCGGCTGTGAGTCTTGGAATAGACTGTCGTCTTGGGCTTCTCTCATGGATGCCGTCGATGTCTCTGAATAGGGACTCTCATCGATTTTTGTGGCAAAATTCTTCACGAAATCTGCCTTGATTTTTTCAAGATAGGCAGTCATTACCTCTTCCTCTGAAACATGAGGGTCTCTTAACCTAATATCATTTTTGAATTTTGAAAAGAATGAGGAATTGTCCTCTTTTTTTATATGAGAAATGGTTCTCAAATTTTTCAATAAAGAAGAACAATTTTCTTCTATTTCCCAGCCATAGGTTTGGGATGGTTTTTCTGGATCTTTGTCTAATAATTTAGACCAGAACTTGCAAAGAAATTTTCTTTTGAGACATAATATGCCCTGCGAATTCCTCCCTGCCTTGAATCCATTTCGGATCCATGGGGTTAGGTCTGCATAAAGAACATCATTGATCTTGATCCTCGACATAGTCGGAAGGGTTCTGAGTGATACATGGGGACAACTGTATCCATTCCTTATAATAATTTATGTAAGGAACTGGCAGTATCTGAATTTCAGGACCAATAATATTCCACCATGGAAATATCCATCCTGGCAGTAATTTACCATTCTGGCTGTTCTTAAAGATTTCTGGATTTAATTTAACCCACCATGTATGGCCATGCTTTTTGTTTTCGTAATAAAAAACATGGGTGAATGCATCAATATAGTCATAATAATTAAATGCAAACTTAATATCTGTCCTTGGAATAATAAGTTCCTTTGACCTGAACGGGCTAATTCCCCATTCATAGGGAGAAATAATTTTCTTTAGATAGAACTTGGAATAGCTCTTTTCTACTCCTGGTTTATGATCAGGGTATGAAGTAATATCGGCAGTGGATGTTGCCGTTAGGATATATTCATAATACATCCTGTTTTTCCCTTCCTTGTAGGGATGGTAGAAATTTTCTACATACCGATTCATTAGAATCCACGGGTCATTTAGGTAGTTTTTATCTTCATGTCCTAGTAGGAGAATAGTCTCCTCATGTGGTCTGACCAAATATTGATTTCGGTCTTCACCATCAGTATGAGTTTACGGGCATATGAGCCACTGTTATTTGGAAGAACTATCGTCACCGCTTTTGCCTTTAAAGGAATAGTCCTTGGGTGCATTCTTCCTCTGCGCGACACGAGCCTCGGCCGCCTCTTCCACATGGGGTGTTGTCCATTCGGGCGATCCTGTAAAAATTCACGAGTAAGAAAGTCAGGAAGTGAATTATTTTCACCTTTAATATATTGGATTTCAAAATTAAATGGGGCCAAATGTGCCTGCCATCTTGCAAACATCTGTTTAGATACATCATGTTTAAAATCCTTTTGGAACATGAACTTGGCTGCATTGCAGTCTGTTCTAATTAAGAACTCAGTGTTGTAGAGGTCATCTTGGAATTTCAAGACACATTTTACTATAGCAAGAATTTCTTTAGCTATAGTAGCATAATTCTTCTGACTATTAGTCCATTTTCCGGAATTATATCTAACCAGATATTCCTGTTTGGTATGGGGATTTATTTGTTTTAGGATTCCTCATACCCGATATCGTAAGCATCTGTTTGATAATTTTCCCCAATTTGGGTTGGCAAGCATTAGGCATGGCAGAGCTTGTACTTTGATTTTTATTTTCTTAACTGCTTCAGTATGGACATTGGTCCAAGGACTAGCAGATTTTTTCAGTCTGTCATATAAAACAGCTGCATCAATAGAAAGGTTTTTGTAATAGGGAGCAATATAATTAAGGCTTCCCAAAAATCTCTGTAGTTGAGTTCTATCGAGAATCTCATCAGGAAATTTAGAAGCAAATTCAATATACGTAAATAGGAATAATATTTCCCTTCTCGATGTTATGACCTAAAAACCTGATTTTGGTTTGAAAAATATTCATTTTTGTTTTAGAAATGACTAGGCCATCGGAAATAATAATTTTTTTAAAAATTTCAAGATGCTTAATATGATCTTGGATTGTTTTAGAATAGACTAATATGTCATCAATGTAAACAATGATAAAGCTACTGAAAGGGGTAAAAATATCATTCATGATATGCTGGAATTCAGATGGAGCATTCTTTAATCCGAATGGCATAACATTCCATTCGTAATGACCGAATGGGACTGTGAATGCAGTTTTGTACCTGTCAGGTTCATCAACCTGTATCTGCCAAAATCCTGATTTTAAATCAAATTTTGAGAATACATTAGATTGGTATAACCTATCTAATAAGTCTTTCTTGTTGGGGATTGGGTATCTAATCCATTTAAGAACCTTATTTAAAGGTTTGTAATTGATAACCAACCTTGGAACTCCTCGTTCCTGCTCAGCATGTTTACTAACATAGAACGCAGTGCAACTCCATGGGGAGCTTGAGGGTCGAATCAACTTCTTTAAAGAAGCTATTTCTTGTTTGCAAACTTCCAGATATTCCATATTCATCTGGCAAGGTCTTGCTTTTGTGGGAATATCATTTTCCCGAAAGTCTTCTTCATAGGGAAGTCCAACAATGTGTTTTTTCCTGTTCCAGAATGCTGTTGGTAGATCACTGCAAACAGATGAGGAAAGATCGTGTTCTATGATTTTGATCTTATCCTGTAATTTAGGATTAGTAAGCTGGTTACTAATTTTGTAAACCATCAGTTCCTGCTGTAGATAATCCAAATGTTGTTTCTTATTTTGGATTATATTGACAAAGCTTATTGTCTTCTGGGATGTAATCCAGGGAAAAGTTATAGGTTTTCCTTCAAAGGTACCTGTAAGGCCCTTTTCATCAGTATTGGTGATGGGCATCAGCCCATTAATAAAGGGAATGCCTAAGATGATATCATTGGATAGGTTCTTGACAAGTATGAAGGTTTGTTCAATACAAGTCTTGTTCTGGCAAATGAATGCACTAGGTAGCTTATAGGAAACGTCAAAATTGCTTCCATCGGCACCTGAAACTTTACGGGTAGTTTTGGTAAAGTATCTGGTAGGGATTAATCCTTCCCTGATGCAATTAAGATCTGCCCCAGAGTCAATTAATGTTGGGACATTTTTGAGGATGGCATTGCCATGGATTAGTAGATTTATCTCAGTAATCCACCTTTGTCGCATAACTAGAGTACCTATGAAATCATCAGGTAGGCTGGAAGTGCTAGGTTGGCTAGTGGTAGGGGTATGTCCTACTTTCTCGGAGATATCCGGGGTTTTCTCAGAATATGATATGGTTTCTAAGAGGGTAACTCGGTTTTCTAGGCCGTTATATTTGCTATGCATTTGAGTTATCTCTCTTCTAAGATTCATAATCTCTTCTTTTAATTCCTGGGTTGTAATAGGATCCTTGGAGTTCCTTTTCTTCTGCAACTCAGTTAGTAGTTCCGAGAAATTATACGGAGGATCAATACGAGTTTTGATCTTGATAGGAGTCTTGTCCTTTTCTTGTGCTTTGAGTAATGCGTCAATGATCTTTGCTTTATGAGCTTCGTCTGGGAAGTCTTTAAGAAGATCATTAATTTCTTCTCCATTGATGACGCTTACGTTAAAACTGGAGAACTGGGCTTGGAGTTTATAAAACTCATCATCAGTGTCATCAGTATCTCTGATGGCCTGGCATCTATCCTTGGTACAACAGGAGGCATCTTCCTCCGAGGAAGATGAATAAGGGTCATCTGAGTCTGTACCTATGGTAACATCGGAGTCGTCAGAATCAACCATGATTTTCTTTAAAGCATTTTTAATGCTTTCATCAATATCAAGATTATTAATCTTATTGATCTTCTTCTTTTTACACCGATTGGCGTAATGACCTTTTTCACCGCATGCAAAGCACGTAGGATCCTTCTTAGGTCTTTTGTTATCCCTCTTCCTGGTAGCACTATGGACTCTTCTCTTTGCTGCTTTCTTTTTGTAAGAGTCAGTTTGGAATCTGGAATAATCCTTGTATGGTTTGAAGGGTTTGGCTCCGGCCTTCTTTTTCTTCGGTTTTTGCGAAGAACTTGGTCCGTCCATGGCGAACTGTTGACAGAATTCTCCAAGTTGGGCTTTTTCTGTCAAATTCTGCTTCTTTAACTGTCTCTGCAATTTAAGGTCATTGCAAAGGTTTAAACCTTCATCTGTACGCGTCCTATGAAATGTCCGTAGGAGTAATCATCCCATTGGATTTGTGAACTATCATTAATCTTGAGAGTTCTTTTGACTCTTTCAGCGAAGAGTGATGGAAGACCATCAATAAATCTAGCCTTCCAGAAACTACTACTGGCTTCGGGGAGATTATAAACCCTGCTGAGGAAAACATCTTTGTACCATCTAAAAGAGGTAAGGGTCGGACAACTGTGATTTTGGAGCAGTGTCCTGATGTTATCATAATTGGTAGAATAATTACCAGTGAATTGATCTAAAATGGTTAGAACAAGAGTATAAACCGCATTGGATTTTTGTTCAGTCCCTTCTTGTTTGACTGAATTAGTAATTGATGCCTTTTGCTCAATATTGAGATAATTGTCCCACCAAGCTTTGAGCTGACCAGTGAATCCGACAACGATCATTTGCATGATGTTTACCTCAGACTGCTGTTTGTTGTGGGCTCTGCCTGCAGCGGCATACATTAGCATCTTGTGGCCAGTAGTGAAGATTAAATTATCACCTGCTCCATCAATATTCCATTCGACAATTTCAGTGCCGGTATAAGAAGCGGCTTCTGGCCTGAAGCCCGATTGAACGCCTATCGCCTACGCCTAACAACGGCTTAACGGCATGTCGGCAGATGAGGGCACTCTGTACGGCAAGGCGTATAACCTACCCAGGTATAATCATAATAGAATCTACAGTGATATGAACTGTTAGATCTGGATTTACTATCTTCCTTACAAATTCATATTATTTCAGAGCATCCCAGACAGTATATAGTTTTAGCCTATCATTAGGCTTTGAATAATTAAAAGTAAATAATAATTAATCTAAGGGAAGGGAGGTATACCGAACTTGTAGCCAAGAGAGATATCGAGCAAACTCCAATATTATTATTCAGAGGAAATATTACAAGTGCTCTATTTTTCTGATCCCTTTTCTAAATGAATGAGGACCTCCTTTTATAGACTAAGGCGGACTTCAAAACATTTTACAATTCAAAATAAAAGACAAGGGGCATCTTAATAATTACAAAATGCCAAAGAACATTGCGGAAAGTAAAATACAACAGTAAAAAGTAGATTAAAAAAAAGAAGATTGCGACATGGGCATCTTCTGAAAAAGCAAAAATTAAAATCTAATTATTATAGGGACGGCCGAATATGACCGTGGGGTCGGATGTGACCTCTTACTGTTCTTTTACCCATTATTGATGATAATGGGGTCCTCTAATCTGTCATCTTTTCTTTTCCTCGTGAAGCCTTATCTTGTCGGGCTTTGGCCTCTTACCTTTAGCTTTGTGATTCAATCAATCCATCGAACAAGTCCTTGGTGGATGGCTGGTAGGAATAGTCTTCCAGCGGCTGTGAGTCTTGGAATAGACTGTCGTCTTGGGCTTCTCTCATGGATGCCGTCGATGTCTCTGAATAGGGACTCATCGATTTTGTGGCAAAATTATTCACGAAATCTGCCTTGATTTTTTCAAGATAGGCAGTCATTACCTCTTCCTCTGAAACATGAGGGTCTCTTAACCTAATATCATTTTTGAATTTTGAAAAGAATGAGGAATTGTCCTCTTTTTTTATATGAGAAATGGTTCTCAAATTTTTCAATAAAGAAGAACAATTTTCTTCTATTTCCCAGCCATAGGTTTGGGATGGTTTTTCTGGATCTTTGTCTAATAATTTAGACCAGAACTTGCAAAGAAATTTTCTTTTGAGACATAATATGCCCTGCGAATTCCTCACGCCTTGGAATCCATTTCGCATCCATGGGGTTCGATCTGCATAAAGAACATCATTGATCTTGATCCTCGACATAGTCGGAAGGGTTCTGGAGTGATACATGGGGACAATCGTATCCATTCCTTATAATAATTTATGTAAGGAAGCGCAAGATTCGAATTTGGGACCAATAATATTCCACCATGGAAATATCCATCCTGGCAGTAATTTACCATTCTGGCTGTTCTTAAAGATTTCTGGATTTAATTTAACCCACCATGTATGGCCATGCTTTTTGTTTTCGTAATAAAAAACATGGGTGAATGCATCAATATAGTCATAATAATTAAATGCAAACTTAATATCTCGCTTGGAATAATAAGTTCCTTTGACCTGAACGGGCTAATTCCCCATTCATAGGGAGAAATAATTTTCTTTAGATAGAACTTGGAATAGCTCTTTTCTACTCCTGGTTTATGATCAGGGTATGAAGTAATATCGGCAGTGGATGTTGCCGTTAGGATATATTCATAATACATCCTGTTTTTCCCTTCCTTGTAGGGATGGTAGAAATTTTCTACATACCGATTCATTAGAATCCACGGGTCATTTAGGTAGTTTTTATCTTCATGTCCTAGTAGGAGAATAGTCTCCTCATGTGGTCTGACCAAATATTGATTTCGGTCTTCACCATCCTGTATGAGTTTCTGGGCATATGAGCCCTGTTGACTGGAAGAACTATCGTCTACCAGTTTTGCTTTTAAAGGAATAGTCCTTGGGTCTGTTCTTCCTCTGCCGCGACCTGAGCCTCGGCTTCTGCCTCTTCCCCTATGGGGTGTTGTCCATTCTGGACGCATCCTGTAAAAATTCACGAGTAAGAAAGTCAGGAAGTGAATTATTTTCACCTTTAATATATTGGATTTCAAAATTAAATGGGGCCAAATGTGCCTGCCATCTTGCAAACATCTGTTTAGATACATCATGTTTAAAATCCTTTTGGAACATGAACTTGGCTGCATTGCAGTCTGTTCTAATTAAGAACTCAGTGTTGTAGAGGTCATCTTGGAATTTCAAGACACATTTTACTATAGCAAGAATTTCTTTAGCTATAGTAGCATAATTCTTCTGACTATTAGTCCATTTTCCGGAATTATATCTAACCAGATATTCCTGTTTGGTATGGGGATTTATTTGTTTTAGGATTCCTCCATACCCAATATCAGAAGCATCTGTTTCGATAATTTTCCCCCAATTTGGGTTGGCAAGCATTAGGCATGGCAGAGCTTGTACTTTGATTTTTATTTTCTTAACTGCTTCAGTATGGACATTGGTCCAAGGACTAGCAGATTTTTTCAGTCTGTCATATAAAACAGCTGCATCAATAGAAAGGTTTTTGTAATAGGGAGCAATATAATTAAGGCTTCCCAAAAATCTCTGTAGTTGAGTTCTATCGAGAATCTCATCAGGAAATTTAGAAGCAAATTCAATACTTCTGTAAATAGGAATAATATTTCCCTTCTCGATGTTATGACCTAAAAACCTGATTTTGGTTTGAAAAATATTCATTTTTGTTTTAGAAATGACTAGGCCATTGGAAATAATAATTTTTTTAAAAATTTCAAGATGCTTAATATGATCTTGGATTGTTTTAGAATAGACTAATATGTCATCAATGTAAACAATGATAAAGCTACTGAAAGGGGTAAAAATATCATTCATGATATGCTGGAATTCAGATGGAGCATTCTTTAATCCGAATGGCATAACATTCCATTCGTAATGACCGAATGGGACTGTGAATGCAGTTTTGTACCTGTCAGGTTCATCAACCTGTATCTGCCAAAATCCTGATTTTAAATCAAATTTTGAGAATACATTAGATTGGTATAACCTATCTAATAAGTCTTTCTTGTTGGGGATTGGGTATCTAATCCATTTAAGAACCTTATTTAAAGGTTTGTAATTGATAACCAACCTTGGAACTCCTCGTTCCTGCTCAGCATGTTTATTAACATAGAACGCAGTGCAACTCCATGGGGAGCTTGAGGGTCTAATCAACTTCTTATCAATTAAAGAAGCTATTTCTTGTTTGCAAATTTCCAGATATTCCATATTCATCTGGCAAGGTCTTGCTTTAGTGGGAATATCATTTTCCCGAAAGTCTTCTTCATAGGGAAGTCCAACAATGTGTTTTTTCCTGTTCCAGAATGCTGTTGGTAGATCACTGCAAACAGATGAGGAAAGATCGTGTTCTATGATTTTGATCTTATCCTGTAATTTAGGATTAGTAAGCTGGTTACTAATTTTGTAAACCATCAGTTCCTGCTGTAGATAATCCAAATGTTGTTTCTTATTTTGGATTATATTGACAAAGCTTATTGTCTTCTGGGATGTAATCCAGGGAAAAGTTATAGGTTTTCCTTCAAAGGTACCTGTAAGGCCCTTTTCATCAGTATTGGTGATGGGCATCAGCCCATTAATAAAGGGAATGCCTAAGATGATATCATTGGATAGGTTCTTGACAAGTATGAAGGTTTGTTCAATACAAGTCTTGTTCTGGCAAATGAATGCACTAGGTAGCTTATAGGAAACGTCAAAATTGCTTCCATCGGCACCTGAAACTTTACGGGTAGTTTTGGTAAAGTATCTGGTAGGGATTAATCCTTCCCTGATGCAATTAAGATCTGCCCCAGAGTCAATTAATGTTGGGACATTTTTGAGGATGGCATTGCCATGGATTAGTAGATTTATCTCAGTAATCCACCTTTGTCGCATAACTAGAGTACCTATGAAGTCATCAGGTAGGCTGGAAGTGCTAGGTTGGCTAGTGGTAGGGGTATGTCCTACTTTCTCGGAGATATCCGGGGTTTTCTCAGAATATGAGATGGTTTCTAAGAGGGTAACTCGGTTTTCTAGGCCGCTATAATTGCTATGCATTTGGGTTATCTCTCTCCTAAGATTCATAATCTCTTCTTTTAATTCCTGAGTTGTAATAGGATCCTTGGAGTTCCTTTTCTTCTGCTTCGATTAGTAGTTCCAGAAGTTATACGGAGGATCAATACGAGTTTTGATCTTGATAGGAGTCTTGTCCTTTTCTTGTGCTTTGAGTAATGCGTCAATGATCTTTGCTTTATGGGCTTCGTCTGGGAAGTCTTTAAGAAGATCATTAATTTCTTCTCCATTGATGACGCTTATGTTAAAACTGGAGAACTGGGCTTGGAGTTTATAAAACTCATCATCAGTGTCATCAGTATCTCTGATGGCCTGGCATCTATCCTTGGTACAACAGGAGGCATCTTCCTCCGAGGAAGATGAATAAATTAAATCCGATGCGTACCTATGGTAACATCGGAGTCGTCAGAATCAACCATGATTTTCTTTAAAGCATTTTTAATGCTTTCATCAATATCAAGATTATTAATCTTATTGATCTTCTTCTTTTTACACCGATTGGCGTAATGACCTTTTTCACCGCATGCAAAGCACGTAGGATCCTTCTTAGGTCTTTTGTTATCCCTCTTCCTGGTAGCACTATGGACTCTTCTCTTTGCTGCTTTCTTTTTGTAAGAGTCAGTTTGGAATCTGGAATAATCCTTGTATGGTTTGAAGGGTTTGGCTCCGGCCTTCTTTTTCTTCGGTTTTTGCGAAGAACTTGGTCCGTCCATGGCGAACTGTTGACAGAATTCTCCAAGTTGGGCTTTTTCTGTCAAATTCTGCTTCTTTAACTGTCTCTGCAATTTAAGGTCATTGCAAAGGTTTAAACCTTCATCTGTGCAACGTCCTATGAGCTGTCCGTAGGAGTAATCATCCCATTGGATTTGTGAACTATCATTAATCTTGAGAGTTCTTTTGACTCTTTCAGCGAAGAGTGATGGAAGACCATCAATAAATCTAGCCTTCCAGAAACTACTACTGGCTTCGGGGAGATTATAAACCAGTACAAAAAGACCTGATACATAGGTCTGTAAGGATCTTATTGTAATAAGAATAAGGAGGAAACCAGTAACAGGACTTTCTACCCATAAGTTCTACCAGATTATACCAGTACGTTAGTTATACTTAGACCAATACAAAAAACGGCCCGATTGAACGCCTATCGCCTACGCCTAACAACGGCTTAACGGCATGTCGGCAGATGAGGGCACTCTGTACGGCAAGGCGTATAACCTACCCAGGTATAATCATAATAGAATCTACAGTGATATGAACTGTTAGATCTGGATTTACTATCTTCCTTACAAATTCATATTATTTCAGAGCATCCCAGACAGTATATAGTTTTAGCCTATCATTAGGCTTTGAATAATTAAAAGTAAATAATAATTAATCTAAGGGAAGGGAGGTATACCGAACTTGTAGCCAAGAGAGATATCGAGCAAACTCCAATATTATTATTCAGAGGAAATATTACAAGTGCTCTATTTTTCTGATGCCTTTTCTAAATGAATGAGGACCTCCTTTTATAGACTAAGGCGGACTTCAAAACATTTTACAATTCAAAATAAAAGACAAGGGGCATCTTAATAATTACAAAATGCCAAAGAACATTGCGGAAAGTAAAATACAACAGTAAAAAGTAGATTAAAAAAAAGAAGATTGCGACATGGGCATCTTCTGAAAAAGCAAAAATTAAAATCTAATTATTATAGGGACGGCCGAATATGACCGTGGGGTCCAGATGTGACCTCTTCTGTCTTCTTTTACCCATTATTGATGATAATGGGGTCCTCTAATCTGTCATCTTTTCTTTTCCTCGTGAAGCCTTATCTTCTTGTCGGGCTTTGGCCTCTTCTGCTTTAGCTTTGACAGATTCAATCAATCCATCGAACAAGTCCTTGGTGGATGGCTGGTAGGAATAGTCTTCCAGCGGCTGTGAGTCTTGGAATAGACTGTCGTCTTGGGCTTCTCTCATGGATGCCGTCGATGTCTCTGAATAGGGACTCTCATCGATTTTTGTGGCAAAATTCTTCACGAAATCTGCCTTGATTTTTTCAAGATAGGCAGTCATTACCTCTTCCTCTGAAACATGAGGGTCTCTTAACCTAATATCATTTTTGAATTTTGAAAAGAATGAGGAATTGTCCTCTTTTTTTATATGAGAAATGGTTCTCAAATTTTTCAATAAAGAAGAACAATTTTCTTCTATTTCCCAGCCATAGGTTTGGGATGGTTTTTCTGGATCTTTGTCTAATAATTTAGACCAGAACTTGCAAAGAAATTTTCTTTTGAGACATAATATGCCCTGCGAATTCCTCCCTGCTTCGGGAATCCATTTCCAGATCCATGGGGTTCCGGTCTGCATAAAGAACATCATTGATGCTGATCCCTCGACATAGTCAGAAGGGTTCTCTGGAGTGATACATGGGGACAACTGTATCCATTCCTTATAATAATTTATGTAAGGAACTGGCAGTATCTGAATTTCAGGACCAATAATATTCCACCATGGAAATATCCATCCTGGCAGTAATTTACCATTCTGGCTGTTCTTAAAGATTTCTGGATTTAATTTAACCCACCATGTATGGCCATGCTTTTTGTTTTCGTAATAAAAAACATGGGTGAATGCATCAATATAGTCATAATAATTAAATGCAAACTTAATATCTGTCCTTGGAATAATAAGTTCCTTTGACCTGAACGGGCTAATTCCCCATTCATAGGGAGAAATAATTTTCTTTAGATAGAACTTGGAATAGCTCTTTTCTACTCCTGGTTTATGATCAGGGTATGAAGTAATATCGGCAGTGGATGTTGCCGTTAGGATATATTCATAATACATCCTGTTTTTCCCTTCCTTGTAGGGATGGTAGAAATTTTCTACATACCGATTCATTAGAATCCACGGGTCATTTAGGTAGTTTTTATCTTCATGTCCTAGTAGGAGAATAGTCTCCTCATGTGGTCTGACCAAATATTGATTTCGGTCTTCACCATCCTGTATGAGTTTCTGGGCATATGAGCCCTGTTGACTGGAAGAACTATCGTCTACCAGTTTTGCCTTTAAAGGAATAGTCCTTGGGTCTGTTCTTCCTCTGCCGCGACCTGAGCCTCGGCTTCTGCCTCTTCCCCTATGGGGTGTTGTCCATTCTGGACGCATCCTGTAAAAATTCACGAGTAAGAAAGTCAGGAAGTGAATTATTTTCACCTTTAATATATTGGATTTCAAAATTAAATGGGGCCAAATGTGCCTGCCATCTTGCAAACATCTGTTTAGATACATCATGTTTAAAATCCTTTTGGAACATGAACTTGGCTGCATTGCAGTCTGTTCTAATTAAGAACTCAGTGTTGTAGAGGTCATCTTGGAATTTCAAGACACATTTTACTATAGCAAGAATTTCTTTAGCTATAGTAGCATAATTCTTCTGACTATTAGTCCATTTTCCGGAATTATATCTAACCAGATATTCCTGTTTGGTATGGGGATTTATTTGTTTTAGGATTCCTCCATACCCATATCGAGCATCTGTTTGATAATTTTCCCCAATTTGGGTTGGCAAGCATTAGGCATGGCAGAGCTTGTACTTTGATTTTTATTTTCTTAACTGCTTCAGTATGGACATTGGTCCAAGGACTAGCAGATTTTTTCAGTCTGTCATATAAAACAGCTGCATCAATAGAAAGGTTTTTGTAATAGGGAGCAATATAATTAAGGCTTCCCAAAAATCTCTGTAGTTGAGTTCTATCGAGAATCTCATCAGGAAATTTAGAAGCAAATTCAATACTTCTGTAAATAGGAATAATATTTCCCTTCTCGATGTTATGACCTAAAAACCTGATTTTGGTTTGAAAAATATTCATTTTTGTTTTAGAAATGACTAGGCCATTGGAAATAATAATTTTTTTAAAAATTTCAAGATGCTTAATATGATCTTGGATTGTTTTAGAATAGACTAATATGTCATCAATGTAAACAATGATAAAGCTACTGAAAGGGGTAAAAATATCATTCATGATATGCTGGAATTCAGATGGAGCATTCTTTAATCCGAATGGCATAACATTCCATTCGTAATGACCGAATGGGACTGTGAATGCAGTTTTGTACCTGTCAGGTTCATCAACCTGTATCTGCCAAAATCCTGATTTTAAATCAAATTTTGAGAATACATTAGATTGGTATAACCTATCTAATAAGTCTTTCTTGTTGGGGATTGGGTATCTAATCCATTTAAGAACCTTATTTAAAGGTTTGTAATTGATAACCAACCTTGGAACTCCTCGTTCCTGCTCGAGATGTTTACTAACATAGAGCGATTGCAACTCCATGGGGAGCTTGAGGGTCGAATCAACTTCTTTAAAGAAGCTATTTCTTGTTTGCAAACTTCCAGATATTCCATATTCATCTGGCAAGGTCTTGCTTTTGTGGGAATATCATTTTCCCGAAAGTCTTCTTCATAGGGAAGTCCAACAATGTGTTTTTTCCTGTTCCAGAATGCTGTTGGTAGATCACTGCAAACAGATGAGGAAAGATCGTGTTCTATGATTTTGATCTTATCCTGTAATTTAGGATTAGTAAGCTGGTTACTAATTTTGTAAACCATCAGTTCCTGCTGTAGATAATCCAAATGTTGTTTCTTATTTTGGATTATATTGACAAAGCTTATTGTCTTCTGGGATGTAATCCAGGGAAAAGTTATAGGTTTTCCTTCAAAGGTACCTGTAAGGCCCTTTTCATCAGTATTGGTGATGGGCATCAGCCCATTAATAAAGGGAATGCCTAAGATGATATCATTGGATAGGTTCTTGACAAGTATGAAGGTTTGTTCAATACAAGTCTTGTTCTGGCAAATGAATGCACTAGGTAGCTTATAGGAAACGTCAAAATTGCTTCCATCGGCACCTGAAACTTTACGGGTAGTTTTGGTAAAGTATCTGGTAGGGATTAATCCTTCCCTGATGCAATTAAGATCTGCCCCAGAGTCAATTAATGTTGGGATATTTTTGAGGATGGCATTGCCATGGATTAGTAGATTTATCTCAGTAATCCACCTTTGTCGCATAACTAGAGTACCTATGAAGTCATCAGGTAGGCTGGAAGTGCTAGGTTGGCTAGTGGTAGGGGTATGTCCTACTTTCTCGGAGATATCCGGGGTTTTCTCAGAATATGAGATGGTTTCTAAGAGGGTAACTCGGTTTTCTAGGCCGCTATAATTGCTATGCATTTGGGTTATCTCTCTCCTAAGATTCATAATCTCTTCTTTTAATTCCTGAGTTGTAATAGGATCCTTGGAGTTCCTTTTCTTCTGCAACTCAGTTAGTAGTTCCGAGAAGTTATACGGAGGATCAATACGAGTTTTGATCTTGATAGGAGTCTTGTCCTTTTCTTGTGCTTTGAGTAATGCGTCAATGATCTTTGCTTTATGGGCTTCGTCTGGGAAGTCTTTAAGAAGATCATTAATTTCTTCTCCATTGATGACGCTTATGTTAAAACTGGAGAACTGGGCTTGGAGTTTATAAAACTCATCATCAGTGTCATCAGTATCTCTGATGGCCTGGCATCTATCCTTGGTACAACAGGAGGCATCTTCCTCCGAGGAAGATGAATAAAGTCATGAGTGCACTCTATGGTAACATCGGAGTCGTCAGAATCAACCATGATTTTCTTTAAAGCATTTTTAATGCTTTCATCAATATCAAGATTATTAATCTTATTGATCTTCTTCTTTTTACACCGATTGGCGTAATGACCTTTTTCACCGCATGCAAAGCACGTAGGATCCTTCTTAGGTCTTTTGTTATCCCTCTTCCTGGTAGCACTATGGACTCTTCTCTTTGCTGCTTTCTTTTTGTAAGAGTCAGTTTGGAATCTGGAATAATCCTTGTATGGTTTGAAGGGTTTGGCTCCGGCCTTCTTTTTCTTCGGTTTTTGCGAAGAACTTGGTCCGTCCATGGCGAACTGTTGACAGAATTCTCCAAGTTGGGCTTTTTCTGTCAAATTCTGCTTCTTTAACTGTCTCTGCAATTTAAGGTCATTGCAAAGGTTTAAACCTTCATCTGTGCAACGTCCTATGAGCTGTCCGTAGGAGTAATCATCCCATTGGATTTGTGAACTATCATTAATCTTGAGAGTTCTTTTGACTCTTTCAGCGAAGAGTGATGGAAGACCATCAATAAATCTAGCCTTCCAGAAACTACTACTGGCTTCGGGGAGATTATAAACCCTGCTGAGGAAAACATCTTTGTACCATCTAAAAGAGGTAAGGGTCGGACAACTGTGATTTTGGAGCAGTGTCCTGATGTTATCATAATTGGTAGAATAATTACCAGTGAATTGATCTAAAATGGTTAGAACAAGAGTATAAACCGCATTGGATTTTTGTTCAGTCCCTTCTTGTTTGACTGAATTAGTAATTGATGCCTTTTGCTCAATATTGAGATAATTGTCCCACCAAGCTTTGAGCTGACCAGTGAATCCGACAACGATCATTTGCATGATGTTTACCTCAGACTGCTGTTTGTTGTGGGCTCTGCCTGCAGCGGCATACATTAGCATCTTGTGGCCAGTAGTGAAGATTAAATTATCACCTGCTCCATCAATATTCCATTCGACAATTTCAGTGCCGGTATAAGAAGCGGCTTCTGGCCTGAAGCTAGATTCCTCGACAAGGACGTCAATAGGTGTTGGCCTGGGATAATAATAGTTATCCCGTCTGTCTCTGGGGTTCCATCCTGTTTTATTGACAGTGGAAATATGGTTTTCCTCCTGATCATTGGTGGTGATGACTCCAACGATATTTCTGGAGGTAGATTCTTTGTCGGATGAGATTTTCATTTTATCCCGGAATTGAGATAAAAGATTCTCAAGATCAGTTTTGTTATTGGACAGGTTAATCCCATCCATGGATGGAGGCGGCTGGATATTAGCGCGGATCTCTAGAGGTTTGGGAGGTTGTTGGCAAACAGCAGTCCTCTTTTCCTCGATAAGACTATGGAGTCTACTGACTTTATTTTGCAACAAAGTCATCTGTTCAAAAAGAATCTTGAGGCTAATGTTGGTGTGGTTGTTTTGTTTGAATAGATCATTCAAATGGTCAACCTGTAACCCCCAAGTAGGAGTACCTTGTATCAGCTTCATGTAGGGCTGAGCCCTAAGATCCTTTCCACTATCATCCCTTTTTAAATGGAATGGTTCATCCGGAGGATATATGCTCCTAAGGACCTTCTTAGTGTCTAAATGCCATTGCCTTTCAATAACATTAATATTGAGTAAAGCATAATCACTAACAAACCAATTAACAAAATGTTTAAAAGTTTGTTTTTCTTGCAAATCATCGTAAAATTGTTTACCTATAGACTTGCGCTCATTAGGAGTAAATAATTCAAGAAACCAATTTCGAAAAGGAGCATAGTCCGTATTATTCCAAAATTCTTTAGAAATGATCTTCCTTAAATCAGAACCTGGCCCATAATCCAGTCTGCATGCCATACGGATTCTATCGAGATCACTATCTATCATCGAAATAATTATACTCAGTATTACTGTTTTCGGTTGAGGCTTCAACAGGAATCTGATTCTCAACCTTGATTTTGTCAACCTTCTCCTCCCTAGAGATTTCTGAGGGAGTGGTGATTTTATAGAACCTTTCATCTACCTGAGAGGTAGAAGCTCTAGCGGTAGACGTCTCAGGTCTGTCATCCAAAGGAGACAGGAAATAATGGGAAGATAAGGAGTTACCTAATCTAGGTGGGTCCTTACTAAACTGGAGGCGGATATTGCCATCAGTAGTTTGGATTACTTGCGCAATCCGAGAATCTATCCTTGTTTCAGCAGGGATAGCTTTCTCGATTAGCCAATCTTCAGGATAATCTATTTCATCCCAGCTTATAGGTCTCCTAGTAGTAATCTTGGACCTTTTGGCTAAATTAGTCTCGATCAAGACAGTTTGTCTATTTCTTTTATCATCCATCATCCTACAATTAGGATTCATGGTGTCTAAAACACGGAAATAAACACGATAACAGATACACATAACTTGAGCGCATGTAATTATACCCATTAGCTTTCACATATAAAGTTAAAGCGTGCAATATATTTGGATCGAGACAAGATAAAGTTAGATTTGATGCGACATTAAAATATCTTGGGCATAGGCTAAACTTGACTGCATGGCACTCATAAGAGATTGTTTCCAGTTGAGGTTTCTGGCATCTCTTAGAACAGTCATAAAGCTTTCAGGCAAGCCTTCTAAGGTTAAAGGTTTAAAGGCAATTTGCACTAAACCTATATGCAGAAATTTGTAATGCAATTTTTGATATCTTTCGATATCATCGTCAGAAAATAACTGAATAGTTTTTTCTTGATTATCCATTTGGACCGATTCTTCAATAGTCTTAATAATATGACGATTACGAAGATTTTCAAACATGCCAAAATTATAAATTTCTTTTGTGGCTACAAATGGAATAGTCCATTTGTTAAGAGCATCAATTTCTTTGTGGAAGTTCATATTCTTCCTTTCTAGCGTTCTTAATGGTATGCTTATAATTCTTAAAAATATTCATCAATAGATGAATCTTGTCTAAGATACTCTTAAATAGTATGGCTCGATACCACAAAAGACGATACATGGAGTGCGTAAGGATCTTATTGTAATAAGAATAAGGAGGAAACCGATGCGGACTTTCTACCCATAGTTCTACGATTATACCGATCGTTAGTTATACTTAGACCAATACAAAAAGCGGCCCGATTGAGCGCTATCGCCACGCCTAACAACGCGGCGGCGTATCGGCGGATGAGGGCACTCAGTCTGCAAGGCGTATAACCTACCCAGGTATAATCATAATAGAATCTACAGTGATATGAACTGTTAGATCTGGATTTACTATCTTCCTTACAAATTCATATTATTTCAGAGCATCCCAGACAGTATATAGTTTTAGCCTATCATTAGGCTTTGAATAATTAAAAGTAAATAATAATTAATCTAAGGGAAGGGAGGTATACCGAACTTGTAGCCAAGAGAGATATCGAGCAAACTCCAATATTATTATTCAGAGGAAATATTACAAGTGCTCTATTTTTCTGATACCTTTTCTAAATGAATGAGGACCTCCTTTTATAGACTAAGGCGGACTTCAAAACATTTTACAATTCAAAATAAAAGACAAGGGGCATCTTAATAATTACAAAATGCCAAAGAACATTGCGGAAAGTAAAATACAACAGTAAAAAGTAGATTAAAAAAAAGAAGATTGCGACATGGGCATCTTCTGAAAAAGCAAAAATTAAAATCTAATTATTATAGGGACGGCCGAATATGACCGTGGGGTCCAGATGTGACCTCTTCTGTCTTCTTTTACCCATTATTGATGATAATGGGGTCCTCTAATCTGTCATCTTTTCTTTTCCTCGTGAAGCCTTATCTTAACTTCGGGCTTTGGCCTCTTACCTTTAGCTTTGTGATTCAATCAATCCATCGAACAAGTCCTTGGTGGATGGCTGGTAGGAATAGTCTTCCAGCGGCTGTGAGTCTTGGAATAGACTGTCGTCTTGGGCTTCTCTCATGGATGCCGTCGATGTCTCTGAATAGGGACTCATCGATTTTGTGGCAAAATTATTCACGAAATCTGCCTTGATTTTTTCAAGATAGCGATCATTACCTCTTCCTCTCAAACATGAGGTCTCTTAACCTAATATCATTTTTGAATTTTGAAAAGAATGAGAATTGTCCTCTTTTTTTATATGAGAAATGGTTCTCAAATTTTTCAGTAGAGAAGAACAATTTTCTTCTATTTCCCAGCCATAGGTTTGGGATGGTTTTTCCGGATCTTTGTCTAATAATTTAGACCAGAATTTGCAAAGAAATTTTCTTTTGAGACATAATATGCCCTGTGAATTCCTCCCTGCTTCGGGAATCCATTTCCAGATCCATGGGGTTCCGGTCTGCATAAAGAACATCATTGATGCTGATCCCTCGACATAGTCAGAAGGGTTCTGCAGGTGATACATGGGGACAACTGTATCCATTCCTTATAATAATTTATGTAAGGAACTGGCAGTATCTGAATTTCAGGACCAATAATATTCCACCATGGAAATATCCATCCCAGCGATAATTTACCATTCGCCATTTTAAAGATTTCTGGATTTAATTTAACCCACCATGTATGGCCATGCTTTTTGTTTTCGTAATAAAAAACATGGGTGAATGCATCAATATAGTCATAATAATTAAATGCAAACTTAATATCTGTCCTTGGAATAATAAGTTCCTTTGACCTGAACGGGCTAATTCCCCATTCATAGGGAGAAATAATTTTCTTTAGATAGAACTTGGAATAGCTCTTTTCTACTCCTGGTTTATGATCAGGGTATGAAGTAATATCGGCAGTGGATGTTGCCGTTAGGATATATTCATAATACATCCTGTTTTTCCCTTCCTTGTAGGGATGGTAGAAATTTTCTACATACCGATTCATTAGAATCCACGGGTCATTTAGGTAGTTTTTATCTTCATGTCCTAGTAGGAGAATAGTCTCCTCATGTGGTCTGACCAAATATTGATTTCGGTCTTCACCATCCTGTATGAGTTTCTGGGCATATGAGCCTGTTGGTGGAAGAACTATCGTCTACCGGTTTGCCTTTAAAGGAATAGTCCTTGGAGTGCATTTCTTCCTCTCGCGACACGAGCCTCGACACGCCTCTTCCCCATGGGGTGTTGTCCATTCGGGCGCGTCCTGTAAAAATTCACGAGTAAGAAAGTCGAAGTGAATTATTTTCACCTTTAATATATTGGATTTCAAAATTAAATGGGGCGAATGTACTGCCATCTTGCAAACATCTGTTTAGATACATCATGTTTAAAATCCTTTTGGAACATGAACTTGTTTGCGTGCGATGCATTCTAATTAAGAACTTCGGTGTTGTAGAGGTCATCTTGGAATTTCAAGACACATTTTACTATAGCGAGAATTTCTTTAGCTATAGTAGCATAATTCTTCGACTATTAGTCCATTTTAGGAATTATATCTAACGGATATTCTGTTTGGTATGGGGATTTATTTGTTTTAGGATTCCTCCATACCCATATCGTAAGCATCTGTTTGATAATTTTCCCCCAATTTGGGTTGGCAAGCATTAGGCATGGCGGAGCTTGTACTTTGATTTTTATTTTCTTAAGCGCCCGGTATGGACATTGGTCGAGGACTAGCAGATTTTTGATCTGTCATATAAAGCAATTTGCATCAATAGAAAGGTTTTTGTAATAGGAGCAATATAATTAAGGCTTCCCAAAATCTCTGTAGTTGAGTTCTATCGAGAATCTCATCAGAAATTTAGAAGCAAATTCAATACTTACGTAAATAGGAATAATATTTCCACTTCTCGATGTTATGACCTAAAAACGATTTTGGTTTGAAAAATATTCATTTTTGTTTTGGAAATGACTAGGCCATTAGAAATAATAATTTTCTTAAAAATTTCAAGATGCTTAATATGATCTTGGATTGTTTTAGAATAGACTAATATGTCATCAATGTAAACAATGATAAAGCTACTGAAAGGAGTAAAAATATCATTCATGATATGCTGGAATTCAGATGGAGCATTCTTTAATCCGAATGGCATAACATTCCATTCGTAATGACCGAATGGGACTGTGAATGCAGTTTTGTATCTGTCAGGTTCATCAACCTGTATCTGCCAAAATCCTGATTTTAAATCAAATTTTGAGAACACATTAGATTGGTATAACCTATCTAATAAGTCTTTCTTGTTGGGGATAGGATACCTAATCCATTTAAGAACCTTATTTAAAGGTTTGTAATTGATAACTAACCTTGGAACTCCTCGTTCCTGCTCAGCATGTTTATTAACATAGAACGCAGTGCAACTCCATGGGGAGCTTGAGGGTCTAATCAACTTCTTATCAATTAAAGAAGCTATTTCTTGTTTGCAAATTTCCAGATATTCCATATTAAATCCGCAAGGTCTTGCTTTAGTGGGAATATCATTTTCCCGAAAGTCTTCTTCATAGGGAAGTCCAACAATGTGTTTTTTCCTGTTCCAGAATGCTGTTGGTAGATCACTGCAAACAGAAGAGGCAAGATCGTGTTCTATGATTTTGATCTTATCCTGTAATTTAGGATTAGTAAGCTGGTTACTAATTTTGTAAACCATCAGTTCCTGCTGTAGATAATCCAAATGTTGTTTCTTATTTTGGATTATATTGACAAAGCTTATTGTCTTCTGGGATGTAATCCAGGGAAAAGTTATAGGTTTTCCTTCAAAGGTACCTGTAAGGCCCTTTTCATCAGTATTGGTGATGGGCATCAGCCCATTAATAAAGGGAATGCCTAAGATGATATCATTGGATAGGTTCTTGACAAGTATGAAGGTTTGTTCAATACAAGTCTTGTTCTGGCAAATGAATGCACTAGGTAGCTTATAGGAAACGTCAAAATTGCTTCCATCGGCACCTGAAACTTTACGGGTAGTTTTGGTAAAGTATCTGGTAGGGATTAATCCTTCCCTGATGCAATTAAGATCTGCCCCAGAGTCAATTAATGTTGGGACATTTTTGAGGATGGCATTGCCATGGATTAGTAGATTTATCTCAGTAATCCACCTTTGTCGCGTAACTAGAGTACTATGAAGTCATCGTGGTGAGTGGAAGTGCTAGGTTGGCTAGTGGTAGGGGTATGTCTACTTTCTGAGATATCCGGTTTTCTCGAGAATATGAGATGGTTTCTAAGAGGGTAACTCGGTTTTCTAGGCCGCTATAATTGCTATGCATTTGGGTTATCTCTCTCCTAAGATTCATAATCTCTTCTTTTAATTCCTGAGTTGTAATAGGATCCTTGGAGTTCCTTTTCTTCTGCAACTCAGTTAGTAGTTCCGAGAAGTTATACGGAGGATCAATACGAGTTTTGATCTTGATAGGAGTCTTGTCCTTTTCTTGTGCTTTGAGTAATGCGTCAATGATCTTTGCTTTATGGGCTTCGTGCAGGAAGTCTTTAAGAAGATCATTAATTTCTTCTCCGTTGATGACGCTTATGTTAAAGCTGAGAATCGGGCTTGGGTTTATAAAACTCATCATCGATGTCATCGGTATCTCGATGGCACGGCGTATCCTTGGTACAACAGGAGGCATCTTCCTCCGAGGAAGATGAATAAGGGTCATCTGAGTCTGTACCTATGGTAACATCGGAGTCGTCAGAATCAACCATGATTTTCTTTAAAGCATTTTTAATGCTTTCATCAATATCAAGATTATTAATCTTATTGATCTTCTTCTTTTTACACCGATTGGCGTAATGACCTTTTTCACCGCATGCAAAGCACGTAGGATCCTTCTTAGGTCTTTTGTTATCCCTCTTCCTGGTAGCACTATGGACTCTTCTCTTTGCTGCTTTCTTTTTGTAAGAGTCAGTTTGGAATCTGGAATAATCCTTGTATGGTTTGAAGGGTTTGGCTCCGGCCTTCTTTTTCTTCGGTTTTTGCGAAGAACTTGGTCCGTCCATGGCGAACTGTTGACAGAATTCTCCAAGTTGGGCTTTTTCTGTCAAATTCTGCTTCTTTAACTGTCTCTGCAATTTAAGGTCATTGCAGGTTTAAACCTTAAATGCAACGTCATGAAATTTGTCGTAGGAGTAATCATCCCGTTGGATTTGTGAACTATCATTAATCTTGAGAGTTCTTTTGACTCTTTCGTGAAGAGTGATGGAAGACCGTCAATAAATCTAGCCTTCCGAAACTACTCTGCGGCGGGAGATTATAAACCTGTGAGAAAACATCTTTGTACCGTCTAAAAGAGGTAAGAATTGGACAATTTGTGATTTTGGGCGGTGTCACGATGTTATCATAATTGGTAGAATAATTACGATGAATTGATCTAAAATGGTTAGAAACGAGTATAAACGCGTTGGATTTTTGTTCATCCTTCATTTGGTGAATTAGTAATTGATGCCTTTTGCTCAATATTGAGATAATTGTCCACTGACTTTGGTGACGGTGAATCAAACAACGATCATTTGCGTGATGTTTACCTCGATCTTTGTTTGTTGTGGGCTCTGCTGCGGCATACATTAGCATCTTGTGGCGATGGTGAAGATTAAATTATCACCTGCTCATGATATTCCATTCGGACAATTTCGGTCTTGGTATAAGAAGCGGCCGGCTGAAGCTAGATTCTCGACAAAGGGCGTCGATAGGTGTTGGCACAGGATAATAATAGTTATCGTCTGCTCTGAGGTTCCATCTGTTTTATTGTGATTGGAAATATGGTTTTCCTCACGATCATTGGTGGTGATGACTCAACGATATTTACGGAGGTAGATTCTTTGTCGGATGAGATTTTCATTTTATCCGGAATTGAGATAAAAGATTCTCAAATCGGTTTGTTATTGGGCGAGTTAATCCCGTCCATGGATGGGCGGTGGATATTAGCGCGGATCTCTAGAGGTTTGGGAGGTTGTTGGCAAGCAATGATCCTCTTTTCCTCGATAAGACTATGGAGTCTCTTGACTTTATTTTGCAACAAAGTAAATGCATTGAAAAGAATCTTGAGGCTAATGTTGGTGTGGTTGTTTTGTTTGAATAGATCATTCAAATGGTCAACCTGTAACCCCCAAGTAGGAGTACCTTGTATCGAACCGTGTAGGTGAGCCACAGATCCTTTCACTATCGTCCCTTTTTAAATGGAATGGTTCATCCAGGAGGATATATCTTTCTGGGACATGCCCAGTGTCAAAATGCCATTGCCTTTCAATAACATTAATATTGAGTAAAGCATAATCACTAACAAACCAATTAACAAAATGTTTAAAAGTTTGTTTTTCTTGCAAATCATCGTAAAATTGTTTACCTATAGACTTGCGCTCATTAGGAGTAAATAATTCAAGAAACCAATTTCGAAAAGGAGCATAGTCCGTATTATTCCAAAATTCTTTAGAAATGATCTTCCTTAAATCAGAACCTGGCCCATAATCCAGTCTGCATGCCATACGGATTCTATCGAGATCACTATCTATCATCGAAATAATTATACTCAGTATTACTGTTTTCGGTTGAGGCTTCAACAGGAATCTGATTCTCAACCTTGATTTTGTCAACGCCTCCTCCCAGAGATTTACGAGGAGTGGTGATTTTATAGAACCTTTCATCTACGAGAGGTAGAAGCTCTGCGATAGGCGTCTCGGTCGTAAATCGAGAGCGAGGAAATAATGGGAAGATAAGGAGTTACCTAATCTAGGTGGGTCCTTACTAAACTGGAGGCGGATATTGCCATCAGTAGTTTGGATTACTTGCGCAATCCGAGAATCTATCCTTGTTTCAGCAGGGATAGCTTTCTCGATTAGCCAATCTTCAGGATAATCTATTTCATCCCAGCTTATAGGTCTCCTAGTAGTAATCTTGGACCTTTTGGCTAAATTAGTCTCGATCAAGACAGTTTGTCTATTTCTTTTATCATCCATCATCCTACAATTAGGATTCATGGTGTCTAAAACACGGAAATAAACACGATAACAGATACACATAACTTCTGTTTCAGGCATGTAATTATACCCATTAGCTTTCACATATAAAGTTAAAGCATGCAATATATTTGGATCAGACAAAGATAAAGTTAGATTTGGTCTGACATTAAAATATCTTGGTAGTAAACTTAAACATTGCATGGCACTCATAAGAGATTGTTTCCAGTTGAGGTTTCTGGCATCTCTTAGAACAGTCATAAAGCTTTCAGGCAAGCCTTCTAAGGTTAAAGGTTTAAAGCCTTCAGGAAATAGGACAACCTCCCAATAGCACATCAAACCCAGTCATAGACCTTCGAGACAAGGGACATGCTGTCCAATCAGAATCAGAGAAAACAACCAAAGAGAAATCACTAGTAGAAGACAATAAGATGCCCTGATCTGGTGCATTGAGAAGATATCTAAGCACATGAATAACAACCATCATATGGGGCACTCTAGGAGTACTCAGAAATTGACTAAGGTGTTGGACTGAAAATGATATGTCTGGTCGTGTGTGTTGGAGAAAATTAAGCTTACCTACAAGCCTCCTATAAACATTAGGATCTGGGAGATCACCCTCAGCAGTTGTCAACTTCACAGAACTGTTAAGGGGTGTAGTGACAGGAGTATAATATGAGCATTTAAACTCTTCCAAGAGGTCTGAAGTATATTTGTGTTGGTTCATTAAATATCCAGCAGAATGAGAGATTATTTCAAATTCCAAAAAATAATGGACTAGTCCTAAATCTTTAATCTTGAACTGAGAGTCCAAAAGGATTTCAAATTGGTTATCTCGGGAGTATCATTGTCGGCCAATAGAATATCATCAACAAAGACCACCAGAACCACCAAGAAGAGACCAAAACCTTTAGTGAATAGAGAATAGTCATTTTTGCTTGGCCCTCTGGATAATAAGGCCTCAGACAGTTTTGAAAATGAGGCTTGTTTGAGGCCATATAAAGACTTCTTAAGTTTGCATACTAAAGAAGTAGAGGAAGATTGAACAGAGGATGAAATGTGAAGCCGAAGAGGCACCTTCATGTACACATATTCATGGAGATCACCATGAAGAAAAGAATTATTAACATCAAGCTGAAACAATGTCCAATGCCTCTTGACAACAATGGATAAGAGACATTTGACAATAGTGAGTTTGACCACTAGTGAAAAAGTCTCATTGTAATCAATGCCCTCCTATTGAGTGTCACCCCTAATAACAAGTCTGGCATTGTACCTTTCAATAGAGCCATAAGTTTTTTGCTTAATCTTATAAACCCATTTGCATGAGATGACTTTCTTGTGAAGTGGAAGGGGGACAATAACTTGCCTCTAAAGCCTTAAATTCGTGTAGCATAGCCTCTTGCCAAGCAGGATTAGAAACGGTTTGTTAGTAAAATTGAGGTTCATGCAGATGCAAAGTGGCATTAGAGACCTTGGAATTGACCGGAGGAGCAAGAGAAGAAGGCAGAACAGAATAACAAAAATAATCAGAAAGATGAGAAGGGGGATGGTGAGTCCTAAAGCTTTGTCTGGTAGGAACTTGGGCAAGAGGAAGATTAGAAGGTGGTGGAGCAGCAACTGGTGAAGGAACAACAAGTGGAGGAGAAACAACAGGTGGTGAGATAGAAAGTGGTGAAGAATGATGAGAAACTGGTGCAGGAGCAGGAATTGGTGGAGAAGGTGGTGTAATATGAGAAGGAACAGATGAAGTAGCAGGATTGGGAACATTAAAATCCAAAAAATCAGGAATAGGAGAAGGATAAACAGAAGAAGAGGGAGAATAGTAAGAAAATATGTGGTCATGGAATTGTACATCTCTTGAGAAAAAAATGGAATGAGATTCTAAATTTAGAAGTTTGTAATCCTTTTTACCACATGGATAACCTAAAAAAATACTAGTGATTGACCTAGGTTGAAGCTTATCTCTCTCAGGTTTAGAACTGGTAGCAAAGCAAAGACACCCAAAAGACTTGAGATGATCATAGGTGGGTAGTGTGCCATGAAGTTTTTCAAAAAAAGATTTGTTGAACAACAGAGGAGAAGGGAATCTGTTGATAAGGTAAGTGGCTGTCAAGACACAATCACCCCAATACTTGACAGGCAATTTTGATTGAAAAAGAAGAGCCCTAGACACTTCTAAGAGGTGTTTGTGTTTTCTCTCCGCAACACCATTCTATTGTGGAGTATGAGATATAGTGGTTTGATAGAAAATGCCATTATTAGAGAAATATTGTTGAATTTCAGTGCTGCTGCCTAATTCAAAGGCATTATCAGATCTAAAAGACTGAACATGAGACTGAAAATGTACTTTAACCATGACAATGAAAGCTTGTAGGACTGAAAAAACATGAGACTTGGAAGATAATAAATGAGTCCAGGTGACCCTGGTGTAATCATCTACCAAAGTCAAAAAATATTTGAAATTGTTGTAAGTTTGAGTGTTATAGGGACCCTAGATGTCAATATGTACAAGTTGGAAAGGAACAAAAGTGTGGATACTGCTGTCATGAAAATGTAACCTCTGTTGTCTGGCCTTAGGATAGAACTCACAGAGAAATGACTATTTGGAAGATAGAGTAACAGTTAAAGAAAGGAATATATCCCATTTTATTAAAAGGCATGTGCTCCAATCTTTGATGCCAAAAGAGATCAGTCTTATCAACAATAGTAGAGGAATTACAAGGAAAGTGCAAAAGAAAAGTGTATTCAATTCGTAGCTTCAAGCGTCCATACGGACTTCCGGACATCACGGAAGATGTGGAAGTCATGTGCGGAAGAAAAAGAGAATATGTGAAAGAGCTTCTTGCTTTGAGTATACTGACAGTACCTCTTCGCTGTTTTTTTCTTGGCCACAGAGATCAGTGATCAGTCAAGTCAATGTTTTTTTTATCTTTTTAAAATTTAGTAAGTCAACAATGGCAGCATTTCCCTATCATAACAGCTAAGTATTATTTTCTTCCGGGTTGACGGTGTAAACGTGTAAATATATGAAACAATATATTTCCTACCCATAATTAGAATATTTTCATATATTGTGTAAATATAATTATGGTAAGACTAGGATTCCTCTTGTATAAGGGATGAACATTGTACTCTATATATATCTTGATATTAATGAAAGACTCCCCAAGGGAGATTAATATCATCTTACATGGTATCAGAGCCAGACACATTCCAATTCTTTGTTCACTGATGTTGGGCTCCCAAATTATATTGTCCACGATCCAGTTAACGAGGTCTGGGCGTGCGGGAAGTGTTAAGAGTCTCACATCGGAAATAGAATGGGAACATGGATATGGACTTGGATAATCCTCACCCTACAAGCTAGTTTTTGGGGTTGAGTTAGGCCCAAGATTCATTTTTTACATGGTATCAAGAGCCTAGAAAGAAAACCCTAGAATATTTCTACCAGCGACCCGCCGAAAATCTCGCGCGCGGCGCCTCTCTACCCAAATTCTTGATTTTCTTCGTTCCTCTATTCTCTAAATGGATACTCGGGATTTTTCCATTGTCCGCGCGTCTTCCTCCACAAATCCACCCAAGTCATCTCTCTTTTCGTCCATACTGCGTTTCAACATCAAGAACCGTATCCCTATCATTCTTGATCGAAAGCGATCGATTCTCCCAGGTTGAGCGTTTAATCATGTATGTCTCTATAACGTGTTTGATCATATTGATGACAAAATTCCGCGCCCTCAGGAGGTTGATGATTCTACTTGGCGTCGTCTAGACGCTGGTGTTACACCACGTAATTTCAGGGTATATTTAAGAGAATGTACGTAATAAAACAAGACTTAAAAATTTGAACAAAAGAAAGAATTGTTTTCCGAAGGAAAAATCTTCCGAACCCCGGGAAGGAAAATTGTTCGTTAATGAGAATTGAGTTCTCAAATTCATTATTTGAGATTTAGGGAAATTATTAGAATTATGAAAAATTATTTATCGGAATTATGGAAATGTCGGAAAACGAAATATTATGGCGAATGGGAGGGCGACACGTGTCACCCCTAGATGGGCTTGGTCGAATTATTGACCAAGGTTAAGTGGTCAAGTGACCAAGGTTAAAGTCAAGTGGATGATCAAGCTTGAGACAATTGACCAAGTCAACTAGTCAAGTTGGCACAAGATAATTAATTGTCTTCATCCAAGCCACACAAGTGTTTTAATCTTGGCCCTTGGATGTAGTATTTATTCACACTAGTAGCAAGACAAGTTCTCAACACTTAGAGAAACTTCACAATTGTTCTTGCTCAATATTGAGCTCTTGGCATTGGCACATAACCCACAAAAAAAAAATTCGTTTGTTGTTCATAATTCACAATACTTAAACCCAAGGTTCCTAGAGGTATTCTAAGGATATCCCCCACAAAAATCCAGGAAAAACTACGTTTTTACGTTAGTCGCAACATGAAAACCTAAGGGTTTTTTCATAGTTGGAGTTGGAACTTGAAGAAGAGTTCTTCATAAGCTTCTAAGGGTTGCTTGGAGTGGATTGGAATGTCAAGAAGAGGAGCTAAAGTTGCTAAGGATCGACTTTGAATCTTGGATTAGTTTTGGGATTATTAAGGTAATAATCTTCGTCTTACTATTGTAATTGAAGATTCCATGTTATGATAAGTTAGAAATGATCATGTGATATATATTATGAAGATTGATAAGTGTTATGAAATTTTGGAAGCCTAAAATCCGAAAAGTTCATGTTAGCCTTTAAGATTGTAATTCAATTTAATTATTAATTACGATCGCCGCATGTTATAGAAAGAAGGGATTATAGTTGTTATAATCGATTGCGGCTATATAACATGTTAGAATAATAATTTGGATTGAAAAGAAATTGGAATGAACTTTATGATGTTACACAATTGAACCGAGAATGGCCATTTAATATTGGACAGTTTTATATTGATTGTGGGGCAGAATTAGCTGATTTGTTGAGCCTTAAATGTGGCATGTTGGTTATTGATTTTGGGCCTTGAAAATGGTGGAAAAGTACGTAGAAACAAAGGAAGTGCTGCCCGATTTTCCGTAGAATATGCGACTTTATACTTAGAATTATTCTACGATAGAAAGCTAGAAGTTGATAGCCGTATTATGGTCATTATAGGTTGACATTCTACGTGCGGCATATTCAACTTGGCAAGTGGATTAAGTCGGAGAGGTATGTGAACTCTTCCCTATCTCTTGAGCATGAGTATTTACAAATGTATAGTACGGTAGACGTACGTATTTTAAGTGAACTTGGTTTCAGTTCGGTATCCTTGCCTTGATTTCGAAAAGTGAAGCAACTCGGCTTTTAAAGGTATATGTTACTTGATGTTGCATGTAAAGATTACTTGACTTGAAAAGAATAGAATACTTGATTTGGAAAAGTATGGGTTACTTGAACTAATTTTAAAGTTAAGAGACTTGATTTCTAAATTCAAGGAACTTGAATTATTCTTAAAGTTATGAAACTTGATTTGAAAGTATGTGATACTTGGTTTCAAAAGTATAAGTCTCTTGGTTTAACGTAATTGTCTTGGTTTAGAAAGACATAAAGTGTTATAATGACTTTATGGGAAGTTAATTATAACGACTTTATGGGAAGTTAAATGAGTGGTTTACTCAAATGATTTAAACAAAGGATAAACGACTTGGTTTTAAGAAAGACAACTTGATTTAAAGGCATAAGTTGCTTAAGTTTTGAAAGTAGAAGTCACTTGATTTAAAAGCCTAAAAATGTATTTCTAAAGGTGTAGTGACTTGTTTTGAAAAGTAGACAAGCCTTGATACTACGGGCATTAGTATCTTGGGGGTTTTATACGTGAAAGAGACATTTTTAAAAGGATAAAGGTATGTAGTACTTTGGGTTAAATTCCCGGATTTTTCATGACATGTTAGTGCCTTACGTTATATAAAATGAGAGTGCATACTAATTAAAGTCTAATGAGAAGTTAAGGGATTTCTTAACTTGCTTATGATATTATGATAGCCGGTTGTGCTTATGTTATGATATGTATAATAGCCGGTTGAGCTAGTGTTATGTTATTCTTGCGGGGTAAACCCCCGGGTTACTACATATTTCGTGGATTTGCTCCCCACGATGCGAGTGCGGCGTTTGTACTCATTGCGGGTCCACCGGGCCCATGCGGGTGAAATAGTCTCATGCGGAGCAAATTGCTCCATTGCGGGTCCACATGACCTATGCGGGTGAAATAGTCCTAGGAGTAGGATTGCTTAATGATACTATGGGCGGATGACCCTAATTTGATCACGAGCTTCCTATTTTTATGCAGTATACTCTTGTTTACTCTCATTATTAGTAAGGCACAGTGTACTGTTATTTTGGTCATCATACATGTCTTCAGCTTTATTTTAGACTATATGATTTCATTTTAGTACTTTCAGTTTCACATACTTGGTACATAGTTTATGCGACCCCTTCCTGAGGTGTGTTCATCTGCATGAATAGAGTTAAACAGGTTGTTGATCCTCACTCTTGGGATCACTGTTCAGCTGTTGAGAAGCTCCATTACTCCGGAGGCTTATCTTTGGTTCAGATCCCTGGTATTGTCGGTTGTTGTACATTCAGGGGTATGGAGGGCCCGATCAATCCACGATTGTTATGTCAAAACTCTTAGAGGTCTGTAGTCATATCTTGTGGGTCAGTTTGTAAAAGAAGGGATGTAACTACTTTTGGATATGTAATTATATATATGTCCAGGGAGGTAGCCTTATCGGCTAGCTTGTTGTTTATTTCTGTCGTCATACGTTATGTGGTTATATATGTTCCGCTGAGTATCTCTGATGTTTACCTGTAAGGGTACCCAGGTAGGGCACCAGTCGCGAGCCCGGGGTCGGGTCGTGACAGCTGGCGTCAAACAGTGGATATATGGTAGTATCTCTCAGGATTTGCTCCTTACTATCATGAAATCTGACTCCACAGCCCTTGACTTGTGGAATCGTTTGGAGGAAATTTTTCAGGATAACAAGCACACTCATGCCGTGTATTTGGAAGAACAATTCAACAAAACACGTCTTGAAAACTTCTCTAATGTTTCTGAGTACCGCAAAAAGCTTAAACTTCTAGCGGATCAACTCTCCAACGTTGGCATGCCTGTTACTGACGCTAAAATGGTGCTCCAAATGATTGCAGGCCTTACTAAGGGCGAATATGATACTTTAGCCACCATGATCAATGAGCGGATCCATTGCAAGTTTTAACAAAGCTCGCTCACAATTGTTGGTCGAAGAAACCCGTCGTGCTAAGCAGGATGAGCACGCCCAGCAGGTGTTAACTGTCGACTCGCAACCCCAAGATCAGACGCCACCGGAAAACTCCTAACAGCGTGCGGCGCGGCAAGTGGAAAAGGCGGCGATAGAGGAGGTTGTGGTCGTGGCAAGGGCGTGGTCGTGAACCAGCGGCAACAACAGCGAGGATCGCGAGAACAAGCGGGCGCGGTTCCTCGGCGATTCATCTACGGTGCCTCTGTCTGGCGCGCGATGCCCGATGCGGGACGCGGCGCCCAATCTGGCCGCGGCGCAAGTCCATTCGATGCAGCGGCCTGCGTATTCTTATCCGATTTATTGGGCCGCTCGACCTCGCGGCGAACTGCCATGCAGGTCGGTCCGCGGCCTCTCGGCGTAGACACCTGAGTTGGGTCAGCGTTGAACACCTTCTGTCACAGCGGCGACAATACTTGATACGTGGACTCAGCGCCCACATCTCACGTCCATCTGCAGTACTATTCTAAAGCCATTTAGTTTAAAGCATCCTCAATATGTTCTGATTGGTAGTGGACAACACATTCGATTAAAGGTTGTGGTACCTCATACACACAACCTCTTCATCCACCTTTCCTCAAAAACACCTTATATGCGTGATTAAGAACCTCATATATGTCCGCCAATTTACTCGTAATAATTGCATCTGTGGACTTTGACCACTTTTGGTTTCTTGTGAAGGATCTTCATACGGGGACACCTCTTACGAGATCTGATATACGAGGATCTTTATCCATTCACCTCGCTTTATTTGTCAGATCTTGCTCTCTCGTCACTTTAGCGGCCATTTTTTCTTCAACATTGAACAATAGACTTAGTCATCCGGGAGTCCCAGTCTTTAATTTTCTTAGAGGCAACAATTTCATTACTTGTAATGGGAAGCTTGCCCAAAATTATATTTCTTGTTCTTTAGGCAAACATATTCGTCTTCCGTTTAAATCATCTACTAGTGTTACATTTGCTCCCTTTGATATTATACATGCTGATTTATGGACGTCTCCTATCTCTAGTTCTCTCGGTCATAAATACTATCTTGTGTTGCTTGATGATTTTTCACACTATGTTTTGTTATACCATCGTAAATTTAAATCGGAAGTGTTTGCCAATTTTCTTGAGTTTCGCAAGTTCATTCAAACACAATTTGAAAAAGACATAAAATCATTTCAGTGCGATAATGGTCGTGAATTCCATAACTCTATGTTTCATCGTTTTTGTACCAATAATGGCATGGTTTTTCGTTTCTCACGCCTCACTTTCACCTGAAATGATAAAAGTGAAAGAATCATACGCATCATTAACAACATGATCGCGCCTATTGATTCATGCCTCGTCCATCATTCGTTAGGTCTACATCTTTGCTAAAATGTCAGAATACGTTCTAAATATTCTCCCTACTAGCACTCTTCACAATATGACCCCTACCGAAATCCTCTACCAAAGAGTCCCCTCCTATGATCATCTACGAATTTTCAGTTGTTTGTGTTATCCCAACCTTAGCTCTATCGCCCTTCATAAGCTCGCTCATAGGTCCACTCCATGTGTCTTCCTAGGATTCCCGCCGAACCATAGGGGCTATATATGCTATGACTTGTCGACTCGTCAAATCCACATCTCTCGTCACGTCACATTTGACGAGACCACATTCCCATTTTCGAATCTTCAAAAATTCTAAAAACCGGATTACTCATTCCTTGACGAGCCTGCCATCTCTCCCATCCTCCTCGAACAACTTCCTTCTTCTGTCCCGTCCTCAGCACCGCGACCCTGCATTGAGGCACCGCGGCTCCAAAATTCCTGCCAGTCGACACCACGGCCTGCGGAGGAGCGCGGCGTAAATGTCGAACAGCGCCGCGGCTCCCGGCCAGCGGCTTCTCCCACCCTCTCGTTGTCTACTTTACCCACTCGGCCACATTGTGTCTGCTACTCATCCAATGGAAACTCGTCAAAGCATGGAATATTCAAACCCAATGTCCATTTCAACTTGTCTGCCCAAACCATTTCTCCACTTCCAAAGAACCAAAAATTAGAAAAACAAGACCCTAATTGGAATGGAGCTATGTATGAGGAATTCAATGCTTTGACTAAACAGCACACGTGGGATCTAGTACCTACCTGAGGGGGTGAATGTAATTCATTGTATGTGGCTTTTTCGTCACAAATTCAGAGACAATGAGGATCTTGAGAGGTATAAATCCCGTCTTGTGACTAATGGCACAAATCAGCAGGAGGGCATTGATTGTGGAGAGACCTTCAGCCCGGTTGTCAAACCGGCTACCATTCGCACAATTTTGAGCATTGTCATGGACAAACACTGGCCGATCCATCATTTTGATGTGAAGAATGCATTCTTACATGGGTACCTGAGAGAAATAGTGTACATGCATCAGCCGCCTGGGTTCACCCATCCAGCAGTTCCTCACTATGTGTGCCGTCTCCGTAAGTCACTATATGGCCTGAAACAGCCCCCCCGTGCGTGGTATGATCGCTTTGCTAATATCATCTTACTGACTTGTGTTGTTATGATACACGGTTTCTTCATAGCTAATGATCTTATATTTCAGATGACACAATCCGATCAAAACACTTGGGGAAAAAAGAGATTGTAGAGAATGGAGTATCAAGTAGTGCTATAGTAATATTCTAGCCATGAAAATTAACCATATTCATGTCGTAAAATTTACATTATCAATTCCCAGGAAACAAGTTTACCTTTTCATTGTTTGCTTACTTGCCTTTTTGCATTTCCAGGCCGGTTTACAGAGTGACATACACAAAAATGAGAAGAGAATTATGTTGGAGCTGAAGCAACTATGGGGATTCCAATTCCTCGTATTGCAATTCGGATGCTGTAAGCTGCAGAAATGGTTCTGTCACAGGTATTCGTATTGTCGGGGGCAACTTACTACAATTCCACCAATTATATGTGGACTCAAAAAGCCTACAATCGATAATCCTGAAAGACAACAACATCATAGGAGAATTTCCTACCTATTTGTACAATTGCTCAAAGCTGGAATATCTTGATCTTTCTTCAAATCAATTCCATGGACCACTGCCTAGCGACCTTCATCGCTTATCCATTTAGATATTTCTGAAAACAGCTTCAATGAGATCCCAGGAGCCATAGGTCAGCTTCCTGAATTACAATATCTGTCTTAAGTTTAATCTTTTCAACACTTCGATACCCCGAAAAATTGGAAATTTATCAAAGCTTGATACCTTGGATATATCCTATATTGAGAGGTTTAAGAAAGCAGCAATTTCAGAGGAATTAGGGAAGGAAGACTAAAGAAGTTGAAAGACCTCATTATTGTATGGTCAAATTTGATAGGGGAGATTCCAGAAACATTTTCCGGTCTTTCAGGTCTCCGGACCTTGGATCTCTCATGTAATTACTTAAAAGGGTCGATCCCAAGCTATTTGTTTCATTGGAAGAATTTAACCTCTCTTCATTTGGAGGCTAACCAATTTTCTGGTAGGTTACCGACTTTGGATGCAAATATGCAATTGATGGGAAAAACTCAGGAAACATTTTCTAGTCTTTCGGGTCTCGAAGTCTTGGATCTCTCAAGAAATCACCTTAATGGTTCAATTCCGAGCTACTTGTTTCTTTTCAAGAAGCTAAATACTCTATATCTGCAGGATAACCAATTTTCTTGGAGTTTACCTACTATAGCTGGAAATTTGAGATTAAGAACGTTGGATCTTTCGTCCAATCAGCTTTATGGATATATTCCACAAGAATATGACAAGAAAGATTACTCTTTTAGAAATAATCTGAATGTCTGCACCAAATTTACCAATTATTACATCCAAGTTCGACGTTGTAGCAGAAAAAAAGAGTTGTTATTGTCGTTGTGGTCCCTGTTGCACTTTTACTCATTATAAGTTTATAACATTGTTATGCTACACAGTTAAAAATAATGAGAATTTCTCCATAGACCAATTCATGTGGAGGAAGAAGAGGTATGAGAACCAAGACCCTTAGTGGATGTTCCTTTCTTTCCAACGATTAGAATTCACAGATTCTAATATTCTGGTGAATATGACAGAAGAAAACTTGGTTTGAAGTGGAGGATCAGGGAAGGTCTATCAAGTTGGTGTGAATCCTAATGGGAATTTTGTGGCAGTTAAGATAATATGGAACAAGAGAAATTTAGACCCCGGGCTTGAGAAACAGTTCCGTGCAGAAGTTGAAGTACTGGGTAGCGTTCGACATTCCAATATTGTGAAGTTGTTATACTGTATTTCTAGTGGAAACTCGAAGATTTTGGTGTACGAGTACATGGAAAATCAAAGCTTAGACAAGTGGCTGCATCACAAGAGAAGAAGTGAAAAAGCTATTACTGCTTCAGCACATTGTGTCTTGGAATGGCGTACTGGACTGCAAATTGCAATTGGAGCCGCCCGAGGTCTATGCTACATGCATTGGAGCCGCTCGAGGTCTATGCTACATGCATCACGAGTGCTCCCCACCAATCATTCATCGTGACATTAAGTGCAGTAATATCCTTTTAGACCATGAACTGAATGCCAAAATTGCAGATTTTGGACTGACTAAGGTTTTGGCTAACAGGGGAGAAACGGAGACTGCTTCTGCTATCGCTGGCTATTGTAATTCACAATCTGAACTCAGTTGTTAATGCAATGCAGAAGTTTCACACAGTAGCTACATATATTATGCTACTGGGAATAATATCGAGAAGAAGAAATGAAAAAAGAGAAGGAGAAAAGAGAGAGATATTTGCGGTAGCTTTCCTATTTTTCATATATCACTGTGTAATGCACAAAGTGCACTTATTTATACATGCCAAGTAAGACACTCTAATAAAAGGATTAACCAACTCTAACCACTCAACAAACTATTAAACTAACTAACAACTAAACAAGAGGAATGAGTAGGTGTGTTATTGCCCCATGCTGTTCCCTTGCACCTCATTATATCATACTGCTTTCCAACACCCCCTGCAAGATAGGTATTGTTGACACCCAATTTTGACCCATCTTTTAGTTATTTCTTGCAATTTTAAGCATTTTAGGACACCACATTTTAATCGCCGTTTTTTGGCATGTTTGTATATTTTTTACCTAACATTCTATATTATTTTATTTTTTGTAAATTGACATCATATTTTTACTTTAATTAGGTATTAAACATTTTCAAATATTATGTTATTATTGTCGCGCGATCATTTTATTTTACTAATTTTGCATCTCTTTAAATAATTAATTGACATCCCGTTTTTACTTTTAATTAGACATTAAATATTTGTTAAATATTGCATTTTTATTATTATTGCATCGGCATTTGCATTTTAATAATTTTGCATCTTTTAAATAAGTTTTCTTTTAAATAATAAACATGTTTTGCATTTTTGTCAAAATCAGTCCAGTCTGAGGCACAATCTGCTCAGGTCTGCTTACTGTTCGGTTGGGTTTTGTCCGATGTCACTGGTTCACTACTCTGTTTGAATCGATTGTTATGCATTTTCGGTTTTATTTCGTGAGTATTTCTATTTTTGGGCGACTGTTGAAGCATATTTTATTCTTATCACGACCTGCGATTTCCTGTTGTTTTGATATTGTGACAATTTTATTGGTTGCTGGACGTCGTTGTTTTCACCAGAAAAGCACGATTAGTTCCCATTTTTGACGAACAATCTCCTTCACTATTTTGTGTTGTGTTATTACGCATCGCTGTTGGACTGATTTGGTGTATGTTGGGTCAGATTCACTATTTCCCGATGATTCTTTTAGGCACCAGCGTTGCTCCGACGTTCTGTCGTTGAAGTAACGCTCCGATGAACTATGTTGTTGCTACTGCTTCGCTTATGTCTTGCATTTGTCGAACTGTTTTGACCAGTTTGTCCATCTTCCTCTGTTTGTTCCTTTGATTATTACCTTTTTCTGGGATTTCGTTCTGTTTTGGTTGTCTTGCCACTGTGTCGGCTGTTGTTTTTTTTGCAAATCATCAGACTGATTTCGTTGATTCCTTTGCATGAACTGATTTAGAACAAATGCTACACTATTGGTCCTTACTGGTTTGAAACAAATACTACACTTTTTGGCCAATGAAAAAGTTATCCGTCGATTTTTGAGGCCTCCACAGTTGCAAAGACGGAAAATAAAATAAATGAAGCTTTCTGAGCAATGATGATTTATTCCACTTACACCGGATAACCAACATGCGGCGGCGAATCCTGTGCACGCACTTGTTTAAGGTTCCCGTTTTTATATATATCTGAGCCCTCTGTGTTTAAAAGTATTACTGTTTTGGCGCGGATCCGAAAGTTTTATTTATTTTATTGTTTCTAGCAATATTGGCCGATGAAGGAATCTCCGTCTGATTTCCAAGGCCTCCCCTGTACAAAAGACGGATTTATTTTTGGCTTTACTTATTAATTCTTGTTATTGCTTTTAAAATTATTTATTCTTACTAACACTTTTTACTAAGTATTTATGCAGGTATCCGGAAATGCATTTCAAAAGAATGTCCCGGAGTTTTATATTTATGTCGCATTTAATTTTAGTTTTATTATTCTGTATTGCATTTTATTTTAATTGTAAATTATGAGAAATGCTTAGATTATGTAGAATAAACGCTAATATATAATTAACCTAGGTTTGAACGGATAACCGCAAGTTAGCGGATCTTAAAGGATGTCTAACCCCTTCCCTTTAGGATAATAAAGAACCCTGATCCAGAATCTCATTAATTTCGCAGACCATTAAATGGAGATTAATTGCAGTATTTTTATTCCAATAATCAAGTGTCCTAATTCACTTAAATAATTGGGTGGCGACTCCTTAAAATCAGCATTATTGCTCCATCCAGGGAACCGCGCCAAAGAGCAACGTCGCGGATACCGTTCAGACCCCGAGGTCAAAAACGGGCGCGACAGGTACTGTGAAGAGGTCCTTCATATCTAGCTTGAGTAACAAGTGTCGATGAGCACCCTGAGCCAAACTCTTCATCAATAAATCAGCAGGCTGATTTTCAGTGGCAATGTATAGGGTAGAAATCAACCCTTGCTGGACCTTTTCTGGAATAAAGTGACAATCAATATCGATGTGTTTCGTACGTTCGTGAAACACTGGATTAGAAGCAATTTGGATGACAGATTTGTTGTCACTATACACAGGAATGGGCAGCTGCAAACAAACTCCCAACTCAGCAAACAAGCCTGAAATCCATACTATTTCTGCAACCACTGAAGCCAGACTACTGTATTCAGCTTCAACAGAGCTTCTGGATATAGTGACATGCTTCTTGGACTTCCAAAAAATGAGTGAATATCCAACAAACACAAGATATCATGTGACTGATCTCCTAGTGTTTGGACATGATGCCCAGTCTGCATCACAAAATACAGTTACCTTGTTAACATCCCGTGCATGCATAAAGATTCCCAGCCCTGGTGTTTGCTTTACATACTTAACCACTCTCTCAGTAGCCATTTGATGTGATAACTTAGGTGCCTGCATGAATTGACTTAAGCTCTGGACAGCAAAGGCAATATCAGGCCTTGTGTTAGTCAAATATAAGAGCCTCCCAATCAGTTTCTGATAACTGGATGGATCTTCTAACAATGGACCATTAATAACCCCTTTACTAGCATCATGCATCCCTTTACTTGTGATATGTTGGTCATAGACTGCAGTAGTCAACTTGACATTCAGCTTCATTGGTGTCCCTGCAGGTCTTGCACCAGTGAACCCCATATCAGCAACCAATTCAAGGGCATATTTCTTTTGATGTATCACAATACCAGTCTTATTCCTTGCAAACTCAAAACCTAATAAGTATCTCTCCTAAGTCCTTGATTTTGAAATGTTGTTGCAGGGCAGCTTTGGTCTCACCTATCATCTTACCATCATTTCCAGTAATGAGTAAATCATCAACATAAACCAATACTAATACAATCATTTCTTTATCCTTTTATGTGAATAAAGAATAGTCCAGATGGCTTTGTGTAAAGCCAGAAGATAACAGAGCAGTAGTCAGTTTAATATTCCACTGTCTAGATGCTTGTTTAAGTCCATATAGTGATTTAAGAAGCCTGCAATCCTTCCCTTGATCATGTGTAAAACCCAGACTCATATATACTTCCTCATTGAGATCCCCTTGCAGAAATGCATTAAATACATCTATTTGATATATGACTCATCCTATGGCAGCAGCTATGGAATAACTGATCTAACATTCACCATCTTCACAACTGGTGAGAAAGTGTCCTGGTAATCAATTCCTTCCCTTTGGTTGTATCCCTTTGCTACCAACCTTGCTTTGAATCTCTCAACTTCACATGTTGCTTTGTATTTGATCTTGTATACCCATTTGCAACCTATTGATTTCTTATTACTAGGTAAGTCAACTATCTCCTATGTTTTGTTGTCTTCCAGGGCCTGAATTTCAGACTTCATAGCCTCTATCCACCTCTTGTCCTTGACTGCCTCATTATATGATCTTGGCTCATACTCTTCTGCAATTCTGGCAGTGAAACTCTGATATGACATAGATAGACCAGCATATCTAACCACATCTGATATGGGATATAGGCATGACTTCCCATTTAATAAATTTGCAGCAGGGTGAATACAATCCTTCATCCAAGTTGGTGGTTTTCTATCTCTGGTGGATCTTCTAACTTCCAAACTTTGCTCCTGTCTTGGTAACATGATCTCATCAGCAGGCGGTGTAGGATCAGCAACAGCAGGCTGTCTTGGTAACATGATCTCATCAACATGTGGTGTAGGATCAACAATAGCAGGTCCTGGAACAGTAATATCAGGTGCTTGAGCAGCAACAGCAGGTCCTTGAGTGGCAACATCAGATCCTGGAATACTTGAATCTGACATAATATGTGTTGTATCAGCATCATTAAATGGTATAGGATGAGCATCAACAAGTCCTTGATCAGCAACATCAGGTTCCTGAATGCTTGAACTTGGCAGCTCATGGACATGGACATCAGTATGAGCAGGGATAAAATCTGCATTTGTTCCTGCAATATGTGTCTTCCTCCTTTTGTCTGAGCTGCTCAAAAGGAAAAATATCTTCATAAAAGGTTACATCTAATAAAAAAAATTACACGTATCCCTTCTGTGCAACTGCATACCCAAAGAACACTGATTTAATAGCTCTAGCACTAAACTTATCCCCTTTTGGTAACTGAGTGGCATAACATAGACACCCTAATACTTTCATATGTGATAATGAGGGTGCCTTCTTGAATAATTTCTCATATGGTGATATATCTTCCAGTACAACAGATGGGATCCTATTGATAATATATCACCCCAAAATCTTGCTGGGAGACTGCTTTGAAATCTGATGGCTCTAGCCATATCTAGGATGTGTCTATGTTTTCTTTCCACCACTCTATTTTGTTGTGGAGTGTATGGACATGATCTCTGGTGAATAACTCCATGGTGGCTAAATAACTCATCACAAGAACTATTAATGAACTTTGTGCCATTGTCTGATGTAACAACTTTTACCACTGCACCATATTGTGTTTTGATTAATGCAAATAATTTTCTAAGAACAGTGGACACATCAGATTTAGCATGCATTAAGAATACCCATGTCCATTTAGTGTAGTCATCCACTACTATAAGAAAATATCTCATTCCAGAATAGGTAGGAACTTGGTAGGGTCCCCATACATCAAGATGTAACAAACAAAAAGCAGAATCTGAGCAATCTGAGCTACTAGCACTCCTGCCATTAATGACAGGAAAAGGTTTTCTTGTCTGTCTAGCAAGAGGACAGATGTCACAGTGTTTTATTGTGAAATTAGAATTATCACTAATACTCCTAATCTTCCTTAGTGTACTCATTGGCACATGTCCCGTCCTTTTATGCCAAATTTCTGCATGCAGCTCAGAGGTTGTAACTCCAACTGCCATGTGTGCTTTTGCTTATCCACATCTGTGATTACTCCTGTGAGGTTCCAGCATGTATAAGCCATCCACTTTCCTACCAATCTCCTTCACCATACTAGTGAAGAGATCCTGTAAGACAAAGAAGTCAGGGAAAAATCTAGCACTGCAATTTAGTTCATTTTCCAACTTTGATACTGATAGTAAATTGAACTTAAAACTTGGTACACACAACACGTGACTTATCAGATCACCTCCTGTTAACCTACAACTTCCTGTCTGTGTAATTGTTGTTGAATCACCATTAGGTAAGTGTACTTTGCCTGCATTCTCTATGGGATCAATATGTTCCATCATGTGTTTAGTACTCACCATGTGATTTGTAGCTCCTGAATCTACTATCCAACTATCAAGTATCTTAGGAATTATAGGTATACCTGCCATGTGAGCATGTATATTGTCCAAAGGATCTTCAGTTGAGACTGCCTGTTTCTGACCATATCCACTGGCATCTGTCTGTGAGCTCAGCACTGTAAGTCTGTAAGCACATTCTCATATTTGTCTGGAGTGCAAGATTGTAGCATGTGAGCAACCTGTCTCTGTTGCTCCTGAGTTAAGTGCCTCTGATGTTGGTTTGGATATGCTCCATAATGTTGAATCTGGTGTCCATCCGTGTCTCCATAGTGTGCTCCTGTGACCACCATGTTAGCCTTCTTCTTCCCTTTGGCATCTGAAGGATAACCTATGATCTTGTAGCATTTCTCCATTACATGTCCTTGTTTTTTACAAAAGTCATAAAACATCAGTTTGTAACATGTGTTTCTAGTGTGTCCTTTTATTTGACAATAATCACAAAACATATTAGAAGAGTATGGTTTCTGTTGCTTGGCCTGTGATGACTTGCTAAACAAAGCAATCATTCCAGTCTTCCCAAGCCTGTATATCTTCCTGTGATGATTTTCTGACTCTCATCCTGAGCAATCATGTAATAAGCTTGATTTACACTAGGTATAGGAGTCATCAATAGAATATGACTCCTAGCTTGATTATAGTTATCATTTAGCCCCATTAGGAGCTCTAGCAGCCTTTGGTTTGTCAAATGCTCGATATATACCCTAGGGCTATCACAGTCACATGTAGGAGGAGGAATGATGGAATCAATCTTATCCCATAGATCCTTCATATTCGAATAATAGCCAGAAACAGGTGAGACTCCCTGATGCAACATTGCCAACTCTTTCTTCAACTGGTATACTCGCGACAGGTTGATTTTATCAAACCGTTCCTTTAAATCCTTCCATACTGCGTAAGCAGTGGATCTATATAAAACTCCACTAAGCAGATTTTTATTCACATTCTTCATTATCCATGAAATGACCATTGCGTTGCAACGATCCCACTATCTTACTTGAGATGCACCAAAGGTATCTCTCTTAACAGTTCCATGAAACCAATCTTATTTTTGTCAATAATGTGAGTCGCATTGCTCGACTCCACAACGTATAGTTTTCCATTCCTATCAATTGTATCTCCACCTGGATTGTTCCAACTTTATCCGAGGCACTTAAGAACAACAGATGATTATGATCGACAATGTTCGAGTTCAAACTCGATTGTCATCAATCGTCACTGTTTGTGATGAATTTGACGGTGCAGTCTCCATCAATTATAATCGTGACATCAACAAAAAAATTGAGAAAAAATAGCAAAGGACCACTGATATTCGAAATTAACACTCAAATATCACCCATGCAATAACAGATCTGGAATCAAAAAAATTTAAAAAAAATTCGAACAAAAATCGACTCGAAATATAAGGAATCGATTTACAACCAGAAATCGATTCAAAACAGGGACCGAAGCTAGATTTGTAAACTCCTATCAATTTAAGATGAATTTAGCTAACTAGTTCATCTTTGCGATATGAAATCCCTCGATCTTCACGCTACGACTTTGATACCATGTTGTAATTCACAATCTGAACTCAATTGTTAATGCAATGCAGAAGTTTCACACAGTAGCTACATATATTATGCTACTGGGAACAATATCGAGAAGAAAAGATGAAAAGAGAGAAGGAGAAAAGAGAGAGATATTTGCGGTAACTTTCCTATTTTTCATATATCACTGTGTAATGCACAAAGTGCACTTATTTATACATGACAAGTAATACACTCTAATAAAAGGATTAACCAACTCTAACCACTCAACAAACTATTAAACTAACTAACAACTAAATAAGGGGAATGAGTAGGTGTGTTTAGGGCTGTTAGTGGTTCGGATATACTCGAGAACCGGACCAAACCGGGCCAGAAACCCGACCAGAAACCCGACCAAACTCCACGGCTCGGATACGAGTATCAAAAATACCCGGATCGATAAGAACCGGACCGTAACCCAGAAAATACCCGAACCTGGCCCCCACCCCACCCCCACCCCCCCCTCCACCACCCAGCCTCTCCCGTCACTCTAATTAGTCAAATTGATCAAACTTTATATGGTCATAACTTTGCGCTCGGATGTCCGTTTTACCTAAAAAATTTTTGATTTCGCGTATTTTTTCGAGACGAATAATCCCAAACGGACTTAGCTTCAGCCGATTTCTTCAAAAACGTTCATCTTGCCCCTCAATTTCACTTTTCCCCCAAATCGTTACGTTTTTTCCCTTTTCAAATCTAAATATCTCGCGATGTACAATTGATTTCAACGTAAAAATTACGTGGCACCACGTCCGAGAATGTCAATTTCAGTATTGGAAATTCAATTTTTTTTTTAAAAAAAAATGGTCCGACCCGGAAAATTCTTACCGGTCCGGACCGAGAACCGAACCGATAAGGTTTCGGTTGCCGACCGATCTCATTCCAGACCGAACCTTACGTCGGTCCCGGCCCGACGGTAAGCTTATCGGACCGGTCCCAGTGCCGATACCGGACCGACCGGTCGATAACAGCGTGTGTTGGCCGCCCATGTTGTTCCTTTGTACTTATCAGATTACATCGCTTTCCAACACTAGCACGTTTGGTTACCTTGCTCCAGGTATATTGAAAACAACAACACACCAGAGTACTGTGTGTATGAATCATGTTTCTTATTTTATTTATCCTAACAGATACCTTGTTATTCTTGGAATTTCAGAGTATGCATACCCGTCGAAAGTGAATGTCAAGAGTGATATGTACAGCTTTGGCGTGGTGTTATTGGAGCTGGTTACGGGGAGACAACCAATTAATGGAGATGAGCATATAAACCTTGCACAATGGGCATGGAAACACCATGAAGAAGGTAATTCAATCATTGATGCTATTGATGAAGAAATCAAGGAAGAATGTTTCTTGAAAGAAATGAGTTCCATGTTCAAGTTGGGGCTTATTTGCACCACCACTATGCCTTCTGCTAGGCCTTCCATGAAGGAAGTTTTGTAAATTCTATTACTCAGCGTTACTATTTCTTCCTAGGAATTGATTGTGATGTAATTCTCCTTGTTTGAAGTCTTCTCATTAATACAATATATATATATATATATATATGTGTTTACAATTGTAATGTATGAGAATATCTACTTTATATAATTACACTAAGATAATAATTACAGAATATATTGAGAATATTTACGTATTCGATATCACACCCCGCAGTCGGAGCGGGAAGAGGTCGGACGGGATCTGAAGTCGAGGAACAGCTGCCGAGAAAGTCTCTTAGTAAATATATATGCGTACTGATATAAAGAAGGAACATGTAACACTCGAACATGGCCCATGACAACCTTCTCAAGAACAAAATGAATATTCATCTCAATATGTTTGGTTTGCTGATGCTGAACCGGGTTATGATACAAGTAGACATCAGATATGTTCTCACAATAGACAATAAATGCCCTACGTAAGGGATAATGGAGCTCTAGAAGGAGGTTTCTGAGCCAACAAATCTCGACAACGTTCGCAATGCCTTTATATTGAGTATATTCTGCTTCTGCACTCAAACGGAAAAATATAGCTTGCCGTTTGGCAGACCACGAGATGCAGTTATCACCCAAAATTACACAATAGCCGGAAGTAGATCGACGTGTGTCTGGATAGCCGCCCCAATTGGCGTCCGTATATGATATTTGGTGCAGATAGATAAAGATGTAACCCACAGTCAAGAGTACCCTTAACGTACCGAATGATACGTTTAAGAGCTGCGAAGTGAGGCTCCCTGGGAGCATGTATGAATAGACACACCTGCTGAACAATGTAGGCAATATCGGGCATAGTGAAAGTAATATAGTGAAGCGCACCAGCGAGACTCCTATAAAGAGAAGGATCAAGCCTCTGTCATCTGCGCTAACTTTGATTTTGAGTCGACTGGGGTGGGCATGATCTTGCAGTTTGTCATTTTAGCCCAGTAAATAATCTCTTCGGCATACTTACGTTGACACATGAACATTGCATTCTCGTATCTGGTCACAGAAATCTCCAAGAAATAACTCAACTTACCCAAGTCTGTCATGACAAATTCGGATTTGAGCATGGTAATGCTCTCGTTTTTCAATACATCTATGGAGGCAGTCAGGACAATGTCATCCACATAAAGCAAAAGGTATGCAGTGTCATTACCTTGATAAAAAATAAAAAGTGAGTTATCACTTTTGGTGCACATGAATCCAATCTGCAAGATGTAAGTGGCAAAGCGGTCATACCAAGCCCTGAGGGCTTGTTTCAAACCATAAAGTGACTTTCGAAGTCAGCAGACATACTGAGGAGCCGATGGATGCACAAATCCAGGTGGTTGATGCATGTATATAATTTCTTTCAAATCCCAATGTAAGAACACATTTTTCATATCAAGTTGATGAATTGACCAATTTTTTCCCATAACAATGCGAATGGTGGTTGGTTTAATCACTGGACTGAAGGTCTCACCACAATTAACTCCCTCTTGTTTCCCTGTGCCATGTGCCACAAGTCTCGCCTTATGGCGTTCAAGATCACCACTATATCTGAATTTGTGATGATAAAGTCACATGCAATGAATCACATTCACCCTCTATGGTTTCAGAACAAGATCTGAAGTGCATTGTGTAGTGAGCGCATCAAATTCCTCATGCATGGCCTCATTCCAATTTGGGTCAAGTTTGGCTAATTATGGGTTTTTAGGTAAAGCTGAGACAGTCTGAGTGGATAGGTTAAAGTGGACTTTCGGTTTTAAAATTATGTGATGGGAACGAGTTTCCATGTGGTGGGTTGGGATCGGAACTGGGGAAGTAGGGTCATTTGGGTGGCGAGAACTGGGAGCAGTGGGGTTGTCAGGGGCGGGGGTGGTCGACAGGAGTTGTGGGGCTGATGTCACGGGATTCGGGCAGTGGGTTGTTTATCGGGAACATTGGGGCCGTGACGGGAACAATGGGTAGGGGGTGATCCATGGATCTGGGGCAGTGGCAGTGAATTTTGAGCCGTAATACTAGCACTATGTATTGCGTTTCTAATGAGAGAGGAAGTGTCCGGATCATCAAGAAAGTCGTAATCAGTGACTTGAAATTTTTGGAAGTTTGCAAATGGGAAAATGGTCTCCTCGAATGTGACATGGTGAAAGACTAGGATTTTATTTATGGACAGATCATAGCATAAGTACTCCCTATGATTCGATGAAAAACCTAAGAAAATGCAAGGACTAGTCCTAGGTGCTAATTTGTGAGGGGTCGTGGAGGCGAAATTCGGGTAGCATAGACAACCAAAAATCCAAAGGTGATCATAAGAAGGGATCCGACGGAAGATTCAGTTGAAGTTTTATTTTGAAGAATGTGTGTTGGTAATTTATTAATGAGGTAAGCTACCATGTGTAGTGCGTAAACCCAAAATGAGGGGGATGGATGCATGGAAGAGCATAGTGCAGATCTTATTGTTAATGGTGCGTAGGATTCTTTCGGCTTTACCATTTTGAGGTGAGGTATGGGGGCAAGAGAATCGGAACACCACGTCGTGGTTAACACAAATTTTATGAAATAGTAGGTTGTCAAACTCACGATCGTTATCACATTGAAACGTTTTGATGGTTTCTCAACTTGGGTTTTAACTAGTATCGCCGATGGGTCGCCGACCGACACCGCCCCGCCCCGACCGACCCGATCCCGTAAAAAAACAGACCGGTCGAACCGGCGACAGGGTATGGTCCCGCCTGACCCGGTCCCGCCCCGATCCCGCCCCAGTCCCGCCATTTGCCAAAAATAGCCGTTGTCTAACGACCATTTTTGGCTTCCCCCACTCCCCCAACCCCCCTTACACCCTTTATATTTATTTTTAACCCCTAAGTTATTATATTTATACTTTAACCCAATTTTCAATTATAAATACCTCATTTTCTCTTCTTATTTCTCACAAATCTTCCTACATTTTCTCTAATTTCTATACAACATTGTCTACTACATATTCACTCTATTTATTAATTTGAGAATTGGGAGTGAAGTTGACAACTAGCTTGAGGATTAATCTATCGAGCAAAGTTTCAATTTTCAACCTCTCTCGATTACACATCGACTCTACGTCGGTGTTTGGTACATTCGTTCTCTCATTAAATTATTATTTTGTTTTTATTTCATTTAACACATTTAATTTCATTATCTTTAAGTCTTTAACTATTTATTATCATAATTAAAATGAAAAGAACAAAAAGTCTTTTCGGTAAGGGTACTTCTTCTAGTAGTATGTAACAAGTGGCAAGTGGTACTTCTTCTAAGATTCCTGCAAGATGATTTTATAGATCCCGAATCAAGTTCCCTGAAATACCATATGATCTTGACACAAATATTTATCCTCAAAATGAAGAAGATTTTGATTTAGATGACACTCTAGATGATGATACACCTACTAATGAAGATGATGATACACCCACTAGTGAAATGCCTCATATCCCCTAAGATGAGACGCAGGTCCCAGAAACGACCATTAAAATCGGTTGTATGGAAATATTTTGACCGGGACGCATCAATCAAGTAGCTATATGTAAAACTTGTAAATCTGCTTATTCTTTTAAAATCGACAAGGTCACATGGGACGGGGTTTAGGAAGACACCTATTGCAAAACACAAAGTCTTGCATGCCCAATACATTATTGAAAAAGATGAGCAGACGTCCTCTCAATCGGACAAGGTTCACATACTTTCTTGACAAAGTACATGGTCAAATTAACCCTACATGAAGGGGAGTCAGAGGCTAAATACGATAAACATAAAGATAGGAAACACTAGCAAAATTAGTTCTTTGTGGAGGTTTGCCTTTTTCATTTTCTGAATCGTCTGGTTTTATTCATTATATTAGAGATATGTATAATCCTGCTTATAAAGGTTTTCCTAGATCAACGGTTAAGAGAGACGTGTTTAAATTTGCACACGAATATCAACAATATTTGCGTTATTCATTATATCATTTAAATTGAAAAGTCGCTAACTTCTCGATATAAGTCGTAGTACTAACGACTATGATTATTTAACGTGAATCGTCATGGATAGATTATAAATGGTATATGCAAAAACGTATTTTAGCATATAGATATATAGATAGTAGGCACACTGGTGAGTTTATTTCAGAAAATATTTATTCAGTCTGCGATTATTACGGAATAACTGATAAAGTTATGAGTATTACATTAGATAATGCATCTTCTAACAATGCTGCTATTTATATTTTAAAAGAAGTTTTAACTCCGTCTTTTCCAAAATATTTTCATATAAAATGTGTGTGTCATATATATATATATGTTTACAATTGTAATCTTAATCGTATGAAAATATCTACTTTACATAATTACACTAAAATAATAATTATACAAAATATATAGAATATTCTCTATCACATGATTATCATTGCTTTTCCCATCTTTATTTGTACTGAAAATAACTGTCCAAATACTTAGCTGTCCTATGCACTGAGTAGGTCCTCATTGTACCTTATTTGGAGGTGAGGTGATATGTCAACTCTTTTACTTTTCTGATTTTTCTTCTCTTTCCAACAGTCTAATAAACTTATAAAGAGGGATAGATTATAGATTTTCTGATTTTTCTTCTCTTTCCAAGTTCATTTAACAAATAGGTTATTTTAGATCTGCCGAAGTTTAGCCTTCTCTTAGAATGTATATATGTAATGCATTTATCAAACTCGGTATCCCACCTCGCGATTCCAGAGTTGCACCATGCCTGGAACCTGAAATTTCCAGCCACTTCTATTAAGTTTCAAACTAGTCCGATACCACCCCAGCCCCTCGGATCACAACTCTAACCATACCAACAAGGCCAAGTATAATGCTAACCTATAGAAAGTCTCAAAAACAGGAATTGGAACACAAGTACTCAAAATGAGGGGTCAGGTTGTTACGCTCTTGGTCTTGGAATGAGTCAATAGTCCGCTAGATATCTTGATATCTTCCACAATATGCTCATTTTTGCCGATAAAGCGTGTCTCAATTAGTTATAATTTCAAATATATGCAGCTGAGAGAGCTATTGATCTGTCTGATACAACTACTATTCTATTAGTATATCAGTGAAGTTGACAAAGCATAGGACTGTCAAGAGTATATATTGCAGGAAGATATATAGTTACCAACATGGCTATTTCATTCTATTTTGTTTACAAACAACTATGTTTGTCAACATAAGACTACACATGCTACTCCCTCAAAAATTGGGGTCTCTACAGCTTTGAAGAACATAGCAAACCTCCTTCATTGATGGCCTACCAGATGGTGATGCTCCAGTACACATAACTCCTAGCTTAAAAACACTTCTCATTTGTTCCAAATTACTTCCTTCAATGACTTCTTCATCGAGGGCCTCGAGAATGGAATTCCCCTCTCTGTAACGTTGTAGAGCCCATTGTGCTAGATTTATTTGCTCGTTCCTGAGAATGGGTTCTCTCCCTGTTGTCAATTCTAAAAGCACCACTCCATAGCTATATATATCAGTCTTCACATTCACTTTGAATGATGAAGCGTACTCTGTCAAGGCCAAATATTAAAATTTAATATATTAGAACTGGATACATTCCTTTGAAAAATTCACAAGGTGAAAATGGAAAGTTGAACTGTAATGTACCTGGTGCAATGTAACCAAAAGTTCCCGCAACAGCAGAAGCCGTCTCAGGATCATCATTCTGCCTGGCTAGTATTTTGGCTAGTCCAAAATCTGCTATTTTTGCATTGAATTCCGAGTCCAGAAGGATATTGCTGGACTTAATGTCTCTATGAATAATGGGTCGAGTGCAATGATGGTGCATGTAGCAGAGTCCCTGAGCTGCACCAATGGCTATATTTAATCTCTTTCGCCAATCCAGGGCCGGGATACTACTTTGACCCGATGCTGCTGCTCTTTTCTTTCTGTAAAGCCATTTGTCCAGGCTTTGTTTCTCAAAGTATTCATAGACTAAAAGCTTTCTCTCTTCACTCGAGATGCAACACATGAGCTTGACAATGTTGTTGTGTCGAATGCTACCAAGTATTCTAACTTCTGCCAGGAACTCCTTTTGGGCTCTTCCACCTGATTTTCCCCCACCCCCTATACTTTTAACAGCATAAGTATTGCCTGTTTGGTCGATCACAACTCGATAGACCTTACCTGATCCTCCATTTCCTATTATGTTTTCGTCTTTCAAGCTAGACAAAATGTCCTCTGTAGTTACCTTCAACTTTTGAAATGAAATGAGCTTCAACTCATCTTTGACATTGTGCTTTGTCTTTGAACTGGGCTTTCTGATCAAGGAAAAGATCCATGTTGATTGCGTAGTTATCCAGATTATCTGTATAGCTACTACAACAACTACAACAGGAATTATAATAATCAAGTGTTTTGATCTCGATGATTTTTTAACCTCGCCATCAGAGGAGCAGCTTGGTAGGCCAGAGATAGATAACTTCTTGGACGTAGTACAAAGATTGGACTCGTCAAAGCAATTCTCTTCATGTGTTAGCTTCACAAATTCAGCAGAAACTCTCCCTGAGAATCTGTTGGAACAAAGCCATAAAGTACTTCTAGGCCTAAGATGTTCTATACTTTGCGAAATGTCTCCGGATAATTGATTATAAGACAAATCCAGAGCATCCAATCCAGGTAAATTCCAAAATCCCTTTGGTATAGAACCAGTCAATTGGTTATGAGAAAGATCCATATCATACAAACTAAACAAGTCCATTTCATCAGGTATCACACCGGACAAGTAGTTGGAACTTAGCGACAAATGACGCAAATGATGAAACTGAAACAACTTATTTGTAATTGAACCACTTAAAGAATTATGTGACAAGTCTAATTTCACAAGATTTTTCAAGTTCCCAATATCTTCTGGTATCGAACCGTTCAGGTAGTTCTCAGAAAGATTAAGATTTCTCAGTTGGGATGCTTGTATTTGTTTTGGCATCTCACCAGATAACATGTTACCATTAAGATACAAATTGAGTAACTGATTCATCCCAAACAACTCACCTGGTATAGTTCCTGATATGTTGTTGTTGGAGAGATCAATTAAGGTAAGATTCTTGAGTTGACATATTGTTGAGGGAATTGTTCCACCAATTTTCTTTCCTCCAAGATGTAGCTCCGTCACTACCCCGTCGTTGATGCATGAAACTCCTGACCAACTGCATGCTGAAGAATTCAAATTCCATGATTGGAGAAACTCCGAATCGCTCCAGTGTTGTTTCAAATCTAGCAATATGGACCGTTCCGCGCTTGAAAATTGTAAATTTTCTTGGAAAGACGGGCTGATTAGGACGAAAAATATGAGGAAGAACATTTTCATTTTAAGAAAACTACTTCCTCGTGTTCATTTTCATTTGGCAGTTAAGTCACTATGAGTTTCAACAATAAATAATGGTTTTTCAGGTCAACGTATTTGTTTCTCTTCAAGTAACTTCAATGTTGAATTATTTCGGGTGGAAGCTGCACTGTGCTTTCCTAATAAACTTGTCAGCATCCGTTGGCTAGTTGTCTCCTCCTGACCAAGTCAAGCTACCAATTTAGCATCTAATATGAGTTGTAAATCATTACTCCATCCGTCGACATACTTTCCTTTTTAGTCCGTCATTTCGTTATTTGACAATAATTTAACTTTAAACTTTACTTTTTACGTTTAACGAGATAATTTATAATCACACAAATATCTTTGACTTGTCTTAGATGACAAAATTCAAAAGTTTCCTTTATTTCTTAAACTTCATACTCAGTCAATCTACATCACATAAATTGAAACGGAGGGAGTAGTTCATTTAATAGATGATCAAACTGCACTTCACATAATACGTTCTTTACCTAAAAATTAAGTAACATTTTTTTAATAATCGAGAAATCTCCTAATGCTAGTGGCTCATTATTTGATACTATTCTTCAACAATAATATTACAAATAGAATCCGAGTTCCATCAATCATTTGTGGTATCAACTCACTCACATTGAACTAATGGGAGAATTTCCAACAGTTTTACACAATTGGTATAAGCTGAAAGTTCTTGATATTTCTTGTAACCATTGACTAGATATTCATTAACTTTTGAGTAAACTCCACTTAACCCCCTTAGACTTTAATGATTGGGAAACAATAGCCCCTTAACCTTTTGAATGAGAATGGTAACCCCTTAAACAATATTTTTGGGTGAACTTTAGGATATTAGTATGTGCTAGGGACAAATCTTTTTGTCTTATGGATTCAATAAACAAAGCACAAAACATCAAACTACTTATCGTAAAATTTCTAATGGTAATACAATGAAATGTGATAGGAACTACAAGATAAACCAGAGATGATTAATAGGAGCAAAGCCAAAGAGTTGGCCGGAAAAAACCTGATAGCGTGGATGATTGTTATATGAACATTTAGGAATAGAAATATCTAGGTTGATTGAAGCCATGGTTGATTATCTGAAATTCGACATGTATGATATGAAACTCTCCAACCTGTAAGGCAACTCTAAATTTCAGAAGATTGCTAATCTCTACCAAGAACATATTAACTGTCGTTGTTGAGGCATTGATTGCAATATCGGTCTTCAATGTAAAAACATAGTACTCCTTACTATTACATTCTGCAGTACACTATAGTCTATATACAGGTGAATATGATAGAGTTGGTTCTCATGCCTCTTCTTCCTCCACAAAAAAATTATCTATGGAGAAACTCCAATTCTTTTTAACTGTCTAGAATAACAATGTTACAATGACTAAAATTGCAACAGGGACCACAATGGTAATAACAACTCTTGTTTTTCCACTACAACGTCAAACTTATTAGGAAAATAAAGGCATCAAACGGGAAATAGTAGACACCTATTACAAGAACTAGGAAAGATAAAGAACAAAAGATTACAAAAAAAGAAATAATCTTAACAAACAACTGAAAACTAGAACCAACACTTTATCTGGATCTTTGCTGAGTCGAGTGATGACACTCTGTCTTTAAGACAAGATTGTCTCGTATATATCCTTTTACGTTTTTAGACAATAGTCTCTCAAGATAACACAACTACTAAAATAATTGAGCAAAGAAAACTCAAATGTTTCTCTTGAAGAACTTTTGAGTATTGAAAGGATGTTAGAGAGGAAGAAGTTTTTCAGAATTTCTGATTTTTCCAAGTGTTTAACAATTGAGTCAAATGCCTCAATTTATAGTGTAATAATTGTCTCTTCAAGTGCCAAATAATGACATTGAATCACCCATGTAATAGGAATGAATTGCCCAAGTAATGACATTCTTTTATCAACCAAATAATGGCTGAATAATGCTGGAATGAATGTCATTGAGGGCAACCCAAACGTCTCCAAAATCGATTTCGCTTCGCATTTTCTGCACGGGTAGCGCCACGGCCCGCTCCAAAGAATCGGCCGAATTAGCGCACGCCCGATTTGTCGGGCGCCACAAGACTTGCACGCGCGCGCGACTTTTCCGACCCGTTCCATCTTTACACTATGCACACTTCTTCCTTCGTTTACTAACGTGGAACACTTGTCATTTGGTCAATGATCGTCCATCATTCTATGTCTCAAACATTTTACTTACGTACCAATATCTCTTTCACTAATGAAATTTACGATTATTGGTACAATGTGTGCACGTGTGTGGAAACGACGTTTCCGACGTGCGGGGCCCCAATTGTTCGAGTCATAAATAATGGAATAAATTTTATTCCACATTAATAAATTTCCAACAATCCCCTTTTGAAAGAGATTTTGGCGTACTCATAAGGTGTCTATTTATAGCAATCTTTCAGCGGAGCGATGTTGCATCAGGAGAGGTAGCTTCCGTTTTTAACCTTCCTTAGTTGAATACCATCGCACTTACTTACTACGCGGTGAACGTGATGTCTTGAACCGTTAGTGTTTAGTGTTAGTCAAGTCAACGGTACCAACACAACAACTTTCCATTCTGTTATTCTTAATGTTTGTCCGTTGCGGGCGTGGATACTCTTGGATTCTTTAGTGCGTTCATATGAGGCGGTCTTTCCTCGCACTTAAATAGGTGGTCTCCTACAAGGTATCCTGCTATACCCCACTTCTTAAGTATTTAGGAACCATTAAAAATTTCCCAAACCTAACCACAACTGTTGAGGACCATTAAATATTTTGGAAACTTAACCTCTACCCACACTGCAGATAGCACTTAATGTCTATCGCGGGAACGACTTTGGGTTTATGTTCCTTACAGAAAACATAGCCTGAAGTGCTCTTGCTTTTACCGAAGCGCTCAACTGAACCTTTACAACTTAGTTTCCCATTGAACCTAATTCCTGGGATCTCCAGTAAGTAAGGTTGGGTTACCACTGTATCAGTACTTATTGTTTGGGTCTTAAGCTCATTCCCTTAGACAAGCAGAACATCTGATCTCTGGATATGCCCTTTGTCAAAGGATCTGCTATGTTATCATTTAACTTTACATAATCAATGGAAATTATACCCGTGGTGATCAGCTGCCTAACTGTCTTATATCTCCGTCGGATATGACGAGACTTGTCGTTATACATAGAACTTCGTGCCCTGTATACCACTATATTAGTACTTATAGTTTGGGTCTTAAGCCCATTCCCTTAGACAAGCAGAACATCTGATCTCTGGATATGCCCTTTGTCAAAGGATCTGCTATGTTATCCTTTAACTTTACATAATCAATGGAAATTATACCCGTGGTGATCAGCTGCCTAACTGTCTTATATCTCCGTCGGATATGACGAAACTTGTCGTTATACATAGAACTTCGTGCCCTTCCTAGAGCCGACTGGCTGTCGCATTGGACCATTACAGAAGGTACGAGTTTGTCCCAACACGGGACGTCCTCTAAGAAATCATGAAGCCACTCAGCTTTTTCTCCTTCTTTGTCTAAGATATAAAATCTGACTCCATCGTGGATCGGGCGATACAAGTTTGCTTAGAGGATTTCCAAGACACAGCCCCACCACTAATTGTATTTATATACCCACTTGGACTTGGTGTTCTCTATATCAGATATCCAGTTTGCATCACTGTATCCCTCTAGTAGAACTTGATATCTCGAATAATGCAACCCGTAGGTTAGCGTGTATTTCGGGTATCGTAGTACCTGATTCAATGCTTTCCAATGATCATTAATCGGATTACGGGTAAACCTAGCCAACTTGTTGACTGCGTAAGTGATATCAGGTCGGGTGCAGTTTGTTATGTACATCAAACTCCCAATCACCTGCGCATATCATTCTTGGCATACAGGCGCACCACGATTTTTATCAATTTTCTGATTCATATCCAGTGGTGACTTCATCGGCGATCTGTCGAACATCTCAAACTTTCTCAACACATTCTCGATGTAGTGAGACTGAGATAAGATCAATCTTCCAGACGTCTTAGAGACCTTGATCCCTAAGATGACATCTGCAATACCCATATCCTTCATATCGAAACATTATTTCAACATATTTTTAGTCTCTAGGATCAAACTAGGACTACTCCCTGTGATCAATATGTCGTCTATATAAAGGCATATCATGACGAACGAGTCAAAATTACCTTTCATGTAGACACATTTGTCACACTCAATAATGGAGAAACCCTTCGATAGTAGAGTACTATAAAAAATTCCGTGTCATTGCCTCGAGGCCTGTTTCAGCCCTTACAGAGATTTAACAAGTCGATAGACTTTCTTCTCTTGCCTTGGAACCACATACCCCTCGGGTTGTTCCATATAAATTTCTTATTCCAAATCACTATTTAGGAAGGCTGTTTTGACATCCATTTGATGTATCTCAAGGTCACGCAACACTGCGATCGCAATGAATACTCGTAAGGACGTCATTCTAGACACCGGGGAGTACCTGTCAAAACAGTCGAGGCCTTCCTTCTATCGATAGCCCTTGACTACCAACCTGACTTTGTACTTATCTATAGACCCACCTGCTTTATACTTCTGGTTGAGTATCCATTTACAATCCAACGGTTTATTTCCCGGAGGAAGATTAACCAACTCCCAAGTATGGTTTTGCAGGATGTAGTCTATTTCACTCTCAATAGCTTCTTTTAGAGCGGTGCCTCTGGAGTTGACAACGCTTCAACAATTGTCCTAGGTTCGTTATCAACTATATAAGCTACAAAGTCAGGACCGAATGATTTATCCTTCATGTCCCTTTTACTTCGTCTTGGTTCCATCTTCTGGAGTCTCCATGTTCTGAGAATCTGGACACTAGATTCCGGATATTCAGCCACTTCGAACCATCTAGATCCGGGCAGTCAACGACTCCTGGTTTTTGAGAGCTTTGTTTATAACTTCGTTTGCGAGAGGTTATGTCTATTTCCTTTCTATGAAAAGTATCCTAAAAGAATTGGACATTCCTTGATTCCATGATCGTACCCCTGTGGATATCTGGTACATCTGACTTATACACTAAGAAGCGATAATCACTACTGTTATTTGCATATCCAATGAAAATGCAATCTACAGTCTTAGGTCCAATCTTGACCTGCTTTGGCTTAGGTATTTCAACATTTGCCAAACAACCTCACACCTTCAGATATTTGTAGGTGGGTTTATTTCTCTTCCATGACTCATATGAAGTTTTGTCCTTACCCTTATGTGAGACTCTATTAAGAATCATATTACCGTTAAGGGCATCTTCTACCCACATGTTTTGGGGAAGGCCGAAATTGATGAGCAAGACATTCATCATTTCCTTCAATGTACGGTTCTTGCGTTCAATGACGTCGTTCGATTGAGGTGAGTATGAAGTCGTCGTTTGATGAACAATGCCTGATTGGGCACAATATTCCTCAAATGGCGCTACATATTCTCCCCCTCTATCGCTACGAATTGATTTAATCCACACGCTTTGTTGGTTTTTAACTTCTGCTTTGTAGCGTCTTAACGCTTCAAAAACTTCATCTTTACTTTTCAACAAGTAAAGGTAACAATACCTTGTGATGTCATCTATAAATATCACAAAGTACTTGTTCCTCCTAGTTTGTGCAAACTTCAAATCACGTGTGAATAAGTTCTAGTGTATGAATACTTTGAGAAACAAAGCCTGGACAAATGGCTTCACAGAAAGAAAAGTGCAGCATCACCACGTCAAAGCAGCAGTCCTGCCCTGGATTGGCGAAATAGATTAAATATAGCAATCGGTGCAGCTCATGGACTCTGCTACATGCACCATGATTGCACTAGACCCATCATTCATAGAGACATCAAGTCCAGCAATATCCTTCTAGACTCAAAATTCAATGCAAAAATAGCAGATTTTGGACTAGCCAAAATACTAGCAAGGCAGGACGATGATCCTGAGACGGCTTCTGCTATTGCTGGAATATTTGGTTACATTGCATCAGGTATATTACAGTTCAAATATCTATTGTACCTGGTGATTTATCCAACTCTAATTAAATTTTAACTTTTGGGCCTAAAAGAGTATGCCTCGACATTCAGAGTGAATGAAAGAGTGATGCCTATAGCTATGGAGTCGTGCTTTTAGAATTAACAACAGGGAGAGGACCCATTCTCAGTGACGAGCAAATAAATCTAGCACAATGGGCTCAACAGCATTACAGAGAAGCGACCTTCATTGTTGAGGCCCTTGATGAAGAAATCATGGAAACAAGTAATTTGGAACAAATGAGAGGTGTTTTTAAACTCGGGTTGATATGTACTGGAGCATCAGCATCTGGTAGGCCATCAATGAAGGAGGTGTGCAACATTCTTCAAAGCTTGAGAGACCCCATATTTTAAGCATAGTGAGATTAAGGTCCAACATTGCTTTAGGGAGGTAAGGATCATATCTTTGTCAATCCATCAGAACTCCCTAAGGAAGCTTTTCGAACATACACGCTTGATAAACGACAAACACCTTCTTTCAGACATAAATCCTTGGAGAACTCATTTGAATGGCCACAAGGAGATGTAGGATGCCATGTATATTTGTTAATGTAATTTTTTTTTATAAAGCCTTTTCATGATACATGGGGATAATCTTGTAGAAAGTCTAGTTCTTTTAGTGCCTATTTGGATTGACTGATACCTGTAAGACCCACTTTCGTGAAACGACAAAATCGACGTGTTTGGCTTTTCATAAGTCGCTTCCTGGCCTACTTCAAGACTTCCTGCACTAGTCATTTAATCAATTCTATCATTTATTTCAATTTGAATTTTACCATTTTCTTTATTATCCTCTTTAATTTTCATCAACAACTATATCCACCTTCATTACCCTCTTTAAATATCTATAAATAATTATTAATTTTTTTTGAAATATACAACTTTCATTACCCTCTTTAAATATCTAAAAATAATTACTAAAAAATCAAATATACTATTCATGTTCTGTTTTAATTAAAAAAAATCAAATATACTACTAAAGTTGACATTTGTTCATGTGTAATTGCATATTGGAACTTTAAACTCCTCAAACATCCTAACTTTGTCGTATTATACGAGGATTATCCTTCTACTTTTTCTATTATCTTCTTTCAAATACTCCGAATATTACTACTATAATACATTATATTTTGAACAAATAAAAAATAAATATACCCAAGTTGAAGTATCGAATTTTTTATTATTTTTGAAGAATTATCTGAAGAGTGTCGCGGCTCATTCGGCGTGAAAAATCACTGGAACATAGGCGCCGCGGCTCCTTCCCGAAGGGCCGCGACACGTAGGCTCCAGTAGCTACTGGAAATTAAGCGTCGCAACGTGAAAAATCACTAGAACTTTAAATTAGTATTGTAATAATATTCTACTAATATTTAAGTACTATATTGCACTTTAAATTCTATTATCTATTTGTCTTTTTTATTTACATACTTCCATTTATTAGTAATTTTTATTTATATGTATTGACTAAATGTCCATTTTGGTAATTCTACATTCAAAAGCAATTTTGATCAAAAATATCCAAACATCATTTATTTATAACAATTACTTTTACATTGTTACATCCAAACATAAATCACTTCTGCCAAAATCACTTCTGACAAAATCACTTCTGCCAGAAACACTTCTTCTCACCGCCAATCCAAACAGGCCCCTAGTTAAGTTGAATGGGATCGCCCATTTTGGAAAGGGGTGTTTCTTTTTGTTGTTGTAACCTTGTTTCTCTTTTGGTGAACAATACGAAGAGGCGCCACTTGAAGGCATAATTGATTGGAAAAAAACAATAAAAATAATGAAAATATATAGGAGAGTTGTTGGGTCCCGAGGGTTAATACTATGGAATAAATAAAATCAAACAGCAAATTAAAACTGAACGTATGTGTTAGCCGATATTTTCGTATGCTTAACGCAAGTGTACGTATCGTTACAAGTAATATAGTCTGGTAAGACCGAATATCGTCCTCAGAGACTGGTTTCTAATTACCGAACATCTATTCTAGGTTATCTATTTGGCAAACGATAAGTTGATTTGGTTTCTATCTAACACTAGTAGAATAATTGCAAGAATTAAACTAAATTATTGAGGTTTAATCAGTTATGAAGGACTCAACTATCCATTTTTCTCAATCCTTAATGCAACTAGAATGACTTCTTCTACGTTAAGATAGCGGTTAACTAGACTGTCTTATATTCCGGTTAGGATATATAATCGCTCAACCTCAGTGCAGAAACCTTCTATATTTCTATGATAGGTTTTACCACATAGGAGGATTAAGAACAATAATCTATAATGCTACACAAGTAACGGGGTACTTTCGTCCGCGATTTTAACCTATGTCTATTCAATTACAGCATATCCAAATCTCTCCTCTCGGTTCTTGATTCGAAATCACATAGATTATGATAATTAGTGATCAATTAACTATCAAACATTCATACCAATATTGAATAAATCTTAATCAAGTGAATAAGGAATCAAACTAATGCATTAATTCATGAAAGAGAGTTTCAAGTGATTCAATAGGAAAACTCTAATAAAGTGTTTAGCTTTTAGCTATAGACATGCTAAGAACTAATACAAATCCAAACATGAACTAAATTACAATAGAGAAAAGAAAGAAAAATACTTAGAACTAGGTCTCGATTGCCAAGTGTAGTGTTGTGTTGTGCTTTTCCCAAGAGAAAATGTGTGGTAGAATAATCCCTAAAATTTGTCTCAAGGGTTTATATATGTTGTCAAATACGTGTGCCTTGGACCCTTTTGCCCCTTGCCAATTCTGTTTCGGACTGAAAATTCGTGACGGCATCGCGATCCGCAGAATGGCACCGTGGTGCGAAATCGCGCTTCTCGATAATGGTATCGTGGTCCTGCAGAATGGCACCGCGGTCCTGCAGTCTTTCGTCTGAATCTATCAACTTTCGTCTTTTTTGCTTCAGGAGCTCATTTTCTGCCCACTTTTAGCTTCTTTTTGCCATTTTGTTATTTAGAACTGTTGTGACTCAAAAGAAAGAAAAACAACCATAACAAGACAGTTATTTAAATGAAAATGAGAAAAATACTAACTAAATATGACTCAAAAAGCGTATACAAAATACGCCTAATAAATACCCCCAAACTTAACCTTTGCTCGCCCTCGAACAAAGATCAAAACAGAATCAAAGAAACAAAAAAAAAAAAACAAAAAGACTCAACGACTCAAATCAAGCAACTGCACCTGGTTACTTAGAAAAGTATGAATGTTAGTTGGGATAATATGTTGTAACATATATATCATGAATATAAAAATCTAGAATTTCAAGCCAGATATTTCGCAAGTTCATTTCAATTACAATCAATGAAAGCATGAATCCCTAACCTATGCATGTCAATTTCATTTAGTTCTATGTGTCTGTTTACTTGTTATTCTACACTAATCATAGACATGCATACTATAGATCTTCAGGACTTGACAGAGTTGTAATGTAGGCTTAGGCAGAGGTAGGTAAAATTAGGTATTTAGGCTCAATTTACATACCATAAGCGTTTTCCTCATTCAACCATTTCGTCATTCTTTTGAGTATTCTTTTCCGTTCATACCTATCATTCCCTTTTTTTTGAGAGCATGAAACACATTCACATAGGCACCCCCAAACTTAAGCTTGTATATTTTTTCATTGGGGTGCATCAATTTTTCACTCTCTTTTGATATTTTTTTCACTCTTTTTCATCTCTGTTTTCACTTACTGCTTATGACACAAGGGAATCACGTGGTGTCAAAAAACAACAACTTGTTTTAGGCTCAAAGGGGCTGACTAGGGATATAATTTATTGCAAGGTAGGTAATGAATGGTAAGAAGGGCTAACAAAAAAATGCTTGAATCATCTCTCTAAGCATGTACATCTTAACTATTTCGCCTCAAATAACAAGCAAGCAGACTTCATAGACATATTTTAATTATTCTTTTCACCATTGACACACATAGGCAAAGCACAAATATCTCAAATAATTAGATGTTCGTGAAATTTTGGCATATCTAACTCAAGCACACAGATTTTTACTTCTCATTCTATTACATTATCTCACTTAACCCATTAAGCATTTCAAACAACTACAACATGCATGATCATAAAAAAAATTGACTCATATAGACACAAAAACACAAAAAAAACAACACAAAAACAGACACACAAAATACTAAGACCCCCCAAACTTAAACGACACATTGTCCCAAATGTGTAAAGACTAAAAATTAAAAGGGACGACTTACAGACATCAAAACAGCGGTTCAAAATGATGGTGATAGCGGCGGATGTCGCATTGAGGCGGTATCTAGAGATGTCGTGTTTTATCAACGGACGCCGCGACGCTGTGCCAAATTTCTCCCGTTTTTGCAGCATTTTTCTCAATCCCTGCTTTTATCTGTTATCCACAACACTCAACATACCAGATCGTGAGACTTTTCAATTCCTAAAACAAAAATTAAATAACATAATTAAAATCTTAGGTTGCCTCCTAAATAACGCTGTCTTTAACGTCTTTTAGTCGGACACAATTAATCTTTACTAGTGCCCAGTGGATCCTTCTGCGAACTGCTTGCAATCCGCACAGTTATTGCTACATGTCTCACTTCTCCTACAACAATTCTATAGAATGCAGAAAATGGTGGTACTTTTATGTTTTCCCCCAAATCGCCTAATACTTGCTTTCATTCAAAATTCCCTATAGTGCAAGGAATAATGAAGATCCATGGATCTCTAGACTTCTGGGGGTTCTCTTGAGGGTATGAACTTTCTGTTTGGGGATCAACAATGACAGCTAATGTTGTTTCTTCTGCAATGGGTACAGGAAAAAGGAATTCCAAGGAATCCCACAAAGTGAAAATTGGATTTCAGTAACCTCTTCTTTCTCTACACCATCTCTCACAATTTCTCATTGCTTTCAACAACTTGTTGCGGTTCAAGTTCCTCTATCTGCTTATCACTCCCCACAACTGTGTCGTTAGGCAGGTTTTCTTGTGGTACATTGATCACCATATCCATCAGTTGCACTATTTGTGTCTCTAAATTTTCGAGGGACACCCTTGTCTCAGTCATAAACTGAGTCTGGCACTTGGTGAGCCTGAGCATGGTTGCCTACAACTCATTTTGATCTTCCTCTAAAACCTGTGGATTAGGTTGTTGTTGTTGATTCCACTGCCCCTGATAGTAGTAGTAGTCCATGCGCCTTTTTTTTCTTTACACTAACTTTTCCTACAAAATCAGAAAAACAATAAAAACTGATAAAAATATGATCGCAGAACAAGTTAGAAACTTGTTCATGGAGCAACCAAATTAGAAATAAGAATAGATGATTAAATATTAAAAGTATGTCAGTTCCCGACAACGGCGCCAAAACTTGTTAGCCGATATTTCCGTATACTTAACGCAAGTGTACGTATCGTTACAAGTAATATAATCTGGTAAGACCGAATATCGTCCTCAGAGACTGGTTTTTAATTACCGAACATCTATTCTAGGTTATCTATTTGGTAAATGATAAGTTGATTTGGTTTTTATCTAACACTAGTAGAGTAATTGCAGGAATTAAACTAAATTATTGAGGTTTAATCAGTTATGAAGGAATTAGGGCTTCCAATATCCTCAACTATCCACTCTTCTCAATCCTTAATGCAACTAGAATGACTTTTTCTTCTACGTTAAGATAGCGGTTAACTATACTGTCTTATATTCAGGTTAGGATATATAATCGCTCAACCCTAGTGCAGAAACCTTCTATATTTCTATGATAGGTTTTACCACATAAGAGGATTAAGAATAATAACATATAATGCTACACAAGTATCGGGGTACTTTCGTCTGCGATTTTAACCTATGTCTATTCAATTACAGCATATCAAAATCTCTTATCTCGGTTCTGATTCGAAATCATATAGATTATGATAATTAGTGATCAATTAACTATCAAACATTCATATCAATATTGAATAAATCATAATTAAGTGAAGAAGGAATCAAACTAATGCATTAATTCATGAAAGAGAGTTTCAAGTGATTCAATAGGAAAGCTCTAATAAGGTGTTTAGCTCTTAGCTATAGACATGCTAAGAACTAATACAAATCCAAACATAACTAAATTACAATAGAGAAAAGAAAGAAAAATACTTAGAACTAGGTCTCCAATTGCAACCGCCAAGTGTTGTGTTGTGCTTTTCCCAAGAGAAAATGTGTGGTAGAATAATCCCTAAAATTTGTCCCAAGGGTTTATATATGTTGTCAAATACGTGTGCCTTGGACCCTTTTGCCCCTTGCCAATTTGCTTTGAAAATTCTCGTGACGGCACCGCGATCTCGCAGAATGGCACCGCGTGCCTAAGTATCGCGACTTCTCAGTAATAATGGTATCGCGGTCCTGCAGAATGGCACCGCGGTCCTACAGTCTTTCGTCTGAATCTATCAACTTTCGTCTTTTTTGCTTCGGGAGCTCATTTTCTGCCCACTTTTAGCTTCTTTTTGCCATTTTATCATTTAGAAGCGCTGTGACTCAAAAGAAAGAAAAATAACCCTAACAAGACACTTATTTAAATGAAAATGGGAAAAATACTAACTAAAAATGACTCAAAAAGCGTATACAAAATACGCCTAACAGTATGCAGAACGCAGTTTTAAATGTTAGCTGAAATGTCGTCTGACATAAGTAATGCAATTTGAATAAAAACAGAAAACCTTTGAAGGAGTTAAAGTGCAGCGGAAATAAATAAAGAACACAAAGGTTTAATTTTCATAGGTTATATATTAATATAACTTATGATGGTCAATGACCAAATGTATTGTATATATATATATATATATATATATATATATATATATACACAATTGATTATATTCCTTCTCTTACAAGATTTACAAAATCATACGGGTTAAGTCGCAAATGACTTATGCCTGAAACATCTATCTAAATAGAAGTGATCAACACCTCATTAAAATTGCTTCAATGAAAGAATAAATCTAGAATCTAAGTAGCAATTATAATGTCGGACAGAATGTCGTCATACAGGCAACACTGCGATCCAGCCTACTTGATCGATATTTGTGGAGATCTCTCTATATCGTTTACACTCTGAAATTCTGGATCTTGAATCCCTGAAGTGACCTCTCTATTTATAGTAGAGAGTTCCCTTGAAAGACTCATCAACAGGTCGTGGAAGTTGAGCTAAAAAAGGACACGTGAGGCAGTAGCTTGAGGCACGAAAATCTCAACTGCTTGGACTTTTTCTTCACACGTCTTGCTCCTTAAGTTAAGCTACCTCTTGGACTTGGTCTTCCTCGTTTGCAATCTACTTCAAAGACTCTTTGTCAAGTCAATTGCCATTTATAAAAAGGTCACACTTTCCTGAAATTTGTCCGTAAAGATAGACAAAACAGTTACCAGAATGTCGGCCCGAATGACAAGACATTTGTTCCGACATTTTCTGATTTGGACTTAGTACTGAAAAATGATATGTTAGAAAAAATGTAATAACACAGACCCTAACATTAACATTCTCCCCATTTTTGCCTTTTTTCACAAACTTAATCAACTAAGTGAGAGAGACCTATAGCAATGACATATCCACACAAATGCTCCCCTTCGACATGAAATTGGCATAAACACAATATACACATATATGTCATTTTTATGGAATTAGAAATAAATCATCATCCATAGCAAAACAAATTAGTTGCATTACAGACCAAACATAATACTGTAACCAAAAACAAAATATCCCAATAATTTCTAATCCAGCAAACACAGAACGTCAACAAACATCACAGTAACACAACAACAACAGTCGACTTCCCTGCCTTCCTCCCCCTGCAACAGTACCAGGTGATCGACGAGGTCTACTTCGAGTAGCTGCAGTCCTGCTGCTTTCAGCTTGTTCTTTTTCCTGCACAGCTTCAGCTTCATCTTCTCCTTTCTCTTCAGCTTCCTCTCCTCCTTTCTCCCCCTGCATAGTGCCATCATCTCCATTTTTTTTGGAAAGAAAGCAAAAACAAGAAGTGATTTCTTACTTGAACCAGTGCTGCCCTGACTTGATCAACTCCATCAATTTGCGAGTTGATTTTAGCAATTTCTTTTACTAACCAAGAAGTCGACATCATATACTACTGTGTGTTGCCTAGAATGTCATGAACATTCCTGACAATATTTTCACTTCCTGTTTCTCTTTTCCAGGAAAGATCAATGATTATATCCTTGCTCCTCAATATTGTTTTGTTAATAGTATATACTTCTGGTTCTTTTCTTATCATGTCCTTCTTTGGAGGTTTGAACCCTTGAGTTGTAAGAAATTTGAAGATCAATGAGAGAAACGGTAGGATTAGGTTGGAGTCTTTTTCTGCTAAATTGACAATTTGTTGAAAGATTATCTTTCTCATGTTGACTCGTAGACCTTTTCCCATTTTGTAGAGGAGTATTTCTTGCTCTATAGTTACAATTGACTCGTTCATTGAATGGAGCAAGTTATATATAGCAATTTTATGTACTATAACAAACAATGTAGTAAGCTTAGACGCAGGACACCTTGAGACCCATCTTTTCAAGACACCTCCAGTTAAGTAGTCAATTACTTCATCGCTATCATTCACAACACCCTTTTCTTCTTTTTCATCAAATCCATTACTCAAATTCAAACATTGATTTATCATGGTAGGCGTGAAGTCATAAAACTTATTATAGAGATATATCTTGCCAAACTTCCTTGACTTGACCTTTTCCATATTAGGCTCCAGATTTGCATAGAATAACCTCACAATATCATCAATGTATGGACATTTATTATTTACTGAGCCTAGTAGATTTCTTTCTGTAAAGAAATCCATCAGGTCGTACTCGGTGCATGAGGCTATGTCCACTACCTTTTCTGTTCTTATGATTCGATTTTTATACTAAGGCCAATGTTTAGACTTTGCTTTAGTTAAGAACTTCTCTGAGTAAGGATTTACCTCTGTCTCAAATTCGGTTGCGGATTTGTTGAGGAGGTGGGTGAACTGGTTTCTTCTGCCTCTGGCTGTGATGTTGTGGGAGGTGTTGTGACATTTCCGACAACATCTCGATCATCCTCTGACGAATCTTTACTCGTTGCTTTTTGCAAGAGTCCCTTCAAGCAATACTTCTTCAAAGGAGTATCATCTGGAATCTCGTCTTCCTCAGTCAATTCTTTCTCAACAGAAGCCATGGGCTCAGAATGTGAGGGTGATGCTGGGTTTTTAGTTGGTTTCTCAGCAAATGACGTCTTCTCTTCATCATCTTCCATGGTCCAGCTGAAGTCTGACTCGTTCCAATCACTGCTCGAGCCAGTAGAAACAACAGTATCGAATTTCGGCCTTTTAGTTGTAGCTTCAGGGCTGAAATTTCACTCAAAATTGCGGCTGACCTTCTCGAGGAAAACTTGGATGTGCTTTACCTTTTTGGTAAAACAGTGACATCTGGAAAGCTATCCAAGTCGATTGGATTGTTTTCTTCTCCTGGATAAGTAATTTCAAGAGGTTCTTGAAAGGTACTTAGTATAATATATATGCATTGCAGAGGACTCGTACTCATGGGAGTGTGTTATGGAATGTTGGGCGACATTTCGATCGACATTGGAGAAGTATCTATTGGTGAGAATGGTGAAGAAGATGAAGGGGTTTTAGGGGTTTTGAGTGTTTTTGAAATTGGAGTGTGTTGAGGAAAATCCATCGGTTTGAAGATTTAACCTGAGATGATGAGTGTCTTTTCCCTTTTATTTTTCCTCGGAAAAAATTAGACAAGAATGAATACCAATTGAAGATGAATTTATATACTTGACAAAATATTTTTATTTCCATATTTTAAGAGTTTGTATTGTATTCCAATACTTATTCCTAAAATTTAGAGATTAAAAGATAGACATCAAGATTTGATTATTAACAAAATAAATAATAAAAGAAGTTGTTCAAAGTTGTACAACACAAAAAAAATAGGGAAAAATAACTGAATTTTCAAAAATCAGTTACACACTGCATCCCTATAAATATCATTATCTGAGAATGTCATCAGTAATGTTAGCAACATTTTGAACAACACAAGTATCATAATCCCACAAGAACAATCTCATTTCGGCAACAAATCAATACACGTTTCATACATGATTTATAGGTTCAATCTCCAGACCAATGTAACATTTTCTCATTGAGTCCTAGATCTAATCATAAAACACATACGAAATTCATTTTCGTGTCATAAAACAAGAATACTTATTTAACATCCTCATAATTTCTTTTGATTAAGCACTTTGATACTCCTATAGTATATGAACGATATCAATTTCCAAGGGTTTTACCTAATTTTCACAATTACCGAGAATTACAAAGGTTTTGTCTCATTTTGATACTCCCTTTTTATGATATCTCATATCATCGCAGAGAACGGTAGCACATTAAAATCATGTTCTTATTTGAAAATCATACCTGTATGAGCAAAAATCAGACATAACAAAATACTGAAAATCAGATTCTGATATTACAAGGGTAAATGTCACCCGAAATGTTAGAGACATTTCAGACGACATTCGCCCAATAATGCCGAATTCAGAAAGTACAGAGACCAAGAGAGTTTTTCAAACTGGAAAATCTCTCATGATATAAAACTTTTGTAAAGATATCAGCTAGTTGATGGAGTGTGTCAACATAATCAATTTGTACTAGCTGTTTTTCAACCAAATCTCTTAAAAATGATGTCTAATATCTATATGTTTTGTACGAGAGTGCTGAACTGAATTTTTTGAAATGTTAATGGCACTCATATTATCATAATACAAAACTAAGATATTATTTGAAAAACCATAGTCGTCTAACATGTGTCTTAACCATATTAATTGAGAACAACAACTCCTAGCTGCTACATATTCAGATTCAACAGTTGAGAGTGAGACACCATTTTGTTTGCGACTATACGAAGAAACTAAATTATTGTCAAGGTAAAAACATCATCCACGTGTACTCTTTCTGTCCTCCACATCACCAGCCCAGTTAGAGTCACTATATCCTATTAAATTGGGATTAGTGTCTTTGAAATACCAAATTCCCAACTCACATGTGCCGACAACATATCTGATGACACGTTTTATGGCATTTAAGTGGGAGATTTTGGGACAAGCTTGGAATCGAGCACACACACATACACTAAAAATTAGATCCGGACGACTAACAGTGAGATACATGAGACTACCTATCATTGAACGATACAATGTTGGGTCGAAATTCTCCCCAACATCATCTTTGCATATAGTCTATGTTGATCCCATTGGAGTCCTCATATGTTTAGCATTCTCTAATCCAAACTTCTTAACCAAATTCTTATCATACTTACTATAGGAGATGAAGATTCCCTCCTCATTTTACTTTATCTGCAAGCCTAAGAAAAAAGGTTAATTCCCCTATCATGCTCATCTCAAATGTTGAGGACATAGCTTCGACAAATGTCTTAAGATGAGACTGTGAAGTCGAACAAAAGACTATGTCATCTACATAGATTTGAGCAATGACCATATCTACTCCGTTGTGTTTTATAAACAAATTACAATCAGCTACACCATGTTTGAAACCAAATTCAAGAAGAAACTGAGTTAAACGACCATACCATGCACGTGGAGCTTGTTTTAATCCATACAAGACATTTTTCAGCTTGTATACAAATTGTGGATGGTGGGGATCTTCGAATCCTTTAGGTTGTTCAACATACACTTCCTTATCAAGATATATATTCAAGAAAGCACATTTGACATCCATGTGATGGAGAGTAATCTTTAAGCAACAAGTTATGACAAGCAACAATCTAATTGACTCAATTCTTGCAACAGGAGCGAATGTTTCATCATAGTCAATTTCTTCAACTTGAGTGTATCTTTGAGCAACTAGTCTAGCCTTATTTCTCACAACAGTTCCAGATTCATCTGATTTATTTTTAAAGATCCATTTAGTTCCAATTACATTAGTATCATTTGGGCGAAGAACTAAATCCCAGACTTCATTTCTAGTTAATTGTTCTAACTCTTCTTGCATAGCTTGTATCCACCAATTATCCTTGAGTGCTTCATTTACATTCTTTGGTTCCAATGTAGATACATAACAAAAATGACTTACCTTAAGATATACGGTGGACATACACACATATCTCGATAATTTCATGATTTCTTCCTTCTTGTTCTAACACCTTAGAACACTTCTCCTATCACTTGTTCTGTAGGATGATTTCTCTTAATCCTGGATGAGGGATCCCTGCATACTGGGTCATGAAGTTCAGCTTCTGATTCCTCATCTGTACCTGCAGTGTTCTCGGTTTCTGCTTCAGGTGTTGCTTTGAATGTCGTGACATTTGGGGCAACATCTAAATTTTCAGCATTCTGCACATTCTCTATTGTTAATATAACATCATCTACTGGCTTATTTCCTGTAAGATCAGCAAAATCATCAAAGACAATGTTAACAGATTCTTGTACGATTTTGGTTCGAAAATTATACACTTGGTAAGCATGACTATTTTGGGAATAACTTACAAAGATTCCCTTATCAATTTTAGAGTCAAATTTAGCTAGGTGATCTCTATCATTGAGAACATAACATACACCCAAACACATGAAAGTAACGCAAATTGGATTTCTTTCCATTCAAAAGCTCATAAGGTGTCATTTTAGTTCCAGGCCTAAGATAGACTCTATTCGAGATGTGACTTGCAATATTTAGAGCTTCTGCCCAAAAATATTTTGACAACTTCTTAGAACTCAACATGACTTTTTTCATCTCTTGTAAAGTCCTATTTTTCCTCTCTGCTATACCATTTTGCTGTAGGGTTTTGGGAGCAGAAAACTGATGGAAGATACCATTTTTCTCACAAAATGTAGAGAACTGACTATTCTCAAACTCTTTTCCATGGTTGAACCTAATCCTAAAAATAGAAGAATGGTGCAGATTTCTTATTCTAGAGTGTAGTACCTTGAACATACCAAACGTTTGAGACTTTTCCTTTAAAAAGAATATCCAAGAATACCTGGAAAAGTCATCCACAATCACATATGAATACCTCATGCCTCCTAGGTTGTCTACCTCGATTGGACCCATAAGATCCATGTGCAAAAGCTGAAAGCAGTAAGACGTACATGAATGTTGTCCATCATTCTGAGCAACATTGTGGGAGACACGGGTTTGCTTACCTTTGAGACAATCTTCGCAAACCACTATTTTATCCTTAGGACTTAGTTTAGGGATGCCGCTTATTGCCTCATAAGAAATTAATCTTTCAAGATTGCGGTAATTGACGTGCCCTAATTTTTTATGCCACAAGGTCGTGTCATCGGTCCTAACACTATTGCAAACCTTTTGTTCTCCAACAAGATAACAATTATCGTTTATTCTTGTACTTGTCATTATACATTGGTTAGCTTCATTAGTAACTGTACAAACATACTTGTTAAACTTTACCTCTAGGTCGTCATCACACAATTGACTTATACTGACTAGATTAACCATCAAACCGTCAACGTGCAAGACATTTTTCAGTGCTGGAACTCCAGGAACACTTAAGGTTCATCTACCTATGATTTTACTTTTTCCTCCACCTCCGTATGTAACATTACCTCTACTTAGAGCCTCGTAGTTCTTTAGACACTTTTTGTCCCCGTCATGTGTCGAGAACATCCACTGTCGAAGTACCACTATCCTGAAATGTTAGTCCTCAACGCAGTTATAGCTACATTACATCTCACATTCATTCTGGTAATCCAAACTCTTTTTACCTTTTTCCTGTTACCGTAATCTGGAAAGCTGCCTCGAGTGTTGTCTGGAATGTTGGACAACATTTTCGACAACATTCTGCTCCTGGACTTTTGCAATTTAAAGCAGTAAGGTTTTAAATGACCAGTCTGGTTACAGTGATGGCACAAAAAAACGAAGCCCACTTTCTCATTTTTGTCAAACAAGTGGGAGCATACAACATTAAAGGAGTTCTTGTAACCCAAACCTGCATGTTGTGGTTGACTAACACTTAGGATGTCATCTAGTTTGGAAGTACCGGTGTTGAGCTTTCGGAAGGTTGCTTCGGCTAGATCTAATTTCGCACTAATCTTACCAAATTCAAGATCTTTTTTTGTAAGGGTAACCTCTAGTCGGGTTATTGTGCCTTTCAAACCTGCATTCTCAAGAGTTAAAATTTTAACTTTGAGTCAAGTTGCTTGGATTCAACAATTAAGTCCTTGCAAAGTTTTTGCGATTCTTTAACCATGTCGTCCTTTGAGTCAACTTGAGTCTCAAAGTTAGATTCACAACTATAAATAAAACCACTAAAGCAGTTAACATCTGGATAGTTAAAAATTTCATACCTGTCGGATGTTACTGGACCTGCAGATGTATCACTGATATTGCCGAAAATATTATGACATTCGGGATAACACAGTCAGCGACATATTCATCATCTGACAGTGACTGTTCGAAAACAGTGGTCAACATAGCTTGTGACTCCATTTCTGGATCTTCTTCCTTTTCGCCTTCATCATCACTTAGAGAAACTCATAGACTCTTCCTAAATTTTCTTAAGGTGTTTGCACACTCGTTGGCATAATGACCCCATTCCGAGCAAGCATGACATTGTATACTTTCAAGCTGCTTGGGATCAAACTTGGTACGGTCTGAGTTGTTCCTCCTAAGTTGATTTCCTTTTTGCGTTGTAAGGAGGGTTTTAGTGAATCTTGGATTGAAGCCTTGACTTTGGTGCTCTTCGGGTTTATATTTATTTTTATCCTCGTTGAACCTCCTTAACATCGTATTGAATTTTCGAGTAAGAAGGGCAACATTATCACCATCACCGATTTCTTCAAGACATCATCATCTTCATTGAGTTGCATCTCTAAGGATTTTACTTGAAGAGCAACATCTTTGCTTTTATACAATGTCCTTTGATTTTCCATATTCATCTCATATGTTGTGAGAATGCTCATTAACGTATGGAGGTCCATTGTAGCAAGGTTGTAGGCTTCTTCAATCGCACATATCTTAATATTTAACTTTTCAAGAAGGGAACGAAATGTCTTTTCTACAAATTGATTGTTGGTCAGTGGAGAGCCAAGAACTTGACATTCATTAGAAATGTCAATCAACTTTTCAAAATAAGTTTTTATATCCTCCGTCTTTTTCATCCTTAAACGTTCGTACTCATGAGCATGTGAAGCTTCGTTCGTTGAACACTTGAGCTACCTTCACAATAAGTTTGTAGGGTAACCCAAACTTCCTTGGATGTGGAGCAATTTTGGATAATTTTGAACATATAAAAATCTACCCATCCAAAAATAGCATTTAGAGCCTTTTCATTGAAGCCTGCACTATTGGTTTCTTCCACACTTCATTCGGCCTCAGACTTAGGTAGTATGTAGCCTTCCTTGTCCGGTGGGAGCATAGGAACAATATATTAATTTGTAATAGATCTTCATGCTCTCACATCAATGGATTTAATATGAGAACGTAGGCGAATTTTTCAATAAGGATAATTTGATCCATCTAATATAGGAAGTCTACCAATATTTGGATTAGCCGGATCCATAGTAAAAGGACCTTAGCACTTATTATGTTAAGTGTCGACTCTGATACCACTTGTTGGGTCCCGAGGGTTAATACTATGTAATAAATAAAATCAAATATCAAAGTAGAACTGAACGTATGCAGAACACAGTTTCAAATGTCAGCTGAAATGTCGTCTGACATAAGTAATGACATTTGGATAAAAATAGAAAACCTTTGAATGAGTTAAAGTGCAGCGGAAATAAATAAAGAACATAAAGATTTAATTTTCATATGTTATATATTAATATAACTCATGATGGTCAATAACCAAAGGTATAGTATATATATATATATATTGATTATATTCCTTTCTCTTACAAGATTTACAAAATCATACAAAGGAATAAAAAAGGTTAAGTCACAGATGACTTATGCCTGAAAAATCTATCTAAATAGAAGTAATCAACACATCATTACAATTGCTTCAATGAAAGAACAAATCTAGAATCTAAGTAGCAATTATAATGTCGGACAGAATGTCGTCACAAATACAAGCAACACAACGATCCAGTCTACTTGATCGATATTTGTGGAGATCTCTCTATATCGTTTACACTCTAAAATTCTGGATCTTGAATCTCTGAAGTGGCCTCTCTATTTATAGTAGAGAGTTCCATTGAAAGACTCATCAACAGGTCGTGGAAGTTGAGCTAAAAAGGGACATATGAGGCAGTAGCTTGAGGCACGAAAATCTCAACTGCTTGGACTTTTTCTTCACACGTCTTGCTCCTTAAGTTAAGCTACCTCTTGGACTTGGTCTTCCTCGTTTGAAATCTGCTTCAAAGACTCCTTGCCAAGTCAATTGTCATTTATAAAAGGTCACACTTTCCTTAAATCTGTCTGTGAAGATAGGCAAAACAGTTACCAGAATGTCGACCCGAATGTCAATACATTTGTTCCGACATTTTCTGATTTGGACTTAGTACTGAAAAATGATATGTTAGGAAAAATATCATAATACAGACCCTAACATTAACAAGAGTGTTCTTTTAATGAACAAGTCCCTATTATAGTTGAGAAGATGATAATAGACCTCAAGAAGAAGCAGACCATTGCATCTCAAAATGCGAAAGAAAAAGTGATTTACAGTATCAATGTTATTGAATCGCTCCTGCATGAAAATATATTCCATAACAAATATGGAATTTTCGACGTGAATCCGAATTTAGTCAGACATCAATGCAGGTACTGTATACCAGATGGAAAACCACAAAAAAGAATTCGTAACTATGACCATTCCAAAATCTTGGCTTTTAAGAAATTCGATGCGTCTTTTGATAGGAGCAAATATAGTTTCCGGAACCTATATGGTATGCTAGGCAAGGAGGCAGAGTTGTTTCATCCCGGAACCACTGTTTACTCTCTTGAATTAGATCCTTGAGGAAACTATCTATGGTTTCTCTGGTAATGCCGGGCATATCCACAACATATGCCATATCGCTTGTGCAAGAAAGTTCTCAATGACGAATGAACTTTTTGTCATCAGGTCTTTCAAAGACAACAATAGTAGCAGACTCATTGAGCATAACGTTAATTCCTGCTTTATGAAGCCGACCTTTCAAATACCGGGCATTTTCATTGCACATTTTGGCATCTTGTTGCAATCCAGTATGGCCTTTCGTGCTTAAACTGTACCATAAGAATATAGGTGTTAAGCCATTTCGACTTCCAGAAATTGTAACATCGACTGAGGCAATATACTCAACTTTTCGTGAGAGCATACTAATGTAATTTTTCCTTGTTATCTAAATGTCGCAAGACATGGGACATGTTGAATATAGTCTTCAATTGTGAACTTGTTTGGAATAAGAAGGAAAAGTGATCGACGAAAAATTCTGGAAAATATTGGCTGAGCGCCAGGGCGCTGTCTAAAACTCCTGCGGGTTCTGACAGAAGTCGAGCGTCGCGGCGCTTGTAACGGAAATTTTCAGAAACTCTAGTTTTTTGAACTGAAACGATGCATCTCTTCATTTAGGGTCATGACCATTAATGAAAGGTTGCATCTGGTCGGTTTTGGTGCTATACAAGGCACAATGATCACTTGTTAGAAATACAAGAAATATATCTCTTTCAAATAAAGAATTCCTTCTTTCTTCCAAGCAATTCATGTTCATAAAGAACGAGTAATTGCTGAAAACTTCATTCTTAAGATTAGGGAATCCTGGGGTAAATTAGCAAGTTAATCTCATCAGCATTATAGTGGGGCTAATATTATCCTAAGGACAGAGATTTATCTTGTCCTAATCTAGTTTCAGTAATTCATTCATTTCCCATTATACAGTTTTTCTAACAATCTTAGTAGGATAATATTATGAAAAACACTATGAAGATGTTTGGTAATGATACAGTGAAACTAGATCGCTTTGATGTAAATAATTTTCTACGCTGGAAGGAGAAGATGTCTTTCCTACTCACTGCTTTGAAATTTTTCTATATTCTAGATCCGAATTTGAGGACATTGGCAGAACCAGCAGACAATGATACTGAAGAAAGGATCGCAGAACGCAAGAAGCGTGTTGAAGATGAAACATTGTGCATAGGGTTTATTCTGAATTCCCTCTCTGATCGTCTGTATGATCTCTACACTCCAATTCAGTCTTCAAAGGAAATGTGGAAGTCCATGGAGTTCAAGTATGATGCAGAAAAACAAGGGGCAAATAAGTTTTTTACTTTTAAGTTCTTTGAATTTTCCATGATTTATGGCATTTCTATACTTGATCAAGTGCATGAATTTCTGATATTGATTTCTAAGTTTAAAGATCTGGACATAACCATACCAGAAAAGTTAATTGTTGGAGGAATTATTGTCAAATTACCACCTTTCTGGAATAACTACGTGAAGAAGTTGTTGCACACTTCTGAGGAATTCACTTTAGAACAGATTCAGAAACACTTACGAATTGAAGAGGAAACTCGAAATCGTGAGAAGATTTTGAATGATGCTTCTAGTTAAAGTAAATTATGTTACTCAGAAGAATCTAAAGGGTAAGAGAAAGGCGAATAATAACTTCAATGTTTTTAACCCGAATAAGAAGGGTTAGAAGGACATGTCTGAAATCGTTTGTTACAATTGTGGCAAGAAATGTCATTTCAAACGTTTCTGCAGGAACCCTAATAAGGAGCATAGTCAAAACAAGAACACTGAAGAGAAGGCGATTGCTAATGTTGTTGAACAAAATACCAACGAGCTCATTGTCATGCTTTCTGAAATGCATATTGGAATGGTCCAAGAGGTACACATGGCTACAGTCGCTACAAGCGATGATTGGTGATATGATTCTGGTGTCACCACCCATGTTTGCAACAATCGCTCACTCTTCAAGGATTATACTGAGGCAGTGGATGACCATGAAATTATGTTGGGAGATCATCACACTACCAAGGTTCTTGGAACAGGAAGTGTGATACTCCAATTCACTTCTAAAAAGAAAGTGGTTTTGACTGGTGTGCTACATGTTCCTTCGATTAGGAAGAATTTGGTTTCTGGTTTTGTGCTATGTAAGAAAGGACTCAAAGTTGTTATAGAGTCCGATAAGATTATTATGTCTAAGGCTGGTGCCTTTGTTGGAAAAGGTTATGTATCTGATGATATGTTTAAACTAAGTATCAATAAAGATGAAAGTTCTAATTATTCTTGTGTGCAATCTTTTGATTTAAGCTTTAATATAGAATGTACAACTTTTAATCTTTGACATAATCGTTTGGGACATATTAACTATCAAACAATGAAATTTATGTGCAAAGACGGAATTATTTCTTATAGCAATGAGCATAAAGAAAAATGTGAAGTTTGTGTCTAAGCAAAAATGAAAAGAAAACCCTTTTCAAAGGTTGATAGACAATCTGAGAACTTATACATTCTGATATTTGTGAGTTAAATGATGTTTTAACTAGGGGTGGGAGTAGGTACTTTATTACCTTCATTGATGATTGTTCTAAATTTACATACGTCTATTTAATAAAATCAAAAGATCAAGCTTATGACATGTTTCAAGTTTACAAATCTATGGTAGAAACACAAAAAGGTAAGAAACTGAAAATCTTAAGAAGTGATAGGGGTGGAGAATATTTTCCTACTGAATTCACTTCATTTTGTGAAGATAATGACATTGTTCATCAAGTTAGTGCACCCTATAGACCTCAACAAAATGGGGTGACAGAAAGGAAAAATGGAGTTCTAGTTAATATGGTGAATGCCATGATTGTTAACTCAAATTTACCTATGAACTTATGAGGTGAATCTTTACTAACTGCATGTCATGTACATAATAGAATTCATTTAAAGAAGATGAATTTGTCTCCATATGAAATTTGGAAAGAAAGAAAACATAATATTAGTTATTTTAGAGTTTGGGGGTGCTTAGCCTATTATAAGGTTCCAGATCCTAAGAAAACTAAATTAGGTCCAAGAGCTTTGAAAAGTGTTTTTGTGGGATATGCAGAAAATTCAAAAGCATATAGGCTTCTGAATTTAGATTCAAATGTTATTGTGGAATCTCGAGATGTAGAGTTCTTTGAAAATAAATTTCGAAGTAACTCCAACAGGAGTAATGAGTCTTTGCAAATACCACAAACAGAAATAAGTTCTAATCCTTACTCTAACAATGATATGTTAAATTTTAATGCTTCTAGTGAACTTAGAAGGAGTGTAAGAGTTAGAAAAGAGAAGAATTTGGGTTCAGATTTCATAAATTCTCAAGCAATTTCTTTTTTTGTGGAAGGAAACAGAGAAGTTGTTATCAATAAAATTCCAATTGTTCTCAATGTTGAGAATGAAAGTGATGATCCAAAAACATTTCAAGAAGCAATGACATCTAGAAATTCGGCTTTTTGGAAAGAGGCAGTAAACGATGAGATGAAGTCTTTAATGACTAATAAAACTTGGGTCTTGTCAGACTTGCCTCCTGGTTCCAAAGCTATTTGATGTAAGTGGGGTTTTAGGGTAAAAAAGAATGTGGATGATGAATCAATTAAAATTTTCAAAGCTAGGCTTGTTGGTCAAGGATTTAGCCAAAGAGAAGGAGTAGATTATTTTGATACTTAATGCTCATGTGGCTAGAATTACATCTATTAGAATGTTGATAGCTTTAGCCTCTTTACATGATTTGCATACTCATCAAATGAATGTAAAACTGCTTTTCTAAATGGTGATTTAGATGAAGAGGTGTACATGAAACAACCTGAAGGTTTTGTCCTTCCTGGTTATGAACATAAAGTTTGTAAGCTAGTTAAATCATTGTATGATTTAAAACAAGCTCCAAAGCAATGACATGAAAAATTTGATTATGTTGTTTTGTCTAATGATTTTATACATAACTCTGCTGACATGTGTATATATTCTAAGTTTACAAAAGATTATGGTGTAATCTTGTGCCTTTATATATATGATATGTTAATACTTGGAACTAACATAAATGACATAAATGAAGTCAAAGCTAATTTAAGTTCCTGTTTCAAGATGAAAGACTTAAATGAGGTTGATACTATATTGGGTATCAAAGTTAAAAGAAATAGTGGGGGTTATTCTTTAAGTCAGTCTCATTATGTTGAGAAGATGATTAAGAAATTTGAGCATTTGAACTTCAAAGAAGCTAACACTCCATATGATACATCATGCAAACTTAGTGTGAACAGTGGAAGATCTGTAGCTCAGCTAGAGTATGCTAGTGCGATAGGTAGTTTGATTTATGCTACACATTGTACTAGGCATGATATTGCATTTGCAGTTTGCAAACTTTCTAGATTTACTAGTAATCCGGGTACAGAACATTGACAAAGTAATTGGAAGAATTTTTGGTTATTTGAAAGAACCAAAAGTTATACTTTGCATTATGAAAATTTTCCAACTGTACTTGAGGGATATACAAATGCTAGTTGGATATCTAGTGATGGAGATAATAAATTCACAAGTGGTTGGATTCTTATGCTAGGTGGTGGTGTTGTTTCTTGAGCCTCAAAGAAACAGACATGTATCACACATTATACTATGGAGCTGAATTTTTGGATTTGGGGGCAGCAGGCAAATAAGTAGAATGGCTGAGAAATATGTTATTGCCAACAATTTCTTTGCACTGTGATAGTGAGACAACTCTGTCTAGAGCTTATAATAAGATTTATAATGGTAAGTCTAGTCACATCAGTTTGAGACATGCGTATGTGAGATAATTAATATCTGACGGGACTGTAACTGTGATTTACGTAAGGTCTTGTAACAATTTGGCAGATCCTTTTACTAAAGGACTTCCAAGAGAAATGATTTATGGAACAAGTCGAGAAATGGGCTTGCGACCCGTTTGATTAATCAGCAACAATGGAAACCCAACCTTTTTCCTATGAATACCCATAGTTAAAAGGTTCAATGTGGTAATAACAAATTGTTGATGACTGATTAGGTCACACTAGTGTAACTATTGTTCTAGTGTATGTTTGTAGGGTGAGTAATATACTCTTAATGAAATTCAGGCAAATGAAGAATTTCACCTATATAGACATAAGAAGTGGTGTCGCTTCTAAACAAAAGTTTTGGGTCTAACTTTTGTAAATGTCTATGAAACCAGGTGAAACACATGACCATAATAGTGCTACCTCGATATGAACATGGAAAAGAACAATTGTGTGTTCAGTCTTCTGATTCTAGCATAAGGAATTTTGGCTCAAACGCTTTAAGCCGCCATTAATTTCGTTAGAATTTTGAAGAACTGTGATCAAGTGAAAATTCAAATCGCAAGATACTTTCATCTAAGCACTTTTGTTAAATTGAAGACTAAGTGGGGGATTGTTGAATATAGTCTTCAATTGTGAACTTGTTTGGAATAAGAAGGAAAAGTGATCGACGAAAAATTCTGAAAAATATTGGTTGGGCGCCAAAACTCCTGCGGGCTCTGACAGAAGTCGAGCGCCGCGGCGCCTGTAACGGGAATTTTCAGAAACTCCAGTTTTTTGAACTGAAACGATGCATCTCTTCATTTAGGGTCATGACCATTAATGAAAGGTTGCATCTGGTCGGTTTTGGTGCTATATAATGCACAATGATCACTTGTTAGAAGTACAAGAAATCTATCTCTTTCAAATAAAGAATTCCTTCTTTCTTCCAAGCAATTCATGGTCATGAATAACGAGTAATTGCTGAAAACTTCGTTCTTAAGATTAGAGAATCCTGGGGGTAAATTAGCAAGTTAATCCCATCAGCATTATAGTGGGGCTAATATTATCCTAAGGACAGAGATTTATCTCGTCCTAATCTAGTTTCAGTAATTCATTCCTTTCCCATTATACAGTTTTTTCTAACAGGACATCCAAAAACTTGTGGCCTGAAATTGAAAGACTGCCTATTGGCTTCTGGAAGGAAATTATTTTCGCCTGTTGTCAAATACAATACAGATCTAGGTCAATTTATTCCCTTGATGAAAGTTTTTTTTACTGAAAATAATATATTAAAGTAATCCTACATGTCTGTTAAATGAGACAATTAGACCATATAGCGCAGCATCACAATGGATGTAATACCTATCATTGGAACCACCACAATATTCAAGTATCTGTACAACCAGATCAAGATCATCAATTGCTCCTTTGAAGGTAGTTCCTACAAATACATAAATTAACATTTTAAAAAGTAATAGGACTCTACATATGGGTATTGAAAGACTACCTGACCAAAGTGATGCTACAGAGCTATATACTCTAAGAATATTTACCTGTATTGATATTGATGATGGCTGGTTTGTTCTTGTTGAGAAGTAACTTTGATCTCAAATCTGCATAATCAATCTCCCCATTGACTAAAGTGTTTTTAGTTTCTAGCTCCATTATGTACATTCTTATTGCTTTGAAGACTGAGTAATGTGAATTCCTTGATGCATATACTATACCACTGGGAAGCAACTCTCTTCTGCACAAATATATATTGTTCAAATGATGAAAGTAACAAGATATGTATGTTAGACTATTCTACTCAAGAAAATATTTTTAAGTTTTTGCTTTTAAATTCATACATTTGTAATGTATTTGCCATAATTTCATTAGACATAACTTTTATATGTGTCATGAAAAGTGAAACTAGAAGATACTACTAAAACGACAAGAATTAGCGACAGATAAATTTTATATTTAAATAATAAAATTTGTCGCTAATTCTATTTAGCAACAAATTAACAACAAAGTTCTTAACTAATTCCATTTTTTTTGTAGTGAAACTTTATCTATCAATAGAAAAGCGCGGAATCGAAAGGTCACGAGTTCGATTCCCCTGTCAATATTCATCCTTCTCATCATTCATATTAATTTCACAAGACACCATAGAGAAATGGATAATTTCATGACTGTTAAAATAATGAGCAGTTAAATAGGGTTATATTTAATTTCCAAATTCAATCTCCTTATTATTTCAATCGCTACTTAAAAAAACTAACATTAACGACTCACAAACTTATGTACTGTTAAAATCCGCTGCTAATCCTATTTATCGATGGATTAATAAAAAAAATATGTAAGCTATAAGTTATTAGTTACACATTCGCAACTAACTTCGTGACAAAATCTATATTTCTGAGAAATTGACATAAATAATCACCCATTAAAATAATAGCTAGTAAATATATATTTTTAATATATTAATGTATGATATGCATAAAATTTACATTTTTGATACAAAATAGTGCATATATTTTTATATATTTAACTAGCGAAAATAATTATTTTGATCGATCTGTCAAATGTATAACTTGCCCTTTTTTTTTAGTGAATATCTAAAACCTTATAACATCATATATCTCAACTAGAAATATTTCACTGGAGACTATATTTTCAAATTCATAATTAGTATAGTATTCATATAGATTTCATTAAATTATAAAAAACTACAAATTACATTATTAAAAGCAAAAATAAAATAAAAAACAATGAAATGTGTGTAATACATTTTGGCCCTCTATGCCAATAGAAGAGTAAAGTTGACTGTAGTCCAAACATTTTAGTACAAGTACGCCGACACTTGACGGCGGCGATTTCGTCCTCAGGTAACTCCACATTCTCCACTCCGATTGCAATATAATTTTGCTGTGTTTGTCCTGAGCCGTTCTACCCTCTCCGGACCCACGTTGTGTGATTTCACTGGTTATATTGTTGATGTTGTTGAATCCGTATATAAATCAATAGATTTGAAGCTTTATTAGATTTAAACTACTGATTACTGTGGAATTTGGATAATGTTGCATATTTATTTCTATACATTTTCTCAATTTCCTGTTCGCGGTTAATTTCTATGCTTAGAGTTTTGATTATTGTGTTGATTGAATTGGAGATCTATGATTTAGTGATGTTAAACAATGTGGTGTTTGTAATCGAAGATAGATTAGTATATTACTTGCTTCAATTGGAAGGCATTCTTATCTTACAACACTGAAATTAATTTTCTCCTAATTTATGTTATTGCTTACAAATATTTTTAAGTGTGTAGTTGCAATTTTGCATGGAGAAAACATTTTAACAATTTCAGGTAAAGAGTTTTCTGTGCTTAAATGCGGAAATTGCAATTAAAAAAGATTCGATCAGATCTGCATTGAAGTTGCAATGTGTTTAAAATGTTACTTCAATACTTGATTTCGAATGTATACTATGTTTTGGATTAGCTTTCGATTGTAAGGCTTAATATATACTCTATATTATTATTATTATTTAGCATAATACATAGATAAACATCTTAACTTGGCCACAACAGGCAAGAAACATCCCAACTTTGAGAATGTACATATAGACACCTCAACTTGGTTTAAGTTGGTCCCGTAAACACCCCGATTTTGAAAATGCACATTTAGACAACTTAAATTTAGCCGTGTCTAGATGTGCATTTTCAAAGATGGGGTATTTACGGGGCCAACTTAAACCAAATTGAGGTGTCTAGATGTGCATTCTCAAAGTTGGGGTGTTTACTTGCCAGTTGAGGTCTAGGTGTCTATCTATGTCTTATGCCTTTTTATTTGCTTACTACTATGCTTTCTGAAACTTTTTTTTTGTGTTTCGATTACTTTCCTTTTCAGGGAGTCCGGTTGAGTTTGAACTAGATGGACCAGGTAAAGGAGTTATTATCCATATCTTTAGAGTTTAGTTGCTTTTGGGTTTAGGATTACTCTTGTTTTAATAGTGATTTTGGGGATAATTGCAGTATGAAAAAGTTGAGAAGATTGGGGAAGGAACATACGGTGTAGTGTACAAGGCTCGTGATCGTGTAACGAATGAAACTATTGCACTGAAGAAAATAAGGCTGGAGCAGGAAGATGAGGGAGTACCAAGCACAGCTATTAGAGAAATCTCTCTCTTGAAAGAGATGCAGCATGCTAATATTGTGAGGTATAATTTAGTGATATTACTATGTGATTGTATTGTTGTGATGGCCATACAGTGTAATTTGGGCTGTGCTTTGGTTTCTTGTGACTATGTTATCAATATGAAGTTGTTATATGTGTCTATTGTCTGATGCTCTTCTATTAAGATCAATGCTGGACCTTCATTATTTTAATTTTCATGAGACCAGTGAATCTCATTTTACTTTCTGTCGTTGGTGCTGTTCCTTTCTACCGACTTCTTTCACTTTGTGAAAATTTCTTTTAAATACACATCTTTTGTGAATGCTGTAACAAGGAGTCCTGATGAAGAGAATATTTCCCATGCATCTTACTTTGGGCCGTCGGGACAAGATCTAGCAGTTGAAATTTATTGCTTCAATATATTCTGGAGGAATCCTCATGAGATCTCATGGTTCTCAACCCACTACATTAACTACTGGGCCACATAATTTCTTTTGAAGGTAGAATGTTTGAAAACCAAAGAAGCCCATCAACTGCATTAGCTGATAGAAAACTTTTAGGAATATTTAAGCTTTTAGTTTTTTTCCTTCACATGTTTGTATATTAGCTAAGCCTTGTTTTTTTAACATTTTTTATTTTGTTAATCCTTCTTGTGATTTGGACATTTAACAACAAAATATGATTTTGTGTTTATACATCTGAAAGGCTTAGAAACTGGTTGACCTAATAAGACTGTGGCTTAGAAAATAGAAACTGGTTGAAATGTTCAGTTGCTTTCTGAATGATGATGAGAGAAGAGGAAAAGTGAAATTAGGATGATGCTTTTACTTCCATTTGATTTTTCAATTAATAACGTGTGGGTTTGGGGGGTTGGGGGTGGAGGGATGCCATGAGTAGAAGCCAGAAGGTTTGTGTGATGGGGGTTAGTCTTCTCTTTGGTTTGGCAGATTGAATTAGAAGAAATTGGAGAGTAGATAACAGATTCACAACGTACACATCTGTACATTCATCATTTTTTTATAACATTGGAAAAACTGTTTTTTTCTAGTTTGTACCAGTATCTTCTGCAAATCCAAGAAAGTTCCTTTTTTCTTATTGGTCACAGGTTGCAGGATGTGGTGCACAGTGAGAAGCGATTGTATCTAGTCTTTGAATATCTTGACTTGGACTTGAAGAAGCACATGGATTCATCTCCGGAATTCTCTAAGGATCCACGTCTGGTTAAAGTGAGTTAAATCTTTATTATACATTGGAGGTTTGCTTTCTCACTGTGTGTTAGCCGTTTGCTGGTTTTGTACATCAGAATGCTGGTCATAACTTATAACTCTATTTACAGTCTTACTTCAAGAGGGAGGGTAATCTACTAAGAAAATATACTTGAAAACAAATATTATCTAATTTGTAATTTGATAAAGTGCAACTCGAGTGGTTAAGGTTTATCAGTTTCACAGGCTTCTTTCTTATGGTCAGCAATTAAGTAACCTTTCCAATTCTGCAGATGTTTTTGTATCAAATACTCCGTGGTACTGCTTATTGTCATTCTCATAGAGTTCTTCATCGAGATTTGAAGCCTCAGAACTTGCTGATAGATCGACGTACAAATGCCTTAAAGCTTGCCGACTTTGGATTGGCTAGAGCATTTGGTATTCCTGTCAGAACTTTCACTCATGAGGTACAAACATGGTCTTCTGCTCTCTCAAAGATTCGTTGGACCTAGTCTTATTTTATTACCTTATCTCATATTCCATGTGGTCCGGCCCTTCCCCAGACCCCACGCATAGAGGGAGCGGGTTGCCCTTTTTTTATATTCCATTTCTAGCCTCAGGGGAAGTTGTTTTCTATGGCCCGAAACTTGTGTCATGTCTGATATCTTCTTCAAGATTTTATCCAACTTGTCTAACTGAACAAATTCTTTCGCTATGTAGTATTACTTAGCCATTTATAGCTTTAAGTTATTGTATTAGTAGCTGATAAGTCAAGAATTAGCTTATCGACTCCCCGAACAGTACTATAAGAATCGGTAGTGAACATCCCCCTTGTAATTATACAAGCTCCATTGCAATGACATGAATTGGCTTAATACTATCTCTGGGGCCGCACTTTAGGGCTATATTTCACAATTGACAGTCATGGTTCATCGTGCCAGCTACACTTCCTCTTCTAGAGTAGTGATAGCCTAATCCGGTTCCCTCTTTTTAAAGGGCCACAATTGGGGATCGCCCCTTGAACAACTTCTTAAAGGTTAGGTTACTACTACTTCCTACAGAAGAGGCTCACTTTGTACTGTCCGGAGGTCATATAGATCGGAGTCCAGACCAATAAAAACGAAATCCCTACCACAGCAACGACCACTGTCGCTTCAAAAAGCTTAGATTCTAAGGGTGCTCCTGAAAGCCTGCCAAGCCATTTCTTATTGACATGACAATGGACCCTTATTGCAGCCCACCCTACTGAATCAGCTGCCCACTCTACTGAATCAGCTGCTTTATTTTCTTTTACCAACAATTAAGAATTGTTTTCCCTAGTATTCCAAGCATTGTCCATCAATTGTCTAACAGGTGGAGTCTGTATTATTTATATTTGCTTCTTTAAGATCCAGAACCCACTTGAGGGTTTTATCCATATGTTGTTTTATTTGAACTTTGATGATTGACTTTCTTGTTTCAGGTTGTGACATTGTGGTATAGGGCACCAGAAATACTGCTTGGATCACGCCATTACTCTACTCCTGTTGATGTGTGGTCAGTTGGTTGCATATTTGCCGAGATGGTGACTCAGCGCCCTCTGTTTCCTGGTGACTCCGAGATTGATGAACTTTTCAAGATTTTCAGGTGTTAATATACACATCTGTCTTTTTGTTAATGCTTTATTACTGACAAACAAAATGTACATGCTAATGCTTTAATGATGGAAATGGTTTTATAAAGTAAAATGATGCTATCCTGTTGTTGACTGTTCCAGATCCTTCTCAGAAGGAGATGAGCATGAAACATTACCCACTTTCCTTATCTTGCATCATAGACCAAAATCCCTGACTAAATAAAGGTAAAGGCAGAACAAAGGTGATTGGGATGGGGTTTCTGAACAAAACTTGGTTTCAAATTCTCTGTAACTTTAGTTTTAGCTGTCTTATCTTTGATTATCATCTTCATTTCTCATTCTGACCTGCATTTTTATTTGTCAATTAATCTATCTTTTCTTACTACTCTATGGGGGTGTTGGAAGGTTTCAAAATTGGGTTTATGCTATGGTTTATCTTTCTTCTGTTTATAGGTTCATGGCTATAATTTCTATAAAAATTGTCCATAAATTTTTGGTGAGCTTTCTTGTATTAAGGAATTTCAGTGTTTTGTTCCTTGTGCTTTACATTATTAGATTTTCCACCCCGTTAGATGTTTTCTAATTTCCTCTCTATGAAGAGTAATGGGTACTCCAAATGAGGATGCATGGCCTGGAGTGACTTCTCTGCCTGATTATAAATCTGCCTTCCCAAAATGGCCTCCTAAGGTGAATTATTTCTATTTGTTTTTACTTGATATTCCTGTCCAGATTTCTAGGATCTCGCTCTGCGAAGTACTTAATTGAATCCCCTCATACTTGCAGGACCTGGCAACTATTGTCCCAAATGTTGATGGAGCAGGCCTTGATCTACTTGGTGTAAGTTTTTTAATAACTTACAAATGAAAGATCAACAAACATCAGGATCTTTTTCTGACCATCGTGAAATGTGCCAAATCTTTTTCTCTCTGAAATATGTTCCGGCGAAGTTTCCCTCCATTTAAAACTCCTGCATCTTTTTAGCACTCATGGAAAGTAAGACCTTTTCCATTTCAAAGAAAAAATCTTTTGAGCTTATCAATCCAGGGGATGGGTGGTTCGTGTTTATAGAGAGAACAGGAGATTTCAATCAAAATTAAAATAGGCGAAGAAAACTTTAGATGAATATGCAATACTCTCAAACAAGCATCAAAAGGAACAGGGAAACATTACAGACGATGGTGGAGAAGTCACAAGCATACATTTAAATAACCTTTTAAATTTCGATTATCATGCCTCTTGAAATGTGAGGTAAGGCTGCCTACAATAGACCCTTGTGGTCCGGCCCTTCCCCGGACCCTGCGCAAGCGGGAGCTTAGTGCACCGGGTTGCCTTTTTTATGAGTTATACATTCGAATTGAATCATTGCTGGGAGAAAGTAGTCGACATTGATTATCCCGTAGACAGACTACAACATTTGATTGGAAGGGAAAATATTACGCTTTCTGGGGAAGCAAACATCACACAGATTCAGGCAGTTGGATACTCAGATGAGGTGTTATGTTGACACTGCTAAATGTGGTCAAGGTCAATCTAGAAACAGACGACCGCAGTCACCAGATCTTATCGAGATGCATAGTTGGAACCTTCAATTATCCATTCAATCACAGACCAAAACCAGGAGGTGATTCAAAATTGGTTTTTGAACAGATGGAAGATCTTCCCTGGTATGAAAGTCATTCGTCTCACTCACAACCAATTTATGTTCGAACTACCTTCGAGATAAGAAGTTGTGAGGGTTCACGCCGGCGATTGGTTCTGGAATAGACGGCGTCTAGCTGTAGAATGGTGGTCACCAATTACAGGCACTAAGTTGGCCAGCCAGAGATCAGATAATAAATGGATCAATGTTTTTGGGGTTCCCTTTCATGCATGAACACTAGATGCCTTCAAAACTATTGGAGACCTCTACGGTGGTTTCATAGATATTGACGAGGATATGAAGCATCAGAATCATCACCTTTGGGTGAGAATCTGTGTCAATAACTCTGGAAATAAATGCACAGAGCATTGGAGATATGGATTTTCAATCCTAAAAGACATCGCTGCCACACCAAATTCTATTAGTGCATCAAAACTCACTGGAGAAGAAGATTTTGGGGGCCTGGTGGTCAAAACAGTGGTAAACACATCTGAGTTAGCAGGTGATGGTCCTGTCCAATCGATGCACGTGGGTAAACAGGTGCCCAAGGGAACTTTAATTCAAATTAGCTGGGTCGGGTTTTAAACAATACCCGATCCACTGAGAATAGTGGTCTAAGGGCAAGAAATTAAAATTGGGCATTGGTTCAAACGACCCATATAAGTTAAAAACGCCAAAGAAGGAATGCTCATACAAAGATCATAAAGTCAAGTCTTTACTGGAATAGACCCAAGCCAACTCTGGCCAAACCATGTTTGCAAAAGAAGTCCAAAAAGCCTCTGATCATCACCAATATCTCACCAACAGGAATTGTGTAGACCCAGACCGAAAGCAGCAGTATCGCCAAACCACTGCCACATGTAATTATCAACGTTAATCACTCTGAAGCAGATAATGAAGTTGATGATGAAGCTGAAACCTTCATTAACAACCTCAAGGGACTTTCAGCCTGATGAAGCTGAAACCTCCTTCTTATAATGACAACTGCATTTGCGAGAAATTCAGCAACCTGCAGTTATGAGACTTCGAAATGGGCTAACCTAGTAATGAGAAAAGCATGCAAGGCATTTGGAACTAATGTAGCTGGCTTTGAACATGAAATTCTAGATTTAATTCCGACAATGGATCTGAGACGACAGACTCAGATACAAAGAAAAGGGGCATTTGCAGGAAAAAAAGGGAAGAAGAAAGAGAAGCCGAGGTGCAAAACTTAATATGTGGTATTAATCATGATGGTGGCAGTAAATATGTGGTATTAATCATGATAAGAATAAAAGTCCCTAGTTCAAAAATGGAGAGCAAACATACTGTGTTTTTAGGAAGCCAAAATGGAAAATATGCCAGCAAGTATGATCTATCAAATATGGGGGAATAGGTGGGCTTGTGAGAAGAAATGGAGACATGTGGTAGCATGGAGGGTATTACAGTCCTGTGGGACAGAAGACTTTGGAAATGCAATGAATGTCATCAAGGCAGCTTCTCTATTGCCTGTACCGTTGAAACTCTTCAGGAAGATTTTAGATGGTCTTTCACAGGAGTGTGTGGTCCTCTTAACAATACAAATAGGAAAGAGTTCTAGCAGGAACTGGGAGAAGTGAGGCAGTTGGAATGATCAATGAGTGGTTAGAAGAGACTTTAATGTACACAGATTAATGAAAGCCTAAATTGCACTAGAAGATCCAGGGCTATGAAGACTTTTTCTGATACTATTATGGACCTGCAACTAATAAATATTACCTCTGTAAGGGATACAATGCACTTGGGTCAAGGGGGGAGGATATTGTACAAACTTCTCGGATTGATAGGTTTTTTATATCCAAAAAATGGAATGAATGTTTCAAAGCAATCAAACAACTGCTCTACCAAGGGCTACATCTGATCACAAACCGTTAGAGAGTGGGAAGGGGCATACAACACTTGTTATTTCTAAAATTTGAAAATATGTGTGCAACAAGATTGTATTGACTGGGAGAGAGATACTATTTCACCAATTGAGTCACAAGTATCTAACATATTCATACCTAATGATTTTCCGCAAAGTGGTGACGAAACGTATAACTTGTACAAATCTTTCCATTTGCAAAGTCGATCCGATCCGTTCGTCCGTAGAGCTATTTTCTCGATCACAGACATTTTTGAAACACCTCTAACATAGGGGTAAATAGTCAATTTTAATAGTCTCCCGAAAAGAGATGCAACTATGTTTGAAAAGACAATTATCTCGCTTGCAAACATATATGGGCGGGACTAAATATATGACATGCGTACCCGATATTGTTAATCGCCGTTGATCAACACGAAGAATATATGCCCTTGCGACTTGCGAGAGTGTATTACTTTAGAAATTCCAACTAGTTTAACCGATACAAATTGTGACTCCAATCTCACAGATATTTCAATTCCGTGAAGGAGTAGTTGAAGAATTATATTATTGGGGGCGGACCAGACTTTTATTCTTATACAAAAATAGAGGAACTTGGAAGGACATAAGCAACTGGAATAGAGATGTTTTTGGCGAATTGGAAGCAAGAAGAACCAAGGCCCTAGAGGAGGTTTTGGCTTTCGATTAGATTAGGAAACACAATTAGAGTTCTAACACCATCCGAAAAGCAAATTGTACTGGACCGGAAAATTCTTTATTATGTGTCCTATCCTTCCTTGCGGATTCCCGCTTCTGAAGGAGTAGCGTCTGTGTCTCCTGCTCTAGGAGAACTTTACTTATAGCTAACATAGAGAGCTTTACTTTAAGGCATGGAGCTGATGAAATTATCTAAAGTGGAAGAAATCTCATGAAGACAAATTTAGATGCATGTGGCTCAAAGAGGACGAGAATATAAGACACTTCCAAACAATTGCAAACTCACACATGAAGAACAATAACATTAACAAGCTCGTAGTGGGTAATGAAATAACAGATGATAAGGAGGAGATCAAAGAAGAGGTTTTGAACTATTCTCAGAACCTGTACATTGAGAATGAAATCTGGAGGGTCAATGCAATTTTGATGATGTAGCCAGACACTCAAGGGAAGATAGAGGGATGTTAAAACAAGGAGGAAGAAGTGCAATAGTCCAATTCACGTGCCAATAAATCTTATTGGTAGTGTGTACAAAATCATAGGCAAGTTACTAGCAGAAAGACCAAAGAAGGTAATCGGCAAGCTAGTTTCTGGTCATTAGAGTGCTTTTATTAAGCTTAGATAAATATTGTTGCAACACTAATTGCCGATAAGGTACTTGATCGGAGGATTAAATGTGGAGAGTCTGGTGTTATGTGTGAGTTGGATATAGAGAAGGCTTTTGACCCACTCAATTGGTCTTACCTAATCGGTATGCTAAGGATGATGGGATTTGGATTTTGGGGACAAATGGATAAAGTGGATCAGATTTAGTATTTCAACAGAGAAGTATTTAGTGATAGTTTACAGAGGACATGTGGGTTTCTTCTCCCCTCAGAAAGTGATCAGGCAGAGGATCCACTCTCACCCTTCTTGTTCATCTTCCGTGGTAGGTGAGTTAAATGTTGGAAAAGGCCACACAAATTCAGTGGATCCAGGGATTTAGTATTTGCACAGATACCGAGAATATACAGTATCTCATCTGTTGTATGTCGATGATACTTCTGATTTTCTGTGAGGTAGAAAGATAAAAAATGTTATACCTGAACGTGACACTACTACTTTTTGAAGCTTTATCAGGGTTGCATGCCAACAAGTTAAAGAACATCATCTATCCCGCAAATAGTGTTTGAAATGTGTCAAACATAGAAGAATTCTCAAGTATATTAGGTTGTATTATTAGGGTACTTCCTACCACGTAGGTCTCCCACTGGGGGCTAAATTCATGAACTGTGAGATATGGAATGATTTCATTGAGAAATTTGAAAAGAGAATTGACATCTTGGCAGATGCTATCAATGGGTGGCTAGTTTAACTCTCATAAATATTGTGCTAGACAATATTCCTACCTAATATATATCTTTGTTCCGTATCCCTAAAAAGGTGCAGCATCAACTGGACAAGATCAGGAGGAACTTCTTATGGGATGAGAACAAAACTCACAAGTTTCACGTAATAAAGTGGACCAAAGTCATACGATCAAAATGCATGAGAGGTTTGTGAATCAGAGACTTGGCCATCCACACCAAAAGTTTACTAATAAAATAGCTTTTGAGGTATGCCACTAGTAAATCAAGCCTTTGGAAGGAGGCAATCATTGCCAAACATGGATAAGGGACAATTGGAGCACCAAAACTGCCAATGTACCTTATGGGATTGGGCCATGGAAGTATATCAACAAAATGGGAGTTTTCCATAATGCTCACTTGCTCATTTCAAAGCTTGCAATGGAATTCAGATCAAATTCTGGAAAGACCAATGAATTAGCAACACTCCACTCATGTTCGAATACCCGACCCTGTTCCAAATTGCCCTAAATATGAACTCTTGCATTGCCCAAAATAGACTTGGCAATATTGGGATGTGCAACTCAGAAGGTCTATTCGAGATTGGGAAATGGAAAGTCTGATGGAAAAGTTAGCCAACATAAAGAACATCCCAATATTGCCAAGTCTATTCTGAGAACCTACCTGACTATTGGAATTGGGAAACAAGAACATTTTCACAGTGAAAGATTGCTAAAATCATTTGTAATCAGAATCAAGTGACCTCTGGTCATGTAAAGCTTATATGGAACTCTAAATTGCCTACCAAGTTTATTTGTTTCAACTGGATTGCTCTAAATGAAGCATGCTCAACAAAAACTAAACTCAATGGAAGAGGCTTAACTATTAAACTATCTGTGCAAGGAAAGCCGGGAGAATGGCAAGTCACTTCTTCCTACATTGCCCAGTGGCCACTGATCGATGGAATATATCTTATTGTATGTTTAGTTTGAATTGAGTCATTTCACAGCATATGATAGAGGCATATTCAAGCTGGAGTCTATGGAGAGTTGATAGGGCCATCAAGAAAATCTGGTTGATGATCCTTGAAGTTATTTTTTGGTGCTTGTTGAATGAAAGGAACGGATGATGTTTTGATGGAATCTCACTCCAAAATCACTCTCAAAGCTAAATGTTTGGTTAACCTTTTTTGTTGGACTAAGTTAACCCCTATAATTAGCATTGACCAATTTTGGACTTTGTTAACTCCCTACTTATAGATTGACACATTCTAAAGGGAGCTAACAAACTCTTTTCTTTACGTACTTCTGTATTTCTGTTTTTGTAACTTTGCTTCTTGTCCTTTTCCTTATGAAATACCATTACTTCATCAATATAAAAAAAACTTATAGATGAAAGATACATATTAGTATGAATATTACATGAATTTTGAATGGACTTCAGCATATGTGCTTGATTTTCCTTGAGAACTATTCTAGTTGAAATGTTCATAGAGTGTCCCGAACTAGCTTCCTCTATCCATGAATTTGTAATGTCCGGTCGACATTTGAAGTACGTTCAACAATTCATTGCAGCAAGAAATTTACCCATTAAAGTTCAAATTGCTGCATTCATGTTTACTGTTTTCTCTTTTTCCTTTTCCAAGCATGATCTTTTTTCACATACTTGTTTCAGTGTCTTTAGTCTATGCCCCTCACTCTTCTCTAATTGTGTCTTTCTTTCAATTTTCCGTTACTTCCATATTTTTATTTGAGGAGGATGAGGCAGTCTGGTTTTTGTGTTTTATGTGTTTATCAACCATTTCTTGTAGCAAATTCCATGTGTTTATTTGTGCTTCTCTTAGGCATGGACAATGAGTTGGCGTTTTAAACTATATGATATTATATCCAGAGAATTTGTTTTAGTTTCAGAAATCTCTTTCCCCCATGTTTCTCATGTCATCCCTTGTTATTCATTCAGAAAATGCTCTGCTTGGATCCCAGCAAGAGAATCACCGCCAGGAATGCCCTTGAGCATGAGTACTTCAAGGATATTGGGTATGTGCCGTGATTATTTGCCCTCTTCATCCAGAATGCTATTGTAAATTTGATGTCATCTACAAGCTTTTGTTCTGGAGAATCTGTGTGTTCTTTAGGGCCTTTTTGCCCCCCTCAAGTTTCTCTTCCAATGTTATTCATTATTATATTAGAGTGGTCTTGGCACAGGGATATTTCATGTTCCATCATCTGTGGTCACAATTCGTGTCACATGTTGAAGCATACTTTCCAGTGTAATATCCTTTTGATTCTAGTTTGGGGTTCAGTATCCTGTACAATCTATACTTGTTTAGATACAGCACTGGATACTGTAATGTTAAATAGATTGGTTTTGGTGTGTCATTCGGAATTTTGCATAGTTTTGCCTGGAGTTAAACAAAGCTCGAGTTAATTATCTGACTCCTCGGTTATGCTAGTGTCGTTCCTTGATGATGCAGGGTGGTCTATATCAAGTTCCATTTTGATGTTACATTTCAGTTTGTGTTGGTCCCAAAAGTCATATTTTCAATAACATTCCTACAGCGTACGCCAATATCTATTGCTGAGATGCTATATTATGTCATCCAATTTACTCAGTTAACTTGGGGCATGTATAAATTGTTTCTGAAATGGTTTCGTCCATTGTGCTTCCATTTTCAAGTTTACGTGACATGTCTTCTAGTCTAGCTCTCCAAGATCCATTGTGTTGTCAAAGTACTTTGGTGTCAGTTCCAAAGAAAAATGGACGAATCACTTTATGACTTATGAAATACTTCAACTGGTGAATGCAATGAAATGAAAGAGGTGAAAATAAAGTCAGAAAAGGAGAAAGATTGGTTATCAAAGATCACGAGAAAACTTGTTAAAACCTAATAGTTCCTTTGGTTTAACGGATTGCGTGAAATAATCATGGTATAATTTCTTTGTTTAATTAGATATTTGGTTATTTTTTGACTCATGTATAACTAAATCTGGTGTAATTTAAAATGCCCATTGATGTATTACTTTATACCAAGATCAATGTGATAACAATACAATAATTACAATATCGTTTAAGACATATTACATTCAAAATGCAACCTCAAACCCTTTCCAAACCTTTATATCGTTTTAAACAATCCCAAGTTTAAGTTGCATACCATATATCTATCTTTTAATAGGATGAACCAAACGCTTAATAAAAATAATTTATGCATTACAAAATTTTACATTGTTAAACTTTGTATGTATTATAATGCCCGCATAACTTATTTTTAAACCAAATGACTTCTTAAAATCTTGTCATGTGGATGATTCTTTAGTCAATCATGATCTGATATATTGGTATAATTTAACCAACACTTGTACAATTTAATATACCAATTAGAGACAAATATACCAACTAGGGCTTGTCTGGTTTAATAAATTGAGTGAAATAATCATGGTATAACATTTGGTGTTGTTTAATCAATGTTTAGATTTACTAGAATGATGTATAAGTAATTCTGGTATAATTTACTATACAAATTGGTGTGTGTTATTATATACCAAATCAACGTGGTATAACAATATGATTTAAGTTATATATTGTAGTACTTCGGAAAGTTTTTGAAATGTTAAAAAGATATTAAGAAGTCTGAGGCCTAACTAAATTAATTTGCATGTGAATGACGCTAGTGATATGAAAGATATCACGTGGACATGATGATAAGTATATGAGGTGTATTGAAACTTGAAAGTGATTTAAATGAGCGCACACAAAACTTAGCTTCAAACGATCACACTCCATATGTATAATGAGTTAGAATCTAGATAATATATCAAATTAAAGTTCTTTGCTCGTAGTTTTCAAAGGTTCAAATTGTTCTGTCATTTGTACTTTGTACGTGTATGGGGCAAAATTCATATGAGACAATTGTACGAATTATGAAGTGACACGTGAAGTATGATGCTGAGTCAGGTCAAAAGTTAACTTGGGGCGCTATCGATAAGACAAGGGCGGTGTCGGGAGCGTCGTTATCGGTAACTCAGAAGGCCAGGTGAGCCATTTGTATTGCAACGGACGACTGTTCCCGAACCGGTCATACGTCTTCCAACAGAACAATAATGTCATTTATGAAGATACTAATTATTCAATTATTACAACATTCATTCAGCTTTATTAATAAAGATATATTTTATGAGGTGTGTATCTGTAAAGCTCATGTATAAATAGGAGGCATAGTTCCATTGTAAAGGATCATATTCAAGTTATTACAATACACTCTCTTAATTTTTAATTTTTTATCGATTAATGTGCTTTCATACTTATTTCGGAGACTTTGCCAGAAGCTTTCACAAGGCTCAAACATAATTTTATCTTCACTTTGTCTTAGTATTATTTATTTACAGTATATTTTATCTAGTTTTATTGCGAAATCAATCACTTGAGATCCACGTATTGACCACATATACAAATTCAACTGTACCATTTTACGGGTAAATAGTTTGGCGCCCACCTGGGGCCTGGACAATTGTGGTGTCACAAGTGACCCCTTTTTCTATTAATCTAATTATCTCTTTTAGTCTCATTTTTTGTTCAGAGTAAACAAATAACACGAAAAGAAAAATTCGGAGACAACCGCAATACTGGGGATAACACTAACAATCTCCCAATCAGACCAGATGGCCTACCGGTGGAGGATCCGGTACTAAGAAACTCGATGGCTGCAGACGGAGCCACTTCCGGAGACAGACAGACTCGGTAGGAGGATGTTCCCAATGATGAAATGCCAGAGGAAGCCATACAAAATTTGAGGGCGCATAATGTCGCTATGAGTGAACAGTTGGACCGTTTGATGCGGTTTCACTCGGAATACATGTCCAAGAACGCTGTCAGTACTCCAATAGACGACCCAACACCTCCACCAAATGCCAACAGAGATACCGAAAATAATCAGAGTAGATCGAGAAATGACGGTGCTTCAGAAAGCAAAGTCATTCCTGAAAATCCGTTTCAGGAATAGATTTTGAAATTTATGAAGGATATGGCGAACAAAGTCAACACCAATGCACAGAAGGCAAAAAACCCGCTAAGAAGTTACGGCACCGGTTCAATCAAATATCGGGAGCCCCTCTTGTGGTTGAAAGACCAGACGCAATGAGATATATTCAGTTGGCATATAAGTCAGAGGTTGCGTCTGAACTGATCCCCAAACGATTTAAAATGCCAATTATACTTAATTGTGATTGGACTACGGATCGACATGAGAACATAACGGCCTATACCACGACCATCAAAGGAAATGATTTAAGTGAATACGAGATATAATCGGTTCTGATCAAGCTTTTGGGGTTTGAGTTAGACCCAAGATCAATTCCTTACATGGTATCAGAGTCATACACTTCTCAATTCTTTATTCACCGATATTGGCTCCCTATATTATATTGTTCACGCTTCAGTTAACGAGACCTGAGCGTGTGGGGGAGTGTTAAGAGTCTCATATCGGATATGGGATGGGTAATTGATTTCCTTATATGGCTTGGGCAATCCTACTCCCTTTGAGCTAGCTTTTTAGGTTAAATTAGGCCAAAGATCCATTCTTTACATGGAAAATATTTCCTACACTTTTCGCATGAATATGGATTCATTATTTTCTTTTTATATATATTTTCCTTTTGAACTATGGAAAAAGTAATAATTTTCCTTTGTCCATGGTTTATTATCCATGAAATTTTCATGCTTGATTTATATTTGGTACCTTATCCTATCTTTGTCAAATAAAAGAGCAACGAGCGTTAAACATGAATTTGTAGAGAAACCAGCAATAGTGCTTAGCACTAGCCCAAGACCGTAATACCCGAGAAAAACCAAGAGAATAAAACCTCTTAAGTATAAAGAAGATTATGGAAGAACACTTAGAGATTACTTGAAATACTCTTAGAGAGAATAAGAGAAATTATGATGAACACTCTTTCTTTGAACTTGTTTTTATTTCATTTGTTCAACTTTTCTGCATTGTTACAAATGAGAGAGGAAGGAGCTATTTATAGGCTTCAAAACTACAAAATATCTTACAACCCTTCTCCTAATCTCTAGAACTTTCTACCATAATATCTAGATTATTAACTAATAGAATTCCTTAGAACACTTAAAGGAGGTGATGATGTTTTTTAGAGAAATTCTAGAACTTGGGCTTAATTTTGGGTTTGGTCCAAAAAGGTTATAGTTGGATCATGAACCCATAATTAGGCTTAACCCAAAATCTAGTTTAATTTCAATACTCCCCCTTAAACTTGATTTTGTCAACCAACCCGAGCTTCGAGCGAAGTAATTCGAATTTTCCCTTTGGTAATGACTTGGTGAAGATATCTGCAACGTTGTCCTTGCTTCGAACCTCCAAACCAAGAAAGTTATTCAGCTCACCCAACTTCTTCATCTCAAACCTCACTGACATATCCTCTTGTAGACGATCAATTTCAGCATCATCATTCCCGGTGATTATCATATCATCCACGTAAAGAAGAACTACCATGTGGATTCCTCCATTCTTCTTGAAGAATAGACTCGGATCAGAATTTGATGGCACATAACCGCAAAACTGAAGGAATTGAGCAAGCTTTCCATACCAGGCTCGTGGAGCTTGTTTTAACCCGTTCAAAGCCTTCTTAAGCTTGCACACATAATTAGGATGCTCTCGTGATTTGAAACCAAGTGGTTGCTCCATGAAGATATTCTTATCAAGCCCATCGTATAGAAAAGCATTCTTCACATCTAATTGTCATAACTTCCAGCCAAAGCTTGCGGCTAAAGATAAAAGTGAACGTACCGTAGTCATCTTCGCCACTGGACTGAAAGTCTCATCATAATCTTTTCCATACTTCTGAGAGAACCCTCAAGCAACCAACCTTGCCTTAAATCTGTCAATGCTCCAATCCGTTTTTCGCTTAATTCGATACACCCATTTACAAGAGACGGGTTGGACATTCTTGGGTTTCGAAACCAAATCTCAAGTCTCATTCTTCATGAGAGCATTCATCTCCTCTTTCATTGCGACCTCCCACTTTTGAACTCCTTTTGCTTCATCATACGATAATGGCTCATCTTCATCTAATGGAGCTGCAAAGTAGCATGAGTAAGTAGTGACAAACCTTTCATCTCTGAACCGAGCAGGCCTAACAATATTCCTTTTTAGTCGTTGATTAGCCATAGAACCATGATCTTTTTCCTCATCTTCCTCTTGGTTAGTGCTTCCCATTTCACCTTGCGTCTCCTTTTCAGGACTTCCGCTCTCACTTGGCATTTGAGGAGCTGGTTCATCGCTCTTGGAGGAACTCACACCATCTTGCTCAACCAAGACTTGAGGTGGCCCATAATATGAAGAAACTTCATCAAAGACAACATCACGAGACACGGTGTACCTGTGTGTCTCTGGATCCATACACCTCCAGCCCTTCCTTTGTTCATCATAGCCGATAAAGATGCATTTCTTCGCTTTTTCCTCCAGCTTGGTTCTTTGAGAGTCGAACACATGAACGTAGCAGATTGATCTAAATATCCTGAGATGTTTCACTGTTGGCTTCTTCCCATGAACAATCTCATAAGGAGACTTCATATTGTTCGGACTAAGTGGCATCCGGTTGATGACATACGCTGCACATCTCATGCCTTCTGCCCATAAGGATTTAGGCAAATTCTTGTCATGTAGCCAACTTCTACACATCTCGGTTAAATGTCTGATTTTTCTTTCTGTTACTCCATTTTGTTGAGGTGTATACGGGCATGTAAATTCTCTCTTGATACCACGATCTCGACAAAAAGAGAGAAACTCCTTTTGCATAAACTCCCATTCATTATCCATCCTTAAGGTCTTGATCTTCCGACCCAACTCTCCCGCCACGATAACCTTAAATTCTTGAAACTTGGAGAATACTTCTGATTTTTCCTTCACAAAGTATACCTAAGTGTACCGTGAGAAATCATCAACAAACAACAACATGTATCGAGACCCGGAATATGAGGATGTTCTAGTCGGACCCATCAGATCACTATGGATCCTTTCCAACGGAGTGTTGCATCGTGAAGTGGAGTTGTCAAATGAAAGTCTATGTGATTTTCCATATTGACAACCTTCACAAAGTTTTCCTTCATCCTGAATCTTCAATTTTGGGAGCCCATTAACCAAATCCTTATTCACCATCACTTTGAGCTTAATCATATTTATATGACCAAGCCTAGCATGATATATAAAGGCAGTCATTGGTACTCATCTTCTTAACATAAGAATTTGAGGCCGATAAAACATACAAATCTTTAACCCGGGCTCCGGTGTTGTGAAGCCCCAAATTTGTTACAATAACAATAAACATTATTGTGTCTATGTGATTATGTTACGACCTTATTCACATTCGAGGACGAATGTTGCTTAAGGATGAGAGAATGTGAAATCCGAAAAAAAATAATAATAATATATAGTTGTGGTTGTGTTAATAAAAATATATATATATAAGAAAACAAAGAATAAATTGCATGGGATAGATTTAGTGTTAAAGTTGGATAAATAGATAGATGAAATGAAAATAAGAAAACAAAAAAACAAAAGAAAAAAAAAACATGCATCATGCACGTCTTCCCTTTACCCCTTCCCCCCCTTTTCATTTCCCTTCAATCTTTTGGCTTTCCCCCTCCCATAAGTTATACAATCACCTCCACTTATACATTGTATTTACACACAAACAAAGTACATAACATAAAGGTTAGAATCAGAAAAAAACAAGTGAACAAGAAGAGGAAAATTCTGGGAAAAAAACAAGAAAGTAAGAAGAACAACAATAAAAGAAATACTAGGGAGCAAGGGTCCCTTGTAGCAACCGAATAACAATCTTCACACTTACAATGTGAGTTTTCTCACTCAGAAATTCTTGGTAACATACTTTATTTTTAGTTCAATACATGTTAGAATAAGAATTGAGTGTTGAAAAGAAATATTGAACTTTTGATTGTTTAGACAACTAGTTGCGTCATGAACTTTACGAACTGTTCTCACTGAGTTATAATTGTTAGAATTTGATGAAATTCGGAAGAGTGGTACACCTCTCTAATATGATCATATAGAACCAAAAATGAGGTAAAATGGACATACGGTTTGAAAGTTATCATAGTTCAAAGTTTCTGCCTTAGATTTGGTCGACATTCGGAAAGGCATAATTACGGACTGTTTTTATTGAGTTTTACTTATTAGAATTATATGAAAATTTACATGGTTGTAAATCTCTCTGTTACGGACAGATATAGATAAAGAGTTATTAAAACGGACTTACGAGTTGAGAGTTATTGTAGTTTGAAGTTGCTGCCTCGAATCCAGAAGGGCAGGACGTGGAAACGTAAAACTGTACTAATCTGTGGGGAATATGAAAATTGTTGCTAAATGAAAGTTCTAGATCTATCTGTTTTGGACATTTTGAAACCTTACGGGGGTCTATCCGACTTACGTATTGAGAGTTATCGCTGTTTAAAGTTTCTGCCTCGGATCTATCGAGATCCAGGAAGGGCATCGAATAAAAGTGTAAAACTGTACCAAATGGTACAGAATATGAAAGGATGGTTCACATGGAGACGTGTAGCTCTCTGTTCTCGTCGTTTTGAGATTTTATGGGGCTTGAACGAGTTTACAGATTAGGAGTTATGACTATTCTAAGATTGGGTTCTGTTTAATAAAAATTCTGCCGAAACAAATCTCATATGGCTGTTTTGAGGATAAATTTGTGTTAGTTACCCAAAGTAGTTTTAAATGAAATTTGGTACAGTGAAAGATCCCCGTCTTACCTTAGTTTCCGCTTGAGAAACACCTTAGTTGGAGTTATGGTTAAAAAGTTATAATCGTTACAAGTATGAATGACAGAATGTTGGGAAAGAGAATATTATTTATTCGATCTTCTGAAAAATATGAAAAGTGAATACGTGTTCACATAAATATATAAATATAAACATAATGGATCGGGTTGCACGCCGCAACAAAACGTAAAGTGAATACGTGTTCACAAATACGTAAATATAATGGATCGGGTTGCACGCACAACAAAACGTAAAGTGAATACGCGTTCACAAATACGTAAACATAATGGATCGGGTTGCCGCCGCAACAAAACGTAAAGTGAATACGCCGTTCACAAATACGTAAACATAATGGATCGGGTTGCGCCGCAACAAAACGTAAAGTGAATACGTGTTCACAAATACGTAAATATAATGGATCGGGTTGCGCGCAACAAAACATAAAGTGAATACGCGTTCACAAATACGTAAACATAATGGATCGGGTTGCGCGCAACAAAACGTAAAGTGAATACGTGTTCACAAATACGTAAATATAATGGATCGGGTTGCACGCCGCAACAAATATGAAAGATGAATACATGTTCACCTATATATAAATATGAAAAGTGAATACGCGTTCACAAATACATAAATGTAATAAACATGTGGAAATGCAGGGGAATGTCTTAACGTATAATACGAGATAAAATGAAGTGTTAGTTAAGCGAGAATTCCTATGAGGAGTTGTTGCATATTTAAAAATGTTGTAGCCTGATATGTTTTTGCAATATGCTTATTACGTTATAATGTGATTGCGCTTGGAATATTGTGGTGTTACTTTGAAGTGCAGGGTAAGGTTCTCACTCAGATGGTAGGGCTGACTCTTTATTTAACATGTTTCAGGAAAGCGTGATAGAGGAAAGGCTCCACGCCAAGGCTAGCGATCGTCCCGCAGCCTCTTGTCATACCAAGTCCATTGCTTCGGGCTTGGTATTCGTCAGGTTCAGGATGTCAGTTCCAGTGTCTCGGAAAATGCTCGTGTGGAATGATCTCCCTTCCAACTTAGAATAATCTTTGTCAGTATGTCTAGGTAGAAACAATATTTGCACGAGCATGGGCTCGCGTTATATTTTTAATAAAGTCATAAACAAATTTCTTTATTGTTATTTTTATTAATAGCACTGTATTTGAATATAAGTTTAAATTTCTAAATAAAGAGAATTAAATGGTGCTCCTGGTAGAAAATAATTGTCCAGGTGCCATCACGCCCTAAGTAAAGACTTAGGAAAAGTCGGGGCGTGACAGGTGTGAACCACATTCGCCTTTAACTATTTAATTTTTTTAAAGAATTTAACGTCTCATTGGCCAAATAAAATGTAGTTACCTGAGTCCACCGCATTTACCACAGAGAGGAGATTCTTCCTTACTCCAGGAACATGGTACACGTTCTTGAGAGTGATTGGGCTTCCATTATCTCCTTCAATGAACACCGTCCCTTCCTTCTCAACGCGGTAGATTGAATTGTCCGCGGTAATGATGGCTTCTTTCCCATCATGACGTTGAAGACTAGAAAATAACTTCTCTTCTCCGATAATATGATGGCTACAACCAGAATCTACAATCCAATCATTTCCAAGATTTTTAGTTGTGGATGTACCTGAAGATGCAGCCTCCACCGTGAAACATTTCCCTCATTCTTCGTCTTCAGTATGGCCTTTTGATTCCGCCATATTTGTTTCCTTCAGCTTGACTCGACAATCCCTTTTGAAATGTCCAAGTTTTCCACACCGGTAGCACTTGAATCGCTTCTTATCTCCAGTAGAAGATCATTCCCGTCCATCATTGTTCTTTGCACCACCATCCATGGGTTTGGCTTCGAAGCTTTATTGCCTCCGAGCTACAAAAGCGCTTCCCGAATCATCATAGATTTTAACTCCGGCAATTTGCATGGCTAGTGATTCTTGCGAAGCTAGCATATTTTAAAATTCCTCCAAGGAAGGCTGTGTAGCCCATCCTTGAACTGAAGTAACAAACGTTGTATATTCGGGTCGTAGACCACGAATAATAGACCGCTTCAACTGAGCTTCCGAAATCGACTCCTCCGGATTAAGATTATTAATCTCAGAGCAAAGATTCTTTACCTTGATAAAAAAAACTCTGAGATTGAAGACTCCCCCTACTTCGCATTCGCCAACTCGTTCTCTAACAGTTGTAGCCGAGCCTCGTTCTTCTTGTTGAACAATTGATCTAACGCCTGCCAAATAGAACTAGCGGATGTACACTTTGAGACATGCTCAAATACTCCCGAGGATATTGACCTCTTCAAAGCAAACTCCGCATTGGCATTCTTCCGTGTCTACTCCTTTTGTCGCTTCCGCTGTTGCAGCATCTCCCTTTGGTGGTGTTGTGCTGCTACCACCGACGACATCCCATAAGTCCTCACTCACCAAGTATGACTCCATACATGACTTCCATAACCGGTAGTTAGATTGGTTTAAGATCTCCATTCCCAATCCAACGACACGACCCATTGATTCTATATTTAGAGTAACCCCAAGTTCTCCTAAACCCCAATTTTGATGAGCACAAAATTAGAATGATTCTGATACCATGTAGAGAAACCAGCAATAGTGCTTAGTACTAGCCCAAGACCATAATACCCGAGAAAAACCAAGAGAATAAACCCTCTAAGTATGAAGAAGAATATGGAAGAACACTTAGAGAATACTTGAAAGACTCTTTAGAGAGAATAAGAGAAGAACACTCTTTCTTTGAACTTGTTTTTATTTCACTTGTTCAACTTTTCTGCATTGTTACAAATGAGAGAGGCAGGAGCTATTTATAGGCTCCAAAACTACAAAATATCTTACATACCTTCTCCTAATCTCTAGAACTTTCTACCATAATATCTAGATTATTAACTAATAGAATTCTCTAGAACACTTGAAGGAGGTGATGGTGTTTCTAGAGAAATTCTAGAACTTGGGCTTAATTTTGGGTTTGGTCCAAAAAGGTTAGTTGGATCATGAACCCATAATTAAGCTTAACCCAAAATCTAGTTTAATTTCAATAGAATTCAGTTATAATAAGCTTGTTTTGGAAGAGTAAATCTGAAAAAAAAAATACTTCTGCTTGTATTAATATAATATGAACTGGCCAACAATGTTCAACTCTTCTAGACAAAGAGAAAAATAAGAATAAGAACGGGAAATCTTTCTCACTGCTAAGAATAACAAACATGAATGACTCTAGGTATTGGAAGTAGCATACAAAATATTTCATCTAAAACTAAGAATGAACCTAAAACTCAAAGCTCCTAATGTAGCCGGAAATGGGATTAAATATCAGCCAAAATTCCCAGTTTAGCGATAGGTGCGATAGACTGGAGTGTACATACAGCTCTCGGCATACTTAACGAGATCGTTAGGACGAGGGAGACGCGTTGTCAGACCTGAAAAAGTAGGTGTTGTAAGTTAAAAGATCCATCATCTTTGAACTTGGTGTTTAATAACTTGTTAAATCACTTTAAATTTGGAAACTCACCAAGTTCATATGCCTTAGCAGCTACTGCGGCCGCTATATTTGCTGATATTTTTCTGATGTTAGTGAATGGTGGGTACATTCGTCCCTTTAAATAGTCTTCCTCGGTCACCTCAGCTGCCAAAGCTTCCGCTGTTTCATGAAAGAAATAATTGGAGTCAAATTACATGCATGAAAAGTTTTTCCCCTCTTTTTGCTAGCATCCAAGGTTTTTTTTTTCGGTTTTGGCCCGTCAGCCAAAATATACAAAACGTATACTAATTAATATATTATATGTATATTATGTAAATTATATGTATATCTTATGTATACAACATGTATATTTATACTTAATATACAACACATATATTTGCTGGCTATTTTCTTTTGAGTGGTCCAAAAATGTAACTATCTCCATTAAATAAGCATTAAGCTATTGTACATGTTAATTAACTGATAAAAGAGGTTATATGAAATTCTAAATCAGACTCGAAGAATACATAAGTTCTTGATGACTTTGATATACTTACAGGCTGCTAGTAGCATATCATCATGCACACGAATTGTGCCGGATATGATAATCCCCAAACCAAATCCAGGGAATACGTAAGCGTTATTGGCCTATAAAGCAAAAGAAGGGTAAGTATCCAATGTATTACTAAAAACAGTCAATTGCTATTGGAAAAGAGCAGCACCTGGCCAGACACAAAAGTCCGTCCCTCAAACTCAAAAGGGTCAAATGGGCTTCCACTAGCAAAGATTGCATGACCCTGTAGGTGGCAGAAAGTGAAAGAGGCAACAGGCTCAGTAATTGTACATACAAAATTTGTGACTTGAGGTAGCATATTTTAGAAAACTCTGAGCTATGTAACTTTTCGAACGGAATTTACCTTACTCCATGTATAAGCTTCCTCAGCAGTACATTCAGCTTGTGATGTTGGATTTGACAGAGCCATAATAAGAGGTTTCTGTTCATATGTGCCAAAGTTAGAAACTTTATGGTAGACTATGATTCATAGAGCTTGTGTCGCATTATCTATGCATGCATATTTTTGTTTATATCTGTGCATGTGCATGTAAGAGAGAGAGGGAGACTCACTGGATTGAGAGAAGCCATAGCCTCGACTACTTCCTTAGTAAATGTTTTTCCAACTCCGGAAGTTCCTATTAGAACAGTTGGCTTTATTGCCTGAAAAATGGAGAATAAAGTGACATAAGGAATGTGTTTTTGCCATCATCTTTTTTCAGTCACGTCAAGCTTCGGAAAAAAAAGATGCAAACTTCACACCTTCACGGCATCTAGAAGTTCCTTAACAGGTTCGTGCTCATGAGCCCAGGGCTCTTTGAAGTGCTGAAGGGACTCCACACGAGAACTTACGATCAGTCCCTGTAATAAATTAAGAACTGTTTTAACTGGAGAAGGAGATGCTGATAATTACATAAATGAAAGTCTTCTTGTGTGTAGCATTGAACTGGGAATTTCAGTTCATGATGCCAGTACCTTAGAGTCAACCAGCCAAATCTTCTTTCGAGCCTCTTCTAATGGAACACTAGTCTGCAAGGTGAATTTGCACTGTTATTGCAGAAGCTCCAAAACAGGAAGAAAAGAAAAAGAGCAGATGAAAAGTAGTTAGCACCTTTTTGGTTATTTCAAGTGCTATGAGCTCAGCAATGCCAGTTCCAGCCTTCAGGAAGACAAAGAAAAGATAGTTAAAGACACAGTGTGCTCTTATTGATACGTTGATCTGTATTTTGATGACATTTTTAAAAAGTCTCCAATGTATATGGCCATTTTGCATATCGGTATCCACACAGACTAGATAATCCAGAAAAGGGTTCTTTTAGCAGATAGACTAGTAGCACTAATGGTGTTGTTTCATAATGGGGAGGTTGAGCCCCCTTCCATCTCAGGCCATCGCCAGTAGATGGGCAGGGCTTCTAGATTGCAAAGAAATGAAACGAACATTCTGTAATTGGTGGAAGTTATTATATCCTCTCCGAAGAAGCTGACAAATTCCTAGGTCTAAATATTATGGCCAATTTAAAATGGAGAACTGTAAAGGTAAAACCTTAATTTGTGCCATTAGCAAAATTAATTTTCTACTTTCAAGACAAAATACATAACTTAAAATGTGTATGTTTTAACAGCACTGAACAACTAAGCGAGTACAATATTATAGTAGTGAACCCTTGCTTCAACTCAAGTAATAGCAAAAGTCAAATCTTATCGGACTGTTAGAAGCTGAAACTCTTGCAGGGAAAAGATATCATAAACTAACTTTTTTAAGTAGCACAAAATGTGCCTAATATTCTAGTCCAAACCAACACACAGTATTAGTACATACTAATATGAAATTCTTGAAGAGCAATTAAATATCCGAGAAAATGTTAAGGGGCAATAGTTGACGAACTTCACCTCTCCAGCACCTAAGAATAAGAAAGTGTGGTCAGCAAGTGTTCCACCAAGTAGTTTTAGAGATGCGATAAGCCCGGCCAGAACTACAGATGCTGTGCCCTGTAAAACCAGTACAAAGATTATTGATCCACTCAAAGTGAAGGCAAGAGTTTCAACTTTGACAGCAAAAACAGTACGATGATTATTAATCCATTCATAGTGAAGGCAAAAAATTCAAGTTGACAGATATTCTCGCAATATGTACCTGGATATCGTCGTTGAATACAAGATGTGTCGTGCGATACTTCGCAAGAAGCTCAAATGCATTGTGGTTTGCAAAGTCTTCAAACTGAAAAAATTATCAGGCAACTTTAGGACATAAATGAACTGAACTGACAAGATTCTTCAGATTGGTGCTTCATGATACTTGGGGGAGCGGGTTAGAAGAATTGCACAGGGATATTTCTAGTTAGTGATATACCTGAATGAGGACTTTCTCTCCATAGTTCTGTTTAACTGCAGACATAAACTCCTCTAGAAGTTCAGCATATTCCTTTAAGAGCAAAAGATGAATGTAATTTCAGCTTCCCCAAAGGCAGATTTGACAACTGCATTATTCAAATCTCTAGTCTGACAACACAAAGTAAAATGAAAAAGGTCAACGGACCTGCCCCGTAGCTCTTTTCTGCTTGAGTCCAATGTAGAACTCATCATCCAGCAATTTCTGGTTGTTCGTGCCAACATCAATGGTTATAGGCAGACACTGAAAATGAAAAAATAATAGTAAATTTCTGACACAGTGGATAAAGAAAATCGATATAACGTAGTAAAAAAATCAGTCCTCATACTGATCTCTTCTAATAATAAAAAGAATGTATGACAGTAGTAATAACAGTTGTTACGTGTCCCACATAGGTGGAGGAAATGGGTTGTTGTCTCCTTATATGTCTTGGGCAAATCTAACCTCAAGTGCTGGTTTTCTCGGGTTGAGTTAGGCCCAAGGTTCATTTTTTTAACATAGTACCAAAGCCAAACCCATTCCTATTCTTGGATTATCCAATGTTGTGCCTCCATGTTATGTTGTCCATGCTCCAGATGTCCAATTATGGGCTTACAGGGAGTGTCTCATATTGGTGGAGGCCATTAGTTATTGTCTCAATATACGGTCTTGGGCAAGAGCCTCATGAGTTAAATTTTGGGTTTGAGTTATGTCCAAGGTCCATTTCTTAACAAAAAGAACAGTGAATAAAAAATAGTATTGGTAGTGCTAGGAATAATAACATAAAACTAATATGATGAGAAATTTGAGGAAAAACAAAGGTGAAAATATCACAAAAAATATTAAGTAGGCATTGGAACAATATTTGGTTGAAGTTTGAAAAAACGTTGTAGTAGAAAAAGGATATTTGGAAGTTGAAATTGTGTTTTGGACATGAATTTCACTTAGAAAAAGAATTGAAGTTTTGTGAGTGGAACCATTATTTCACTTGAAACACTCCTCAAACTAGTTTTTCACACTTCAAATTCTCTATTTCAAGTTGAAGTTGAAATAATCTGTGGCGTACACAAAATTCCTCATGAATGGTGCCGATATTGAAGAAATCAATAAAGAAATAAGTCACTGTAACAAGATCATATTAGCAAAAAGTAATTAAAATACATTAATATAATTGGCATCGATGACAGTCCAAAAAGAAAGCAAAAAGAAAACTGAAGTTTCAAAGTAGAAATTTACTAATCTATAATATGATTTTACTTCAAATAATTTAGTTGCTACTTGGAAACTAATGTTTTTTAGTTCTAGCGGACTGAGTCCTTTATAAGCTCATCGTCTTAAAGGAAAATAAAAGCATAGAAAGGCGCAAGAGAGGATCAGTTTGAGATAATGATCAAGTGTACAAGGAAACAAAGCTGGAACGGTGCTTACTACTGAGGGACGAACACCCCCAAGAGCAGTATAAAGAGAGAGCTTTCCGACTGGAATACCCATGCCCTGAAACAATTTTGAAACTTTTGGTCAATTATGTTATCCATCTGGTACTGTGTATAAGTAAAGTAGAAACAGTCTCTAGTTAATTCCGTCCAGTTGTTCAAATAACACCGCTATTAGACTATAAATCTAAAAGCCTGGCGCATTTCGCAGATTTACCTGACAGCCAAGATCACCAAGTCCTAATATCCGCTCTCCATCAGTAATGACAATGACTTGGATAGTCTTCTCAGGCCAATTTTTCAAAACCTCAAGAATCTTTCCCCTGAAAGTTTCAGTGGTAAAGGTTACAGTATCTTCTCAGCAGAAGAGCATCTGATGTCAATTAAACCAAACAGCAAAAAGTTCCACCGCATGGATAACCAGAAAGAAAGGAAATTACTTTTCCTTTAAGCTGATAAAGAGACCCTGAGGACGCCTGAAAATGCTTCCGTATTTCTGGCAAGCCTCACCAACTGTTGGAGTATAAACAACTGGCAATAGTTCTTCAACATTATCGATGAGAAGCTTGTAAAATAACCTTTCATTTCTTTCCTGAGCATTGGAAAAATAAGTTACTAGCAGAATTTAAGCAGCATAAACACAGAGCCACTTATTAATCTGGTGCCAGAGTTGGCTCGTCATGAAATAACTTAAAACAGCCAAATGTGTTTTTAAGGGATTGTATTCCCTTAGATACTAATAAATCATTTGATAGCTTAAAGCACTATCTAGAATGAAGAAAAAGGGTAAAAATTCATATTAAAATAAAAGGAGAACGAGAAAACTAGACAAATTCTGGACCATATTTGATTTAGCCATGCTACATGGAACTTCCAATTGTCAATGGTGTACCATTAACACCAGATAAAAGGTAAAGTATGTTACTTCCGTAGAAACATCCTTTGAAGAGTAAATCCAAGAGTTTACACCTATTGCCACACAAACTTACAAAAAGATTCCACCTCTAACCTCTTACTAAGTCCACTTAAGTTAATAAAATGAACCTGATGTGGAGTCTATAATGCTGCGGTGAGAGGTAAACTACCTGAAGATCCATCATGGCCATGTATCTTTGCAGTGGAACTTGATACTGGCGGAGATTGTGCATCACTTTCTTCTCCTGATATTTGATGAAAAAGGTTCACAAGTCTAATTATGAGGGGAAATGGGAAGAAAGGAACTCACAGATTATATCAAGGATTATGAAATGACCTGAAGTTCTTGGCTTGAAACAGTGGGAGGTAGAAGGCCACGCAGATAGTGAGCATCTCTCTCTACCTCAGTGAAGGCAAGCCCTTTGTTGTAGTGTGGATCACGTAACAAACTATATCCACTGAAATCAATAAAGATGATTGTCAACAAGGACTGATTACCAAATAGTTCGATAACACAAACTAAATCCACTATTTCCACATCCAAACACTCATTAATTTGTAACTCCAACCGTGTAATACGGGGTAAATTTTCATAGACGATCACAAAACTATGGTTTTTTACACCAAAGTCACATAACTATGTTTTCTACAGAAAAATCATGAAACTATCACCCTACTAACACAAAAGTAACAATTGCCTGAAAACTCAACCTTCCGATGTGTAACAATTTTTTACTCTATATTTTGACCTTTTTTTATTTTTTAATCTTATAAATACAGACCCAATTACTCATTAATTTGCAACTCCAGCCGTGTAATATGGTAAACTCCGATGATCCAAAGGAAATAGGGTAATAACACAATTTCCAACTACACATTAGGCCCCCCTATAGTCAAACCTCTCTATAACAACCAACCTCTAAAACAACATTTCACAATAACAACCATATTTTCTTTGAAACCGATCTTAAAAGTTATGTTATATTATTTGTTCTCTACACCAGATATCGGAACAAATGATGTTGTTATAAAAAAGTTTGATTGTGTATTGTGATCTACAAGACAACTAAAAATTACTACATAATTAACACAATCCATAGCAAAAGCTAGTGGAATAAACAATAAATAGATGAGATTACCTAGCAACAGAAAAAGTCCAAGGGGTAATAATCTGATCTTCAGTAGCTCTATCCTCCCCATACATATCCTCAACACCACCTCCAACACCACATTTATCTTTTATATCAAGCACAGAATCACCCTTTGTTATTTTCTTCAGTGTGCTCTCCATCACTCTTCTTTGGCCCAACCCCAATGCCTTTCTCTTCCAATGAAACAAACAACCCACAAAGACAAAAAATAAACAAATAAATACCCAAAAACTACAACGTTCTTGATTCTTCTACCAAGAACAGAACAACCCACCTTTTATAACACAACAAACAACAAAATTCAAATGTTGAATGTGACTTTTCAATACCAAAAATATATTTTTTTAAGTGTGAAACTGAAAATAAAGAAAGTGGGATAGTACTAACTACTAACCGGGAAATTTGGTCTGGTAAGTGAGATCATTGGAATAAAAGTACAGGTGTTATTATGTCAGCATACAAAGGAGATTTAGGCGTTACATTAACAGAAAGTGAGGACTGAAATACACGTCGAGCACACTAGTAGGAGAACATCAGAATAAAAGTTTATCCTTCATGAAATTTAAAACATTATCTTCACCTCAACCTTTTTTGTTTGGGTAATGATCTTCACCTAATGCTTCTATTAGCGAATATATAATTGGATGCCCATCATTTGCTGTCAAAATTTTAAAAGTTATTCATCTATTACCTTAAAAAACTTTTAGTTGAATCTCACATTTTTCACATGACATCAAAATCAAATTTTAAAAGTGTTAAGAGTCGCACATCGATAATTAAATGGAAACATAGATTCCTTATATGGATTTTGATAATTCTCACTCTACAAGCTATCTTTTGAGGCTGAGTTAGGTCTAAGATTCATTCTTACATGGTATCAGAGTCATACCCAATTCAATTCTTTGTTTAGATGTTGGGCCCCCAAATTATATTATTCACGCTCCAGTTAACGGGATATGTGCGTGCGGGGAGTGTTAAGAGTCTCACATCGGTAATAAAAGGAGACATAGACTTCTTATATGAACATGAACAATCTTCACTCTACAAACTAGCTTTTGGGGTTGAGTTAGGCCTAAGATCCATTCTTACAAAAATCATATATGGAGGCATGTAAAAAATGCTCATAGTTTTAACTTGAGTTACTCCATAAATTATTATCTTAAGATTTTGGGTTAAATGCTCATATTCTTTCAAAACTTTATTGATATATAATTGACTTCTATAAATAGTTTTTGATTTGCATGTTTTTTTTGTTGACAAGGGAACCCGCAGTCGCTATTCGTAGGTAGGTGCGGATAAATTGATTTGCATGTTTGATCGACAGATTAAATATGGCATAAGCTTGTATTAAAATGTTTTTTTTTCACTTGCATTAAACTGCTTCGCTGTTGAAATTAAAGCAATTGAGTAAGGAAATAACATGCACTTTTTATGCGCCTGCATCTACTTCTGAACCTATCCATATGCATGCATCGTAATTTTTCTTTTCATTATTATTATTATATATGTTTGTTGTAGCAATCAATAAATGTTTTCATGTGAGCAGGAGGTCATGAGTTTGAAAATAGTCTCTTGCAGAAATGTGAGGTAAGAATACGTATAATAAATCCTTGTGATTCTGCTCTTCCCCTGACGGGCATAGCAAAAGCTTAGTACACTTTTTATTTTAGCAATCAATAAATGTTTCCAATGTAGAGCTTTCCAAATTATCGCCATCAAAACTCAAAGAAGAATCAACCAATAAGATCCACAAGTAAAACGTTAACTTTGATGGTATTTTTGATAAAAGCTTTACTTAAAAAAACTTTATTTAAAAAAGTTCTATTCCTATAAGTTCTTTTTAATAAGTTGTATCAAACGGAGCCTAAGGTCTAATGTTTTGAACACTTCCTCAGCAGATTTCATTAAATGTAGTAACTATTTTTAGTCATTATTCACAAATCAGGGACGATCATTCATTTCGTCTGCTAGTTAATTATTAATGCTACATTTACACTATTCTTTCTTTATCAGAATTTCTTAAAACAAATAAAGGTTTAGAAAAAGGGTATATTTTTATTTTCTTGCGGCTGTTGGAATTTTACCATCTATAACAACTAGTCGGAATTTGGATGATGTTGGAAGGATGTTGTGACAACATATGAAAATACTCAGGATAACATCTCTTGTGCTGGCAAGAATGTTGCTTGCGATGTTGTGGCAACATTTCAGCCAACATCTATGTAACGGTTTTGCCCATTCTTTCGGCCTAAGCAGGAAAAGTAAAAAATGACCCAGGCATGCTCGCAAGTCTGCTGTGTTTAAAACGTGGTGGAAAACTCAGTCAAAGCGTGTTGAAAAAGCAAAGGAAGACTCAGTCCAAAACGTGAGGATTTTCAGGAAGAAGTTGAGAACTTTCGGGAAATTTGAATCGGTCGAAATTTGCGCGTTCTGCTCAACCTCCGCAACAAGCAGTGAGGATTTTAAGAAAAGTTCCACACTATAAATAGAGGGGAACTTCAGTGCATTCGATATCCAGATTTACAACAAGAATAAGTCAAGAGAGCTCTCAGATTTTTGCAATAGAAAACTGGATCAACCATTAGCCTAAAGTTGTTTTAACAACATCTTGTTCCACATTGTAATCGCTATCTCTATTCTAGATTAAGCTCATTGTTCAAGCGAGTGTAATGGAGATGTTGTATTTTATCTTTTAAGAATTTGTGACTTTAGGCGAAGTCATCTGCGACTTCTTTTGTTTATAAATTTTTTTCAGTATTTTTATGCTTCATCTTGTAAAAGAAATTCTTTTGTAATTGTATATAATTTATACAATTCTTTTGGTCACCGACTATCAAGAGATATTAATATATACCCTTAAAAATTTAAACCTTGTGTTCTTTTATTTTTTCGCTGCATTTACTCTAACAAGTTTTATCACGGTTTATCTCAATGTTGCATTAGATGTTGACCCAACATTGAAGGAAACATCCAGAAACTGTCTTAAGTTTACTAAGTTGTCGATTTATTTTCTTACTCAAAATTGACTTATCCGTAGTCCCGTACCTAACAAGTGGTATCAGAGTCAACACTTGATACAATAAGTGTCTGATTCTGAATATTACGGCTTTGGACTCAACTAACCAAAATGTTGATCGTCTTCCAATCTTAGATGGAACTATTACGCCTATTGGAAGATTCGTCTTCGTTCTCACATCAAATAAATTGATGTTAGAGCATGGAGATCGGTCTCCGAAGGATATGTGGTTCCCAAATATCCAGCAGACGAGGACGGTGATGTTCTTACAAATCCCAAGTCTGAATGGACCCAGGAAGAAATCAACAGCGCAAGCTATAATGAAAAGACCCTAAATGTTATATTTGGATAGGTGGATATGTATATGTTTAAACTCATCCAGAATTGTTCAACGACCAAGGATGCTTGGGAAACTTTACAAACTCATTGTGAAGGTACATCAAGTGTCCGACGTACAAAGCTTCGCATGATCTTAAGCCAATACGAACGCTTAAGGATGGAAGAGTCTGAGGATATAAAATCCTATTTTGACTAATCAGTGTCAAGTGCTTGGGTCTCTTTTGACCAACACACAACTTGTGGATAAAGCTCTCATATCTCTTCCTGAAAGATTTAACACTAAGATTTGTGCAATTGAAGAGGCTCATAATCTTGCTAATATGGATCTTCATGCCTTGCTGAGCATCTTTCAAACCTATGAGATGAACATAAAGAGCCAACGAAATCTGTATCAAGACAAGACATTGGCACTCCAAGGTCAAACCTCGAGACCTGAAAAAGCCGAGGAGGAAAACCTGGAGGAATTAGGGGATGGTGCTATTGTTGTCTTGCTCACTCGTCGATTCAATTCACTGATGAGAAAGATCAACAACGACCGCAACAAAACAAAATACAAACAGCACCAAAACCCACTCTTCAACAAACAGTCGAATAAACCACCTCCTGAAAACAGAAATAACAACTCACTGAGAAAATTCAATTACGACAATACCAATTTCAATCCCAAACAACTCGAGGGTGTGCGATGTCATGCGTGCTCGGGTTGGAGACACTATGCTAATGAGTGTGAAAACACCCTTAGAAAAATTGGTAAAGCCATGTGGGTTACCCTCAGTGATGATGAAGAGGAGGAGAAAGAAAGTCAAGAAGAAGAACCACAAGCAATGCTAGCAGCCATGTTCGAACACTCACTGTCCGACGATGAAGATGTTGTTGACAATGTGGCCTCAACATCAAGTGTTGTTAACAATGTTGCCTCAACATCAGGAATATCATCGGACTCTGGAAGGACTGCATCATCAGAGAGGTATGTTTTCTTTAACTATTCTGATGTAAATTATTTTAGTGGATTCATTTCTTCAGCTGAGGCTGAAAATTTGGATCTGGTTGACTCCAAAGATGATATGATTAAAGAATTACAAGACCTTTGTAAAGCTCTAATCACTGAATCGGAACAACTAGGCTCAAAGGCATAATCACTGGCTCTTGAGAATAAAAGTCTTAAAGGCACAATCAATCGACTAGAGATAATTCTTACCAAGAATGATCAAGAACTTGGTAAAATCCGTGCTAGACTAAACACAGCTGAGACCAACTTCCAAAGGCTAAACTTAGGAACCTCCAAAGTCCAAACTGGATGAAATTTTGAACTTCAATCAACCGTCAAGAGCAGGTCTAGGATATCTTCCACCCAGTAAGACCATTTCTTCCAAGATCCATAGTAAATCTGAGGGGATAAAATTTGTCAAAGAAAATACCAATCCTAACTCTCAGACGTCTATGATTGGATCGCGATTTATGTGCAGCTTCTGTAAATATCAGGACATCTAATGCCCTACTGCTACAAATTCCAAAACTCAGTTTTCAGACCACTGCCTAAAGTGTTGCCAGCAATGTTGCCCAACATCACTGACAACATTCAAAGCGCAAAATCAGCGAACAAAAAAAAAGATATGTCTGAAAAGGTGGGTACCTAAACTGAACTTGAGATGTAATGTGTGCATAACTGCTTTACGAACTAACATTACAGGATCATGGTATTTCGATAGTGGTTGTTCTCGTTAAATGACAGGTACCAAAAATCTATTGAAGAACTATGGAGCATTCAATGGAGGATATGTAACCTTTGGAGGAGGAAGTAAGAGTAAGATTATCGGGAAAGGAAACTCTCAATGTTCTGAATATACCCGCCTTGAAAGATGTTCTTCTCGTGGAAGGCTTAGTTGCTAATCTCCTAAGCATAAGCCAATTATGTGATGATGACCTCGAGGTAAAGTTCAACAAGCTTGGATGCAAGGTTACAGACTCTGCGAATAAATGTGTAATGTCGGGAACAAGGACTGGAGACAATTGATATCTAGTAGGTGAACTAGAGGTATGTAATTCAGCAAAGATAAGTGACTTGGCACTTTGGCACCAAAGGTTGGGACATGTCAACTACGACACCTTGAAAAAGCTGATATCTTTTGAGGCCGTAAGAGGCATCCCCAAACTGGATCCAAATGAGAAAATACTGTGCGAAGATTGTTTAAAAGGGAATCGAACCCGAGTCTCTCACAATGTTGCCCAACATGATGGACATCATTCAGGTACGTCTCATTATTTTCAATTGCTACATATGGATCTTATGGGTTCAATTGAAGTAGATAACCTAGGTGGAATGAGATACTCGTATGTGATAGTTGATGATTTTTCCAGGTTTACATGGATATATTTATTAAAGGAAAAATCACAAGCCTTTAACATATATAAAGCACTTCACTCTAGAATAAGAAACTTATTTTGTTCTTCAATTTTCAGAATTCGTTCTGACCATGGAAAAGAATTTAAAAATCAAACATTTGCAAAGTTTTGTGAAAAGAAAGGCATATTCCATGAGTTTTCAGCACCAAAAACATCTCAACAAAATGGGGTTACCGAAAGGAAGAACATAACTTTACAAGAAATGGCTAGAGTGATGTTGGGTTCTAAACATTTGTCAAAAAGATTTTGGGCTGAAGCCTTAAATACAGCTTGTCACATTTCAAATAGAGTATATCTTAGGCCAGATACCAAGATGACACCCTATGAACTACTAAATGGAAAGAAACACACATTGCGTTACTTTCATGTCTTTGGATGTGTATGATATATTCTTAATGTCAGGGATCAACTGGCCAAGTTCGACTCCAAGAGCGACAAGGGTGTATTTGTTGGCTACTCTCAAAATAGACATGCTTACCGGGTATACAATCTTTGAACCAGAACCATACAGGAGTCGGTCAATGTTATTTTCGATGATATGCTGGATATATCTGGCAAGTCATCTGAAAACAACATTATAGTTGCAGTAGAAGAAGAGCGACCCACTGAAGATGCATATGTTGTACCAAATGTTGACCCTCAAGAAGAGAACACTGGAAATGAAATCGAAGAGGAATCTGACATTGAACTCAACGATCAAGTAAGAAGAGATCCTCCCTCGAGAATCAGAAGGAACCATCCTCCCGACCAAGTGATAGGGAGAGTGTTTGAAAGGAGACGCACAAGAGAGAAAGAACCAGTCAATTATCGAGAGATGGTAAGGTATGTGTGCATGTCCACCATATACCAACATGTTAGTCTTTCTTGTTTCACATCTACATTGGAACCTAAGAATATTGAGAAAGCATTGAAAGATAATTTTTAGATACAAGCGATGCAAGAGGAACTTGAGCAATTCTCCCGAAATGAGGTTTAAGACTTGGTACCACGACCCAAAAACACTAATGTTATTGGGACAAAGTGGATATTCAAGAACAAATTAGATGAGTTAGGGAAAATTGTGAGAAATAAAGCAAGACTTGTTGCTCAAGGATATACACAAGTCTAAGGGATCGACTATGACGATACCTTCGCACCTGTGGCTAGAATTGAGTCAATAAGACTTCTACTCGCCATTACTTGCTATCTAAGGATTACCTTGCACCAAATGGACGTTAAATGTGTCTTTATCAATGGATACTTGGATAAAGAAGTGTATGTTGAACAACCAAAGGGATTTGAAGATCCACACAATCCACAACATGTATACAAGCTCAAGAAAGCCTTGTATGGATTGAAGCAAGCACCACGAGCATGGTATGTTCATTTAACTACCTTCCTTATCGAATTTGGGTTCACTCGAGGAGAAGTCGATAAGACCTTGTTCATTAGAAGACATGGATGAGATGTGATAAACGCTCAGATCTATGTCGATGACATTGTCTTTGGATCAACTTCAGAGTCATTCTTGAAGTCATTTGTCGAAGCAATGTCCATGAAATTCGAAATGAGCATGATTGGAGAACTAACATTTTTCTTAGGCTTGAAGATTAAGCAAAATGAATAGGGGATTTTTGTATCCCAAAGCAAATATGCCAAGAATCTTGTCAGAAAATTTGGGCTGGAAAATGCAAAACACATGAAGACTCCAATGGGCTCTACACAATAGGTTTGTAAAGACGATGTTGGACAAGATGTTGACCCAACATCGTACCGATCCATGATAGGTAGTCTTTTGTACCTTACTGCCAGTTGCCCAGATATTATGTTTAGTGTGTGTGTGTGCGCACGGTTCCAAGTCAGTCCCAAGGAATCTCATCTTAATGCCGTGAAACATATGATATATTGCCGGCACAAGTGACTTGGGTATATGGTATTCTAGAGACACTAATCCTAACCTAATAAGGTATAGTGACTCAGATTGGACCGGTGATGTAGACGATAGGAAGAGTACTAGTGGTGGATGTTTTTATCTTGACAACAACCTAGTCTCATGGTACAGCCGTAAATAAAATTGTGTGTCACTTTCGACTGCCGAATCCGAATATGTGGCAGCCGGAAGTTGTTGTGCTCAATTGGTTTGGTTACGGCATATGCTCGATGACTATGAATTTTCTAACAACTCCATGATTTTATATTGTGATAACCTGAGTGCTATAAACATTTCCAAGAATCATGTACAACACTCACGTACCAAGCATATAGACATAAGGCATCATGTTTTGAGAGACTTACTAGAAAAATAGCTAGTTCAAATCGAACATGTGGATACTTTACATCAACTAACTGATATTTTTACCAAACCTTTAGATCATGAGAGATTTTCAAACCTGAAGAAGTCTCTTGGTCTCTGTTTTCTCTGAAAGGTAAGCTGAGTAGGCAAATGTTGACCCGAATGTTGTCCTAACATTCTGGATAACATTTGCTGAAAAATCAAAATACTGGATGAAAGTTGTGTTTATGTTGGACAATGTCTCAAAATAATCAGGCATGATTTTCAAAGGATAAGATCTTTAAATGATATTGTTCCTTTCTATAAGTTGCATAACATCATTGTGCATTTTTATAAAAAGGGAGTATCAACGAAAGGAAAAGCCTTCAACAAGATTTGGTTGTTATGTTATTAACAAGGAGCAAAGCTCATAGGCTGGTATCGTTCCTATTCTATAGGAGTACCACGGGATGTAAAAAGAAAATAGGTGAAAACACCTCAAGAAAATTGTATATGCTCAACTAAGTTGGTTAAGGACAATGGTGAAATGTTACATTAGTCCAGCGATCAATCTCATAGGGAATATATACAAAAGTTCTTTGTTAGCCAAATCAGTACATCCTTAAAAATAATATGGTGCCTGTTTAATTTGAAATGTTGCCGACATTCATCGCAAAATTGAGGTCCAGTACTTTGATTAGTGTTTTTGCTTACGAGAATAACTGGTTTGTGTATTTTATTCAGTCTCGGGTTAAACTAGAAATCCCAAAAAATATGAAAAACTTTTTTTAAAAAATAATATATTTTTGAAGGATGTCTTGTGCTATATAAATTCCTTTGTTGTTAGGCATGTAAAGAGTTATTATTCTTTTACACTATCTAATTTTAAGGAGAAGAGGAGTTGTATAGTTGTATATATTGCCATAATGAGCCGCCATTTGTTTCTCTCAACAGTCACGTCACAAGCACTGTACACACAGTGCAGTCCAATCGATGGAACCCCATCAGTCTCCATTGTCTTTAAAACTCCAAATCTTCTCCAATACTCCACCATCGTTCGAACCCTCTCCTATGTCCATTTCACCCAAATCCACAAACACCAACAACTATTCTCCAATGTCTACCAGTCCAGCCAACAGCAACAATATGTATAAACACTACCAAGCCATAAATGAGTTGAAACCTACCGAAGAAGATGCATCAGTGGCAATGATTTTGCTGGGTTCTGACGAACCTGTAGCAGTTTGCTATCCTGGAGATGCCGAAAATTCTATAGATGTTGATACAACATCTAACTTTACCAATCTTGCGTCGAGTGAGAACAAATCGACTTTTCCGACGAGAAGGTCAACTAGGGTTTTTGACCGGCAGTACAATGAAGAAAGATCTTCAAAAATGTCAAAGGTAGAATCGACTAATCCTGCTGAAGAGTCGACTTTCCCTGTTGATTTCACTCAAAATCTGTCTGGGTCCTCTACTCCTTCCACTATCCATCCGACTATTGTAGCCGAGAATGAAGGAGAAGATGAGTTGTCTGATGATATTCCTCTTAGGAACTTCATGCCAAAGAGAGTTCGTAGGACTTACTGGAATCGTAGTGCAGATATTGCCTCAACATCGAAGGCAACAAAAGATCAAGAAAATGTTGATCCTGATTATGTTGCCCCAATATCCGAGGCAACACCATCACCCACACCTTCTGAACAAGATCCAGAATTCGAATCGGATTCTGAGGTAATGCCCTACTTTCCTCTGTTCCACAGTATAACATGCTCCAATAAATGGAGGTTTAAGAATAGGAGCATTAGAAGTGAGAAGGTGATAAATTCATCTTCATTTGCCGAATATGGGTTGATTGATTTTCTGCAAAGTCGTGGGATTCTGAACTCTGTGTCGAAAAATAAATCATATTGCAAAAAATTAATTAGGATATTTTATGCAAATTTGACACACCTCGTAAAAGATACCGCCTCAAAGAAATTTGGAAAGGTATATCTTTACGATAAGGTGTACAACTTCACACCCGAGATCATTAATCTGACACTTGGAATCCAAATTGGTGATACAACCCTTGAAACAACCCACACTGAGGAAGAACTGAATGAGATGATTAAATATCTCACGGGGAATTTAATCACATCATGGGCTCCTCGCAGTCCAGTATCTAAGCTTACAACTCTCTTTGCGACCTTACACAGAATTGCAATATACAATTGGTTGCCATCCCAGAATGAAACAGTGGTCACTCTTGACCAAGCAACATTATTGTACAGAATTGGAAGAAACCAAAGAATTGATCTAGGTACCCCAATCTTCAACCATGTGACTAACTTGGCTGAAAGACAGTGCAATTATGACCTACCATACCCCTCAGTGATCTACCAAGTACTGCTCAACCAAGGCTTTAAAATCCCTAAGGGGGAGTGATCGGTGTATTTTATATACACTTTTTGAGTCAGTTTTAGTTAGTCTTTTGTCCCATTTTGCACATATAAGTGTCGTATTAGGATAGTTTTTCTTTCTTTTGAGTCAAAGTGGTTCAAATGGCCAAATGGCGGAAAAAGAGCAAAAAGAGGGCAAAAGAGGAGATGCAGTGGAATCGGAGAAAGTGGCGAACGAGGAAAATTCAAGACCCAGTAGCCGCGGCCTCTGCGATCAAAGTAGGGCGCGGCGCCACTATCCGAAGGTCGAAGACTGGCGCGCTCGAGCAGCGAAGATATCGGGGCGCGGCGCCAAAACACCCGACGGATTGCGAACTTCGGCGCGCATGGCTGTCTGCGAGGCGGCCGCGGAAAAATTAGGTCTTTTGACGAAAATCTGGGCCAGGCCTGAAGGAAAAGAGGGAGGCGGTTTGCAGCCTATAAAAGGAGAACCCTAGGCAGTTTTTAAGGGTTCCCCTTCTTGCACAACACAAGACTTTGGCTTGGAGATTGGATACCATTAGTTTAGTAATTTCTTTTCCTTTCCTTTACTTTATTTCAGTTTTTATGATGAACTTTGAATTAGTTCTTGTCATATTTATGGCTAGGAACTAATTCTCTTATAGGGCTTTCCATGTTGAATTGCTAGAAACTTATGTTATAAATTAATGCATGCTTATGGTTATTTTTCTTATTGTGAGATCTATCCAATAATTGAGTTGAATTCTTGGTAATTAATTGACAACTAATTATCACTATATGATTTCTAATCAGATTCTGAGAAGGGGGGATTGTGAATATGTTGTAAGTTGGGTAGACATTCTTGGATTGGGGATGAAAATACCTCAATTATTTATGTAGCGTTGATGAGAGGCTTAACAACCCTAATTTTTTTCATTGTGCGTGACGGTCAACTAGGTTTTTGTTCTTAATCCTCCTATAAAGTTATCCTTATCAGGAGGTAGGTAAGGTCGCGATCTGAGGTTGAGTGTTTATATAACCTAGCGGGAGTATAAAGCGATTTAGAAACTGCTTTCTCCTAAAGAAGAATACCATAAGTTAATGCATTAGTAAGTAACATAAGCGGATAGTAAGGATACATGGAAGCCCTATTCTCATCACCACTGAAGTAAATCTTTATAATTAAAATAGCTTGCATAATTCGTAGTTATAAACAACAAATCAATCATAAATTCACCAAATAGATACTAGAAAATAGATAGTTGGTAATTGAACCCTAATCCTTGTGGACGATATTCGGTCTTATCAAGACTATACTACTTGTCACGATAACGTGCACTTGCGTTTAAAGTGTGTGCATCTTACCGCACATCAAGTTTTTGGCGTCGTTGCCGGGGATTAGGCATTAGTTCAATATCAAATTTTATCTATTTTTAATTTCTAATTTGGTTTTTATTTTAATTTTTAATTTTTACGTTTTTCTTTTGAAAATTCGAGTCTTAGTGATTTGTTATGCTTTTGATCTATTTCGAAGTCGGTTTATGCGAAGGAGAAGAGGAGCGTACACTCTTGTTCCCTTCAATCCGTAAATTGAAAACGCAAGCGAGCGAAAGAATCGGATTGCAACCTTGTTAGAGATGAACGACGTTCAGAACAACAACGGGATGGGAGAAGGGTTAGGAGAGAATCAACCCCACCCAGGAATACCTAGGCAAGCACCCATAGGCGTGGAAGAGAGAGTCCAAATCCAGCGAGAAAGGAGTTTGGGAGACTATGTGCTACGAGTGAATGGAGCACAAACATGCATTAGGCTCCTGCACAGAGCCAACAACTTCGAGATAAAACCGCGATTACGAGCATGGTACAACACACAGTGCAATTCGGAGGCGCCATCGGAGGATCCACGTATACGCACATAGCTAATTTCTTGGAGCTATGTGCAACTTTAGATATAACGGCGTTCGATGATGCCGTCAGATTGAGACTCTTTCCCTTCTCACTCAGGGATAGAGCAAAAGTATGGTTGAATTCCCTGCCGGCATATTCGATTTTCACATGGCACGAGCTGGCACATAAATTCTTAGCCAAGTTCTTTCCTCCGTGTAAAGCGGAAAACTAAGAGGAGTTGAACAACTTCTACCAAGCGGATGGAGAGTCCTTATGAAGCTTGGGAAAGGTTCAAAGATCTACAGAGAAAGTGCCACACCATTGCATTGAGTTGTGGAACTTGGTCCACATCTTCTACAACGGTGGCGAAAGACAACCGTAACTATCATAGATGCAGCGGTGGAGCATTCATGAGAAAAGCGACCACGCTCATGAGTTATTAGAAGACATGGCCACTAACAACCATGTCACGGAAGAAGATCGACAAATGGGAGAAGAACGTGGGAGTCCATGAAATAGATGCTATTGTCGCCTTGAATGCCCAGTGGCCCTCCTAGCGAAAACAATTGCAAAGAACATACGATGTCGATGAATGCGATGCAGATGCCTAAAGTCATGAGATATGTGGTGGCCCACATACATTTGATAGGTGTCCTTGGATCCCAATAATATACCAATGGAGCGGCGAGTGTCAAGCCATAGGTAATTATCGAGGCAACAGAACAACCCCTACTCCAACACTTATAATCCGGTGGAGGAACCACCCAAATTTCTCATGGAGAGGAGACCGAGCGGCAGAATCGACACGAGAACCGCAGAACCAATACGAGAACCAAGATGTGAAGCGAAACAAACGATCGTCGAGCGTGAGAATCGGTATAGGGCAATACCGTAATCGTGAGCGAGAATCGGCAACCCTTCATTCAAGCCCCACGGCCTCAGCGATTCAATGCAGTGCGAAGAAAAGCGAATGAGTGGCATTGACTTGGCGGCACGCGCAGCCTTCGATTCGCAGCGAAGCTAGATCCTCTTTCGAAACTTGGAGACACAAGTGGGTCGGTAGCAAAAGCAGCAAGCAAGAGCCACGAGGACATTGCCAAGCAATACAGAGGTAAATCCGAGGAAGCGATGTCGAGCGATGCGGTTGAAAGTGGAAGACAGTTGGAAGCGATCGCCTCGGCGATGGTTGAGAAGAAAGCGAGTCGAGAAAAGAGAAGGTGATTGAGCCTAGACCAACAAGAGAGAAAACTCCGGAGAAGGAGTATACAGAGAAGATCCCTTTCCCCAGAGACTACAATGAAAGGTCAGTTGATAAACAATTCTCCAAATTTTTGGAGACATTGAAAATGCGTATCAACATACCTTTCATAGAGGCATTAGAGCGGATGCCCTCTATTTCAAGTTTATGAAGGAGATTTTGGGAAGAAGAAAAAGTTGGCGAGTATGAAATAGTAGCACTAACGTAAGAGTGTAGTGCTATCTTGCGAAAAAGTTTCCACCAAAGCTAAAGGATCCCTGGAAGCTTTACACTACCTTGCACAGATGGGCGGGGTGACTTGCAACGAGCCTTGTGTGATTTAGGGCGAGTATAAATCGATGCCCTTATCGCTTTTAAAAGATTAGAGTTGGGTGAGGCGAACCAACCACGATAAGCCTACGGTGGCCGACGGGACGATGGTTCATCCACGAGGCAAGATTGAAGACGTGATTGTGAAAGTAGGAAAATTCTTCTTTCTGCAGATTCCTCATTCTTGATATGGAAGAAGATGCGGAAATACCTATCATATTGGGGAGGCCATTCCTAGCAACGGGGAGAGCTTTGATTGATGTTGAAAGAGGAGAATTAACACTAAGGGTGGAGTCTAAAGAAATGGTGTTTAAAGTTTTTAAACACGTCATTGAGCCACCAACAAGGAGTGGGTGCTTTGTCGGACCATCAAACCCCCATGCGAGCCAATACAAGTCAACCAAAGAGCGATGAGCCCAAGAAAGTAGGCATGGTTTGCTGAAATGCCACTAAAGGAGGTAAGTATTCCTGAACCCCCCCTTACTGATAATGCTAAGAAGAAAAGAAGAAAAAGAAAACGCCAAATGTGGAGGAAATGGATAGGTTGGGGGCTTAATCCACCCCAGGGTTATTAAGGCTAAGGAACTTGCGTCCGGCTAAAAGACGTTAAAGACAGCGCTTGTGGGAGGCAACCCAATGTTTTCAATTATGTTATTTTAATTTCTGTCTTTAGTTTAATTTATTTTGTCTAGAACAATCTCACGGTCTTGGGTTCTTGTGTTTGTGCTGTGATTGATAGGTACATGGAAATAAACTGAAGGCGAAGAAAAGCAATTTCGAAAGCGGAAAGCGCATGGCTCAGGAGCAGTGCGGCGCTAAAAGAATCGAACAGCGCAGTTTAAGCGCGCCAGGAAGAGGCGGCGCAAAAATTCGAAAATTTGCCAAATTTAGCGTATTTCCATGCTCAATAGCAGCAGCGTTAAATCCCGGCGAGCGAGAATTTAGCCATGGCTAAAAAAGTGGCGCGGCGAAATCGAACTTAAAACGCCTAAAATCAGATTTTCCCCAATTCCAAATTCAAAAACCTAACCTTCCCTCTCCAAAAACCCACGAAATTCTAGAAATTTGCCCACAAATCCAACCCAACCACAACCTAAACTCTTAAATTCCCAAAAACCCTTAGCCATCTCAACCAACAAAGCTTCATTCCATAGCCTCAAACCACCAATTGAAACAAGAACAAGCTTGAAGCTTCTCATAAAAAGGTAATCTTTTTCTGTTCTTGATTCCTTTACTAAAGTTACATGAGGTAGTAGTTCGAAAGAGTGTTGTAGTTGAAGTAATTGGGTACTGAAAAGTTGATTGTGAAGTTTAGAGAAAATAGTAGAAAAGGAGTGTGGGTATTGGGTAGAAAAATTGAAGTTTGGGGGTGTTGTGTTCGCTGCTAGTTGTCAATTGTGTAGGAGATATTTGTGCCACTAAATTGTAAGCCCCATAAAACTATTTTAAACCATGGCCACCAGGAAGAGAAGAGGCTCCACATCCACCCCAACCCCACAATACGATGAAAATAGGTTTGTGAGCTACGAAGCCTCCCAAAGATACAAAAGCGATACTGCACTCCATAATACCGAGAAGGGAATGGACTACCGAGGAGTCATATGGGAAGAAGATGTTTATGAGCCCATTCGGGCAATGATTGAGTTAAGGGATTGGAGAAAATTTGTGAACCCAGAGAAGATAACACCAGTAAACACAACAATGGTGCGTGAATTTTATGCTAATTTTCCGGAGAAGGTAGAAAGGGGATGCTTTGTAAGGGGACGCTATGTGCTGTGTGGTGAGAAGATATCAATATACAATTGAAAACGATTGATGTTGAAGGAGGAATTGGTGATCGGAGCCATTTTAGAACATGGTCTAGAGCACCGAACATAATCGATATCGCCGCAAACACCGTGAGCTACCAGGAATTGTTTTGATATTGGAAGAAATGGGTCAAGAGCACGAGCAGTGCATTCAACAAAGTAGCCAAAGGTTGGCTATATTTCATCAGCGCCCGCATGATTCCATCCACGTACTTCACCAGAGTGCCAGAGGATAGGATTAAACTAATATATGAAATTATGAGGGGGTTGACGATTGATGTGGGGAAAGAAATAGTGCAGAGCATTGAGGAAATCAGCAGGTTGGTAACAACAGGCGGATTGGGACATGGCTCAGTTATCACCAAGCTATGTCACATGAGTGCGGTTACAAACCTACCCACTGACACTCATGAAAGAAACCAACTGCCCGTATCCTATGGGATAGTGCACTCTTTCCCAAACCCAAGCCCCCCAGCAGCCAGACGGAGAGTACAACCAGCCCCAACAGCAGCAGCAGAGGCCGCCATGGATGAAGATGAGCCTGAAATAGGGGCTCAATATGAGGCAGGACCTAGCCACAGGCCAACCACAGGAGCAGAACCTTCAATGCCCACAATGGAGCAATTGTACCAGAATCAGATGAGGATGATGCAGACCTTGGACACAGTAGTACAAGGACAGCAAGAAACAAGGCAACAAATCAACGAGCTGAGTTCCTTGTTCAACCAATGGTCGATGCGTTATCCACCGCCACCACCACCATTTTAACCAAAGTTTGTAAGTGTCTATTTCTTTTACTGTCTTTGAGTCTACACACATTGGGGACAATGTGTGTTTTAAGTTTGGGGGTGTTCATTTGTGTTTTGTTTTATTTGTGTCATGTTATGTTTTATTTAAGTCTTTTTGATTGTTTTTATGTTTATTTTGAGTTACCAAAATTTTTGCTTTTGAGTCATAATTGCCTGTCAAAGATCATGAATGCTGTAGTTGCTAGAAACACCTAGTGAAGTAAGGTGAAATAATATAACGGAACTGAAGCAACTATCTAAACACTTAAGTTAGATATGCCAAAAACTCATAGAATCTGTCTATTTGGAGTCTCTTGCTTGAATTACGCATACTAAATGATAAATGCTTATGTGTTATGATTGCTTGCTATTTGAGGCGAAATAGTTAGGATATGCATGTTAGGGAGATGACTCAGGCATTTCTTTGATAGCCAATTCTTACCATTCTTTTCTATCCCGTACTTTAAAAATATCCCTAGTCAGCCCCATTGAGCCTAAATTTGAAACTTCTTCTTCGACACCCTATATTCCCACAGATTGTGCCATAAGTAAAAATGTGAAGTAGTGGAATCAATTGTGTTAAAAAAGAGACAAAAAGAGTGAATGAGCTTGTTGCACCCCAATAAAAAAAAGTAATAAGAAAGAGGCAAAAGCCTAAGTTTGGGGGTGCTTGTTATTATAATACTCTTCATTCTCCCAAAACAAAAGAGGGAAAAAGATAGAATTGAAGTGAAGAAAAGAACAAAAAGAAAAGGGAAATACTGAAAAGCTAAAGAGCTTATGGTACACGAAATGAGCCTAAATGCCTATTTTTACCAACCCCTACCTAAGCCTACATTACAACCCTTAAAGTCCTGAAGATCTATTTTATGCATATCCAGAATTAGTGGAGAATAGCAAGTAAGCATGTCATAGGAATTCTTGAATTTACATGCATGATTTAGTATATTGACTTCCATTAAGCATGATAATATGAGTTTGCGAAATATCTAGCTTCATGTGCTTAGTGTGCTGAACTTTCATGCTATATGTTCCTGCATATTATTTCGCTAACCTTCATGTTTTTTTAGTTAACACTCATGCAGCAAAAGTGATCAATGGCAATGAGTCTTTTTAATTTTTGTTCTTTGAGTCTTTTATTTTATTTCTTTCTATCTTTGCTCGAGGGCGAGCAAAGGTTAAGTTTGGGGGTATTTGATCGGTGTATTTTATATACACTTTTTGAGTCAGTTTTAGTTAGTCTTTTGTCCCATTTTGCACATATAAGTGTCGTATTAGGATAGTTTTTCTTTCTTTTGAGTCAAAGTGGTTAAAATGGTCAAATGACGGAAAAAGAGCAAAAAGAGGGCAAAAGAGGAGATGCAGTGGAATCGGAAAGTGGCGAGCGAGGAAAATTCAAGACCGTAGCGCGGCCTCCTGCCGATCAGCGAGTGGCGTGGCGCCACTATCCGTAGAGGTCGAAGACTCGGTGCGCGCGCCTCGAAGCAAAAATCGGGCGCGGCGCTAAACATCCGGAGAGCCACGAAGATACTGGCGCGGCTACCGAACAGCGATATCGGGGCGGCGCCAAAACACCGACGGATTGCAGAACTTGGCGCCCGCGCTGCTGCGACGCCGACGCGGAAAAATTAGGTCTTTTGACGAAAATCTGGGCCAGGCCTGAAGGAAAAGAGGGAGGCGGTTTGCAGCCTTTAAAAGGAGAACCCTAGGCAGTTTTTAAGGGTTCCCCTTCTTGCACAACACAAGACTTTGGCTTGGAGATTGGATACCATTAGTTTAGTAATTTCTTTTCCTTTCCTTTACTTTATTTCAGTTTTTATGATGAACTTTGAATTAGTTCTTGTCATATTTATGGCTAGGAACTAATTCTCTTATAGGGCTTTCCATGTTGAATTGCTAGAAACTTATGTTATAAATTAATGCATGCTTATGATTATTTTTCTTATTGTGAGATCTATCCAATAATTGAGTTGAATTCTTGGTAATTAATTGACAACTAATTATCACTATATGATTTCTAATCAGACTCTGAGAAGGGGGGATTGTGAATATGTTGTAAGTTGGGTAGACATTCTTGGATTGGGGATGAAAATACCTCAATTATTTATGTAGCGTTAATGAGAGGCTTAACAACCCTAATTTTGCGCATTGTGCGTGTGATCAACTAGGATTTTGTTCTTAATCCTCCTATAAAGTTATCCTTATCACCGAGAGGTAGGTAAGGTGCGATACTGGGGTTGAGTGTTTATATAACCCTAGCGGGAGTATAAAACGATTTCGTAAACCTGCTTTCTCCTAAAGAAGAATACCATAAGTTAATGCATTAGTAAGTAGCATAAGCGGATAGTAAGGATACATGGAAGCCCTATTCTCATCACCACTGAAGTAAATCTTTATAATTAAAATAGCTTGCATAATTCGTAGTTATAAACAACAAATCAATCATAAATTCACCAAATAGATACTAGAAAATAGATAGTTGGTAATTGAACTCTAATCCTTGAGGACGATATTCGGTCTTATCAAGACTATACTACTTGTCACGATAACGTGCACTTGCGTTTAAAGTGTGTGCATCTTACCGCACATCAGGGAGAAGTTAAGTAAAGTCCTTGATGTCTATCCTGTCCGAAGAGCAGTGGGTAACAGTAGAGACAGGGTTATTGATCTACCCTGGAAGAAAGAAAGTTGGGACACTGCTCGAACACAAAATGTTACCACGGATGTTGCCAACATTTCTGGCAACATCAAGGATAATATTCCTATGTCCAAAGAATGGCTGAGAACGCACATTGCAGAGCTCGATAAGCAGATTTTGGAGCTTGTACGTGCCAAAAGCTATTATGAGGATATCTTTTCTTCACAAAAATGGGGAGATAGTGAATGACGTTGCTGAAGGGAACAGACAACAAGAGGGAGATATTGCTGGGCCAAGCACGCAGGGGGAGAAGATTGTTTGATGAAGTTGATGATGATGGGTGAGATTGATCAATCACAGAAAGCAGTTGGAAGCTACTGTGGTCAGGTTGATCAGGCCAAGGAGAATGCATGGTGTTAAAACTGATGCTAATGTTTGTGTTGCTCAATTTTATTTATTGGACTAACAGACAATAGCTTATGGTTATTTGGTTTTGTAAATATTTCTTATATATTTTTGGTTAATGTGATGAATGGTTACCTGTTGATGTGTTATGAATGTTTACTGCTTATTTGTTGTAAGTCATGATTAACTAATCTTAAAAATAAAAATAAAAAAAATTGCTTGAAATCTACTACTGCAGGTTAAGGGGGAGCACGACAATATCTTACTGTCTCTTAGATTATCGAGGACTATATCTGAAGTCAGTATCCTGGTCATTTTTGCAAGGTATGGAGTTTTGTGAAGAAAGACAGAAAGGGGAAGATTGTTGATATTGGAAGGATGTTGTGGCAACATCTGAAAATACTCAGGACAACATTTCTTGTGCTGACAAGAATGTTGCCTGCGATGTTGTGACAACATTTAAGCCAACATCTATGTAATAGTTTTGCCTATTCTTCCGGCCTAAGCAGGAAAAGTTACTGCAAGTAAAAATTGACTCAGGCAAGCTCGCAAGTCTGATGTGTTTAAAATGTGGTGGAAAACTCAGTCAAAGCGTGTTGAAAAAGCACATGAAGACTTAATCCAAAACGTGAGGATATTCAGGAAGAAGTTGAGAACTTTCAGGAGGCTGAATCGGTCAAGGTTGCTGCCACATTCTGCTCAACCTCCGCAACAAGCAGTGAGGATTTCAAGGGAAGTTTCACACTATAAATAGAGGGGAACTTAAGTGCATTCGATATCCAGATTTACAACAAGAATAAGTCAAGAGAGCTCTCGGATTTTTACAATAGAAAACTGGATCAACCATTAGCCTAAAGTTGTTTTAACAACATCTTGTCCCACATTGCAATCACTATCTCTATTCTAGATTAAGCTTATTGTTCAAGCGAGTGTAATGGAGATGTTGTATTTTATCTTTTAAGAATTTGTGACTTTAGGCGAAGTCATCTGCGACTTCTTTTGTTTGTAATTTCTTTTCGGTATTTTTATGCTTCATCTTGTAAAAGAAATTCTTTTGTAATTGTATATAATTTATACAATTCTTTTGGTCACCGACTATCAAGAGATATTAATATATAACCTTGAAAATATAAACCTTGTGTTCTTTTATTTTTCCGCTGCATTTACTCTAACAAGGTTTATCACGGTTTATCTCAATATTGCCTCAGATGTTGACCCAACATTGAAGGCAACATCCAGAAACTGTCTTAAATTTACTAAGCTGTCGATTTATTTTCTTACTCAAAATTGACTTATCTGTAGTCCCGGACCTAACACATATTTCTTCCTTTTTGGGGTCCTTTGAATCCCAATTAAAGAAACCCGTCTGTCTTGATACATTTCAACATAATCATAATAACAATTACTCCCTCCGTCTCAAAAATCTTGGCACTTTTCAATTTTGGAGAGTCAAACTTTCTAATTTGACAGTGTGTTACAACATAAATTGTTTAAATTTTTTGAAATAAAATTTATATATTTGAAAACTACATAAAAGTATTATAAGTCACTATAATTAATAATTTAAAATATTTAAAAGATATTTGAAAAATTTATAATAATTTTTTTTTATTTGATTCTCGAAAAACGAAAAATTTAAATTGTTTCTGAGGGAAAGGAAGAAAAGAAACACATTAGGGTGTGTTTGGTTCGCGGAGGTTAAACGGAATGGAATCCAGTAAGGGAATGGAACAGAAAGGAAAGGAATTACCTGATTGTCCCACATGTTTGATTCTGGGTGGTCCGGAGTCTGGGGTCGGGGTCCGGGGTGGTCCGAGTGGTCCGGGGTCCAGGGTCCGGGGTCTGGGAAAGGGAATTCAAATACCTAGTGGGGTGGGGGAATCAAGGAAAGGAAATGAAAGTGGAAAAGGGGTAAAAGAAATGAAAAAATAAGGACAAACAAACAACAACAAAAGGAATTTCATTCCTCCATTCCCTTTCTCTTTCTTGTTTACCCCGAACCAAACACACCCTAACTATTGAAGTCCAACTAATGCTATTTGTACGCGGCATCTGCCAATGCATTTCCTTCTTACCAAACTCACCTACGGCCTATGAATTGTAAACATCTCCCTAGTAACTTTATATTCTATCAACCTAACTTCTTTGACCTATGCTTTTCTACATAAGTCCGTGTGGTACCCACATGCCTCTTTGACAATCTCAACTTAAGAGCCAATTTAATTAATTTTAAGAACTAAATTTGATTGAGTTAATTTAAAATAGGATAAGGTACTATTACTCCTGAACTATATTTGAAGTTGCTATCACATATCTTATCTTTACTGGGGTTCTATTATCCTTCTAAACTTTTTTAAAGTGTAATAAATGTCACCCTAAGTGATGACGTGATATATAGAACCAAGCATTTGGCAGGCGGTGAAATATACATATTGTCACGTGATTAGTGAGTTATGGTGATAATATTGTTGTGAAGTCGTAGTTGAAATTTGAGCATGATTGGTGCGAATTTAGCTCAGTGTTTGTTGAATTTTGACAACGAGAATTAGATGTAGAGCTCTTGAAAATGGGTGATAAAATGGGGATGAAGAGCTCTTAAAAATCATCTTTGAAACTGACACGTGGTCATTTCATATAGGTTAGGGCCATTTTTTTTTTAAGTTTTCACGCGCTTGAAGGATGTGTTCTTACACAACGCTCCACGTCAGCAATAAAGGTGCAAATAATTATGAAAAAAGTTTAGGGGGTAATAGGACCCTCACAAAGGTAAGATATTCGTAGCAACTTCGGGTATAGTTCAGGGGGTAATAATATCTTATCTCATTTAACATTTTAAAGTTAAAATCAGATATTCAAAACACTATATGAAAAGTACTATAAGTTGCAATATTTCTCATATCGATATGGTGAAAAATATATTTTAAAAATATTAGTAAAGTTTATGTAATTTGACTCTTCAGAAGCGAAACATGCCAAATATTTTGGAACGGAGGAGTAGCTTGTTTATTTTTCAAATGGATAAGGCACTATTACCCCATGAACTATACCTGAAGTTGTTACGACACACCTACCTTTGTGGGGGTCATATTACCCCTTTAAAGTGAAATTATTTGCACCTTTATTGTTGACATGGAGCATTGCGTCAGAACACCTCCTTCAAGCGTGTGAGAACTTAAAAAAAGGGTTCTAACCGATGTTGACACCCAATTTTGTCCCATCTCTACTGAATATTTCATCCAGATCGTCCTTTTATCTTTAATTGGGTGTCACCTCTCCATCACCTGCAACCCATCTCCTTTTTTGAATATCGCCTGGAACCATGAATCTTGTTTTAACCAGTGAATCAAGGTATGCATGAAGGTCTGGCAGTTGCTGGACCTTCCTCTCTTCGATTCAGTGGGTAAAACACTGATTCGAAGTCGTTCAAGGTTTAATCCAGAGGAACAAATCAATACCTCTGTTCCAACATTATTCACATCAAATCCAGCGTCTTTCCCACAGGTTTTCCCCCTCTTTTGAATTCAATTTTCAATTTCGAATCCCCTGATTTTTGGGGGGGTTATAAATACAACCCTTTGGTTGCATTAAAAGGATCGTTTTCCCCCCTTAGAAATCCGAGAACAGAGCTCCATTTTTTAGAAAAGACTCTCCTCCTAAAAACACCAAGAAATCTTTACTCTTATTTGTTACACCTCGTAAGTTTAAGACAAGGATTAAGAACGTCATTAAGGATTAAGATTCGATTTTTGAAATTAAGTATATTCTTACGTATGGGTACAGAATAATTTTCGGTAATAACGTATGTGGCGCCGGAAATTTCTTTAATAATAATGGATTATATAAATGCATGAATCCCGTCATGGATTAGTAAGGTATATGAGATACGACGGTAAGAATTTAAGGCAACGAGGGTTGAAATTAAATTAAGATTTACTACTTGGGGTTGTTTCTAACTAAGAGGGCATTAAAAGGGCCAAAGTGTAAAATTTTAAAGCTATTTTCAGATTTTAAATTAAAACACCCCAAACCCTTTTTCATTTCAATTTCAATTCCATTCTTAAACACTAACTCTCATCTATTTCTTCTCAAATCCAAATCCGAAATTAAACTCAATCCCATAGTCAAATTAGGTTCTTAATTTTCTTCTTCCTAGTCTAATTCCTCTACAATTACAAGCTTAATAAATCACCCAAAAACAGTGGCAAAAAAAAAACGTGCCACTGCCGAGAGTTGTAGCCCAGAAATTTCGAATTTTTGGATGAAATTTTCGAAGGAAAACATGTATAAATGATGGGTTGACATTATGGAATGGTTGCATGTTGAATTGGAGTTAAAGAAATGAAGAATTGAGCAAGAAAAGGACCAAAACAGTGGCATTTTTCGCTGGGACAGTGAACAGATTTTCGGGACTGCTGGACAGATTTTTAGTCAAATTTGGAAGGGCATATCTCCTAGCATATTAGGAGTTTTTGGGTGTTTCAAAATCCTAAAATGAAGTTCGTCGAGTCTAGTTTTCAACGCAACAAACCGATCGTCGATAGGACACTGTAGTAGAGAGTTATCGACGTTACAATTTCAGCTGACGAAACAGTGGATAAAAATCGGGATTGTTTTGGGGATTAAATTAAGGTATGAAAATTCTTCTTTCTATGCTATAATAAAAGTTGCATATTGTTGTAGTTGAAGTAATGGACTTGTGTTAGGAAGAAATATGGAATTTAGACAATGCATATGGAATTTGGATGTTGAACCGAAATTGGATTATTTTGGGCATGCCTTGGATTTGTATGTTGTGTTGTAAATTCTATTACTAATTGCGTGTTAAAAATGGAATAACTTGTGAAGATTTAAGATGTGTTCATTATATGGAGTTGTTGGAAAATAAGTTGGATTATTTATTAAGGAAAAAGTAAATGGTTGCATGTTAAATGGCCTAAAACTCATGAATAATTTTCGGACATTGTGCGACCCTTTACGGGCTGTTTTGGTGCCATATAATCGTTGTTGCTATTATTGACATCGTCACTAATTGTGTGTTAACAATTGAAAGAAGCATTGGTACTTGGTGATGTAATTAGTTATATAAGGTGACGCGAGACGAAATGGATTTAAGAAACCAAGAAAGGAATTATGAAATCTTTTTAGACATTGTCGTAACATTTTAAGTATTGAATGAATATGGTAAATAGGTACGATAATCACCTTGATGATTTAAATTATTGTCTTTCATAAGTAACGAGAAATGGGTTATATGACGGCGTATATGCGGTATATGGAGCCTAGTTAGATTACATATTGAAATGGTTGGATTGTTGGTTGATTTAAATTATTGGTTGATTTGAATTGCTGGTTGATTTGGATTGTTGGTTAATTGTGGATACGCACATAAACAGAGGAAATGTTGTCCAAATTTTTATAGAATTAAGGAAGCCGTTATTCAAATGACTTACGTTAGGAGTTCTAGAATTAATGGTCTTATTATTATTATTATAGGCTGACATACTAGACGAGACGCATCCTAGTTTTACATTGATTGAGCGACTAAGAGATATGTGAGACCTTTCCTTCTTTCTTTTGGCATGATTTTTATGAAAGTACAGCGGACGTACTTAACTCCTATCAGTTCAGTTTTAAAAATGATCATTTACTAGTGATTATGATTTCAGTAACAGAGTTTATGGTAATAATTTTATTGAGAGTCACATAATGATTTTAATTGCATACAGTTGCTCATGATATCTACGGGTGCTAAGTGTTACTATTTCACTCCACTGAGTCTCGGGCCAGGTCATGTTCGTGCGCAGCCATGCATCATTCATCGAGTCCTTCATTAGAGGGCCGAGACACGTTATATATATATATATATATATATATATATATATATACAGATTATATCGAGTTCCTCATGTAGGCGAGACACGTTCTGTGTGAATCTGATTCCATCGAGTCCTCCATAGAAGCGAGACATGTTATCTGATTTTATATCTGACGTGAGCATGATGATTTATGATTGAGATACATGATATGATTTTGAACATGATTCTCAATTTTATGAAATTTGATGACTCTGTTTTACTTGGTACAATTGTTATTGATTTGATATTTTATGTTTTACATACTCGACGTTATCTCGTCACGACCCCTCTCTGAGGATGTGTTCATGCCCGCAGGTTCAGGTGTTCAGATAGGTGACCCTCCAGTCTAGGATTTCTGTATCTGTTCCTTTGTTCCGGAGCCAGCTATTTTGGTACAACCCTTTATCTTTCAGACTTATGCATATTTTGGGCACGACGGGGTCCTATCCCGTCATATATCAGTATTGCGCTCTTAGAGGTCTGTAGACAGTTGTGGGTTGGATGTTTGTACCTTGTTTTTGGGGTTTTTGATGTTGTTATCCAGTGGCAGCCTTGCCGGCTTGCTTATTTTGATTATGCCTTTGTGCACGTGATGTTGGTGGGTGGCAGCCTAGTCGGCTAGCCTATTATGATTGTTGTTTTGGCAGCCTTGTCGGCTCGCCCATTTTAGGGATATGTTGTAAAAGCCGCGTTGTGTTGCCAAAATTTCTATTAATCTCTGTATTAGATAAATTAAGAGTGACAGGTCAGCAAGGACGTCCAATTAGCACGCTTAGTCGCGGCCCGTCGGGTCGGATCGTGACAAAAGTGGTATCAGAGCAGTTAGTCCTCGGAATGTCTACAGACCGTGTCTAGCAGAGTCTTGTGTGGGTATGTTGTGCACCATACTTATACGCAGGAGGCTGCCGGACATTTAGGATTGGTTTCTACTCTATCATCTCGTAGATCGTGCAATAGAGCTATGTCATTAGGATAACCCCCCTTCTTCCTAATAATTATTGTGGTTGCAGCTATGTCTCGAAAGACAGCGACAGTGGCTCGGAAGGGAAAATCAGAGTTATTCGGACTTGACTTGGTGCGTCAAGCCATAAGGGAAGTGAAAGAGTTTGAAGAGAAGTATGATGACCATGTTTGGAGGTACTAGGTCCACGTCAGGTAAGGTAACTCTTCAGAATCTTCTATATACTGAATAAGGGATGGTATCGTCAAGGATTGGGACCAGGAGCAATGTCTGAGGTTACGTATGTATACTAGAATATGTTGATATTATGAAAAGTACGACAAGTAAGAAATAAGTGAATAAGTGTTAAAAGAAGTGGAGTTGCTTACAATTACGAGTAGTGAAGAGATCCCTTTCAGACCATGAATGAGGTGTCTACTTGTGAAATGAATTGCAGTAGTCTCTATCTTACGAATTGGTATTCCGTTATGCTACGTTATCTGCTCTATAGTTACGGAGATTGAACTTTTCCTATAGAAAATGAAGCTTACCTACTATTTTCTCTTTCATACCTTTAATTAAATGTTGAGCTCTAATTGTTAGAATCTGTGACGATTTTAGGATATACCGTGTTGCTGGACTATGTGAAGGTAGGAAACTGCAAAAGAACATTGTTCTCAGGTAAGAATAAGAAGAGGCTATTACTTCCGAAATAATAAGATTAATATAAGAATGAAAGCATTTTCTTATTTTGGACTGAATGCTGGGAAGTATTGGACATATGGATTAATTGAGTTTCTTTCGCAAATGACTTAGAACTTGGGAATGATGAGCATCCTATTAGTGTATAGTTGTGTCAAGCATTTTAAATATTGTAACCTTTGGAATTCATATTTTCAGTTAAGAAGTTATTTGAAGGATTGGTAATCGAGGTATGTATTTGTGCACAGTTCAACGCATTTGTTCACGCAGAATGCTAAGATGAGGCTATTTGGTCTCGTGGAACCAAAGGTTAAAAGATAGAAGAAGCTCATAATACCTCGCTTAATTTGTGTAGGGGGTGACCTTCTAAGTACTAATCTTACCGAGCATCCAAATGGAGGAATATGGTTATGGTGGAAGCCTCATCTCTATGAAGTAGATATTAAGTTATACAGAATAATTGATATACTACGGAGTAACACATAGGGGTACAAAGAGAATGTTTTCATGTGACCTTGGTGTATGCGTTTAATGATGTGGCTCTTAAAAGAAAATTGTGGTTAGACATTGGAAGAATGAAGTGTCATGTCGCTAAGACTGAGATAAGGGGTTTTAAGCAGTATGTAGCAGATTATGATGAAATGAGTGACATGCAAGGTGTATAGCAGCACTTACTAATCAAGAATGAGTTGATAACCTACATGCTTCTAAGATGTTTTCAAGAAACCAGGTCTATATGAACATTCTCTTGGGTTAATTGGATGAGAAGTAGGCATAAAGACTTATTATAAGTTCAGATACTTTAATAGGTGAAGGTTGAATCCTGAATTTCTACAGACCATAATAGAAGGATGGAAAACATATAAGAGAGGTACAAAGATATAGATGAATTCAACGAAGTGATAATATATATTCAGTGTGATGTAGCCAAAGTGACAAATGTTGACGCATCCAAATACACCACTGAGTTAGTAAGTCCAACGAAAGGATAAAACAAATGTCACTTGAGGAGACAAATAGTAATAATGCAAATAAGGAGGAACAATGAGATACTGGGGAAGAATATGGTAATAAATAGAATAAGGAAGATGATGATGTAAGGTGGTAGAAGTAAAACAGCTCATTAAGGACCCACAATTGATAGAAGAATCAAAATCAACTCTTACTACTAAAGAACATGTTGAAAGAGCTTTTGTAGCAGCAAAAGTTATTGAGTAACGGAATGTTGACAAGAGTCAGGAAGTGTGTACCAATGGTAACAACTCTAATAATAGTAACGCATTAATATTAAAGGAAGATGGGATAATGATGTCCAATGTGGAGCAGAATATGGCAGTGGAAACGACTATGTCTATCCTAAATATAGTAATCAGCAGAGAAACTTAATCAGAGATAATATGAGGAATGATTAACATGATAAACTTAAGGACTAACTGGTGAAGGAGTTACATGAACTAGGTAGATATACTATGGTATATGCAAAGAGTGATGCATTGAGAAGATTGTCTCTGGGATAGTTTATACTATATTGTCGACGATATACATGATCCTTGGCTAGTTAGTGGGGATTTCAATGTTATTATAAATGGAAAAGAGACAATAGGCGATCTTCATATATATCCTGCAGAGCGTGAGGATTTTTGCATTTTGAACTAATTCATGTGAAATGTTTGAAATTGAATTTAAAGGAAGTCTTTTTAAGTAGTGGAATGAAAGAGTCGATAGTGACTGTACTTTTAAGAGGTTCGATAGGATGTTGGCAAACATTTATTTTAGCTTGGGTTGGACAGAATATGAAGCATTCTTTTAGGCGCTAAATCAAAATTGGAACATCATTGTTGATTAAGATGATTTCGTTTCTTTTATCAAACCAAGAATGTCAAGATCATTCTATTATTATGGAGTAAGGAAACTTTTGGAGATGTTTTTAAGAAACTAAGTTTTAGGGAGGATATTGTTAGATTTAAAGAGGAGTTGTTTGAAGAATTTCCAACAGAAGCAAATGAAATGATTTTACAAGGAGTTAAGGCAGACTTTGAAAGAGTATGAAGAAGTTTCTGGCCATTTGATCAATAAAATGAGAGTTCTATTTATATGCATGCTAAGACTCCTAGTAACTTGATTCATCAAGGAAAAGGTATTACTGGTTTCACAAGTGGAACATTTCCATTCTTGTATTTAGGATGTCCAGTACTACATGTTAGAAAGAGGAAGATAGATTATGCTGAATTAATTAAGAAGATTAAAGACAAGTTACAGGCTTGGGAAGAAAAATTGTTGTCACCATGAGGTAAATCAGTGTTGATTACTAGTGTGTCACAAGTGTGCCTATACGCATACTGTCTGCTATAAGACTTGCAAAATGTGTGATCAAAGATATACATACAAATAGTTGTAATTTTCTTCTGGTGTATAGTGAGGATGATGTTAAGGCTAAGCATTGGTTTACATGGTTAAAATGTACTTGCCTAAGGATCATAGTGGATTGGAATTCAGACCTCATTTTGGATATATTAAATGCATTGTATAAAAAGCTATGATGGAAATCTAAGACCGCCAACTCTCTATGGGTTAACTTTTAAGGGATATGTACTCTGAAGCATTACCCTCAATATGTGCAACGGGAAGACGGTTCTCAGGCCTTGAAAATGGTTGTTGAGGTAAATGATAACATTGATCAAGAAATATGATGGGAAACAAAGAGTGAGATCACTAACATTTGATTTGATAATCGGACTAGATTGGAAATATTACACCATGTACTACTATCATAGTTTCTTAGTGATGAAAGGGTGGAAGATGTCAAGAACTACTACGTGGGGATTGATGAGATTTGTCAAAGCTAGGACAGTATCTACCGATGACATTGTCTCACATGGCACTACATACTTGATATATACATAATCCTTGGTGGATAATGACATGTTCTAGTAAATTTACTGTGTCAAGTGCATGAGATTTGTTAAGATAAAAATTATATCCTCTTGATGTATATAAGTAAAGGTGGGTAAAAAAAAGGTGTGTGTCATTCAAGATATATTTCTTCCTATGGACGATGTGGAAATTAAAATTCCAGTGGATAAAGTGTTGCATAATATTGGAATTAATATAGTATCAAGATGCTGCTGATATAATGTCTTACATCAAGGAATGAGAGATCACTTGTTTCGCATGAGGAGTTGTCAAATCTATATGGAGCTATGTTATGATCACGTGGGTATACATATGAATTGTCGACATGTTAAGCATGCAATACATATTTGGGGGAAACGTTACATACCATTATAAATTGAAGCAGATGTACAAGGTAGTACCAGCCGAAATATTGTGGCAAATTCAAAAATAGAGGAATATAGCACCGCATAGAGACTCTTTAACTTTGTTCAAGGTAGTACATAAGATTCAGTTGAATATTCACAAGTAATTTGGTTCCTTGACTATTTTGAATTGATGAATTGCATGTGTGTTATATTGTGGCCCTGTGAGACATCTGTTGGTTTGCTGGATACAGGTGGATAGACATAGTTATAAAGGTGACTCTGCCGAAATTTTTCTCGCATAAGACTTGTAATGAACATTCGAGGACGAATGTTTCTAAGGGGGGAAGAATGTTACACCTCGTAAGTTTAAGACAAGGATTAAGAACGTCATTAAGGATTAAGATTCGATTTTTGAATTTAAGTATATTCTTACGTGTGGGTACGGAATAATTTTCGGTAATAACGTATGTGGCGCCAGAAATTTCTTTAATAATAATGGTTTATGTATATGCATGAATCCCGTCATGGATTAGTAAGGTATATGAGATACGACGGTAAGAATTTAAGGCAACGAGGGTTGAGATTAAATTAAGATTTACTACTTGGGGTTGTTTCTAACTAAGAGGGCATTAAAAGGGCCAAAGTGTAAAATTTTAAAGCTATTTTCAGATTTTAAATTAAAACACCCCAAACCCTTTTTCATTTCAATTCCATTCTTAAACACTAACTCTCATATATTTCCTCTCAAATCCAAATCCGAAATTAACCTCAATCCCATAGTCAAATTAGGTTCTTAATTTTCTTCTTCCTAGCCTAATTCCTCTACAATTACAAGATTAAAAAATCACCCAAAAACAGTGGCAAAAAAAACGTGCCACTGCCGAGAGTTGTAGCCCAGAAATTTCGAAATTTTGGATGAAATTTTCGAAGAAAAACATGTATAAATGATGTGTTGACATTATGGAATGGTTGCATGTTGAATTGGAGTTAAAAAAATGAATAATTGGGCAAGAAAAGGACCAAAACAGTGGCATTTTTCGCTGGGACAGTGAGCAGATTTTCGGGACTGCTGGACAGATTTTTAGTCAAATTTGAAAGGGAATATCTCCTAGCATATTATGAGTTTTTGGGTGTTTCAAAAACCTAAAATGAAGTTCGTCGAGTCTAGTTTCCAACGCAACAAACCTCTCATTGATAGGACACTGTAGTAGAGAGTTATCGACGTTACAAGTTCAGCTGACGAAGCAGTGGATAAAAATCGGGACTGTTTTGGGGATTAAATTAAGGTATGAAAATTCTTCTTTCTATGCTATAATAAAAGTTGCATATTGTTGTAGTTGAAGTAATGGACTTGTGTTAGGAAGAAATCTTGAATTTAGACAATGCATATGGAATTTGGATGTTGAACCGAAATTGGATTATTTTGGGCATGCCTTGAATTTGTATGTTGTGTTGTAAATTCTATTACTAATTGCGTGTTAAAAATGGAATAACTTGTGAAGATTTAAGATGTGTTCATTATATGGAGTTGTTGGAAAATTAGTTGGATTATTTATTAAGGAAAAAGTAAATGGTTGCATGCTAAATGACCTAAAACTCATGAATAACTTTCGGACATTGTGCGACCCTTTACGGGCTGTTTTGGTGCCATATAATCGTTGTTGCTATTATTGACATCGTCACTAATTGTGTGTTAACAATTGAAAGAAGCATTGGTACTTGGTGATGTAATTAGTTATATAAGGTGACGCGAGACGAAATGGATTTAAGAAACCAAGAAAGGAATTATGAAATCTTTTTAGACATTGTCGTAACATTTTAAGTATTGAATGAATATGGTAAATAAGTACGATAATCACCTTGATGATTTAAATTATTGTCTTTCATAAGTAACGAGAAAGGGGTTATATGACGGCGTATATGCGGTATATGGAGCCTAGTTAGATTACATATTGAAATGGTTGGATTGTTGGTTGATTTAAATTATTGGTTGATTTGAATTGCTGGTTGATTTGAATTTTTGGTTAATTGTGGATACGCACATAAACAGAGGAAATGTTGTCCAAATTTTTATAGAATTAAGGAAGTCGTTATTCAAATGACTTACGTTAGGAGTTCTAGAATTAATGGTCTTATTATTATTATTATAGGCTGACATACTAGACGAGGCGCATCCTAGTTTTACATTGATTGAGCGACTAAGAGGTATGTGAGACATTTCCTTCTTTCTTTTGGCATGATTTTTATGAAAGTACGGCGGACGTACTTAACTCCTATCAGTTCAGTTTTAAAAATGATTATTTACTAGTGATTATGATTTCAGTTACAGAGTTTATGGTAATAATTTTATTGAGAGTCACATAATGTTTTTAATTGCATAGAGTTGCTCATGATATCTACTCGTGCTAAGTGTTACTATTTCACTCCACTGAGTCCCGGGCCAGGTCATGTTCGTGCGCAGCCATGCATCATTCATCGAGTCCCTCATTAGAGGGTCGAGACACATTATATATATATATATATATATATACAGATTATATCGAGTTTCTCCATAGAGGGCCGAGACACATTATATATATATATATATATATATACAGATTATATCGAGTTTCTCCATAGAGGGCCGAGACACGTTACGCAGTGAATCTGATTCCATCGAGTCCTCCATAGAGGCGAGACATGTTATCTGATTTTATATCTGATACATGAGCATGATGATTTATGATTCAAGATACATGATATGATTTTGAACATGATTCTCGGTTTATGAAATTTGATGACTCTCTGTTTTACTTGGTACATTTGTTATTCAGTTTCAGTATTTTATGTTTTACATACTCGACGTTATCTCGTCTCGACCCCTCTCTGAGGATCGCGCTACCCGCAGTTCGTGTGTTCGAATAGGTGACCACTGCGATGCAGGATTTCAGACAATGATTGGAAGCTCCTTTGTTCGGAGCGGCTATTTTGTACGACCGCTTTATCTTTCAGACTTATGCATATTTTGGGCACGACGGGGTCATGTCCCGTCATATATCAGTATTACGCTCTTAGAGGTCTGTAGACAGTTGTGGGTTGGATGTTTGTACCTTGTTTTGGGGTTTTTTGATGTTGTTATCTAGTGGCAGCCTTGCCGGCTTGCTTATTTTGATTATGCCTTTGTGCACGTGATGTTGGTGGGTGGCAGCCTAGTCGTCTAGCCTATTATGATTGTTGTTTTTGCAGCCTTGTCGGCTCGCCCATTTTAGGGATATGTTGTAAAAGCAGCGTTGTGCTGCCGAAATTTCTATAAATCTCTGTATTAGATAAATTAAGAGTGACAGGTCAGTAAGGACGTCCAATTAGGACGCTTAGTCGCGGCCCGTCGGGTCGGGTCGTGACATTATTCTTGACTTAAATCGCAAATATTCAAGCTTAGTATCTTCAGTAGCGCACAACTTTAGACACCTTCAAGCGAACTCGACGACTCGAGATGATGCCTCGATTTGCCGCCCGGAGAATGTAACTCCTTTCCCTTTTAATTTCCAGCTTTATATGTATATAATCTTTTTATAAGTTTATGTATCTGTTAATTGTCATTTGAACCAGTTAGATTGATTGTTGAGTATGTATAATCGTGCTGGGACTGTTTAAGACCATTAAGTTGAGTATTAATCAGACTTTAACTAAGCTATTTATGGATTAACCTCCCATAATATGGTTGTTTGTGCTCACTACATTAATGTCTAGCATGTTCCGCTGGTGTAAGCATTTTTCAGAGCATATTATGATAATTATTGAGGTTTTAAGTGTCTGCCTTGTCAGTTTAATATATATTTGACCATCGGTGATTCGTTTAAATGTCTTTGAAATGTTTGGTGTGCTGGTTCAGCTTGTCTTTCACCTATCTGGGATTTATTTTAAGCGTTAAAGAGCTACCAACATGTTAAGTTGAGCTATTATTAGTATATAAACTAATTAAGGTATACTTGATCTATGAACATGTATATTAGGATCATGAAGAGTGTAATGAATATATGAATTTGTTAACTCATGAAATGGCCTAAAATCAGTAGCTACTATAGCCTTCGAACATTTAGTGTATGCCCATATATAAAAATTCCTTTATGGCAGTTTTCGTCTCGGCCTACCTTGGTTAGCTTGAATATTTTCGTCTTCTCTACATGTCTCTGAAGTGTTGCATAAAATATGGGTTCGTGCCTACTGCCATATATATTGAACTGACTTATCTCTCCTCTTAAATATGAGAATTCACAATTATTTGAGTCTACTTTCATTCCTGCATTTTATTTGATTTATCAAGGCCCAATATTGAGTTGAACAATGTTGAGATTTCATTTGCTTGAACTTGTCATTTATTTTGGGTTGTTATGGTTATTAAAAAATAAAACATACACATCAGATTTATATGAGCATTTTATCTAGTTGCATTATTTAAATTTCGAACATATACTAATCCTTATCTTTTCTTTGTTTGCATGAAATATATCGGGAGCAATGAAGAGTCTTACTATGAGACTCATCGCATTTCTCATCAAACGAAGATTCGCGTCTATGTTCCTTGCATCCTACGACCTCGGGATTCCTAAACAAAACGCGCTGGATGACAATATCGTCTGCCCCGATCATTCTTCATTATTATTCTTTAATTCCGCCATTTACTTTTATTGCAATATAATTATATAATCTAGTATGATTTTTTTAAATGCTTAGGATTAATAAATTAAGAGAGTAATTTTAGAAATAAAAAATTCCCATTAATCTATTTTAGGCTCGTCACATTTATTTTCGCCATATAAAGACATATCTTTATCAAAAACCAATTTTACATACAAAATATACTTTCCCAACAAAAACCATTTTCGTGCATTTTTCTAAACAAAACTTCATACAATTTTTATGGAAAATATATATGTATTTCAAGTAATTATTTGCAACATCTTTTCTTTATGTTTTAAAACATGTATTTTTATATATTAATTAACCTAAGTTTGGCCGGACAACCGCAAGTTAGCGGATCCTTTAGGATGTCTAATCCCTTTCCTTCAGGATAATAAAGAATCCTTACGCTAGAATCTCATTAAGTTTTGTAGACCTTTTTAAACGGAGATCATTTGTAGCATTTTTATGTTATGTAAAAGTGTCTTAATTCACTTAAAACAATTAGGTGGCGACTCCTTAATACAATTTAGGAATCACCCATATGTCCTACTCTATTTCGACTCCGGTTAAAATGAGGTATTACAACCTATACGAAATGGTCACGTGTCAGTTCCAAAGCTGATTTTCAAGAGCTCTTTATTCTCATTTTATCACTCATTTTCAAGAGCTCCAAATTGTCAAACTTTAATAAAAACTTAGCTAATCCGCACCAATCAAGCCCAAATTTCAACTACAACTTCACAACAATATCATCACCGCCCAGTAATCAATTTGGCCAACAATCAAGAATTTCGACAAACCCATTTTTTGCTCTTCGGTGTTTTTCAAGGTTCAACAATGGTGGATTCGATTTTTTTTTTTCATTTTCGTATCTCATCAACAACTAAGGATTTAGAATGAATTTAGCACTTAATCTCAACTTTAAAACTTCGACAACTTTCGAATATGCGCAACACCTCTAACAATTTTTCAAGTTCATACAAAAATAATTGTCATTTTCTTTTTTCTAAATACAAAATAGTATTTTCATTACATTTCGGAATTTAAAAAAAAGGAAGAAAATGAAATAGTTTAAAAAAATTTAAAAATACAAAATTACATCTTTCAGCGCGTGTATTTCACCGCCTGCCAACCGTTTGGTTCTCTATGCCACATCACTAATAAAGGTGTAAAGATAAGGTGTGTCGTATCAACTTCGGATAATTCATAATTCAAGATAATCGTGCCTAATCACTTTTTCAAAATTAGTTTCCTTTTCAATCTCCTAGTTTACTCTCTCTTTTTTTCCTGGAAATGCCCTAATTTACTCTTGAACATGGTCAGAAATTTCCCTTGGCTTTGTAACTAGTAAACAAATACTTTTCCGTAATATTTGAGAACTGATCAGGACAAATAATTAACATTAACCAATCTAATTACTCTAAACAAAAAACTATATATTATAAATTAAATGAATGTGTCGGTCATAGTTTTAGTTTAGTTTAGTTTAGGTCAAATCATTTCGACGAACCCTACAACAGCTGACAAATTAGAAAACTTTGAAGAACCAAGAAAACAAAAATGAAGCAACAGCGTAATTTATTGAATTTTACATGGTGTTCATATTTGTTAGACAGGTCAATGAAAAATCTTGAAATTAAAAATCAAAAAAAAAAACAAGACGAAGAAGAAAGGAATTTGTGTATATATGATATTTGACCATACCTGTCTAACGGGCTGACCCGGACCGGACCGATAGGCCTTTACCGGGTTGAACCGGTTCCGTACCGGTCCGTTTCACTGGCTTACCGGGCCTACCGGTCCGGTTCATTACCGGATTTCCGGTCGGCCCATGCGGGTCCGGGTTGAACCGGGCCTATCGGTTCGGTTTTTTTTTTAAATTCAAAAATTTAACTAAATTCAAATTAAATATGTAATATAATAATATAATATAGTTTATAACTTTATACTTTATAGTTTATAATATTGTAGTTATACTTTTATTAATTTATTAAATTAATAGACATAAGTTAACAAATAACAACTAAAGAGATAATAAAATAAAAACTAATTGTAGTTATACTTGTTAACTTTGGTTATACTTTATAGTTTATATTGTAGTTATACTTTTATTAATTTATTAAATTAGTAGACATAAGTTAACAAGTAACAACTAAAGAGTAAAGAGATAATAAAATAAAAACTAATGTTAAGATGTAAACTTTCGAACTTTCATTATTCATAATGTTAATAAGAGTCATAATGAAGTAATAATAATTGTTATTTACATATTATGCATCCTTCTTGCAAGTTCTTCGTAATTTATAGGTTGATTGAATTGGTTATGCTTCATAGCCTCTAAATCTGGAGTATTAATTCCAGTCCCGCTTCCGCTTTCCAAAATATTATCGATTTCTTCATCTTCCGGAGAGTCAACGTCTTCATATAATTGATTTCTTCTTTCTGATATCTGATCAAATCCCGTAAGCATACTAACATTTCTAATGTACTTCCGCCCAATGAATGACGTGTGTCTCCTATTTGATCTCGTGCTTGGCTGAATGCACTTTCAGAAGCCACTATTGAGATAGACACATTAAGAACATTCGTGTCATAACTGCTAGTACCGAAAATTGTCTTTTGTTATCCTGCCACCATTCTAAAGGTTGAAAGTTCTTCTTCGACTTCGTTGGCTTTTTCAAATAAAACTGCATCTCATCACAATTTCGAGTTGTGATTGCTTGTGTTATTGCAAAAGTGCTCCATATAGATAAAGATTTCATTTTCATCGTCTTCATCGAATCCTGCAGATGTAGACACAGAAACAGAAGCAGAACTAGAAGGAATATTAGTAGCTGTTGTCATATAATGTAGCATAATATTCATATAATTTAGTTAAATTAGTATCAATTTTACATACGCAATCAAATGAAGATGGAGTTTCCGTTTCACATACTTCCATATAAGTATATAAACTAAATATTAAATTATGATAATCTATTTTTTTAACAGAAGAATTTAAGTCTGCACCAAGCCACCAATACAATAAATATCAGGAATAGGAAAAAATTATTTTTTAAACTTTTCAAACATAACTGTAACTGCAGCTTTATATTTCATATGTGATTTTAAACCATAAAGTAAATATGAAATTTCAGCTATATGAGCTAAAACATTACAAACAGTTGGGTAATAAGTTCCCGAAAATTCAACAGTAGCAGTGTAAAATTTACGTAATTTTTTTAAAAGTTCAGCAATTGATTTCCAATGTTCGTCGGTTAACATATAAATCACGTTCTTACAATGAGCATTTGAAACATGTGTTATGAGGTCTTTATACTTATAACATTCTTTTAAAAATAAATAAGTATAATTTCACCGTGTAATAATCTCTTCTAGCATGAATTTAGGTCTCAAATTAAATTGTTTATATTTTTCTTTAAATTCTATAATTCTATTTTTTCTATTATTACCTTGAATAACTCCAACAACTCTTTTGAAAATTTGTATTTCAGTTGCAAATAACTCAAGACCACTTTTAACAATTAAATTATAAATATGACAAGCACAACGAACATGAAATATATCAGGAAGTGGCGGTTCTAATTCCGCTTTTAAAAGACCTACAGCAACAGTATTATTAGATGCATTATCGAATTATATACAACGTATTTTTTTATAAAGATTATAATTTTTGACATAAGCACAAATAGTTTCGTTTATATATTTTTCAGTATGACTTTGATCCTCGTTATACGCAAAAGAAATAATACGTTTTCCATTTTAAAATTATCATCAATCCAATGACAAGTAATTGTTAAATAATCATAACCGTTTAAAGCATGCCCAATATCTGCAGTAAAACTAACTAGGCATGGAAGATTAGTGAACAAATATTACAAAAAAATAACAGAATCATTATAAAGTCTAAAAGCATAGGCTCTACAAGTACTACGAGGAACACCTGTAAAACAATAATTATATACTCTTTGAATATATGTAATTAAATATGAAGAAGAAGCAAAAGAAAAAGGTAAACAACCTCCGACAATCATTTTTGCTAACTCAATGCGATCCTTCTTTGGATCGTACTTAGCCACCCCCCAATTAATGGATTAAGTTTTTGTTGAGCGGATTCTAAATCAGAGACAACAGCCCATTGTATCGGATGATCTTGTTTTATATGTCTACCTATAGTGCCCATCCCCCCGTCACCACCCCCTGTCTTATGTTTATAAGTTCTCCCACAAATATTACATCTAACTCTATCAGTGTCCACAACTCTATCATAAAAGAGCCACACTTTACTCCTTTTTTTTCCTTACTTCTGGTTCTGGTAAAGGAGGTCTACGAATATCACTAGCAGTACTAGTACCAACATTGACAGAAGGAATACTAGTAGGTGTAGGAGTTTCATTTTCAAGTTCAACAATATTATCTATATGAACATTATCATATTCATTATCTTCTATTCCAAAATCTTCTTGCATTTGATCATAATCTATATTTTGATTAGATGATGAAGAACCTCTAGTTTTTTTTACCCCTTGAACTAGATTTACGGCGCAGTCCCGACCCAATTCCCTTTAGCAAATCCATTATAAAATATTTAAATAATCAACAAATAAATATGATAACTTATTAAAATAATTAGAGAATGAAACGAGTGTACCAAACTTCGGAATTCGGGATTCAGAATTCAATTGAAACTCGAAGCTCGAAGTCTTGCGTCTTTGAAGTTTGAACTTGAAAAAAAATAATAATAATAATAATAACTTGAGAATTGATAATAGAGAGAATTAAGAGAGTATGAGAATTGAGAGAATTGTAGAAATAATTGTGTGATAAAAATGTAGAGTATATAGATTTTTTAAAGGGTACAAAAGGAATTAATAAAGAATAATAAATTAATAAACAAAAAAAAAAACAAAAAAAAATAGCTCAAACGGTCTAAAAGACCGTTAGCCATCCCCCCAGCCCCCCCCCCCAACGGTAATATTATCGTTGGGCAACAACCCAGTTTTTTTTAATTTTTGTGAATTACCGGGCCTGTCCGGTTCACCAACCAGTTTTCATTACCGGTTTGTATCGGTCCGGGCCTTATCAAATTTTTATATAATCCGTGCGGGTTGGGGTCGGGGGCCAACCCAACTCCCAACCCGGTAATCCCTTACCGGTCCGGTCCGTATTTTGTACCGGGTCAACCGATCCGGTTCCGGGTCAACCCAGACCGTTAGACAGATTTATATTTGACTCGTAAAACCTATTACTTGATCGTGCGTGTTATTAAAATTTAAGTTTTTCTAAGTTATGATTTGCATTAGTGAGAGAATTTTTTTTCTCTTTTGATTTAGGATTATTCTAGAAAATTTATTATCCTTCTAAGTCTATGATCTACATTAATTACATAATATATAGTTTTATTTTAGTTTAATATCTATAAGGAAAATGCTATATTTTCTTTTTATTTTATTCTCTTTAGTTCTCTATAAATAGGTATCTGTATGGAAAATATAATTACATAATATATAGTTTCCTTTAGTTCACTGTCTTTGTATTTGTGACGAAAAAGACACATGCATCAGATCACATTCACTCCCTCCGGTCGAGTAACCAATCTCAAGTGTGCTATTTTGTTAAAGTATTAAATTCCTCACACATGACTGCATTCCAATTTGGGTCTAGTTTGACTAATTTTGGGGGTTTTTAAATTGAGGAAATGGTTTGTGTGGATAAGTTAAATTGAACTTTGGGTTTAAAAATCCCGTCTTGGGAACGGGTTTCCATTGGGTTCGTGGGGGCAGTGGTTGGATGGGTTTCTAGTGGGTGCGTGATTGGCGGTTTCGGGTCACTGGAACAGGTGTGGTCGACTGAACTGGGCATCAGGTGAACTATTTCGGGGGTAACATCGGACTGGGTTGGGGCGACGATCGGTCGGGTAGGGGTGACTATCTAGGTATATCAATGTGGTGTGGGGAAGGCGATGTCAGGTATCGTGTGAGTGTAGGGTTGTTACTGGAGTGACCGTGTGGTGGTGTGGTTGCGGTGGTCCATATGGTGGTATTGGTGCGGTTCAGGGTGCTGGGAACTGGTGGGCTTGCGGGGTTGGTTTGGGAGTTTGGATTATCTGCATCAGGGATGGTGACATAGTGATCGCCGGTTGGGAGATTCGGTGGGTGGTCTGGATGATGTCCGATTGTGACATTGATGGAGACTGAGACACAGAAGAGCGGCAGGTGGTGGCAGCGTTAGGTGGAAGACGGACTTGTCACGACCCAATTCACGAGTCGTGATGGCACCTACTCTATTCCCCCGAGTAGGCGAACTATATTATCAATAACAAGTTAAATCAGCGAAAAATAAATAAAGAAAAAGAAGTTGTAAAGTCTTAATATTTAAATGGTTACGACATTCTCCAAAATCTGGTCAAAAGGGTACAAGAGCACAAACAAATCTTAAAAATAGAAGTCTAAAGGAATACCCGAAGGCTACATACTGTCTGTCAATAACCAAAGAAAAATGGAATTAACTAAGAAGCCCTTCAGGGGCCACGGACGACCAAGTAGCTCACCCTGAATGACTAGAAGATGTCCACCTCGCGAATCTGGATCGTACTCTGCACTCAGCAAAAGTGCACCAAGAGTAGTATCAGTACAACACTAGTACCGGTAAGCATCATAGGCCGACAGTGATTAGATAACGCATGAAGAAGTTCAAACCAACAAGTAGCACATAGAGCCATCAGGCATGGTCACGTATCATATACAAGTAAAGCGTAAAGAAATCATGAAATCAACCAAGACAGACATAATTCACCAAATGATCAGTCAAAATATGAGTGGATGAATGCAATGCAATGTCACATCTCTCACTCCCGCGCTCCGGCAGAAACCTCGGAGGCTATCACTCCCGCTCTCCGGCAGAAACCTCAGAGCCTATCACTCCCGCTCTCCGGCAGAAACCTCGGAGGCAATCACTCCCGCTCTCCGACAGAAACCTCGGAGGCAATCACTCCCGCTCTCCGGAAGAAACCTCGGAGGATATCACTTCCGCTCTCCGACAGAAACCTCGGAGGCAATCACTCCCGCTCTCCGGCAGAAACCTCGGAGGCAATCACTCCCGCTATCCGGCAGAAACCTCGGAGGCAATCACTCCCGCTCTCCGGCAGAAACCTCGGAGGTAATCACTCCCGCTCTTCGCAGAAACCTCGGAGGCAATCACTCCCGCTCTCCGGCAGAAACCTCGGAGGCAATCACTCCCGCTATCCGGTAGAAACCTCAGAGGCAATCACTCCCTCTCTCCGGCAGAAACCTCAGAGGCAATCACTCCCGCTCTCAGTCTCTCACCTCCCCATCATCACAAAATAATATGGAAAGTATGTCAGGCAAGATATCAAGTCTCAACACGTGTCACCAATATACAATCAACAAGTACAAGTCAAATCAGGTGGTAATCACAGAAAATAACATATATGACGACAAGCCCACATAACAGCTGACAGAACCAACGTAATAGTAATTTCATCTCCACTTCCTGCCCGAAGGCCTATCATGCTATCCCCGTCACTTCCTACGACTACATACGATTCTCTAATCAGAGTCTAACTAAAGTAAACCATAACCTGCCTCAATGCCGAGTGGGTACCACGAACAATCAAACCAATGACTTCCCCTTGCGCAGAGCCTCTGAACGATTAAAATCTAGAAAATATGTGAACTACATTATAATACGAATCTAAGGACACTCATATTGCTATATTTATATTAACAAGATATTTACCATTCCCATTGTATGACTAAACTCATACCCCTATAAAAATATTAGCATAACTTCAGGACAAACAAATAATATTCCTTTCTTTTAACTTTCTCGTATCTCCCGCTTATAAAGGATATAACATTAAATTCATAACTCCAAATAAGGTGTTTATTGTACCACATCGAAGGTAAGGATCTCTTATTAAGCCGAATCCCACCTGACAATACTTAGTGTAGATGGTGAAAAAATTACGAAAGAAACAACCCTATGAAATCTGTGTCGCCAGAATTTTGTAAAACAAGGCAGAAACTTAAAACAGTCATAACTTCCAAACCATACGTTGGATTTATCTTCGTAAGATATCAAACTGACGGGAACAGAGTAATATACAACTTTCATTCAACCCATATTTTCATATTCCTTACGGATTTGTACAGTTTTCACGTTTTATATTCTGTGTCGCCTGGGTTTCGGTAAAACAAGGCAGAAACTTTAAACTGTTATAACTTACAAACCATAAGTCAGATTTATCTCCGTAAGATATCAAACTAACGGAAACAGAGTAATATACAACTTTCGTTCAGCCCATACTTTTATATTCTTTACGAATTTATACAGTTTTCACGTTTAATGTGTTGCAGTAATCATTATGCCATGTTACATCCCTCATGTTTCTCTATTCAAGTGAATTGTTGAATTTTCGTGTAATGACCTCTTTGAAATCTAATTTCATTCCATAACACGTTATTATAAGAATCACGAATAGATTAACTCAACCATGTAATATAGAATCTAACCTGAACCTGATTGCTAGGATTTTCTTTTTTTCCTTTCCTTCTTTCTCCCTTCTTCTCATGCGTATGGTTGTTGCTGCGTATGTTCCCTTCTCCCTCTCCTTTCTTTTCTTTCTTCCTCTAGGGTTTTCTTGCTGCTCCGTCTTTCCCCTTTCTCCCTACCCTTTATTTTCTACTAGGGTTTTATGTTCCTGAAGATGGAATGTGAAAAAGAGTGGGAAGGTTAATAGGTTAAAAGAAAATCTGAAAATTAAAGTTGCACATAAGCCCTTAATTTTCCTCTTAATTTAATCTCTCAAAAACTTATTAAAACTTTGATCCCGAGTCCTTCAATTAATAAATCTTAAATCCACTTCTTTTAAATCTTAACTCGCGTTCCATTAATTCCCGAGAATTTCATAAAGTCTCGTATTCTCAATGTCATAATTCTTTTTCGTAGTTTTAAAGGGCTAAACGATCAAACGGGTCGTTACATTAAATATCAATCAAACAATCGCTCGTCCTCGAGCGACAAGGTAGGGGTGGAGGAAAAGAGGTACCGGAACTGTCGAACAACTGAGGATATCTACTCCGCATATCCGCCTCGATCTCTCAAGTATCATACCCCATAACATGACCACACAAGACTTATAGACTCGACCTACTATCCCCGAATCCCCGACAGGAGTATAGACATGAATAGGTACATCAAGCATATCCCAAAGCATATCCAAACCCGTAGAGAAATAGATGGACACATAAGAGAAAGTAGACCATGGCTCAAATAAGACAGAAATTGATCGGTGACAACCCGAAATAATACCTGTGATAGCCACATCACACCCTTCACTGAAATATTTCAACCTCCCCTTCCCATAAAATTCAATCTCCACGGAAAAATTTCCCCACTTGACATAAAGGCAATAGATATTTCCTTGAAGAATCTCTAAACAACTTGTGCTTAACCCACACACTCCCATCTTGCCGACACTCAACTTTGCCATTCATTTTCCCACGCAATACCAAACTAAGCACACCTCATGCTCCCATCAAACGAATATTTTACCATTATAATTATTTCGTCACCAACCACAAACTATTTGGATTCTCGTCAGTACACCTCAACCTATATGATAAAGAGAAAATATCTATATGAATCACATAAAGAGTCCTACCACATGTGAGAGAACATATAAATGAGTTTAAGATACCAATCTGAACAATCTCGCACGAAAGGAATGAATCAGATATCAATTGAATTGAACTAGCACGAAAGGAATGAACCAGATACCAATCGGATTGAACTCGCACAAAAAGAATGAACCAGATACCAATCGGATTGAACTAGCACGAAAAGAGAAAAGAAGTGGAGTGTTTCCTAAATGTCCTATAGCCTCTCGAGGATGGGTACGAACGTCTACGTACCAATCTGCAAGACTCTACTAGAAATTGCTCTTGTATTCATTAGACCGATTAACCTAAAGCTCTGATACCAACTTTGTCACGACCCAATTCACGAGTCGTGATGGCACCTACCCTATTCCCCCGAGTAGGCGAACCATATTATCAATAACAAGTTAAAATCAGTGGGAAAACAAAGAAGAATTTATAAAGTCTTAATATTTAAATGGTTACGACATTCCCCAAAATCTGGTCAAAAGGGTACAAGAGCATTAACAAATCTGAAAAATAGAAGTCTAAAGGAATGCCCGAAGGCTACATATTGTCAGTTAATAACCAAAGAAAAATGGAATTAACTAAGAAGCCCTTCAGGGGTCACGGACGACTAAGTAGCTCACCCTGAATGACTAGAAGATGTCCACCTCGCGAATCAGCCACGAGACGTTGAACTGGAACCTGGATCGTACTCTGCACTCAGCAAAAGTGCACCAAAAATAGTATCAGTACAACACTAGTACCGGTAAGCATCATAGGCCGACAATGATTAGATAACGCATGAAGAAGTTGAAACCAACAAGTAGCACATAGAGCCATCAGGAATGGTCACGTATCATATACAAGTAAAGCGTAAAGAAATCATGAAATCAACCAAGACAGACATAATTCACCAAATGACCAGTCAAAACATGAGTGGATGAATGCAATGCAATGTCACCTCTCTCACTCCCTCTCTCCGGCAGAAACTTCAGAGGCTATCACTCCCGCTCTCCGACAGAAACCTCGGAGGCTATCACTCTCGCTCTCCGGCAGAAACCTCGGAGGCAATCACTCCCGCTCTCCGATAGAAACCTCGGAGGCAATCACTCCCGCTCTCTGACAGAAACCTCGGAGAAAATCACTCCTGCTCTCCGGCAGAAACATCAGAGGCAATCACTCCCGCTCTCCGACAGAAACCTCGGAGGCAATCACTCCCGCTCTCCGACAGAAACCACGGAGGCAATCACTTCCGCTCTCCGACAGAAACCTCGGAGGCAATCACTCCCGCTATCCGTCAGAAACCTCGGAGGCAATCACTCCCTCTCTCCGGCAGAAACCTCGGAGGCAATCACCCCGCCTCCCGACGAAACCCTGAGGCTATCACTCGCCTCGCCTCACCTCCCCATCATCACAAAATAATATGGAAAGTATGTCAGGCATGATATCAAGTCTAAACACGTGTCATCAATATACAATCAACAAATACAAGTCAAATCAGGTGGTAATCACAGAAAATAACACATATGGCGACAAGCCCACATAACAGCTGACAGAACCAACGTAATAGTAATTTCATCTCCACTTCCTGCCCGAAGGCCTATCATGCTATCCCCGCCACTTCCTACGACTACATACGATTCTCTAATCAGAGTCTAACTAAAGTAAACCATAACCTATCTTAATTCCGAGCGGGTGCCACGAACAATCAAACCAATGACTTCCCCTTGCGCAGAGCCTCTGAACGATTAAAATCTAGAAAATATGTGAACTACATTATAATACGAATCTAAGGACACCTATATTGCTATATTTATATTAACAAGATCTTTACCATTCCCATTGTATGACTAAACTCATACCCCTATAAAAATATTAGCATAACTTCAGGACAAACAAATAATATTCCTTTCTTTTAACTTTCTCGTATCTCCCGCTTGTAAAGGATATAACATTAAATTCGTAACTCCAAATAAGGTGTTTATTATACCACATCGAAGGCAACACTAGGATCTCTTATTAAGCCGAATCTCACCTGACAATACTTAGTGTAGATGGTGAAAAATTTACGAAAGAAACATCCCTATGAAATCTGTGTCGCCAGAATTTTTGTAAAGCAAGGCAGAAACTTAAAACAATCATAACTTTCAAACCATAAGTCGGATTTATCTTCGTAAGATATCAAACTGACGGGAACAGAGTAATATACAACTTTTATTCATCACATATTTTCATATTCCTTAAGGATTTGTATAGTTTGCACGTTTGATATGCTGTGTCGCCTGAGTTTCGGTAAAACGAGGCATAAACTTTAAACAGTAATAACTTTCAAATCATAAGTCGGATTTATCTCCGTAAGATATCAAACTGACGGGAACAGAGTAATATACAACTTTCGTTCAGCCCATACTTTTATATTCTTTACGAATTTATACAGTTTTCATGGTTAATGTGCTGCCGTAATCATTATGCCATGTTACATCCCTCAAGTTTCTCTATTCAAGTGGATTGCGGAATTTCTGTGTAATGACCTCTTTGAAATCTGATTTCATTCCATAACACGTTATTATAAGGATCATGAATAGATTAACTCAACCATGTAATATAGAATCTAACCTGAACCTGATTGCTAGAGTTTTCTTTTTTCCTTTCCTTCTTTCTCCCTTCTTCTCCTGCGTCTGGTTGCTGCTGCGTACGTTCCATTCTCCCTCTCTTTTCTTTTATTTCTTCCTCTAGGGTTTTCTTGCTGCTTCGTCGTTCCCCTTTCTCCACCCCCTTTCTTTTCTACTAGGGTTTTGTGTTCTTGAAGATGGAATGTGAGAAAGAGTGGAAAGGTTAATAAGTCAAAAGAAAATCTGAAAATTAAAGTTGCACATAAGCCCTTAATTTTCCTCTTAATTTAATTTCCCAAAAACTTATTAAAACTTTGATCCCAAGTCCTTCAATTAATAAATCTTAAACCCACTTTTTTAAATCTTAACTCCCGCTTCCATTAGTTCCCGAGAATTTCATAAAACCTCGTATTCTCAATGTCATCATTCTTTTCGTAGTTTTAAAGTTCTAAACGACCAAACGGGTCGTTACAAGAGTGGACTGATGGGGTGGTTGGCTGACCGAATGTCGGGGTGGCAACGATGGTGATTGGGGGTTGAGGCAGCTGCCGGAGGTAGCGGTGATGGTGGATGACTGAGCAAGTGACAGACGACAGGGGAAGGTTCGGACTCCTCGAGGAACATGTAATCGGTAGTTCGGAATTTTTGGAGATTGGCGAATGGGAAGATTACCTCGTTAAATGTGACATGACGGGACACGATGATCTTACGGGAAGACATGTCATAACACAAATACCCCTATGATTGGGTGGAAATCCTAAGAAGGCACACGGGGTGATACAATGTGCTAATTTATGAGGAGTAGTGGAGACAAGATTTGGGTAGCACATATAATAAAAAATTCTAAGGTGGTCATAGAACGGGATCCGACGGTAGAGAATTTTGACGGGAGTTTTGTTGTGAAGAATACTGATAGGTAAAATATTAAGGGTGGTACGAGGTGCTAAAAATCACACAAAAATACAGATTAAAAAATTATGTAGTCATAAAATATTCAGGAAAACGTTTGGGTATCGTATTCAGATAATTATAGTGTCATTATATCTTGGGAAGAAGGAGTTTTAGGCTTCATTTGTTTTAAAAAAGAATAAGATGATTGAAAGCTGAAAGGGTAATTATTTTTGCAAAGATGAAAGAATAAGCAGGCGTTTGGCCATAGAAATAAAAAGAAATTGACTTTTGAAAAACATTTGAAGTTAAAAAAGCGAAAAAAAATAAGATTTTGGTTGTTTTTCAATTGTATTGGAATTTTCATAACCAAACAATAATTTTTTTTAAAAGTGAAAAAAATCGGAAAAAATGTAATGTTTGGCCATAGAAATATATAAAAATCGCTTTTGTTTTTGAAATTTTTAAAGTTGAACTTGGAGTTGTGTTTGATCATAGTTTTTGCAAATAATATTTGGTGGTTGGAATAGACCTTTTCTTAAAAATATGATTTATACCCCCTAACTTTTAAAAACCAGCAAGATCACTCAAAGCAATTAATAAACATTACACATTGCTCATCAACCTTTTCCTATTACATTATTTACATCAAACATGATTTATATAGACTTTTTTTTAATGCGATGATATAATCAAGTTTACAATTATTCACATCTTCAAGTATCGTCATTAATCATGGGCATGAGTTTGTTCACTGATGCATACGAACTAAAGAACTAAAATGACCCAGAAACGATTTTCACCTACGAGCTACTATACACTATTACATTTCGTCAATTCTAAATAATATTACAAAGATTCACTAGTAATAACTATTCTTGAATATAATCCTTTCACATTGCGTGAACAATACTGCGTGAATAATTCTAATGTCAAACGGCTAATTATTTTTCAAACCCAAAATGTTAAAGTGAAATTTATTTGAAATTTCCCACCAAGTTTCTGAAATGTTCTTTTTAACCATCTTAATTGTGTAATACTGTATATTCTCTTTTAGAAAAATATTTTTCAGGTCCATTATATTTCTGACATTCTTGTTTGAACCCATAAAAGCGGAAACCAAACACACCCCGTAAAGAAAAGGAACCCAAAACCCAGTGTCACTCAATGACCCTTTGATCCTATCTTTGTTTTTTCTGTCAATGGACCTTCGTCCCAGGCAGAGGCAACCATTTTCTGGCTTTACTGAAACTGAGGTGCTTAACCCATTTCCAATTTTTGTTTCTTTTTATCTTTTTAAAACACTTTTTTAAGGTATGGAGTTTGTGGGTTCTCGAGAAAATTGATCCATATGTTGTTGTCTATGAGTTTTTAAAAAATGTCTGTTACAACATAATAAAAAGGTACTCCGGTGTATTAAACTTCTGTTATGAATATATATACGAATCCGGAGAAATGACGGACCACAATAGTCTATTATATGCCATATTAACTCACATTTTCGGTTTAGGCGGCTTGAACACATCGAAGGCTCCCCCTTATGTTACAACATAATATAATAAATAAATACAAGTGTCCTTTTCAAAGCTACTATTGCATGTTAAGACATAGTAATAAAATAAATAAAAGCTTTCTCAGCAATGTTTTGGTGAACCCTTCATAACAAAAGAGCTTTTAGTTGTCTGTATAGCATTTTATTTTGTTACAGAGTTGAAATTTCAGTTCTTTTTTGGCTTAGCTTGAAGGTTGTACTGATTGCACTTTGGGAGTGTTACTAAACCGTCCTGCTCATTTGTTTTATGTATTCTCATTTGTGGAAAGGTTCTTGATTTTACATGGGGCGTGGTCCTCCTTCCTCCTATCACTAAAATAGATAATAAAAAAAAGTGTATTTGTATCATGCAGGACAATTGGTTGCTAGTGTATTTCTTTAAAAGACTAGGTATTGAGCATGACAAGAAGCAACAATAACAACATACCCAGTGTAATCCCACAAGTGGAGTCTGGGGAGGGTAGGTTATACGCAAACCTTAAACCTTACTCCTACCTTGGGACGTAGAGAGGATGTTCCCGACTCAGAATTAGAGTATAAGAAGAAAATAGACCCTAAATAGAGCGAAATTAGTATAGAGAGAATTCATTCTGCATGCCTTGATAATTTGAGATTTTTGGAGAGTTGATTGATTGTTAGTCGTATTTATTCTTTCATAGCTACTTTGATTTGCTGTTCGGAAGCAGCCTCTCTACTTACTCACGGTAGGGGTAAGGTCTGCGAATACTCTTCCCCACTCTGAGTATGTTGTTGTTGTTGATTGATTGGTTTATAAAACTATACCCATTGTGAAAGATCTTCTAGAATGCTTATTTGATTTCTTATATTTGTGCTTTCGGTCATGCTTTATTGTAATTGTGAATTTGATCAATTAAGCCCGCCCACATTGTGCATCATAGTGAATGAGCAGTTGTGTTCAAACCTACTTGTTCTTTCGAGGCTTCAAGTGAATTTTATCATTCTCTAGCATTGCATTTAGAGTGTTTCATGGTTGGTTTTTCTACGTCTAGAACCATTATATGGCAAGGGTGGCGAAATTTTTAAGTTAAAAGAAAAAAGGCACTTGAATCCAATCGTGAATTGGACCTGTTTAGATTCAGTGGTCATATCCTGATTGTTACTTCACATCATGTTTCGTTTATATTGAGCTTTGAGAAGAGGTGAAACTTTATAGGAGTATTAGAGATACATACCTTTGACTAGTCCTCCACATCTTGGTTGGCTTCTTTGGACATTATAAATTAGTCGTCGTTCAGAATTTGCAAAATGATGTTAATCTGCAACATTAGCAACACATGTTGGAATTAGTTACTCTCTTCTAAATTGCAATATTGTCATCATCTCTTGTTATTCAAGCAGATTGAGAAAATGGAGAACTTACTTGAGCAATCAGGAGAACAAGTTTTTGACCAAAAATTCTGCAAGAAATTGGCAGGGAATTTCAGGTGAATTGCACTTTCTGTATTAAGTTGTGTTTCTTGTTGAATAATCAACAAAATTATTTTGTATAAGTTATCTTTAACACATTTTTGGCATTTTTCAGCCACTCTAAAGGTCGTGCAGGAAAACCGATCGTGAAATGGACTGAGGTTCATAGTTCAATGTACTTACTCCAGGATCTGATATTCTTGGTTGAATGTCCTTATAGAACTAAGTTGTACTATTTCACTTGAATTTAGGTCCAAACTTGGTTCCAGAACAGGCAGAAAAGCTGCCTCTCAAAGGATAATTCAGCAGAGGCCAACAGGAAGCTGCCTGATATGACAGAAGAATGTGCTTTAGATAAAGCAATTCAAACATTTCATATGCCTGAAGGTCTCCGTTGATCTATGTTTACCATGAAATTTGATATCTGACATAATCGTTAGATGAAACATTGTTTTGGGGGTGCAGAAATTCCCTTCTTCGTCTACTTTCCTCCTCACTGACCATTAAACTGCTAAGAGTTGAGACCAATACACTATAAATGTTACTCTCTCGCAAGTTTAATAATGCATACAAATTGAGGATATCTGGTGCCTTCATATCCAATAATCATTATTCAATAGTATAACTGAATTTGTTTGTCTCTCTCATTTATATGGTGACTTCTCCTTGAAAGATGCTCAAAGTTACTTCTCATGCATAGTACCTCAAACACCAAGTAAAGAATTCAAAAGTTTCAGTTACAAACAATTTGTTCTGACAGCTATGATCTGTGATAATTCTGCATGAGATTGAAAATATACTACTCCTTCTATCCTTCTCTATCTATTCATAATCCTCCCTGTATTGCTGTTGTTTCACAAGTCCTCTCAAAGGACAAAATTGTTTAAATTCCCTTTGGGTCCTGTTCTTTATGTCTTACTTTTTGCTCAGTTTTCTTTGTTCATTAAGCTACAGAGAGTCAATTTATATTCTTGTCAATCATGTTTATCAACTCTGATGGAAGGTTTAAGATTTATTTAAAGTTACATTGGACTCGCATTGAATATCAATAGCAAAAAAGATTTTTTTTTGTTGGTTTCTTCCATCTTAAAATGTATACTACTTTGAGGATCCCGTTGATGAAAATCTTACAAGTAATTGCCAAATAAAGAATAAGCTAAGGATATATTTGATTGTTTTGGAAATCATTCTCTTTTTCCAAATGATTAATTCTACTTATGCTCCCTTTACTTCTAAACCTGCAGTTCTTTTGTCAGAAAACTGCATTTATATAATCCAACAAATTCTTTTCCAGGTAAAAAGGTTCCAGATCTATCAGACTTAGAATTTGAGGCTAGGTCTTCAGTAGACAGGGCATGGTAAGCCTACATTAGCAAGCCATAAAGTCTTTAACTCGCTTTATTTTTTCCATAGAAATAAGTACTGGCTACACATTCATTTTAGCACTAACTTTGGGATGCATGTTCAACCTTTTCTGCATTAAGCCATTAAAATGAGATGCAAGAATGGAATCCTGTTTGGATATTTCTGTTTCTAGACTCTCTTTTCTTTTATCTGTAAAAAGAATTTAAATATAAAGAAGAAAGCTAGAAAGTTTCTCTTTTACTGCTGAGCAACTTCACTGACACCACTTTGAAGTCAATAGCTCAAAGGGTTCCATCAGAATGAGGTTACTGGATAATAACATCCATTTTCACTATCTTACTTGTCTATTGTTTGTTTTTAGAAGTTTTCTCTAATTTACTTTTTTGGTGCTTTTCCCTTTGATAGTGGTCAATGATTGCTGGTTGCAAAATGTTTTTACGTTTTTTTATTTTTTTATTTTTTGTGGGGAGCTACATTACGATCCTCCCTTCCTGTAAACATGCAATATGGTGAATATTGAGGGAACTGTATAGAAGTTCTTACACTTCATTCCTTGACCATCTTTGACGGCTAAAAGCCTAAAACTGTCCAAACCCTACTATCACTATTTACGGCTAAATGGTAAATAAACATCAGAAAATCTGTTATATTCTCTTAGGTCATTGAATCTTGTAGGGCTACCCAACATATTGTTCCTTCAGAGCTGACAAGTGACAACAACTATCCAGTGTCTTAGAGGCTTTTGCTCCAGAATAATGACTTACACTTACTAATGAAACTAATGCAGGCTTTTTATTCGGGAGCTGTTTCATGAATTTCTTATTGACAACAATCACGAAATGTAGTTTGAATTAGTTACCTGTCCATTCAAAATTGAAATTCAAGAATTTTGAAGAATTTTTCTTTGTCAAACCTTAATTCCCAACTATCAGGCCCACATTATCCCGCTTAATAAGAAAGGAGCAAAAGAAAGGGAAGGAGATATCCATGTCCTAAACTATGTATTTCCTGTGTGTTTGAACTGGGGATAAGGTAATTTGCAGTGGTGACAATCTGCCTCTGACTCTCATAAAAGGACAATGAATTTTGTGTTAATGCTTTAGTGATACCTAGTATCTTTCACTTGAATCAATGCATCCTTTGTGGGGTTAATGAAGTAAAATTCTTATGGTGTTTGACAGGTATGACGTTGATACATTCATGTCACACCGGTTTCTTAGCTCAGGAGAACCTGTAAGTAGTTCAAATATGCTGCCTGCTTATTTGAATGAGATGTTGTTGGAAATAACACTATTAGAACTCAGGAAGTGAATGCTGGTTGACCTTTTGTGGAATGCAATCTGCTGCAGGAAGTTCTTGTGAGATATGTGGGATTTGGATCAGAGGAGGACGAGTGGGTAAACGTAAGAAAGTCGGTCCGTGAACGATCTGTAGCTCTTGAAAATTCAGAATGTAACAAAGTCAGGGTTGGGGATCCTGTTTTGTGCTTCCAGGTACCCCTTTCTTCCATGGAAAACTCTTTTTCCTGTTGTTCTAGGAAAAGAGATCAACTAGAAAAGCAAATAGTAACTTCTTGGCTAGTGCCGTTGATTGAGGGTGTAAAAATGAGATCATAAATGGTACGAAATATGGAAGTTCACTATGGTGGCCTCTAAGTGGCAGATATATTTGTTTGTTGCAGTATGCTTCAACTTTATACTTTTGATTTTTCCTATTTTTATTTAACTAGGAGGGGAAGGACAACGCTAGATATGTTGAAGCTCATATTCTAGAAATTCAAAAGAAATTTCATGACATAAGGGGCTGCAGATGTCTCTTTGCGATTCAATATGATCATGATAACACAAAGGTGCGTATTCATAACTCGAGAATATCTACCCATTATTTATCATTTGCACTAGAGATGAGTTCGTGTTATCACATTTTGCTCTTTCTTGCTTCAGGAAACTGTTCATTTGAGGAGATTATGTTTCAGACCAAGCATATTAGGACGTTTGTGACAGATTTAGTTTTGAGTATGTCCGTTGCAGCCCACATGTTTTTCCTTTCGACGTTGCACATATTCTTAGCTTCATTCGGCCAGTAGGTTTATATGCAGCAGCTTATTTTGCTTCTCGTGGCCATATTTAATCTAGACCAGTATGCTAATTGCATAATTTTGCTGAAAATCATATCCCTATTATTTCGTATCTCTGCGTTCTGGTGGTTGAACAATTGTATGTGTCAATACCATTTGATACAACTCTTTCAGGTGCAATTTTTGCTCAGTGCAGTTGCAAATTTTTGAAGAAATTATTCGAGTATATAGAAGTGCATTCCTGCAAGTGTATATTGCACTTCTTGATAGTTCATCTTACTAGGAACAACTTATATTAGAACCTCTATGGATTGTTATGGTTTTAATTTTAATACTGAGTGCTTATACCAGCATTCTCTTTTTTACTGATGCATGTTAAGTTATAATATATATTCCTATTACTTTTTGAAGAAAAGATAACGAACATATAAATCACTTGAAATATGTTATTATCAATTTTTTAAGTGAAAAGATATCGACTTATCGCTGAATGTGGAAATGGTATATCCTTAAATTTCACGTCAACAATCAAATATGATCATATGGAAAGGTATACTCACGTAAGGGTCGTTTGATAGGGTATATAAGAATAATGTTGAATAAGGTGTATTAGTAATGCTCAGATTAGTTATGCTGACATTAATTATATATGGATTATTTCTTATTCATTATTTGGTTTGATGTATTAGATTTTATTACCATCAGTATATACATTACGTACCTAACTGGCTAAAATAATTAGTTACGAAAACAGAATTAAGCTAGGATTTAAGTAGCCTGCACATTTTGTTCTCCCTTGGCTATCAAAGCCTTGTAACAAGATCAGGTACACTTGCCCAAATAGATCACTTGAAGAACTGCATTATAAATATTCATTTGAAATAGTGGCTAAACATGTTTAATTATCCCGAGATTTTACTCCTGGATAAACTCATCTCAAATTTAATCTCGAAATTAATTACCCCTTGTACCAAACGAGTTCTTAGTGTCTTTTGTTGTTGTATCATAAGCAACCAAGTGGAAGTAGGTTTCTCTCTTTCTATTCACTTAGTATGTAAACTCGCTCCGAGCCGAGTCAATGTTGGGGTTGGGTTAGTTGATCGCCCAAAAAATGATTCTTATCTTATCCGTTAGGTTTGCAAAAGCTCGGATGAACTACGCCACGAGATGCAAAAAGGTTTGTACAATGAAAACATTGAAAAGTGAAGAACTTAAGACCATTATCAAATCTTGTAACTTTAATGGAAGCTGAAAATGAGTTTTAACTAGGACAAGAAAGATTATGCGAGGCAATGGCATCACTTTTCATCTCATCAGAATGATCGCCAATTGTAATAAAATATTTATATCCATTCAAGTACGTTATGAACCTCACACATGCATAAGTTCAAAAGGAGATACAATTACAAGACAATGACTCCTTATTCATCAAATGATCCATTAAGGAAGTAATTTTCTGTAAGACTACAACTGGAGCATGATCAAATCTGTGTTGCCACATTGAAAACTGATCTGGCTGTGTAGATGAAAAATAGTGTTAGAGTTGGGCTGGCCAGTGGGCCGGGCAGACTTGACCCCGTCCCGACCCCGACCCGACCCCGCTAAAAAAAAAAAAAAAAGCGGGACCGGGGCTCGAACCGGGGCGGGACAGGGTATGGTCCCGCCCGACCCGACCCCGCCAGGCCCCGATCCCGCCCCGACCCCGCCCCAGTCCCTCCCCAGTCCAGCCCTTTGCAGAAAATAGCCGTTGTCTAACGACCATTTTACATTTTGGCCGTTAGACAACGACCATTTTTGGCCTCCCCCCTCCCCCAACCCCCCCTACCCCTTTATATTTATTTTTAACCCCTAAGTTATTATATTTACACTTTAACCCAATTTTCCAACTATAAATACCTCATTCCTCTTCTTATTATTTTCACAAATCTTTCTACTCTCTAATCTCTCAATCAATCAATCTCTATACAACATTGTCTACTACATATTCAATCTATTTATTAATTTGAGAATTGGGAGTGAAGTTGGCAACTAGCTTGAGGATTATCTATCGAGCAAAGTTTCAATTTTCAACCTCTCGATTACACGTCGACTCTACGTCGGCGTTTGGTACATTCGTTCTCTCATTAAATTATTATTTTGTTTTTATTTCATTTAGCACATTTAATTTCATTATCTTTAAGTCTTCTTTAAGTCTTTAACTATTTATTATCATAATTAAAATGAAAAGAGCAAAAAGTCTTTTCGGCAAGGGTACTTCTTCTAGTAGGGCGGGTAACAAGGGCAAGGGTACTTCTTCTAGTATTCCTGTTCCAGCTATTCCTAGACAAGATGATTTTATAGATCCTGAAATGTTTCCTGAAATATCATATGATCTTGACACAAATGATTATCCTCAAATTGAAGAAGATTTTAATTTAGATGACACTCTAGATGATGATACACCTACTAATGAAGATGATGATACACCCACTAGTGAAATGCCTCATATCCCCCCTACTATGAGACGAGGTCCCAGAAAGCGACCATTAAAATCAGTTGTATGGAAATATTTTGTGAGGACGTCAATCAAGTAGTGTATGTAAAACTTGTAAAAATGTTTATTCTTTTAAAAGCTGGACAAGGTCATGGTGGGACGGGGTTTAGGAAGACACTATTGCAAAAACACAAAGCCTTGCGTACCCAATACATGATTGAAAAGATGGTGAAAGCGTCCTCTCAATCTAACAAGGTTCACATCTGTTTGGAAAAATGTGGTCAAATTAACCTATGACGGGGAGTTGTAGGCCCTAAATACGATAAACATAAAGATAGGAAGCCTTAGCAAAATTAGTTCTTTGTGGAGGGTTTGCCTTTTCATTTCTGAATCTCCGGTTTTATTCATTATATTAGAGATGTATAATCGCTTATAAAGATTTTCCTAGATCAATCATTAAAAGAGATGTATTTAAATTTGCATGAATATCAACAATATTTACGTTATGCATTATATCATTTAAATTACAAAGTCGCTCTAACTTCCGATATAGGTCGTAGTACTAATTCCATGATTATTTAACTAATCTTGTCATTGGATAGATTATAAATGGTCTATGCAAAAACGTATTTTAGCATATAGATATATAGATAGTAGGCACACTGGTGAGTTTATTTCAGAAAATATTTATTCAGTCTGCGATTATTACGGAATAACTGATAAAGTTATGAGTATTACATTAGATAATGCATCTTCTAACAATTCTGCTATTAGTATTTTAAGAGATGTTTTAACTCCGTTTTTTCCAAAACATTTTCATATCAATGTGCGTGCCATATTTATAACTTAGTTGTAAAGGATGGTCTTTCACTTTTTCAAGATATTCTTGAAAAAATACAATTTGCTATACACTTTATTTTTAAAAATAATAGAATTCAACAGAGAAAAGAATATAAAAAAACTTGTCACGATTGTGGACTATCTTACAGAAAAATTCCCGAAGAAGTACCAACTAGGTGGAATTCTTTATATGACCAACTAGTTAGTTGTTGCTTATGACTATAGAAAACCTATTACTTTATTTTTTAACGCCCATAATCAAAATTCAAATGATATGATTGTGGATAATGATTGGGACAAAATTAGAGAACTTATTGTATTTCTAGAAAATTTTCAACGAGCAACAAAATAATTTTCTACTTTATATTATCCTACTATTTCAACTATGTTGTTTTATATAACTATAATATTTTTACTTCTTAAAGAATATATGGAAAAACCTGCTTATAAGGCAGCTATTAAAAAAATGTTTATGAAATTAAAGAAATATTTTATTCATATTCCCCCTATTTATATTATTGGTGCTGTATTAAACCCGACTATTAAAGTAGAGAGTTGTAAAAGTCTTATTGAAAATATTTATAACTGTATGGACGTACTACCACCTCCAACTCCCAAAAATTTAAATGTTGAGCCACCTATTGAACTAACGCTAGAAGAAGTGTTGAATAGCGTAGAAGATGAATGCAAAAAAGTATATCGGCATTACCAGCAAGAAAGTGCTAGTAACCAACCGACTTTTGTACCATCTTCTTCTTCAACACAGCCTAAAAAAAGGCATGTTGTTTCTGGGGCTAGTACTATTAGTTCTATTGAAAGCCTCAGAAATAGAATGTGCGGTGGTAACAGTGTTAACCAAATTAGCGAGTTCGATGTTTTTGTTTGCAGGTAATTTACCTTACAGCGCTTATCAATGAAGAAGGAAAGGAAGACTTTGAAATATTGGATGCAGAATGAGAAGACATTTGACACTTTCAATGATGGCGAGATATTTTGAACATTCGGCGCCATCAATCGCTTCGAAGCGCTTTTCTCGCAGTGATTTCAAATAGAGAAAGCAGGACACTCATTAGCCGGAGCGGCTTGGAGATGGCGGTACTATTCGAGAGATTGGATACGAGCGGAGGCGAAGGAGGTCTGATTAACGGTGCGAAGAAGAAGGCGACAACTACAACGACATTTTATCAAGGCATGAGTAGCGACGTGGAACAATTTGACCAAGATATACCAATTCCAACCAAGAACCACAAGAAATTATAAAGAAACTAGAAAAATATTTTCAAATTGGTAATTTATTTCATTGCAATTTTTAATTTTTCTATGTCTTTTGCAATTTTTTCAACAACGATACACTACAATGTTGTAATTTTGAATCTTGTATATTTCAATGAAATAATTAATAATATAAGAGGCACAAAACAAATTTGGGATATTTTTTTACACTCTTCTTGTCTTTGTTTAATTATTTAGTTTATACTTTATACCGTTATAGTTTATACTTTATACTTTATAAATATATTATATATATGAGTATAATACTATAATTATAATACTATAAGTCTATAATATTATAGTATATGTATATGACTATATGACAAGTATATGTTAATGTTACTTTGTTAGTAATTTAGTATTTTTAATTTAGTGAAAAAATTAAAAAAAAAACAAAAACAAAATCCGCCTGACCCGTCCCGTCCCGACCCCCTACCCAACGGGACCGGGACCGGGACGGGACACGTTATGGTCCCACCCGACCCCGCCAGGCCCGCCCCTCTTCTCCGCCCGACCCCGGTGGGCCCGGCCCACTGGCCAGTCCTAGGGCCTTGGGATTCAAATTGATGATGAAATTGTTGACATTTCAGGTGCTTTGACTGGTGATGACTTCTTGGTAGGTTAGTTAAAGTACGTAGGGGAACATCATTCTCTTTATCAATCCACCTCACTTTGACATTATAAAGGTCCTAAAAGACACATTATTCGGGACAACACTTGCAGTTCTTTGGTCAGTCGAGAAACTGAAAATAAATTGTACTTGAAATGCGGAACATAAGTCGTACTAGTTAAATGAAAATCATCAAATAAGGTAAGTGATCCCATATATGTTGTAGATGTAGTGTAACCATTTGATAGATTAAGTTTACTAAAACTAGGTGAAGCCATGGTATAAGTTAGAAGATCCAGGCTAGAAACCATGTAATTTGAGGCCTCAATGTCAATCTCTTGAGATTAGCTTATGTACCTGCAGATAAACATATATTTGAACACTTTATAATACCTGCTATATTAACTGTAGCTTAAGGCACCTTGGTTCACTTTATATACTTTCCCATAGATTAGAAGAATGTGTTCCATTTTCTGTGCATAGGGTACTGTATTAGGGGATCAAGCAAGTGTCTGTTTAGAAATACGAATCTCTTATCTTGGGAGCAAAAGGCAAAATCTCTCGCCCACAGGGCCCCCACCCCTCCGACCCGACAGAGATTGGTGGAGGAGGTAAATCATGGTACTCAGCGGCCCACTAGGTGGGAGGCACAGCGCCTGGTGCCCACAAGGAGTCATCCCCCACAAAGGAGAAAATGAACTCCCACATCATCGCACGCTGCGTACTTGACTTTCTTGTGAGCAATCACACCCTAACTAATCGGAACACACCCATGCGGGTATCTCTTATCTTTTCCTATCAATCTTGATTTGGAAGGAATATGTTTCCACCCATTCCCACGAGTTGAATTTGGAGTACTCTGATACCATGTTGAAAGGAAAAATAGGTGCTATAAATGAGTTAAGAGAAAACGGTATTCGTGTAAAAAAGGAGAATAATTTTGAGAAATGCTACCAACTTAGCTTTCATTACCAACGCACATATAGATATCACCTGACTAACTAAGATAAGTACTTACAAAAACATATCTAAGCTTAACTAATAACCTCATCTAACTAATTGGGTACTACACTCCTTTCATATATACAAGGTACAACTAACTGAAGCTACTCAACCTAAATAACTTGCACATTCTCATCTATATTAATGCATAAAAGATAAATAACGTTTAACGTGATGGCACTAAATATCTCAGTACTTAATACTTAGCGACTCCATAATAAGAAATTCAGTCAGCATAATTTTTCATATTATGGTTTTACTAAATATTACTCCACTAGTTATCAGTGTTTCCGTAACTTCGACCTGATGTACCCACCAAATATGGATAGAATTCTGGATTCCCCCCGTTAGCAGTCTACATCCTGACCAAATTATGGCAGTCTACCTCCTGACCAAATTATGGCAGTCTCAAAGACTATCATATTGGTTACGAACGGGGTGAAATTATGTGCAGGTCATATTGTTGATTCCGTGCACAATCTACTCAATGGAGAATCTTAGGCCAAAGAGCTACAACTACGAAACAAGTTGGATCAGGTTCAGCGCATGAAAGCAACGAGAAGATTGTCGTTCTGCAAATTGTACATCCTGAACTATTCAAAACAGCTCATTTATCGTCCAACAAAACTCCAATATATACAATTAGACCAATCTGTTATGTAAATTTTAGCTACTAGTTAACCCCAACAGAAACTCTCTTTTTAGTCTTAACAATTTATGATAAATATCAATAGGTTTGGACGTTTGGCATCTCATTAAGGTGAAAACGCAAACTCAAACAAGCATCGGAATAAAGCTACAACATAAGTATTTTCCTGCGTTTTTTTTCTTTTTTACAATCAACAGTAGGGATTTGGCTCAGTTAAGGTGTTAATGCTAATAGTACCTAACAACTCTTTCTAACTTAGTTAAGGATAATTAGACCAAATTCAACTTGAAAATTAGATCATTTAATCCGTCACCTAATATGCTCCATATTTCTTTTGTTATCAACTACATTTTATTAGGCATAAATTGCACTATTATTTCAGAACACTAAACCTCAGGCGAATATTCTAAATCAAGCACTTGTACAGCTTTGTGGCAGGCCAACTGCAAGTCACAATTTTGATCAAGCGATTCTGCAACCACAAGACCAATTTTACCAGTATAAGCCAAGTAGAAATCGTGTTTGGATCCATTCAAATATCTCAACATGCATCAGCTTGATACAGGAAGCCAACCCTCCGATATCAGTACTAACAGCATGCCACTGTTTGATTTGTGGATAAGATAAACACTTCACCACAAATAATGCACATCCTATTAGATATGATTGGTCACGCATGAAAGAGAAGCTATACACTAAGACCAGCAAATGACGATCTGCATGGAGAGCTGCAGCCTTCCTGTATCAAGCCACAACAATTTCCAGAAGGCAATTGCAGTTAAATTCACAGGCACAACATTGAAGCACAGGAAGGTTAAACGAACTCAAGAAAGCAGGTCAAATCAAACAACTCAAAGATCACAATCTGAAATACATGCAAAACATACATACAGCAGACAGCAGCAGCACATCCAACAACAACATACCCAGTGAAATCCATAACGTGGGGTCTGGGGAGGGTAGAGTGTACGCAGACCTTACCTCTACCTTAGTAGGTAGAGCGGCTGTTTCCGAGAGACCCTCGGCTCAAGAAAAGGGAAGCCCGGTGCACTAAGCTTCCGCTATGCGCGGGGTCCAGGAAAGGGCCGGACCACAAGGGTCTATTGTACGCAGCCTTACCTCACATTTCTGCAAGAGGCTACTTCCACGGCTTGAACCCATGAACTCCTGGTCACATGAATCCAAATTGACTAAATTTTACATGATAGATATCTACTGAGTTCTCTTGGAAGAATGAGATAAACTGTCATTTGTATTCACAAAAACTCAGACCAACCAAATTGCCTTTAATTTTTTACATACTTGACCAGTTTGATGGAATTCTTTTCATGAGATCTTGTCATCACAGACACCAAAACCTACCTCAGCTCCAACTTTTTGCCAGAAGAGAAAGGACAGATGGGAGTTTGGTTTGACACATGTCACCTTTGCAGATTCCAAAATCCTTGAAATAATCACAACAATTAATCCCAAACCACATGAAGTGCCAAAATCTAGAACAAAGAACCAGAACTCCATTGAGGAAAGGGAGCCTTGCAATACAAGATGCGGAAAGAATCAGCTTCTTTCCTTTCCAAAATCGACAAACTTGAATTAATCAATACCCATTTATACTACTTCACAATCTGGAGTTCTCTTCATGTTCTAGTCCTGTATGTTCTTTTGAAGAGTTCCATCTCATGAAGCCCATGTACCTCTTAATGCCATTTATTACCATGAATCCATAAAATCAATGTTATCTGGAAATTGGAACTTCCTAAGGACATAGGTCCAACATTGTGCTCTAAATCCTGTGTACAATTGTGGCAAACAATAAATTACAAGAGGAAAGAAACTATTGGAACTTACCATCAAGTAAACCACAATGGGAAAATCTGAGCATTTGTCAGCCACAACACCAATTATCCCTGAAAGGACATGACATACTTGAGGAAAACAGTGTCAAAGATACAACTAAACTCCATAAAACAAAATAATCAGGCAGATTTTTTATCAGTTCAACATTTCTTTTTGGAAAGGTAAGGACAACTAACACACATTTGAAGTATACAACAACAAAATAGGGAAGACACTACTAGCCTTGGCCAGAAAGTTTTTCATTCAAGACTTGTGACACCCCTCATCCTAGCAAACAAAAAACTTACACATTTCGTCTGGCTGAAATTATGCCAGTTAAGCATAACCCATGGCATGAATGTACACCTCATGCAATTTCTTTTTTAGAGAAAACTATGGCATAGACAACAGCAGATAATACAAACAATTACTTCTAAGAAGCTTCCATAATCAGGGGGACTACCTACAGGTCACCATACAAACTTACATGCACAGCTCTTTAATAGTCTAACTAAATAGATGCTCATACTTTGAAATCTTGTACAGGGAAATAACCAATCAATTGCACCAACTGCAAACTAATTGGGACTACATGAATCCTTAATGGTCATTCTGCAATACTCCATTCCAATTAATACAGAGGAACATGAAAGATTTAAAATAATTTAGGTTTCAAGAAGTTAATTAGGTGAATCCACCCTTCCCCAGGAAAAGTTTTCTTCAGATACTTAACATTCGGTTATTTGTTACATATAGAATTATTCTAAGGAAAAATATGAACTAATTAAAATACTCCTGACAGAAATCAAACTCCAGAACACAATTTGTTGCAGATGACCCCCAAATGCCAAATATTCAAGAGAGTTGGACTAGATTTTTCTCTCTGGAGACCAAAATGCCAAATATATAAAGACTAAACAGAAAGACCAAAACAACCAGCAACCACAAATTTAATTTAGAGCCATGATCCAAGATGATAAGTCCACGCCAGGAATAACTACCAGAAAAAAAAAAAATAAGGACATATAACTCTGATGTTCAAGATACTTTGCAAAATCTTAACGTGCAGGATCCTAGTAGTACAAAAGTAGATGTTTTTGTTGCCTCTGAACTAATTATTGTTCAAACTATACAAACTTTGACCAATAAGTAAATTAACCCCCCCCCCCCCCCCATATAAGCTCATGAGCTGCCATGGAAACCATCTTTGACATTAGAATTAATCACTACACCGATGATATGGGATTTAGGGGATATCATCTACAAAGGAGAATAAAACAGCCAGCTAGCTAAGGAGGAAAGACTGCATCCATTTTTCTCCATTAAGAGAAATAAGCAGCAACTTTTTCAAGGCACATACAGCAGAGTATGACATGACACCCAAGAAAATTCCCAGAATTGTTTTCAGCGTCTCAGGAAACAGTTCGCCCAAAACACACAGATGCAATATAAAGGTTCTTGGCCCACTTCTCCTGCAAACAAGTAACATACATAGTTAGGTCCAGGACCAGAGGAAAAAGCAAGCAGAAGGCAAAAGAAATGGTCCCCATAAGAGAAGCGATGTCAGATGAAATAAATGACCTTGACATGAGTGCTAGGAAAAGCAGAAGTACGAAGTGTCTCTTGTGTTTCATCCGCAGGCTTCCTTCTTGGAACACTTAGAACTAAAGCAGCTTGATCCCATGTGGCTGCAGTTGACGTGATACGGTAACCACCATCCCACCTCCTATGAATCCCTTCACTAGGATAGAGAAAATCTAATTCCACCACCTGGAAATTAATAAAAGCACATAAATACCAGCTTTCAAAATAGAGTGCACAAAGAGGATAAACAAATAAAAGTTTTTAAAAAGAAAGTTTCACAAGAAAACCTGATCAGTGAACCCAGCCCCACGTGACATAACAATTGCCCATCTACTTCCTGCAGTTGCCATCGCCGTGACATAGAACCCCTCTCTCCATTTTTTATTTATCCACTTGAAAGGAAATGACTCGCTGACTTTGTAGGACTGCTGCAGATATTGGGTACCTGATGTTTACCACATTATTTACTTCAGTCTGGTCTAGTTCACACGCACTATGACAAATCAAGTGTAAGAAGTTAAAAAGTTCCACTAACCCTTTGACATAACTACTAAGGAGCTCCCATTATTAGCTCCTGATATCGAACTAATATAATAATTCTTCTCCCATTGCTCCATAATCCACTCCTATATCCAAACATAAATATGAGGAATTAGCATAAGCCTATAAAAGTGAAAAACAGAATGGTAACTGAGTCCGGCAGAAAATTAGCAGCTTATATTAGATTATGCAACATAAAATCTGACTACTACTCAAGATTGACCACTCAACAGAAGATAAGAGACCTTGTGAAGAAAAAAAGGTGACAACTCATAAACTTGAGAACTGAACCCAGTCCCAGCATCCATAATTAAGGCCCACAAGTTCGTACAGGATGCCACACTGCTAATGAATAGTCCATCCTCATTTCCTTTCTCAATGTGCTGAGCCAGCCTCATATCAGCAACATTATAATGATACCTACAATTGCCAGTTGTATCAATTCCTTGTTCACAAGCTAAAGACCAAGAAATATCACACACAAGTATAGATACCTTTGCTTCATTGGACGACGAGCATTGTAAACACTAATCCATTGTGTTGCAGGCATTCCCATCCGGACTTTCTTCTTTGATCGTTCATCGTCATCTTCTTCCATTGTAAGCCTTCCTCTCTTCTGTCCGACTTGATATATAAGCTTCAATAACATAAATGTGTTAGAAAAAATTCTCCTGTCACCTATTTTCAAGTTCAAGGATGCCCTGAATTATGAAGATGTCAAGTAATACCTTCTGTGCACCATCAGTGTTGATTGGCCTGATGTCTGGATTTGGACCTACTATTCCGTCAAACAATGAGATATATTTCGCATAATTAGGCTCCTCATCAAACTTCAAGTTCACAACATATTCAACGAACTGTCTAAATGGAGCAGGGCAGAAGCAGCAAAGTGTTTCTGGAGAGGTCGCCATCTTTTTCTTACAGACAAGGAAACCTTTATTCTCACCCTACAAAGATCACATCATGTGTCACAAAAGGAAGCTATTAAAAAGTAATACTGCATTCCAGAGACGGATCCAGGCTTTAAGCTCTATGCGCTCGACCTTTAAGGTTCTTAACACTTAAACCCATTGTACTTCTAAAATAATGGATTCAGCAATTATATTTGTTGCAATTTCAGTGAGTTTTATATATAATTTTATGCTCCGCGTGGAACATACTGGGTTCGGATGAACCCGATGCTGCAACGCTGCATCTTCCTCTGTTGCATTCTAAGTTGAGAAAATGCTAACCTGATATCCCTGCCAAGGCAGCCGTCCTCGGAGAAGAAAGATGAGCGTGTAAGCCAATGATTCTAGGTCATCCCTCCGGCTTCCAGTTCTTCCGAGGTGCGCGTGCACACTAGCATACCTTACAGTTCCCCTTAAGCAATGATTTTCTTACTAGTCAGTGAATGCAGTTTAGAAATGCAAACCAAGGCATGCAACATAGAGAGTAATTGTTGACTACTGTACCTAAAGACATCAGGCCTTTGGTCATATTCAACATGGAGACCACTTGAAGTATCACGCCACTTAGTTGCTGCAACACTCAAACAGGTAAACACATAAAATTGTTGCACCAAAATAAAACATGATGAAGATTGCAAAATTTAATATAAAGGGATGTCTAACAATTGTCGAATTTATTTTCTTTTTTGATATAAGCTACATATCCATGTAATACCTAATCCAAGGTCAACCAGAAACAGTTTTTTCTCATCAGGAGTTCCAGGTGTTCCAAGAAGGAAGTTTTCAGGTTTCACATCTCCGTGAACATACCTGCAGAACAATAGCATCAGTATGACAAAATTATTTCAGGTCTAACAAAGGGATTTTGGTATAGTACAACCACAAAACGATATGTTCACTTGTACAGAGCAAAACCCCATATTCTGGAACAAATGTCATCCACAAACCAGAGACTAACATAGACACAAGATGTTTTGTGATCTTGCTTGGAAAATAGGTAGTTGGGGAATATGTTCCCACAATGGAAGTTCACTTTATCATCTTAACCCAAAATATACAATTTCTGCCTAAGATGGATCAAAGCTTTCAGCCCGTAGCAGGATGATAATCACAAAGCCATACTTACCCTCTAGAGTGCAACTTCTCAAGTATGGATATTGCTTCAATGGCAATGCATGCTACCATTTCAATAGACATCCTGAAATAGACAATGTAAAAATCAAACAGAGTGTCATTGAATTCCAGGGACCAGAAATAACCTCCTCATAATATTATTATAAATACAAAATGGAGCTTACGTATGAGAATTATTGTTCCAGAAATCCCACAAACTAGGACCAAGCATATCCATAACCTACACTCATAGAAAGCATTTCTGTAATTTCATGGAGATTGAATATGAACTCTGAAGTGAGACAATGATAAAGTTATACTACAGTAAGAAATCACATACCATAATATAGTAATCACCTTGCCGTCCCTTGTAATGGACATGTGGTATCCCATGACTACCACCAAGGGCACTACCACAAACAACAAATGCCATCAATTACAGGACGGTATTTTTACCACATAAGTCATAATAACTTAGACCTACATTTAGAAAAAAAGAGAGTAAAAAGACTTACTTGTAGACCTGCCACTCATAAGGTGGTCCATAGTTACAACCTTTGCTACTTCTATGCTCAAATTTCAAGGCAACCTAGAACCAGATATAACAATATAATCAACAGCAATATCAAAGAGATCTTCATCCTATTGGGGGATGGGAGGGAGAGAGGTAGATAGATATGCAGAATGTGATGCTTACCTCTACAGCTCCCGCACCATTTCTTTCGTGTGGATGTGGTGCATTTATTCGACGACCTACATATACTTGACCAAATCCTCCTTTACCAAGCTTTCTGTCAATCTTATAAGGTGGCGATCCACCAACTTGGATCTGTTATACATAAAACTAAATACCATAAATGCAATGTTCAAGATGAATCCTTCAACAAGAAAGTAGACAAAAAAATCTTGAATCCTTCAACAAGAAAGTAGATAAAAAAACACAAGAATAACGGAACAAATTCTATGCTCACAGCACTATAGACAATTAGACACAACGTAACGGCATCAAATAACAAGCACATTTATCAGAGCAACCAACGTCAATGAAAAATTAACAAAAGAAATCCTACTCATTTTCCCCTAGTCCTAACCTTGTCCCCAGAAAAATCTTAATAGAGCACCCGAAGCCAATTAAAACATAAAAATCTTAAAAAGACAAGGAGGGCAAGGTTCGCCTTAAAAAATCATCCAGAGGTTAATTTCACAAAAACAAGATAATAGACCAAGAAACTTGATAATATAATATTCTCTCCGTCCCAAAAAGATTTCTTACTTTCCTTATTAGTTTGTCCAAAAAAGATCGACATATTTCTATATTTAGAAACAATATAACTTTATTAAATTATTTACAGTCACACTAATATCTAAGACTTGTTTTGGAACACACATTTCAAAATTCTTCCTTTATTTCTTAAATTCCGTGTCAAATCAAATTAATACAATCTTTTTGGGACGGAGTAACAATTTAGACCCCAATACAAAATATATTCCCTGAACATATTAATAGTGAACAAAAACGTAGAGACTAGGAGTCAGTCTGAGTGTAAATTTGAACTTTCCTTCATCATCATCAAGCATACACATTATAAAAATTAATTTAAAAGATAGCAACCACAGCACTGTACCCTTTCTGGAAGAGGTCCAGTGCTTCCTTCTTCCTCGGCTCCCAAACCCTTATCACCGCTTCGACCGCCACTATCGTATTCATCCATTTTCTTACCTCCAATCTCTTCTTTCAAAACCCTCACTACTCCTTCCTCCTTCTTATCCTTATCATCTGCTTCACCAGTCCTAAACGACGTCGTTTTCTTCACAGCATTCTCCTCATCATCGTCAACATCTACCACTACTACAGGTACTACAACTTCCTTAATTATCTCTTCGTTATTCTTCTTCCTCCTTCCTCCAACGGCTCTATTTCCCGCAGCCGCCGTTCTCCTCGTTGTTAACCTAGTAACCCTCTTGTTGTCGTTGTTGTTGTTGTTGTTGTTTTCGGGTTGGATTGCAGCAATAGGTCGACGGCCTCTGCGCACACCGCTACGCAGTTGAGGCATATCGATCATCCATCAATTTGTGAAAACCCTAAACCGACCTTCATCAATTTACGATAACCCGTATTTTCTTCTAGAATCTTCCACTCCAAAAATCTCAAGAGTAAATTCAAACTTTACGAAATCGGAGCCGGCGAAGAACGGACGATCAATCGCCGATGAGCATCAGTGCATACGAATGACGAATCTGTACAGAATTTAGGGTATGGATCTGTTGGAAAGAACAAAATAATTACTTGTGAATTACTACTTTATTATTTATAGGATCCCTTACTTAAACGTGCTCTTGTTTACACATTTTTACTATCAGTTCTATTTTAGCTGTAACTTTTTTCCTTCTTAATTTGGAAAAATTTGACACATGTGTCTATAGACTATAATTAAGAGCTTTCCATTTTTATTTGATTTTTCAATTTTGAATCATACTATTACTATAAAATTTGACACATCTTTCTTGTCATGTATCTATTCTAGAATCAAAGAATGTTGGAGAAGCACTCAAAGATAATTGTTGGATACAAGCTATGCAAGAAGAATTTGAACAGTTCACAAGAAATGAAGTCTGAAATTTAGTTCAACGTCTAAATGATACTAATGTTATTGGAACTAAATATATTTTTAAAAACAAGACAGATGAATCTGGAACTGTTGTAAGAAACAAGACGAGACTAATTGCTCAAGGATACACTCAGGTTGAAGGAATTGACTATGATGAAATCTTTGCTCCTGTTGCCAGAATTGAGTCAATTAGGTTGTTACTTGCTGTAGTTTGTTGTCTGAAGATCACTGTTACACCCCGTAATTTCAGGGCATGTATTCTTGAACGTTGGAAGAATGTATAACTATTTTTTTCTTAAGGAAATAATTCGAAACCTCGTGAAGGAAAAAGATTTATTAATTGGAATTTGATTCTCAAATTTGGTATTCGGGATTCATTGAATATTCTGGAGTTTTGGATTTTCAAATCTCGAATTTGGTCATGTGGGGCCCACGGGATAAAATTTTATGACATTGTGGGGCCCACAAGGTTTTGAGATATTTTGACCAAATATGGATATTTTTGGGGATGAAATAATTTCGGGACCAATGGGAGAGTGACATGTGTCACCCCACATGTCATTGACCATTTGACTTGGACTTAGAAGATATTTTGAGAGATAGACAAGTGGCTACATGGGTCCCATCCACTTGGCTTGTCTTGCACAATAGATATTTATATATACATGGGATTGCAAGACCCCAACACTTAGCATTATTTTCATATCACACAAGTTCTCTACCTTTCCCTCTCTCTCGAATTCTTGAAGAAAATCAAGAACAAGATTAGTAAATATTTCAAGTGTTGTTCACATATTCAAGGTGAAGATTACTAACCAAGTTTTAACCAAGGTTAAACACCCCTAATCCCTTTAGAACCCTTTGGTCGAAATGGGGTCTTGAAAACCCTAAGTTGATCTACAACTTTTGGTGTTGGATCAAGAAGAGAAGTTGGTTATAAGCTTCTAAGGGTCGCATATTGTGGATTGGAACGTAAGGATTTGGAGCTAAGACTATCTCTAAGGATCGACTTTTAAGTGGATTGTTTTAGGCATAAATAAGGTAAATCTCATCCTCCTCTTGAAAGTAATCTTATACTACGTGTTGTGGTAGTTGTAGAATGATATTGTGATAAGGAAAAATGGAGTTTAAGATCATGTATTCCATTTTGTGTGTTGGCCGAATTTGGAGTCATTTTGTGACATAAGATTTCGTTGAACTAAATTGGATGTGTCTTCACGTTATATGTGTTATACGTTGAAGGAAATGTAGTTGTTTAACTATTGATATGTATCATGTACAAGTGTTGGAATAACGACTAGAATTATAGAAACGAAAAGAAGGTTATATGTTATTATTGTGGCCAAGAGCGCCCTTTAATTTTTTGGATATTGTGGGCGTAATTTTACACGCCTTAAACGTAATCCCCTTCGTTGCCTTAAATTGTGCCTTAAAGACGTGGCTTTTGTTGTTGTATTCGCCTTGGAAAAAGTGGAAAAATGCGTAGAAAGCGAGGAAGTTACGCCAATTTACGTAGAATAAAGAGGACAATTACTTGGTATTTAACTTACACTTGAAAGCATGAAGATTGATAGAAATGTAAATTGTCATTATAGGTTGACATCCTACGGGTGACGTATTCTACTTGACGTGTGAAAAAGCGTATGTACGTGTGGAACTTCTTCATCTCCTTTGAGCATGATTTTATAAAAATGGCGTCGATGAGCGTCACGTGTTTTAAATGAACTCGGATTCCTTGTAGTATATAAGGGAGGTTACTTGATTGAAAGGAGACTTAGGAAAATCTGGCTGTTCTGGTTGGTCGCGGCGTAAGTTGCGGTCGTGGCTCAAAATTCGAAAGCGCGAGGTTCGTGGCCATGGCATAGTGTAAGTCGTGGCGCTGCGCACTGTTGAAGAAGCGAGGATTAGTTAGGGGGCGGGGTGGTGTTTTCGTGCCATGGTATCGACCCTAGATAGTATAAGTGACTTGATGTTTAAAGACTAAGTTACTTGAATGAGATAGGTACACTTGACTTGATTTTAAAAGTAGAAGTGTATTGATACTACGGGTGTTAGTGTCTTGGGATTTTATAAAGGAAAGAATGTACGGCGGACGTACATGGTGCTATGGGGTTCAACTCCCCTATATTGCATGATGTGATTCCTTTTATAGGAATAGATGTACATAGTACTTTGGGTTAAATTCCAGATTTTACACGACATGATAGTGCCTTGAGTCTAATAAAATAATAGTTCATTCATTTGCTTCTAATGAGAGTAAAAGATTACTTAACTTGCATATGTTGTTCATGATAGCCATTAGTGCAAGTGTTATATAATTTATTGCGGGGTCAACCCCCGGGACATTGTACATTCCGTGGATTTGCTCTCCACGATGCGAGTATTGCGTATATACTCATTGCGGGTCCACAGGGCCTATGCGGGTGAAATAGTTCTATGCGGGGCAAATTGTCCTATGCGGGTCCACTAGACCTATGCGGGTGAAACAATCCCATGAATAGGATTGCATAATGATACTACGGGCGGGTGACCCTAAAGTAATCATGACCTTCCTATGTTAACAGCAGTGCATTACTTTCATTGTTGATAAGGCACGCAGATCTTGTTATTTGATTATCATACTTGTCTCGCTTTATATTTGGGTGGATGATCTCTTTTCTGATGCCACAATTTCACATACTTGGTACATCTTTCGTCGACCCGCTTTCCTCGGAGGTCGTTCATGCCGCATGGATAGGTACTCAGGTTGGTGATCCGAGAGCTTAGGATCTCCACTCAGCTTTTGTGATAGCTCCATTTGTTCCGGAGTTTGATATATGTGTACGCACTGTGTTTTGGTGTATGTACATTCAGAGTGCAGCGGGGCCTGTCGTCTTTATTGTCAAACTCTTGGAAGTGCAGTAGTCACGTATGTGGGTTGGACTGGTTAAAGTGGTAGACCCTTTTGGTATTGTATATATATAAAGAGGTGACCGTATCGGCTTGTCGTTTTCACTTCATGTTTTATTGTATAATGGTAAAGCGATTTAGCTTCCGTTGCTTATCTCTGATGTATGAATATAAGGGTGCCTGTGTAGGGCACCGATCATGAGCCCGGGTGGTCGTGACAAAAGTGGTATCAGAGCAGTTAGTCCTCGGAAAGTGTCTACAGACCGTGTCTAGTAGAGTCTTGATTATCGGTGTGTTGTGCACCACACCCATAACCAGGAGGCTACAACATATTTAGGATTGGTTTCCATTCTTCTCAGTCTGAGATCGTGCAGTAGAGTTGTGTTATTAGATTGATTCCTCTCTGACGTATTCTTGTGTATCAGTTATGCCTCCACGGAAGGCAACAAAGGCCCAGAAGGGCAAGTCAGCAGTAGGAGCTACTAGTAGGGCGTAGAGTTACTAGTGGCACGTGCCCGCCGATGCCGAGGTTGAGGTCCGGCCAAGAAGTTCGCCACACCGCACCACCGAGCGTAGAGCCTCCAGAGGCCCCGATACTGAGCCTCCAGTTCCTTCCGGCGTAGATGATGTGGACTACAGATACATCCAAGCATCGCCGTGATAGTAGAAGCAGACGTATATATACGCAGGTTTAGTTAACCTCAGGGCAGACAATTTGAGGGTTCGGGATTTCTTGAGTTGCAATCCGCCGGAGTTTTATGGGTCGAGACCTGAGGATGATACTCATGAGTTCATTCGCCAGATTCAGCGGACGATGAGGGTGATTAAGGCCGAGTCGGTTGTATTAGCTTCTACCTACATGCGATGTCATGGAACTGGTTTGAGTCATGGAAACTGTCCAGGGGCGAGGGTGCTCCTCCAGCTGTTTGGGACGAGTTCACGGAGGCCTTCCTAGACCACTTCTTGCCTCCCGAGGTAAGAGCCCTGCCGATGTGTTCTTGACATTGAGGCAGGGTGGGAGGACCATCAGAGAGTATAGCCTAGAGTTTGACTCGTTGGCTCGATATGCGCTCACTATAGTGGCAGACATGGCGGATAGAGTGCACCGCTACGTGATGGGACTAGATCCTTATCTTATTGATGGGTGCATGGATGTAGCTCTTCAGCCGGGTATGGACATTGTCCGTATTCAGGTGTACGCACAGGGAGTCGAGGATCGACATAGAGGTTGACGGCTTGATAGAGATCAGCCCAAGAGGGCCAGGACAACAGGGTTTTCGGGGGACTTTAGAGGCGGACAGCCTCGGCAGCAGGCTAGGTATGCATCTCAGCCAGCACAGAGTGCTCCTCCAGTCTTCTGGAAGTAGGTTTGACCGTCCGGGTTATTCGGGAGCAGGTCAGGGCTTCGGGTTTTCAGGAAAACAGGGGTCCTAGCCGGTCGAGGCCACTTTTACCTCAGTGTGTTCGATGCGGTAGATCCCATCTTGGAGAGTGTCGTATTGCTTCGGGAGCTTTTTTATCTTGCGGCCAGCAGGGCCATTTGAAGAAAGAGTGTCCGTACAGAGGTGGCACGGGTAGTATGGCTCACCCGGCTGTGGTCGATTGTCGGTCATCATCTTCGCGTGGTTATGCACCGGAGGGCGTGTTCACGCCGCCGAGCCACGGCAGAGGTCCTAGTTCTAGCGGTCCTCCGAACCGCATTTATGCCTTGGCCAGTCGACACGATCAGGAGGCTTCGCCGGATGTCGTCACAGGTATCTTATTAATCTCATGTTGTGACGCTTATTCTTTGATAGATCCGGGAATCACCTTGTCCTATATATCTCCTCTTATTCCTGGTAGAATAGGAATAGAACATGTGTCGATAGAACCGTTTGAGGTAGCTACGCCAGTGGGTGATTCGGTGGTAGCTGAGCGGGTATATAAGAATTGCCCGGTGATTATACACAGTCGTCAGACCCTAGAAGACCTGATAGAGCTAGAGATGACATATTTTGATGTCATTATAGGTATGGACTGATTATCTTCTTGTTATGCTAATGTTGACTGTAGAGACAGATTGGTCCGATTCCAGTTTCCTGGTGAGCCGATTATTGAGTGGAAAGGGGATACTGCATCGCCGAGAGGTAAGTTTATTTCACACCTCAAGGCCAGGAAGATGGTTCAGAAAGGGTATATCTACCATCTGATTCGGGTGTTCGATACGGAAGCTGAAGTACCAGTTCTTCAGTCAGTTCCGGTAGTTAGTAAATTCCTGGATGTCTTTCCTGATGATCTCCTAGGTATTCCTCCAGAGCTGGAGATAGAGTTTTGTATTGATGTTCTGCCAGATACTCGACCGATATCTATTCCTCCGTACAGAATGGCACCTGCTGAGTTGAAGGAGTTGAAGGACCAGCTGAAAGACTTGTTGGAGAAAAGCTTTATTAATCATAGTACTTCACCTTGGGGAGCGCCGGTATTGTTTGTGAAGAAGAATGATGGGACGCTGCGTAAGTGTATTGACTACAGGCAGCTGAACAAGGTAACCATCAAGAATAGGTACCCCCTCCCCAGGATTGATGATTTGTTTGATCACGAGGTGCGGCGTTTTTCCAAGATAGACTGCGATCCGTTATCATCAGTGCGAGTTAGAGACAGATATCCCAAGATCGCATTCGTGACCCTGCATGTGCATTATGAGTTCAGGCTGATGTCTTTCGGGTTGACTAATGCTCCAGCGGTGTTCATGGATTTGTTGAACCGGTTGTTCAAGCCATTTCTGGATACGTTTGTTATAGTATTCATTGATGACATCCTGATTTATTATCGCACGAAACAGGAGCATGCGGATCATTTGAGGACGGTACTTGGAGTCCTCCAGAGCCGACAGCTATATGCTAAGTTCTCTAAGTGTGAATTCTGGTTGGCCTCAGTGGCATTCTTGGGGCACATTGTTGGGGCCGACGGTATTCGGGTTGATACGAAAAAGATTGAGGCAGTGAAGACTTGGCCTAGACCTACTACACCGATCGAGTGCGCAGCCTTTTGGCTGCGGGATATTACCGAGATTTGTGGAAAAGTTCGCCGATCTCGCTTTGACTAGCCGACTCGAAGCGGCTAAGTTCCAGTGGACGGATGTTTGTGAGAAGGGCTTCCAGTTATTGAAAGAGAAGTTGACGACGGCTCCAGTTCTTACTCTTCTTTAGGGGCTAGAGGGTTATGTGGTTTATTGTGATGCTTCAGGTGTTGGGCTAAGTTGTGTGTTGATGCAGCACGGTAAGGTTATAGCCTATGCGTCCCGACAGCTCCGGAAACACAGGAAAAATTACCCTACCCATGATATAGAGTTGGCAGCCGTTATTCATGCCTTGAAGATTTAGAGGCATTACTTATATGGAGTTCATGTGGATATTTATATAGAACACAAGAGCCTTCAGTATATCTTCAGACAGAAGGAGCTGAACTTGCGTCAGAGACGGTGGTTAGAATTACTTAAGGACTACGATGTTGATAACCTATACCACCCGGGGAAAGCCAATGTGGTTGCAGATGTTCTTAGTCATAGATCTATGGGTAGTCTGACCGATGTGCAGCCAGATAGAAGGGACATGGTTCGTGAGATTCATCAGTTAGAGATCCTTGGGATCCGGTTGATTGATTCCGGAGACAGCAGAGTTCGGGTTCAAGAAGTTGCCGAGTCTTCCATCATAGAGGATGTGAAGAGGCGATGTGATGAGGATCCGCTCGCACGACATGAGACGAACTCTTCGGAGGAGAAGAGTCTATTTGAGGTAGCACCTGATGGGGTGTTAAGATATGAAGGTAGATTGTGTGTACCCGATGTTGCAGGACTTCGTCAGCAGGTTCTAGGGGAGGCACACAATGCTCGATATTCTATTCATCCGGGGTCGACAAAGATGTACCATGACCTCAGATGTGTATATTGGTGGGATGGCCTGAAAAGGGACGTAGCAAGGTTCGTTGCTCAGTGTCCGAATTGTCAACAGGTCAAGGTTGAGCACCAGAAGCCAGTGGGTTATTACGATTTATCGAGATCCCGACTGGAAGTGGGAGGTGATTAACATGGATTTTGTTACATGGTTAACTCGTACTCAGAGGAAGTGTGACTCCATTTGGGTAATAGTAGATGACCGATTTAAATCAACCCATTTTCTTCCTGGTCAGACTACTTACCTACCGAGAATTATGCTGGACTTTATATCAGGGAGATTGTGAGACTGCACGGGGTTCCTATATCTATTAAATCGCATGCAGGGCTCGCCACGCTAACTTCTGGAGGTCTTTCCAGAAGGGTTTAGGGACACATGTGAGTCTTAGTACTGCATTTCACCCTCAGACCGACGGGCAGGCAGAGCGTACTATCCAGACACTTGAAGATATATTGTGGGCCTGTATTATTGATTTCAGGGGTAGTTGGGAGGATCATTTGCCTCTTGTTGATTTTGCATATAACAACAACTACCATTCCAGTATTCAAATGTCCCCGTATGAGGCCTTATATGGAAGGAAGTGCAGATCGCCGATTGGTTAGTTTGATGTTGGCGAGGTTCAGTTAGTTGGCCCAGATTTGATTCAGCAGGCTGTGGATAAGCTGAAGCTTATCCAGGAGAAATTATTAGCGTCCCAGAGTCGACAGAAGTCGTATGCAGATAATCGAAGCCGACACTTGGAGTTTCAGCTTGATGATTGGGTTTTCTTGAAGGTATCATCCATGAAGGGTGTAATGAGGTTTGGTAAGAAGGGGAAACTTAGCCCGAGGTACATTGGGCCTTACCAGATTATTCGTAGACTAGGCAAGGTTGCCTATGAGTTGGACCTACCACCTGATTTGGAGGCGGTTCATCCGGTCTTCCATGTTTCTATGTTACGGAAGTGTATCGGAGATCCATCCAGAGTTTTTTCTGTTGATGATGTCTAGGTGACTGTTATACCCCGTAGTTCCGACCCCACGTATGAGAGCGTACGAAAGCATGTAAGACTTAAATTTTCAAAGGATAGGTTGACGGATTATTCCGGATGGGTTTTAGTCAACTTTAAGGCGGGTTATGACCCGGTACATTGAGAGTTCCTAAGTGTTTCAAAGGCCTAGGGCGTAGTTCGTTGAGTCTAGATTCCAACGCAACCAACCGTTCGTCGATAGGACGTCGGAGTAGAAAGTTATGAGAATTACAAGTTCAGTGCGCAGTCGGACAGAAATGTGTTTCGGACAAAGGCGACAGGGCCGCGGCGCCGGATGCAGGTCGCGCTAAAGCATCGGGGTCGCTGAAGTTGCAGCGCGCGCCAGACAGCAGGCCGCTGCGCGAAAGTTCGCAGAGGCGGAGGTTTCAGCGCCGCGCCGGCGTGGCATGGCGCCGGCCGCGGGCCGCGCCGAGGCGGATTTTGGGCGAAAGACCTAGGAAAGTCAGATTTTTCTTTTAAAAGACCTTGGGAGGGTGACAAGTGTCCCCATCCGATTTCTTGCATGATATATTGACCAAGTCTTGAAGACTTGGTCATCTTCCAATCTCTCTCTCAGAGCTTAAGCTCCCACTTCTCTCTAAAATTCCAAGAGATATTTTAGCCTTAGGAGAAATCAAAAGAAAAAGGCAAGAAGGAAACTTGTGGCTAGCTTGTGAAGGTTGTTGTGGTGGTATTCTTGGAAAGGAGGCTAGCAAAATTGTTGGAATAAATTTGGCTAAAGCTCTAAGGTAATGGTTCCTCCTTTATAATTAGTTTTTAGTGTTGCCTGTTGAAGAAAGAACTTGTGGTAGTAAATAATGCTCTTAGACTCATTGCATGTAAGAACTATGGTTTGAATGTGAAGGAATTGGTTAAGAAGATATTATGAGCATGTTGTAGCCTAAAAACTACCTTAGAATTGTTAAGTGAATTGTTGTACCTATTGGGGCAAAATTTTACACACCAAATATTAGTAGTGTAATCCCCTTTGAAATGTTGGATTGTTGAGCCTTAAATGTGGCGTTTGGATGATAAATTCGGCCTTGTGAAAGGTGGCAAAGTATGTAGAAACAAAGGAAATGCTGCCCAATCTTCCATAGAATTTAGTGGCTTTGAGTTTAGATTATTCTACATTGAAATTAGAGGTTAATAAACGTATCATGGTTATTTTAGGTTGACATATTACTTGCGGTAGTTTGGACTTAGCAAATGGATTGATCAAAAAGGTATGTGAAGCTTTCCTATCTCTTGAGCATGAATAGATGAAACTATGTAGTACGGTAGACGTACAAGGTTTGGTATTCTTACTTGTTTTAAGTATATAATGACTTGTTTCGTTTTAAGAATGTATAAGTCCCGTGGTTAGGGGAAAAGTATGATTTTACTAAAGTATAGAGTTAATATAACAACTTTATGGGAAGTTGGTTTATTAGCTTCTTAAAAGGTTAATGAGAAGAGATTTACTCTAAAGTAAGATAAGTATATGAATAGGCAAATTGGTTTTAAGGCATCAATTGCCCAAGGATTTTTATGTATAAAGAAGAGTCATTTTTAAAAGAGTTGAAGTATGTAGTACTTGGGTTAAATTCCCGATTTTCTTTTATTAAAGATATGATTAAGTGCCTTAAGTAAACTAAAATGAGAGGGTATATGAACAAGACTAATAAGAAGTTATAAGTTCTCTTAACTTATTTATGATTATGATATGATGACAGTTTGAGCTAGGGTAAGAGTATATCTGAGGAGCAAGCCCCAAGATCGTTATACCACCTTCTCCAGGGTAAGAGTATGTTTGAGGGGCAAGTCCCAAGATCGTCATACCACCTTCTTCAGTGTAAGAGTATGTCTGAGGGGCAAGCCCCAAGATCGTCATACCAGCTGCTTCAGTGTAAGAGTATATCTGAGGGGAAAGTCCCCAAGATCGTTATACCATCTGCTTCGGGGTAAGAGTATATCTAAGGGGTAAGTCCCCAAGATCGTTATACCACCTGTTCCGTGGATTTGCTACCCATGATGACGCGAATACCTACGCGAGTCCCATGGGCTTACGCGGTGAAATAGTCCCACGCGCGGTACAGCTATGCGAGGAATACCTCACGCGGATCCACAGACTATGCGGGTGAAATAGTCCCGAGTAGGGTGCTTATTGATACTACGGGTGAGGTACCCTGTTTTGATCCTAAGGCCTCTATTTTATGCAGTATTATATATACTTGTCACTCTCATTGTTAGTAAGGCACAGTAAAAGGTATTTTGATTTTCTTCTATGACCCCAGCTTACTTTTAGACTTATGATATCATTATTACAAGATTTTCCACTTTACATACTTGGTACATATCAGGTATCGACCCCTTCCTGGCCGCTCATGCCGCAGTAAGTAAGCGGTGTGGATCCTCGTTCTGGATCACTATTCCTGTCGAAGCTCCATTCCTCCTAAGCTTGTTTATCGGTACGGACATTCCCCGATGCTATAGGTATTTTGTACATTCGTGGTATGGCGGGCCCGTCCCGCCACGATTGTTATCCTAGAGGTCCGTGGTCACATATATGTTTTGGGCTATAAGAACCAGCAGATCGCTATACTTTGTTTAAGTATGTTTTATGGAAGGCACTTATCTACCGGCGATGATGTTACCCTTTTTATAAGTTATGTGTTATGTATGTTTACGCTATTCTCTCGACATATACCGACGGTACCCGGTAGGTACCGCCGCGCCCGGGTTGGGTCGTGACAAAAGTGGTATCAAAGCGATTAGTCCTCTGAAAGTGTCTACGCACCGCGTGTCTAGTAGTAGTCTTGATTATCGGTGTCGTGCACCACATCTATAATCGTGGCGTCAGGACATTTAGGATTGATTTCCATTCTTTCACTCTAAGATCGCAATAGAGCCGAGTTATAGGTTGAACCTCCTCCGATGTTTTCCTTTATGTATCGCTTATGCCTCCACGCAAGGCAACCGCGCCCGAAGCGGCAAGGCGAGGTGCCGCTAGTGGACGCGGAGAGTCACGAGGCACAGCCCACCCTTACCGAGATGATGTTTAGGCGGCAAGTTCCACGCCGTTGCCACGCAGAGTTCGGCGCAGCAGACGCGACTATCGAGACCGCAGACGAGCCTCCATCCCACGCCGTGGTCCGAGTACGAGATATTACGGAACAAATTCGTTCTCGACCAAAGATAGTGGCGAGCGCCGATAGAGCAGCGCCAACCCAGAGCCGACAGCGACTTGATTCGGGATTTCTTGGGTTGTCACCCACCCGAAGTTCTATGGTTCGAGATTTGAGAGGATCCGCAGGAGTTTGCCCGGCTACAATGACCGACATGCAGTCCCAGGGCATCGGGACCGAGTCTGTTATACTAGCTTACCGTTACGATATTGCGTTGAACTGGTTTGAGTCATGGGTGTTGTCGAGGGGTGAGGATGCTCTTCCAGCTGATTGGGAGGAGTTCACAGAGGCGTTCCTAGACCACTTCTTGCTTCCTAAGGTGAGGAGAGCCCGCGTAGATAGGTTCTTGACCTTGAGACAGACGGGAGGACTATCGGGAGTACACTGAGTTCGACTCGGCCGATATGCGCACACCATAGTAAATGGCGCATGGGGTTCATCGATATGTGATGGGTTAGACCGTCATATGATTCATCGTGCTTGGGTGGCTCTTCACCGAGGATGGATATTGCCAGATGCAGCGCATTTACGCGGATCGAGATGAGAGAGACAGATCGGCTAGATTTGGGCCACCAAGGCAGGCCGTGACGCAGGTTCTCGTGGCGCTGAGCGGCACTCGCAGACTAGGTCCACATTCCACCAAGACAGAGTGCTCCTTCTCGCTTTCCGGCGGGACGTCGATCGCGAGGTTATTCGGGAGCAGTCGTGGCTCCGTGACTTCCGGCTTTCGCGAGGCGAGACCAAGACTAATCGAGACCACCTACCTCTCGGTGCGTTTGATGCGGTAGGTCTCATCCGGGCGAGTGCCGTATGGGTTCGGGAGTGTGCTACTCTTGTGGCCAGCGGGGCCATCTGAAGAAGGATTGTCCGCCCCAGCGGCGAGCATTACTGTTCACCGACGGTGCATTGCTCGATCTTCATCTTCGATGGTTAGACACCCGAGGCGTGGTACTTATGGGCGGCCGCGGCGAGGTCGTGGTAGAGTTCGTTCTAGCGGTCCTCGAATCGCGTATATGCTATGTCCAATGACAGACCGGACGAGGCGTCACCAGATGTCGTCACATGTACATTATTGGTTTCTTGCTGTGATGTATATGCTTTGATAGATCCAGGTTTTACCTTGTCCTACATATCTCCTCATATTGCCAGTAGAATAGGGATAGAGCCCGAGTCCATAAGACCTTTTGAGGCGCTACGCCGCAGGTGATTCAGTGGTAGCTGAGCGGGTGTATAAGGCTTGCCCTGTGACTATAGATAGTCGTCAGACTCTAGCCGACTTGATAGAGTTGGATATGACAGACTTTGATGTGATTATGGGTATGTATTGGCTAGCGTCTTGCTATCCACGTGGACTGTAGAGAGAGATTAGTTCGGTTCCAGTTTCCCGGCGAGCCGGTTATCGAGTGGAAGGGGAATACTGCATCGCCGAGGGGTAAGTTTATTTCTTACCTCAAGGCTAGAAAGATGGTGCGGAAAGGGTACATCTATCATATGGTTCGGTATTCGACATCGAGGTGAGATACCGACCTTGATCGGGCCCGGCCGTTAGGAAGTTTCGGGCGTATTCCCGCACGAGTTTCCGTATCCTCCCGAGAGGAGATTGAGTTTTGCATTGATTTGGCGCCAGATACTCGACCGATATCTATTCCGCCATACAGGATGGCACCTGCCGAGCTGAAAGAGTTGAAGGACCACCAAAGATTTCTTGGAGAAAGGCTTTATTAGGCCGTGTTTCTCCCGGGAGCACCGGTGTTATTTGTAAAAAGAAGGATGGGGACGCCAGATGTGTATTGATTACAGCAATTGAACAAGGTAACTTTTAAGAACAGATATGCCCTCCCGGGATTGACGATTTGTTTGACCGATTCACGTGGTGCAAAGTGTTTTTCAAGATAGACTGCGGTCCAGTTACCATCAAAGTAGTTAGAGAGATAGATATCCCAAGGATCGCATTCAGACCGGTATGGGCACTATGAGTTCGTGGTAATGTCTTTGGCCGACCAACGCCCCAACAAAGATTCATGGATTTGATGAATAGGGTGTTCGTGCCATTCTTGGATATGTTCGTTATAGTGTTTATTGATGATATCTTGGTGTATTCGCGCACGCAGCGAGCATACAGATCATTTGAGGCGACGATTTTGAGTCCTCCGAGACCGCAGCTTATATGCCAAGTTCTCAAAGTCGAGTTCGTTAGCTTCAGTGGCTTTCTTAGGTATGTTATCGGGGCCGACGTATTCGGGTTGATACTAAGATTGGCGATCAAGACTTGCCCGCACTCCACTACACCGACGGAGTGCGCAGCTTTGGGCCTCGCAGTTATTATCTGAGGTTTGTAGAGAGACGCTTGCTTCTATTTCAAAGACTTTGACTAAGGCGACTCGGCAACTATGTTCCGGTGGACGGATACTTGTGAGGAAAGTTTCGGTTGCTAAAGGAGAAGTTGACGACCACCCCGCCTTACTCTTCCGCAGGCTTAGATGGGTATGTGGTTTATTGTGGCGACGCCAGTGTCGGAGCTTGGAGTGCGTCGATGCAAAGACGGCAGATTATAGCTTATGCGTCTCGGCACTTAGGAAGCATGAGAAGAACTATCCCACACATGACTTGGAGTCGCGGCAGTGATTCATGCCTCAAGATCCGAGACATTATTTATATGGAGTTCATGTGGACATTTACGCACCACAAGAGTCTCCAAGACATCTTCACCAGAGGAGCCGAACTTGCGGCAGACGGTGGTTGGAGCTACTTAAGGATTACGATGTTGATATTCGCACCACCCGGGAAGGCCAATGTAGTGGCGTATGCCCTTAGTCGCAGATCGATGGGTAGTCCGTGCGATGTTCACCAGAGAAGAGGATATGGTCCGAGAGATACATCGCCAGCGAGCCTTGGGGTTCGCTGGTTGATTCGATAGTGATGGAATTCGGTTCGCGAGGTCAGAGTCTTCTATCGCCGGCGAGGCAAGAGGCGACAGATGAGGATCCGATTTTGGTACGGCATCGAGATGCCATTGCTCGTAAAGAGAGAGTCTATTTGAGGTAGCGTCGATGGTGCTAAGATTTGAGGCCGGTTGTGTGTTCCCGATGTGGACAGACTTCACAACAGATTTCGTGAGGCACACAGTGCTCGTTATTCTATTCATCTGGGGTCGACTAAGATGTATCATGACCTCAGGTGTGTGTATTGGTGGGCTGGCCTAAAGAGGGACGTTGCGGAGTTCGTGGCGCGTCGAATTGTCGCCAGGTTAAGATTGAGCACCGAAGCGGTGGTCATTGCAGCTATTGATATTCCGACTGGAAGTGGGAGGTGATAAATATGGATTTTATTACAGGGCTACCTACCACTCAGAGGAAGCATGATTCCATTTGGGTAATTGTCGACAGGCTGATGAAATCAGCTCATTTTCTTCCGGTCAGAACGACGTTCTCAGCTGAGGACTATGCCAGATTATATATTAGAGAGATTGTGAGATCGCACGAGTCCCTGTCGATAATATCGATAGAGGAGCCCAATTCTCGCTAACTTCCGGAGGTCTTTTCGTGAAGGGTTAGGGACACACGTGTGAGTCTCGATACGATGTTTCATCCTCGCATCGACGGACAGCCGAGCGCACTATCCGCACACTCGAGGATATGTGCGGGCTTGTGTTATTGATTTCGTGGTACCGGGAGGATCATTTGCCTCTTGGAGTTTGCTTACAACAACCTACCATTCCAGATTCGATGGCGCCATGAGGCCTTATACGAGGAAGTGCAGATCACCGATAGCTGGTTCGAGTGGGAGAAGTTCATTAGTCGGGCCGCACTTAGTTCACAGTGCGGATAAGGTGAAGCTTATCCAGAGCGGTTGTTAGCGGCTCGTAGTCAGAAGTCGACGCAGATCATCGGCGTCGACACTTGGAATTTGAGATAGATGATTGGGTTTTTCTAAAGGTATCGCCACGTGCGGCGTGATAAGATTTGGAAAGAAGAGGCTTAGCCCAAGGTACATCGGGCCAGACGATTGTCCGTAGGGTAGGAAGGGTTGCCTATGAGTTAGATCTGCCGTCCGATTTGGAGGCGGTACATCCAGTCTTCCATGTGTCTATGTTGCGGAAATGTATTGGGGATCCATCTAGAGTGCACCCGGTTCATGATGTCCAAGTGACAGAGGAGTTATCGTATGAGGAGGGTCCCATAGCGATACTCGATCGTCAGGTTAGGCGACTTCGGACGAAAGACGTGGCTTCCATCAAGGTCCTATGGCGGAACGCGAACAGGGAGGAAATGACGTGGGAAGCAGAGGATGACATGATGAAGAAGTACCCTCACATATTTCCTATACCTCCAGGTAACCCACTTTCCTGCTTGTTAGTTTTGATTTAGCATTTACGCTTCAGTATGTTGTGGCTCGTGGAGCTTCTTTATTTGCAAGAATAGTTAAGAGGGTCTATGTCGATGTTGTGATTGGAGTAAGCCTAGAAGGAACATTCGGGATGAATGTTTCTAAGGGGGGGAGAATGTTATACCCCGTAGTTCTGACCCACGTATGAGAGCGTACGAAAGCATGTAAGACTTAAATTTTCAAAGGATAGGTTGACGGATTATTCCGGACGGGTTTTAGTCAATTTTAAGGCGGGTTATGACCCGGTAAATTGAGAGTTCCTAAGTGTTTCAAAGGCCTAGGGCGTAGTTCGTTGAGTCTAGATTCCAACGCAACCAACCGTTCGTCGATAGGACGTCGGAGTAGAAAGTTATGAGAATTACAAGTTCAGTGCGCAGTCGGACAAAAATGTGTTTCGGACAAAGCGGCGAGGCGCGCGCTAAAGTACCGAGGGTCGCTGAAGTTGCAGCGCCGCGCCAGCAGCAGCTGGCGCCAAAGTTCGCAGAGGTCTGGAGGTTTCAGTGCGCGCCGAGGCGGGATTGTTGGGCGGACCGACTTCGGAAACGTCAGCTTGTGTCTTTTAAAAGACCTTGGGAGGGTGACAAGTGTCCCCCCCATCTGATTTCTTGCATGCAATATATTGACCAAGTCTTGAAGACTTGGTCATCTTCCAATTTCTCTCTCTCTATAAAGCTTAAGCTCCCACTTCTCTCTAAAATTCCAAGAGATATTTTAGCCTTAGGAGAAATCTGAAAAGAAAAAGGCAAGAAGGAAACTTGTGGCTAGCTTGTGAAGGTTGTTGTGGTGGTATTCTTGGAAAGGAGGCTAGCAAAATTGTTGGAATAAATTTGGCTAAAGCTCTAAGGTAATGGTTCCTCCTTTATAATTAGTTTTTAGTGTTGCATGTTAAGAAGAAAGAACTTGTGGTAGTAAATAATGCTCTTAGACTCATTGCATGTAAGAACTATGATTTGAATGTGAAGGAATTGGTTAAGAAGATATTATGAGCATGTTGTAGCCTAAAAACTACCTTAGAATTGTTAAGTGAATTGTTGTACCTATTGGGGCAGAATTTTACACACCCAAGTTTAGGTGTGTAATCCCCTTTGAAATGTTGGATTGTTGAGCCTTAAATGTGGCGTTTGGATGATAAATTCGGCCTTGTGAAAGGTGGCAAAGTATGTAGAAACAAATGAAATGCTGCCCAATTTTCCATAGAATTTAGTGGCTTTGAGTTTAGATTATTCTACATTGAAATTAGATGTTAACAAACGTATCATGATTATTTTAGGTTGACATATTACTTGCGGTAGTTTGTACTTAGCAAGTGGATTGATCAAAAAGGTATGTGAAGTTTTCCTATCTCTTGAGCATGAATAGATGAAACTATGTAGTACGGTAGACGTACAAGGTTTGGTATTCTTACTTGTTTTAAGTATATAATGACTTGTTTCGTTTTAAGAATGTATAAGTCCCGTGGTTAGGGGAAAAGTATGATTTTACTAAAGTATAGAGTTAATATAACAACTTTATGGGAAGTTGGTTTATTAGCTTCTTAAAAGGTTAATGAGAAGAGATTTACTCTAAAGTAAGATAAGTATATGAATAGGCAAATTGGTTTTAAGGCATCAATTGCCCAAGGGTTTTTATGTATAAAGAAGAGTCATTTTTAAAAGAGTTGAAGTATGTAGTACTTGGGTTAAATTCCCGGTTTTCTTTTATTAAAGATATGATTAAGTGCCTTAAGTAAACTAAAATGAGAGGGTATATGAACAAGACTAATAAGAAGTTATAAGTTCTCTTAACTTATTTATGATTATGATATGATGACAGTTTGAGCTAGGGTAAGAGTATATCTGAGGGGCAAGCCCCAAGATCGTTATACCACCTTCTCCAGGGTAAGAGTATGTCTGAGGGGCAAGCCCCAAGATCGCCATACCACCTTCTTCAAAGGTAAGAGTATGTCCGGCGGGCAAGCCCCAAGATCGCCATACCACCGCTTGTGTAGAGTATATCCGAGGAAAGTCCCCAAGATCGTTATACCATCCGCCGGGGTAAGAGTATATCCGGCGGGTAAGTCCTCAAGATCGTTATACCACATGTTCCGTGGATTTGCTACCCATGATGCGCGGGAATACCTCACGCGAGTCCTTATGGGCTTATGCGGTGAAATATTCCCACGCGGCGGTACAACCTATGCGAGGAATATATCACGCGGGTCCACAGACCTATGCGGTGAAATAGTCCCGCGAGTAGGGGTGCTTATTGATACTACGGGCGAGGTACCCTGTTTTGATCCTAAGGCCCCTATTTTATGCAGTATTATATATACTTGTCACTCTCATTATTAGTAAGGCACAGTAAAAGGTATTTTGATTTTCTTCTATGACCCCAGCTTACTTTTAGACTTATGATATCATTATTACAGTATTTTCCAGCTTTACATACTTGGTACATATTGTGTACTGACCCCCTTCCTCGGGGGCTGCGTTCATGCCGCAGGTAAGGGTAAGCAGATTGTGGATCCTCGTTCTTAGGATCACTATTCCGGTGTCAGAAGCTCCATTCCTCCGGAAGCTTGTTTATTGGTACGGACATTCCCTGATGCTATAGGTATTTTGTACATTCAGGGGTATGGCGGGGCCCTGTCCCGCCACAGTTGTTATCCTTAGAGGTCTGTGGTCACATATATGTTTTGGGCTATAAGAACCAGTTGTACTGCTATACTTTGTTTAAGTATGTTTTATGGAAGACAGTCTTATCGGCTGGTCAGTGATGTTTACCCCTTTTTATAAGTTATGTGTTATGTATGTTTCGCTGCTATTCTCTGACATATACCTGACAGGGTACCCCGGTAGGGTACCAGTCGCGGCCCCGGGGTTGGGTCGTGACAGTGACAAAGGGGTTATCATATGAGGAGAGTCCTAGAGTCATACTTGATCGCCAGGTCAGACGATTGCGGATTAAGTACGTGGCTTCCGTCAAGATCTTGTGGCGGAATGATAATAGAGAGGAGATGACGTGGGAAGCAGAAGATGACATGATGAAGAAGTATCCTCACTTGTTCCCTACACCTACAGGTAATTCCATTTCCTACTTGCCTATATTTGACTGACGTATATACATGTATGATATAATGTGGCCATGTGTGGCATGTTTGATTGTGTTGGGTATAGTTAAAAGGAACTATGCCAATATTTGTTCGGATTAGACCTAGTGTGAACATTCAGGACGAATGTTTCTAAGGGGGGAATAATGTTACACCCCGTAATTCCAGGGCATGTATTCGAGAACGTATGTAAGACTTGAACGTTAGAAGAATGTATAACTATTTTTTTCTTAAGGAAATAATTCAAAACCTCGTGAAGGAAAATGTTTATTAATTGGAATTTGATTCTCAAATTTGGTATTCGGGATTCATAGAATATTCTAGAGTTTTGGATTTTCAAGTCTCGAATTTGGTCATGTGGGGCCCACGGGAAAATTTTATGACATTGTGGGGCCCACAAGGTTTTGAGATATTTTTACCAAATATGGATATTTGGGGGATGAAATAATTTCGGGACCAATAGGAGGATGACACGTGTCACCCCCACATGACATTGACCATTTGACTTGGACTTAGAAGATATTTTGAGAGATGGACAAGTGGCCACATGAGTCCCATCCACTTTGCTTGTCTTGCACAATAGATATTTATATATACATGGGATTGCAAGATCCCAACACTTAGCCCTATTTTCATATCACACAAGTTCTCTACCTCTCCCTCTCTCTCGAATTCTTGAAGAAAATCAAGAACAAGATTAGTAAATATTCTAAGTGTTGTTCACATATTCAAGGTGAAGATTACTAACCATGTTTTAACCAAGGTTAAACACCCTTAATCCCTTTAGAACCCCTTGGCCGAAATGGGGTCTTGAAAACCCTAAGTTGATCTACAATTTTGGTGTTGGATCAAGAAGAGAAGTTGGTTATAAGCTTCTAAGGGTCGCATATTGCGGATTGGAACGTAAGGATTTGGAGCTAAGACTATCTCTAAGGACCGACTTTTAAGTTGATTGTTTTGGGCATAAATAAGGTAAATCTCATCCTCCCCTTGAAAAGTAATCTTATACTACGTGTTGTGGTAGTTGTAGAATGATATTGTGATAAGGAAAAATGGAGTTTAAGATCATGTATTCCATTTTGTGTGTTGGCCGATTTTGGAGCCATTTTGTGACATAAGATTTCGTTGAACTAAATTGGATGTGTCTTCACGTTATATGTGTTATACGTTAAAGGAAATGTAGTTGTTTAACTATTGATATGTATCATGTACAAGTATTGGAATAATGACTAGAATTATAGAAATGAAAAGAAGGTTATATGTTATTGTTGTGGCCAAGAGTGCCCTTTCATTTTTTGGATATTGTGGGGCAGAATTTTACACGTCTTGTAAACGTGTAATCCCCTTTGGTTGCTGCCTTAAATTGTGCCTTAAAGATGTGGCTTTTTGTTGTTGTATTCGGGCCTTGGAAAAGGTGGAAAAATATGTAGAAACGGGGGAAGTGTTGCCCAAATTTACGTAGAATAAAGAGGACAATTACTTGGTATTTAACTTACACTTGAAAGCATAAAGATTGATAGAAATGTAAATTGTCATTATAGGTTGACATCCTACGGATGACGTATTCTACTTGACGTATGAAAAAGCGTAACATGTATGTGGAACTTCTTCTATCTCCTTTGAGCATGACTTTATAAAAATGAGCGTACGATTAACGTACATATTTTAAATGAACTCGGATTCCTTGTAGTATATAAGGGAGGTTACTTGATTGAAAGGAGACTTAGGAAAATGCGAAACTGTTCGGGTTCGGGGACGCGGCGCCAAGTTGTAGGGCCGTGGCTCCGAAACTCGTAAGCGCCGAAGTTCCGGCCACGCCATAGTCAGGCCGTGACGCTGCCCCTGTTGAAGGGCGCCGAGGATTAGTTAGGGGGCGGGGTGGTGTTTTCGTGCCACGGTATCGACCCTAGATAGTATAAGTGACTTGATGTTTAAAGACTAAGTTACTTGAATGAGATAGGTACACTTGACTTGATTTTAAAAGTAGAAGTGCCTTGATACTACGGGTGTTAATGTCTTGGATTTTATAAAGGAAAGAATGTACGGCAAGCGTACATGGTGTTATGGGGTTCAACTCCCCTATATTGCATGATGTGATTCCTTTTATAGGAATAGATGTACATAGTACTTTGGGTTAAATTCCCGGATTTTACACGACATGATAGTGCCTTGAGTCTAATAAAATGATGGTTCATTCATTTGCTTCTAATGAGAGTAAACGATTACTTAACTTGCATATGTTGTTCATGATAACCATTAGTGCAAGTGTTATATAATTTATTGCGGGGTCAACCCCCGGGACATTGTACATTTCGTGGATTTGCTCTCCACAATGCGAGTATTGCGTATATGCTCATTGCGGGTCCACAGGGCCTATCCGGGTGAAATAGTCCTATGCGGGGTGAATTGTCCTATGCGGGTCCACTAGACCTATGCGGGTGAAACAATCCCATGAATAGGATTGCATAATGATACTACGGGCGGGTGACCCTAAATTAATCATGACCTTCCTATGTTAACACGGTACAGATTACTTTCATTGTTGATAAGGCACAATTGTACTGTTATTTGATTATCATACTTGTCTCCTGCTTTATATTTGGACTGGATGATCTCTTTTACAAGCATTTACGGCCACATACTTGGTACATCTTTTCGATCGACTTTTCCTCGGGGGGCTGCGTTCATGCCGCATGGATAGGTACTCAAGTTGGTGATCCTAGAGCTTAGGATCTCCACTCAGCTTTTGTGATAGCTCCATTTGTTCCGGAGTTTGATATATAGGTACATGCCTTGTGTTTTGGTGTATGTACATTCAGGGGTACGACGGGGCCCTGTCCCGTCTTTATTACTGTCAAACTCTTAGAGGTCTGTAGTCACGTATGTGGGTTGGACTGGTTAAAGTGGTAGACCCTTTTGGTATTGTATATATATAAAGAGGTGGCATTATCGACTTGTCGGTTTCACTTCATGTTTTATTGTATAATGGTAAAGCGATTTAGCTTCCGTTGGCTATCTTTGATGTATGAATATAAGGGTGTCCAGGTAGGGCATTAATCGCGTGCTCGGGGTCGGGTCGTGACAATCACTCTCTATCAGATGGATGTTAAAGGTGTATTCTTGAATGGCTATCTTGACAAAGAAGTCTATGTTGAACAACCTAAATGGTTTGAAGATCCTCATCATCCTCAGTTTGTATACAAGCTCAAAAAGGCATTGTATGGGTTGAAACAAGCACCTCGAGCATGGTATGATCGTTTAACTCAGTTTCTTCTTGAATTTGGTTTTAAACGTGGTGAAGCTGACTGTACATTATTTATAAAACATCACAGAGTAGATATGATCATTGCTCAAATCTATGTAGATGACATAGTTTTTGGTTCGACTTCAGAGTCCCACCTTGAGACATTTGTTGAAGTTATGTTCTCCACATTTGAGATGAGCATGATAGGGGAATTAACCTTTTTCTTAGGCTTGCAGATAAAGCAACATGAAGATGGAATCTTCATCTCCCGGAGTAAGTACGCCAAGAATTTGGTTAAGAAAGTTTGGATTGGAGAATGTTAAACAGGTGAGGACTACAATGGGATCAACACAGAAGATATGCAAAGACAATGTTGGCGAAAATGTCGACCCAACTTTGTATCGATCTATGATAGGTAGTCTCTTGTATTTCACTGCTAGTCATCCTGATATAATGTTTAGTGTTTGTGCTCGATTCCAAGCCTATCCCAAAATCTCCCACTTAAATGCCTTTAAATGTGTCATCCGATATGTTGCCGGCACATGTGATCTGGGAATTTGGTATTCCAAAGACACTAATCCTAATTTAATAAGATATAGTGACTCAGATTGGGCCGGTGATGTGGATGACAGAAATAGTACGAGTGGAGGATGTTTTTACTTTGGAAACAATCTAGTATCTTGGTATAGTCGCAAACAAAACTGTGTCTCACTTTCAACTGCTGACTGAATATGTAGCACCTTAAAGTTGTTGTTCTCAATTGATATGGTTAAGACACATGTTAGACGACTATGGTTTTTCAAATAATATCTTAGTTTTGTATTGTGATAATTTGAGTGCAATAAATATTTTCAAAAATCCAGTTCAGCACTCTCGTACAAAACATATACATATTAGGCATCATTTTAAAGAGATTTGATTGAAAAACAACTAGTTCAAATTGAACATGTTGACACTCTTCATCAACTAGCTGATATTTTTACAAAAGCTTTGGATCATGAAAGATTTTCAAGTTTGAAAAACTCTATTGGTCTCTGTAATCTCTGAATCGGCACTGGTTGGTGAATGTCGGCTGAAATGTCTCTAACATTTTGGGTGACATTTGCCTCTGTAATATCAGAATCTGATTATGTTTACTGTTTTTGATGACTTTAATTTTGTATTCACTCATGTATGATCCTGAAATAAGAACATGTTTCAAAAAGTGATACCGTTCTCTGCGATGATATTAGATATCATAAAGAGGGAGTATCGAAATAAGGCAAATCCTTCTCTAAAGTATTTGGCAGCTGCGCAAATGAGTGAAGCTCTTTGAAAATGATATTGTTCCTATGCTATAGGAGTATCAAATGCTTAAACAAGGAATTATGAGGATTCTAAATAAGTATTCTTATTTTTTTTTGACACAATTTTTTTGATGTGGTTTATGATTATATCAAAGACAATGGGAAAATGTTACATTGATCTGGAGGTTAAACTCATAAAATCACATATAAAACGTGTCTTGAATGTGTTGCAAAAAACAAAAGAGTTCTTGTATGATCATAATACATGTGTCATCCAAAATATTGCCAATATTACGATGACATTCTCTGATAATGATATTTGTTAGGATACTGTTTGTAACTGATTTTTGAAAATTAAGTTATTTTTCCTATTTTTTTGTGCCGTTGTTTCCTATTTTGTTGATAAAATCAAATGTTGATGTCTATCTTTTCATAAATTTAGGTGTAAGTATTTGATTACAACTCAAACGCCTAAAACTAAGATTTTGGTTGCCAAAGGTATAAAATCTTTTTCTTTAGTTCTTCTTTTTGTCTTCTGTTTTTGTTTCTGAAAAAAAAAGGAAGCAAACCATCACATCAATCTCGGTTTACATCAAAACCAATGGACTCTTCCACTTTCTCTTCATCCTCCAAAACCCCAAAAACCCCTTGAATCATCTCCTCACTATTCACTCATGGATAGAAGCCCAATGTCGAATCCAATGTCTTCCAACATTTCTGAAACAACACCAATGAGCACAAGTCCACCATTATGCACAACCATTATAATAAGTTCTTTTCAAGAACCCTTAGCTATAAGCTACCCTGAAGATAATGACAATCTAATCGACCTAGACGCAACTCCAGATGTGTCTGTTTTAGACAAGAGAGAAAGCACATCTAAGTTTCCAACACAGAGGTCAACAAGAGTTTATGAGAGAAATGTTGAAACTCAGCCTGCAACGAAGAAGTCCAAGATTGAGAAGCAAGTCCCTGCTAGCTCTAGCAGTGACTGAAATGATTCAGACTTCGGTTTCTCCACCGAATATGATGTAGAAAAGAACACCCCTGCTGAAAGGCAAACTGAACCAACCCCAACTTCTCCATCTCATTTTAAACCCTCTGTTTCAACTACTTAAAAGTCATCAGATGAAGAAATACCTGACGATACTCCATTGAAGAGGTATTGCCCGAGTGGATTTCCCCGAAGTACAAGAGTTGAGACGTTCTCAGATGATGCCCCAAATATTGCCCCAGATGTCACAACATCTCCAGAAACTCCTGTAGAAGCAGATTCTCCCACTTCCTCAAACAATACTGCAACCGATTCTGATACAGAGGTAACTGCCTATTCTGACAAATTCTTGACTAAAGCTAGTTCTAAAAATTGGATTTGGTACAAGAATAGAATTCTTAAGCCTGAAAAGATAGTAGATATAACATCCTGCACAGAATACGGTCTGATAGATTTCTTTAAGAAAAGACAACTACTGGGGTCTGTGACCAACAAAGGATCATATGTTGATGAAGTTGTGAAGATATTTTATGCTAATCTAGAATCAAGTATAGAAGATACTAATTCAAAGCATTATGAAAAAGTATATCTCTATAACAGAATATTTACCTTCACACCCCACAATTATAAATCAATGTTTGGGACTCTGTGATGACCAAAATGACAAAGAAATAGATTTTGTAGTTGATGATAGGGATTAGGTTACTAAATACTTGACAGGAAGTGTTTTGCAAAAATGGGTCTCTAGGTGTCCAGCTTCAAAACTAACAACACTGTTTGATACTTTGCACAAAATAGTTATATGTAATTGGCTTCCTTCTATGAATGAGTCAATTGTAACCTCAGAACAAGCCTTCCTCTTATACAAAGTTGGTAAAGGGATGAGTGTTAATCTAGGCAGGACAATTTTTTAACAAATTGCCAACTTGGCATAAAAAGACTCCACCTTAATCCTACCTTTTCCTTCCTTGATATACAAAGTTCTCACTACTCAAGGTTTTCAACCTCAAAAGAATGATGTTTTAGGAAAGAATCCAGAGTTATACACTGTCAACAAAACAACGCTGAAAAGCAAGAAAGAGTAATTGATCTACCCTGGAAACTGAAAAGAAGAAGTATTGATGTTAAAAGGAATGTCCCCAAAATTTCTGGCAGCCCTATGTTATTTCAGTCTCCAATGTCTGTTGAATGGATTGTATGTCAGATCACTGATATCAATCAACATATATCTGAGGTTGATACTATGAGACAAGCTCTGGTTAAGGTACGAGACCACTCTTATTTATGTTTTCTTCCCAAAAGGGGGGAGATGATGTGCAGAGGGAGAAATGAGAAACTAGCAATACTGTTGCTCATGGACCTAGTACTGATGCAGGGGGAGTGATGCAGTGATACAACGCTAGAGGTGAATACTGATGGTGGTACTGCTGATATGTTGGTGATGCTGGTGTTGGATGATGTATTACTGTTTGTTGTTGTTAATATTGTTGATGTTATTGTGCTACTGATGAATGTTTAATTTGGTTACATTTGAATTGGGTTGTAAATATGATCTAACAACTATTTTGTTTTGGGATGTAATTAATTGACTATATTTGGGTATGTCTAATCCTATGTATGAATATCATATATATATATTGTCTTGTATATGTTGTTTGTATGCCAACACAGGTTGAGGGGGAGCTTTAATATTTGTCATAGGTCACTCGCACTAAAAATGTTTGTTTTGTGAAGAAATGCAAAAAGGGGGAGAATGTTAATGTTGGGTTTTATATTATGACATTTTACCTAACATAACATTTTCAGTACTAAGTTAAAGTCAGAAAATATTGGAACAAATGTCATGACATTCGGACCAACATTCTGATAACAATTTTGCCCTTGCTTCACGGACTGGCTAATCTCATGAGATTTTTACCACGCTGGTAAAGTGACCTGACAAGGAACTTGTTGAGCTGATTATACACGTGGGAAGACCAAGTCCAAGGCGTTGCTAAACTTGGGGAACAAGTCCAAGAGGTTAGAGGATTTTGCTCCACATTCTTCTCCAACAAACCTTATCAAGCTTCCCACATTTTACTTAACTTCCACAACGATTCATTGAGCATTTGAAGGAAGATTCTCTATTATAAATAGAGATGCTACATCAAGGAATCGATATCCAGAAAATTCGAAAAGAAAACATCAAGAGAGAGCTCTCAAAAGATCACGATCTGAACACTGGATCACTGTGTTGCCTGAGCTTTTCGACGACATTCTGTCCAACATTATAGTTGCTGCCTAGATTCTAGATTAGTTCTTTATTGAAGCAATTATAATGAGATATTGTCTATATCTACTTAGTTAGATTTTCAGGCATAAGTCATCTGCGACTTAAACTTTTTTATTCTCTTTGTATCATTTTGTAAGATTGTAAAAGAAGGAATATATTCAATTGTATGTATATATATATACAGTACTTTTGGTCATTGACCATCATAGGTTATATTAATATATAACCTATGTAAATTTAAACTTTTGTGTTCTTTATTATTTCCGATGCAATTTATTCTTCAAGGGTTTTTCTGTTTTTATCTAAGTGTCGTTATCTCTGTCGGACGACATTGTTAACGACATTTACAAACTGTTTCATCGTATAAGCGATTTTACTTACTGTTTTTTTTATATTCCATAGTATAACCCCCGGGACCCAACCTATCCATAATATCTTTTGTAATCTCCAAAATACTTTTCGAAAACATAATTTTCAATAATCTCTTTATGTTATTTCCATCATTCGCCTTTTATGTAAAAAAATACTCTTAAATTTATATACTTTTTATAAATATCTTGTAGGATATTTTACTCATTCAAATAGAAAAATGTGTATAATCACAATTTTAACAAATACACTAATTGCTTATTTAGCAGTTTCAGTATTTTTATCCAGACACGTATTACTTATTTACGAAATTCGAGTAAACACTTAACGCTTATCAGCTGCTTTAATAAGCTAGGTGAGACATTCTCTATGAACATTAAGTAGTATAACTCAAATGTTAAGAAGGCAAAACAACTTTCATTGTTATAAATTGGAAGAGCCAAAGGTAGTGAGATGCACAAAACTTTCATCTCTTTGAGACCATTCTGATTCCCAATAATATCAGATATACACCTCTTTAGCTCTAAGAATGGTGTTAATGTTAGGATTGGTGTTATGACATTTTTCTTAACATATCGTTTTCCAGAAAATGTCAGAACAATTATCTTGACATTTGGGCTGACATTCTGATAACAATTTTGACTATCTTCTTGGACAGTTTTTTCAGGAAATTGTGATCTTTTAGTCACATGACAAATTGACTTAGCAAAAAGTCTTCAAAGCAGATTTAGGATCGATGAAGATCAAGTCCAAGAGGTTGCATAACTTGAGGAGCAAGACGTGGAAGAAACAGTCCACACAATTGGAGATTTTTCAGCCTTAAGCTACTATCCACATGCTCCATATTTAGCTCAACCTACACAACTAATCAAGGAGTCTTTCAAGGGAACTCTCCACTATAAATAGAGAGGTCACTTCAAGGATTCGATATTCAGATAATCATAAGAGAAAAGATCGAGAGAGCTCTCCAGATTTTAAGATCGAAAACTGGATCAACAAGTGTTGCTTGTATTTGTGACGATATTCTGTACGACATTACAAGTGCTGCCTAAATTCTAGATTTGTTCTTTCATTGAACCAATTGTAATGAGGTGTTGATCATGTCTATTTTAGATAGATTTTCAGGCATAAGTCATCTGCGACTTAACCTTTTTATTCCTTTTGTATCTTCTTGTAATATTGTAAAGAAGAAATATTTCAATTATATATATATATACAATACTTTTGGTCATTGACCATCATGGGTTATATTAATATATAACCTATGAAAATTAAATATAACCTATGAAAATTAAACCTTTGTGTTCATTATTTTATTCTGCTGCATTTTAAACTCTTTTCAAAGGTTTTCTTAAGTTTTATCTTAGTGTCGCCACTTGTGTCAAACGACATTTCTGCTGACATTCGACACTGTTTCAGCATACTATTTTTATCTGTTTTGCTGTTTGGTCAATTTAATCCATAGTATAATCCACAGGAGCCAACAAGTGGTATCATAGCCGACACTTAACATAATAAGTGCTAAGGTCCTTTTACTTTGCCACTGCTATTCCTAACAAATTCAAACCCCAAAAAATATCGCAAAGTGCCCAAGTCCTTAATCTTGAAGCTCTGTTGAAGAGTCATTTTTGTGTCTTTAAGGAGATCTTCATCATTCCCAGTGATAAGAAGGTCATCCACATAAATGAGAACCACCACAATCTTGTCATGCACCTTTTTTGTGAGAAGAGAGTAATCCAAACGACTTTGGACAAACCCCGAAGCCTTCAAAACAATAGTTAGTTTACTATTCCGCTGCCTAGATGCCTGTTTCAAACCATATAGGGATTTAACTAGTTTACACACCTTTCCCTGTTTGTGATCAAATCCTTGTGGCATGCTCATATAAACTTCTTCATCAAGGTCACCTTACAAGAATGTGTTGTACACATCCATTTGATATTTCGACCAATTCTTTGAGGCAGCAACTGAAATAACAGCCCTCACAGTCACCATCTTTGCGACGGGTGAGAAAGTGTCTTGATAGTCAATTCATTCCTTTTGATTGTAGCCCTTGGCTACTAGTCTTGCCTTAAACCTATCCACTTACCCATTTGCCTTGTACTTGATCTTGTAAACCCACTTACAACCAATTGCTTTTTTATGTTTAGGAAGATCTATTTTCCCCAGGTATGATTGTCCTCCAAAGCTTGTACTTCAACCTTTATGACATCAATCCATCTAGGATCCTTTACTGCCTCAAAATAAGAAGTTGGTTCTTGTTCAACTTCAATCTTAGCTATGTAACTCTGGTATCTTGTTGTCAACCCAGTGTAATTGAGAGTGTTTGATAGAGGATACAGACATGTTTTTCTATCACCTGACGCATCATTTGTGTGTTGCAATTGTACAAAATCTTTCATCCATACAGGCTGTTTTCTGTTTCTGTCTGATCTTCTCAATGGAGGCATGAGCTCACAGTTGTCACTATGTGTCATTTGATCTGTGGAATGATCATTATACTCCTCACCGGCAGCTACAACAACTTCAACCTTTTCTGTTCTTTCAGTAGCCATAGGAAATTGCTGAGAGATATATTTAACCTGTTCTGCTCTTTCAGTAGCCATAGGAAATTGCTGAGAGATATCTCCTTCTGCCATCACCTCAGCTTGATCCTCCCTTGTGACATTTGAACTATGTCTATCATTAACATTAGGTGTATTCTCTTGTTGAAATGGAAAAATATCTTCATAGAATGTTACATCCCTGCTTACAAAGATGACACTGTTAGTTAAATTTAGTAATGTGTACCCCTTTTGCTTGGATGCATATCCAAGTAATATTGTTTTTATAGCTCTAGTGTCAAACTTATCAGACTTTACTAGATTAGTTGCATAGCACAGACATCCAACAACTCTTATGTGTGACAGAACTGGAGCTTTCTTATAGAGCTTCTCATATGGTGAAATGTTACCCAATACCACAGAAGGTATCATGTTTATGATGTATACATCAATCTCTACATAGTCTCCCCAGAATCTAGATGACATTTTGCTTTGAAATTTTATGGCCCTCGCAATCTCTAGGATATGCATATGCCTCTTTTCCACCACTTCATTCTGTTGAGGGCTATAAGGACATGAACACTGATGTATAATTTCTAACTGTACAAACAGATCCTTACAGGAACTATTAATGAACTCAGATCCATTATCCGACCTCACACATTTGACAGATGCATTGAATTGTGTCTTAATCATTAGACACAATTCCTTAAGCACAATAGCAACATCAAATTTAACATGTAAAAGAAACACCCATGTCCATCGAGTAAAATCATCTACCACAGTCAAGAAATACCTCATTCCAGAATAGGTAGGGACTCTATATGGTCCCTAAACATCAAGATGCAACAACTCAAAAGGAAATTCAGTCATGTTTTGGCTAGTATGAAATAGCAACCTAGTTTGTCTTGTCATGGGACACACATCACATTGCTGAATTGTAAAACTTGATTTATTATTGAAAACACTTATTTTCCTAAGTACACTCATAGACACATGTCCTAATCTTCTGTGTCATAGGCCTGCCTTCAGCTCTGCTGCACTTGTAGTTGACATGTGTGTTTGTGCTCTCATCAGCCTGTTATTCCCTCCTATAGATTTCAGTATATAAAGGTCATCCACCTCCATACCAATCTCCTTCACCTTTCCAGTGAAGAGATCTTGTAGCACAAAAAAGTCAGGAAAAAATTTTGCACTACAATTCAGCTAATTGGTCAGTTTTGATAATGAAAGTAAGTTAAATTGAAAACTTGGCACACAAAACACATTTTGTATGAGTTCACCTCCTGTTAACCTGCAGTCCCCAGTTTGTGTGATTGGGGTAGTCCCTCCATTTGACAGTTGAACATGTCCTGAATTTTTTTGGTGAATCAAGCGTTTCAATCATGTTTTTATCTCTAACCATGTGATTAGTAGCTCCTGAATCTACTATCCAATGACTGCTTTTATTTTCACCATAAGTACATTTACCTGCCATGTGCACTTTCACTTTGGCTGCTACAACATTACCTGTACCTGATTCCTTGTTCAGATTCACCATGGACATCATCTTCTCTAGTTTATCTGGAGTACATGTTCTCATCATATGCTGAAGCGGCTCTTGCTGATATAATGAGAGTTGGTGATTGCCTCCTCTATGATATTGGTGAATGCCTCCTCCATGATATCCTTGACTGGTACCTCTATCAGCATAGCCTCCATTTGGTTGATATCCCATTCCATATCCCTGCATGTAATGTTGAGTTGTACCAGCATCTCCTAAATGTGGAGCCATAACTGCATTAACCTTCTTCTTTCCCTTGAAATCTGTAGGGTACCCTATGCGCCTATAACATGTGTCTCTGATGTGTCCCTTATTCTTACAATAGTCACAATACATCAATTTGTAGCATCCCTCTATACTATGTCCATTCATGTGACAATGATCACATAAGGCATATGCATTATACTTCTTAGGTTTGTTAAATGATGCCTTGCTTGTTAATGCCATACTACTGTCAACAGATTGACCTCCTGAAATATATTTTTGACTTTCATCTTGTGTTATCATAGCATAAGCTTAATTTACACTAGGTGTAGGGGACATCAACATGATATGGCTCCTAACTTGATTATATCCATCATTTAGTCCCATGAGAAATTCCAGTAGTCTCTGGTTTCCTAAATGTGCTATGTATTCCCTCGGATTTGTACACTCACAGGTAGGTGGAGGTATAATTGAATCTATTTCATCCCATAGATCCTTCACTCTAGAATAATAACGAGACACCAGTGAGACTCCTTGATTCAACATCGACAGTTCCTTCTTCAACTGATAGACTCTCGAGAGATTAACTTTATCAAATCTCTCTTTCAACTCTTTCCAAACATACATGTGCATTGAATCGATACAGAATTCCACTCGGCAAGTTTTTATCCACATTCCTCATTGTCCACGACATAACCAAAATATTACATCTATCCCATTGCCTTGTATGATTAGATCCATACGTATCACGTTTTATAGATCCATCGATAAATCCAATTTTATTTTTCATCAATAGCGTTAATTGCATGGCTCTACTCCATAACGTATAATTTTCCATTCAGACTAGTTGTATATCCACCTGAATAGCCCCTACTGTGTCTAATGCACTCAGAAACAAGGAATGATTATGATCGATTACATCCGCACTAGAGTTTGAACTCTCTTCCAGTATCACCGATGGTACAGTCGTCGTGTTATCCATAGTTTTCTCAACTCACATCTCCAAATTAGATTCGTAAATATAATATAGATCGATCGAAATTAGTTGAAAAACAGATCGAGTGATAAATCGATCTAAACCAGTAGAAAAACAGAGATTTAGAACATAAATGTGATTACCTCACAGATCAATCGAACTCAGCAATAGATCTATCTAAATCAGGATTGAAAACATAAATTGCAATTTCTAACCAACATAAGATGAATCCCTCAGCTTCTGCTCTTAACTCAACAGATTGTTCCTCGATTCACCTTGCATGGTTTTGATACCATGTTAACTTTGCTCGATTCAATCCGTATTAATGTTGCATGCACGATCAGTGAATAAAACAGTGGAAGAAATGCAGGAAATGGAAATATAGAGAAATGAGAGAAGAGAAGTTTTGTGCAATCTTTTCTAATATATTTCATCCTCAACACTCTTATTTATACTAATACATTTTGCACTACCTACCACTATTATGGTCTATATCCAACATTACAAATGTAACAAAAATAGGAAACTAAGAACCAAACTAGTAACTAGTGGACTGTATATTAAGTGTAACTATTATTGTATATCTAGTGTATATCTATTGTATTCTCAACAATTTTCTATACACAACTATGCATACAAGACCTTTTTTTCTCAGAATCAACATCTCAAATAAAAGAAACATAATGAATCAAAAATAGAACTTCAGATCTAGCAAAAATCCGAAGAAACGCAAAATTCAACAGTGTCATGGGTTCATCAAGTGATACAACTGTGAATTCTATGGCACCAACAAGTATTGATCAAAACTATTCTCATATGTTTGATACATGGAGTAAGGTTGTGGATCGCCTAAAGACTCTGAAGGCCTCAATCTATCAGACAATGTTAGTACTGGGATGAATGTGAAAATTACGATGGAACACACCAATTGTCCTGATGTTGAGAGGGTTGAAATCATTTGTAAAGGGCCTCTGGTTTGACTACTATTGTAACTACTATACAATTAGGGTGTGTTTGGTAGAAAGGTTTTCCATTGTTCCTATTGTAACTACTATATGCAGAAACTTTATTTGGAGTGGACATATCTCAGCAGTTGATTGTGAGATGCAATGGTTGCATATATTTACTTATTCTGATTATGATATGTCACACAACGAGTAAATAGTACCACACACAAGCGAGTATGCAAGTATTATGGATCCTTCGACACCAAATTGGACTAAATTTAGTTAAGAAATTAAGTCAACACTTTTAACTCCTTGTACATAAAATAGTGTTATCGACAATTCAAAAAGAAAATATCAGAATTTAGAGTAGATACGCGTCAACATACTAAGCGCGTGTATTTTCCTAAAAAAAAAAATTCAACGGAAAAATGTTTGGTTAGTAAGGAGAAAAAATTATTTGAAAAGTATTTAGTTATATAACCACAAATGTGAACTCGAATCCAACCCTGACTCGACACTCGACCCCAACTCAAGATCTGAATCGGGACCCAAGACCCAAGATTCTACACTAAAACTGAGACCCGACACCCAGGACTCGACTCAACTCCCAAAACTCGACCTCGACCCCCAACCTGGGACCCGAATCTGTACCCAGGACCTAGCCTCAACCCGATACTAGACACCAAACCAGAGACTCGACCCCATACCCGAGATTCAAGACCCTACCCGACTCTCAACCTTGAATCTCGATGTGGGACCTGACCCCGACCCCATACCCGAGATCCAAGACCCAAGAGCCAACTCCTAACTCTCGACCCTAAACCCAACGCAGGACCTGCCCTTGACTCAACCCTACACTCGAGATTTAATACCCAAACCTACACTCGAGATCCGGGACTGACCCGCGACCTCGAACTCAAAAATGAGAACCAGAACCCAGGACCCAGCTCGAGTGCCGAGACCCAAATCTCGACTCCTACCCCGATGTGAGACGCAATCCTGAACACGACACTCGATTGAGACGCGGCCCCAAACTTGACCCCAACCTCGAACTCGAGATTCGAGACCTGACCCCTATTGAGTGTATTTTGGTACACTATTTTGAGTCATTTTTAGTTAGTATTTTACTCTTTTCGTTTGTGGTTAGTATAATATTAGAGTTGTTTTTCTTTCTTTTGAGTCACAGCGGTTTCAAAGGAGGAAATACATAATTGAGGATGAAATGAGCTCAATGAAGATGAAATTTGCACAAACACATCCCAAAGAATGAAGCCTAAAATGTCCCAAGAAGAATAAAACAAATCAGGTGAAATTCGGACAAAAACAGGTCAAGGGCCGCGACGCAAGGCAAGGAAGGGTCGCGGCGCTGATGAGCCGCGGCTGATGGAATTAGGGTCGTGCCGTGAAAATTTCATAGAGCAAGAAAAATATTCACCGTGCCAAGATCCGCGGCGTCGCAGAAGCAGAATGCTCCAGCGATTTTTGCCGATTAGGGCCGCAGCGCCTGGACGAAGGGCCGCGGCGCCGACGCGCATACTTTCCAGATTTGAGTCAAATTTGGCCAAGGGTAAAAGGGTCCGGAGCAAGGTTTTTCTCAGATATAAATACCCTAAACCCTTTCATACTTAATATCATACTTTGGAGAGGAGAACGGCGGCTACAAGCTACACAATTGGAGACTTTTGTTCAACTTCTTTCTCTTTTCTTTACTTTAATTTAGTTTATGTTGGATTTTAATTTAGTTCTTAGCATGACAATGTTTAGGAGCTAATTACTTTATTAGGGTTTTCCGTCAAATCGCTTGAAACTCTTTCATATAGTTAATGCATTATTGACAATTTCTTCTTCATGCATATTAAGATCTATTCAATAATTATTTTGATTGCTTGATAATTAACTGATCACTAATTGTCATCACATATATGATTTCGAATCAAAATTCGGAAAGGTGAGATTTGAATATGCTGTAGGGCCTTTATAGAAGAAAAGAAAAATATATCCTAAATATTTGTAATCAATCATTTATCACTTGGTGGAGGAATATATAGTATTTCATTGCTACAAGTATGGATTATTGAAAATAATAAGACATGGATTTGGATATTTCCCTTTAACTATTCATGTCAACTAACCGGTGAATAGACATAGGTTAAAATCGTGGACGAAAGTACCCCGATACTTGTGTAGTGTTTAGGGTTATTGTTCTTAATCCTCATGTGTGGTAAAATCTATCATAGAAATATAGAAGGTTTCTGCACATGATTGAGATCTTGTATGTCCTAACCGGAATATAATGACAGATTAGTTAACCTGCTATCTTAATACGAAGAAGAATCATTAACATTGCATTAACGCGTGAAAGAGTGGATATTGAGGAGATTGGAAGCCCTATCTTCATCATAACTATTTTAAATCCCAAAGTATTTTCAACATTAGTTTAATTTCTGTACTTTATTTTAATTCGTAGTTATAATTGTCAAACAAAATAACGTTAACCAAATAGATACCATAGAATAGATAATCGGTACTTGATAACCAATCTCTGTGGTTAGAGTTGATACCTTGGTCGGGGTCGAGGTCGGGATTGAGACCCGGCCCCAAACTTGACCCCGACCTCGAACTCGAGATTCGAGACCCGACCCCCAACTTAAACTCGAGATTCAGTACCCGACCCCATCCTTAATTCAGGATCCTAACCAAGATCCAACCTTGAACCGAGTTAGGCGTTTAGAATCAAGTCGGGTCGGGGGTAGGGTCTTGAGTTAGGTCAAAGTCATCTCGGGGCCCGGGTTAGGTTTTGTTATGGGTTAGAGTTGATACCTTGGTCGGGGTCGAGCTCTGGGTCGAGCACATCTGGGTGAATTTGGTGGTGATGGCGAGGTTGAAAGAGAGTTTTGGAAAATATTTTCCTTATTTGTGATGTGGAAGTCATTTTCTTAAATTGGATGAAAATAAGTTCACTTGGAAAACATTTTCCCAAAATTTAAGTCATCCAAATATGTGAAGATTGGAAAACCTTCCCACCAAACACACCCTAAATACTAATATAAATATCTACATTTATGTTTGTCACATATAATTTAAATATTTAGTAACTACATAAAAAAGTACTCTCTTCATTTTATTTTATGTGATTCGAAGTGCAATTGTGCAAAATTTGGATGTAGAACCTTCTAGTTTTTAACATAAAATCAATATATTTACAAATTACATAAAAATAGTAATGAAAAATTATGATAATTTATAATTTAAAATATTTTAAAAATACTTGAAAATGGTATATAGTCAAAGGTAAAACCTTTTTGACTCTTCAAATAGCTAGTAATAGTGTCAAATAAGGTGGAACAAGGGAATACTGTCGATTACAACATAGAGATCACCCTACATATTCTTAGCTACAACGATATTATCTACAGACTTATCAGTTCCTAATCTATTTTAGCGATCACTTAAATTAGATAAAATAATCATTGTTAGGGTGGTAAGTACTAAGCAGGCACTTGGCATGTAGTACTCCTAAGTTTTAGGCTTGTAAATACGCTATTAGATAAAATAATCAGTGACATCAGAATGCGATATGCTCAATTGAATTCACTGGACCTACTCTACATCCACCATGAGCCCCACTATAATGCTTATCCAATAGCAAAAGATATTAATATTTCTTTTTGTCAGACGGCAGGAGATAATTCTCTGTCACATCAAATGAATAATTTGATATATCATCAATTATTTTCATTTATCACATACACTCCACAGTAGGAGTATGAGATATTTCAAAAAAATAATTCATTTTCTCTTTTCTCCACATCAATACATATACTCCACTATATATATTCATTTTATCTCATTTTCTATTTTGTATATGATATTATTCTTGTAATTAATATTATTATATTATAAATTACTTATATTCATTTAATTTTAACACTTATCAAATATTATTATAATATTAAAACACAACAATATATGATTTTATTAATGAAGATAAATTAATCGTACAATTTATCAAAAACACACTAAAACATTGATAGTATTAAAAATCACAAATTGTAAATTAATTTTCGGTTGCTCCATCTCTAGGAAATATGCACGTTCTTGCAACATTAAATCTTGATGGTAACAATATTTTTGGTACTATACCACCTAGTTTGATGAATTCTCGCATCAACATTTTGAATTTGAGCAAGAACGCTATTGAAGGGTACATTATATATGACATATTTTGAGAATTTTGTGGACGTGAATATTGAGATTTTGTAGTTGGTTAGGAAATATAAAATTTGGAGGAAGATTAAAATTTTGATTAGGATCCATATTTAAAAAATAGCAAATACTTTGGAAGAAGATATAAATTTGGAGAAAATAGCCAAAATATTTTGGTGTTCAAATGAAGTGAACCTAGTCTCTTTTTATAGATCTTGAAAAATTAAAAAAAATGGTATTTTTTTTATTTTTAAATTCAGTTAAATTATTCGTCAAAAATAGCAATTAAAATACTAGTGAAAAATGAATTTCTAGCAGCCAATCACAGACTGCCACATGGCACTGCAGGAGATATTGTCTCCTGCACATTGTCTCCACGTGGCAAGATTATCTCTTATATATTCAATAATTTCCAATTATTTTCACGTCAACATGTCATTCGAATTGTCTCCTGCTGTATGTAATTATCGGGGATAATGTCCCCTGGTGGAGATGATCTTAATTAAGTATTTTTTACTTGTGTTGAATTTTCAATGTATGAGTTTTCGTTGTCAACTTAAAAGAAAATACAAGAAGAAAAAGAAATCCTGGGGATCATTGGGAATAAGAAGAATAGGTCAAAGGTTGTCTGGACTCTGGAAAAGACATAAATATAGGAAAGAAATCCGGTGTTGTGGGAAGGGCATGTGAGACTTCTAAAGGTGCCAATTGGCCAGGTTAGGGCGGCTTAGGGCAGGGCAAATCTTGACCTGTTAAGATGTTAATCTGCTTTGTCTTACCCCGTTTAACATTTTTTTAAAATTTGCCCTGCCCTGCCCTTCTCTGTTAAGTCATGCCCTACCATGTTTATGTTATTTTTCATTTTTTCACTTTCAACTTGATATTTATTTTGTTACCTTCTTTTTAAAAAAAATTTAAAAAATGGATGAACAATCAGTCTATTATCATAATTTATTAATATCAAGTATTTAAATGTTATTCATTTCTTTCAACCTTTCGCACTTCCACTTGTAAGGGTTACAGCCCTCAAACCGTAACCCCAAATAAGACATTTCTCACGCCGAGATGAAGGTAACACGAAGACCTAACACTATCCCAAGTTTACTCTTGAAATACTTAGTGTAACTAGTATACAAATTCACGCAAGAACAACCCTATAAAAACTGTCTCGTCATAATTTTTATAAAACAAGACACAATCTTAAAACAGTCATAAATTCTTATCCGTAAGTCGGATTAATCCTCATAAAGTATCAAACTATCGAGAACAGATAAAAATAGAACTTTTATTCAGCACAAACTTTCAGATTCTTTACCGATTTGTACAGTTTTTACGTTATACATTTTGCCCTTTCAGATTTTGATTGATCCGAGACAGCAACTTTAAACAGTGATAACTTTCAAATCGTAAGTCAGATTTATCCCCATAAAGTCTCAAACTGTCGATAACTGAGTAATCTAGAACTTTTATTCAACACAAACTTTCAGGTCCTTTACTGATTTGTACAGTTTTTATGTTATACATTCTGCTCTTCCAGATTTCGGTTGATCCGAGGCAGAGGCGGGAACAGGGGAAGGGGTCAGATTTATCCTGACGGCAGCAAGAGTAAGAATACAGTTTCTAATGCTACAGCAGCAGGTATAGTAAGCAAAATCATACGAAAAGACAAAGGGGGATATGAGATAAGCATAACGGATGCGTCAGATGGGCGTCAAGTGGTTGATATTATCCCTCCCGGACCAGAACTTCTTTTTTCCGAGGGCGAATCTATCAAATTTGATCAACCATTAATGAGTAATCCTAATGTAGGCGGATTTGGTCAGGAAGATGCAGAAATAGTACTTCAAGATCCATTACGTGTCCAAGGACTTTTGTTCTTCTTGGCATCTGTTATTTTGGCACAAATCTTTTTGGTTTAATAAAAGAAAGAGTTCGAGAAGGTTCAATTGGCCAATTTAAACAGTGATAACTGTCAAATCGTAAGTCGTTTTAATCCCCTTAAAGTCTCAATATGACCGTAACAGAAATATATACAACTCTATAAATTTTATCCAATTATAACAAGTACAACTCAGCGTAACAAATATAATTGCACAATCCAAACTAGTTAGAACTTTCTAAAAATTATAACCTATTAACTGCCCTGCCCTATTTAGTATTTTTTTAAAATGTGTTTTGACCTGTCCCGCTCTGCCTTGACCCGTTTAAGCATTGTCTTGCCCTCCCCTATTTAACGTTTGACCTGTCCTACCCCGCCCTGCCCCATTTGTCATCCCTAGAGACTTTTGAAGCAAATGTATCTGTGGATTCCTCCCCTCGAAGGTTTGTTTTGTTTTTCGCATAAAAATGAAGTATAATGTTAATTTTTTTTTCTTTTTAAAATTTCACAATAAAAGTTTCAAGCAAGAAAATGATCGAGATGGCAGTCGATTGTCTTAAATCTCATGATTGATTATATTAAAAATGTTGAATATGTATAAAATAAAATTTGGATTCAAGATTACAATTTATTATAAAATTCTCCTGAGAGATTTTTATTTATCCCCACGCGAATCAAGTTAACACTTTTAGGATACAATGTATTACTCCCTCTGGCTCAAAATAATTGTGCACTTATTTTTTTCACACCATTTAAAATAGTATTAATTTTTTTAAAATAAATATTTTTGATAAACTGCTTGATCCGAACTAATTCTGGATTGCATGTGCAATCCAAATCATACTCTATGCAGAATTGAAGATATCGGAGAAGAAAAAAGTTTTGTGAAAGTTTTTCTTGTGTATTTTTTCTAATCAATTACAATTAAGATGTAGCTCTATATTTATACTAATCGCTATACATAGCAAACAAACTCCCTAACCACTTCTAACAAACTTAACATCCTCCACACAATGTGTGTGAGTGTGTTGCTGTTGCAGCTGTTTTGTTGTTGTTTCATTGCTCGACCCCCTTGCAAGCTAGGTACTGAAAACAAAATTTTCAGACCTAGATTGGATAACAAATAACCATGGTGTCCCTGAGTTAAGATTTTGGTCAGCACATCCGCAGGCTGATCAGCAGTAGGAATATATAGAGTAGAAACCAGTCCTTGTTGCACCTTTTCTCTGATAAATTGACAATTAATAACAATATGTTTCATACGTTCATGAAACACTGGGTTGGCAGCTATCTGGATAGCAGATTTGCTATCACAATGCAGAGGAACATGTAACTTCAGCTGTACATTAAGTTCAACAAATAGGCCAGAAATTCTTACCACTTCTGCCACAACAGAAACAAGATTCTTATATTCAGCTTCTATTAAGCTTTCGAATATTGTTGCCTGTTTCTTAGACTTCCAAGAAATAAGAGAAAGACCAAAGAACACCAGATACTCTGTGACATATTTCCTGGTGTTGGGGCAAGATGCCCAATCAACATCACAATATGCAGACAGACACTCACACTCTCATGTTGGCATAAAAATGTCTAACCCTGGTACTTGCTTGATGTACCTGACCACCATATTAACTGCCATTAGATGAGAGGTTTTAGGTGCACTATAAATATTATTAGTGCTTACGCACCGCAGACGGGCATGGACGAGGAGGAGAAGATGCACTTTTGGGAGGATTTGGACGAGGTGGTGGGATGTATACCACCAATTGAGAAATTATTTGTAGGATGAGATTTCAGTGGACATATCGGGTCACTTCCGGGGGTTATAACGACGTGCATGAAGGCTTTATACTCGGGAACAGGAACGGGGGAGACATCTCACTTGGTGACTTTCCGTAGTTCGGTGGCGAAGACTCAGATAGACTTCTTGCTCCTTAGAAAGGTTGACAATGGTCTTTGTAAATACTGTAAGGTTATTTCGTGTGAGTATCTTACAACATAACATAAGCTTTTGGTGATGAATTTGGAGATCAAGATGGAGTAGAAGATGAGGGTTTTGGATGACAAGCTAAGAATCAAATTGGGGAGTTTGACCATGGTTGCTGCAAAAGAGATAGAGGGAGATGTTGATGGCCAAGGGGGCTTGGAGAATAGTGGGGATGTGATTGATGTGTGGGACAAGATAATCAGTTTCATTCGGGAGGTAGCTAGAGAAGTTAGGGGTCTCGCGGGATAGCCGTGGTAGGCATCGAGGGGACTAGTGGTGCAATGGTAAAGTTCAAGAGAATGTAGAAGCAAAGAAAGTGGCGTATGCGAAATTGGAAGAAAGCAAGGATGATGTGGAGAAGTGAACGAATAAGGAATTATATAAGATGACGAGGAATGAGGTAAAACTAGCAATTAAGACGACGAAAATGACAGCTTTTGAACGCATATATGTGGAATTAGAAGAACAAATGGGGATAAGAAGTTGTACAGACTAGCCAATGCGAGGAAAGAGGAGGAGTCGTGACTTGGATCACGTGAAGTGCATCAAGAAAGATGACGATAAAATACTGGCAGAGGACGCGCGTATTATACGGAGTGACAGTCTTACTTCCATAAACTCTTGAACTAAGAAGGAGATACATACATTGTGATGGGAGATCTAGAGCAATGTAGAATGTACTGGAATTTTGGATATTGTAAAAGTATTAAGGCTGATGAGGTTAAATGTGTTGTTCGCAGGAAGCGCAGGGGACGAGCGACTGGGCTTGATGAGATCCCAATTGAATTTTGGAAGAGCGCATGCAGGGCACGTTTGAAGTGGCTGACTAAGTTGTTCAACGTCATTTTTAAGACTATAAGAATGTCAGAAGAATGTAGGTGGAGTACAATGATTCCTGTGTACAAGAACAAATGTGACGTTAGAGTTACAACAACTATAGGAGTATATGAAAGTTTGGGAAAGGGTCGTGGAGATACGAGTGAGAAGAGGTGTGTCTATTTATGAGAATCAATTTTGATTCATGTCGGGGCATTCGACTACAAAATCCATTCATCTTATTAAGAGGTTGGTGGAGCAGTATAGGGAGAGAAAGAGAGACTTACATATAATTTTCATCGACCTCGAGAAGGCATACGACAAAGTCCCTAGGGAGGTTCTATGGAGATGTTTGGATGTTAGAGGTGTACTTGTGGCGTACATTGGGGCGATCAAGGATATGTATGATGGAGCCAAGATCATGGTACGGACAGTAGGAGGAGACTCGGAGCACTTTCTAGTGATGATGGGGATGCACCAGGGATCAAGTCTTAGCCCATTCTCATTTACCTTGGTGATGGATGGACTGACGCGATAAATTCAAGGGGAGGTGTCATGGTGTATGTTATCCTCAGATGACATAGTCCTGATTGATGAGACTCGTAGTAGAGTGAAAGTTAAGCTGGAGGTTTGGAGACAGACTCTAGTGTCTAAATGGTTTAGGCTGAGTATGACCAAAACAGAATACTTGGAGTGCAAGTTTAGTAACATGAGCGATCATGAGACAGACGTGGAAGTGAGACTTGATACTCAGGTAATTTCAAAGAAATGAAGCTTCAAATACCAAGAGACTATTATCCAATGGAAATGGAGGGATTGATGACGATATCACATATCATATTGGTGGAGAGTGGATGAAATATAGACTCGCATCTGGAGTCGTGTGCAATAAAAAAATTCCACCAAAACTTAAAGGCTAGTTCTATAGGGTGGTGGTTAGACCGACTATGTTGTATGAGGTGAAGTATTAGCCAGTCAAGACTTCACACATCTAAAATATGAAAGTTGCGGAGATGAGGATGTTGAGATGGATGTATATGCATAAAATGAGGGATAAGATTAGAAATGATGATATCTGGGACAGAGTGGGAGTGACCTCGGTGGAGGTAAGATGCGGGAAGCAATATTGAGATGGTTCGGACATGTGCAGAGGAGAGACACAAATGCCCCAGTGCGGAGGTGCGAGAGGTTGGCTATGGACGAGTTCAGAAGGGGTAAAGGTAGGCCGAAGAAGTATTGAGGAGAGGTGATTAAACGGGATATGACGCATGTGCAACTTACTGAGGACATGACCTTAGGTAGTTAAGCGTAGTCATACTTACACTTACAAACTGATAACTGGTAGTTGTAGTGTTATTATTGTAGGTCTGCTTAGCCTATCACACTAGTAGACACAGTATAACTTTATAGTCCCTGTGGTTTGATTTCTGCTGCTATGAGCTCTCTAGTGTACTTTGTTTATCTAATTTACCTGCGTTAGTTACTGCTTCTTTTTCAGAACGCGCTGCCATGACTTATTCGTTTTTATTACCATCATTTTTATACTGCTATAAATTTTGTTTCTAGTGGAAGTAAGGTCTTACCTCTACCTATCAAGTGGAGGTAAGGTCTGTGTACACTCTACCCTCCCCAGACCCCACATTGTGAAATTTTCACTGGAAATGTTGTTGTTGTCCAACGGTTTCTCATGCTTTGCTTGTGCTTTGTCTTGAGCTGAAGGTCTTTCAAAAACAGCCGCTGTACCTACCAAGTTAGAGGTAAAGTCTGCGTAAACTTTACCGTCCCCAAACCCCACGTTGTGAGATTTCACTGGGTATGTTGTTGTATTCTTAAAATAACAATAACATCTCAATCCAAGCAAACTGGAATCTGCATTCATAAAACAACACTAAATTGAAATGTAAATATGTTCTAAAGGTTTGCGTTTAATAAGATGCTCATGGGAGTTCATGCATCGTTGAATGCCCTTTACCCGTCATCTTTATCAAACATATCTGTTCTAGAGAAGATTGTGTTCATGGCATACATAGTACTGGCCAAAGAATCTAACAGCCAAGAGAGAAACACGGGGAATTCCCTAAGTTTTACTACACACTATACAAGCTTTGGATAATTGGAATCATCTTTCTGATTCCATTGGAGAGGCAGGAAGCCACTGATAAGCTGGATATGTGGTAATCAAATAAATCATATAACAGAAGCCCGCCCTTGAAACCCTTGATCAATCAATGCACTAACTATTCAGAAAGCTAGCACTGACTATACACATTTGCAAGATTTCTAGAAGCTAACTTCTTGTGCATCCAATCAATGATATCCTGAGCAATTTCTTCACGCTCAGGCTCGAACAGAAGGTCATGCAAGAATCCATCATAAAGTTTAATGTCCTTGAATTCAGAAGCAGCCTCATTGTACAGATCCTGAGAAGCCAATGGATCAGTGACTCTATCAGCAGATCCATGGAGGACTAAAAATGGGACTGTGACAGACTTGAAGTTCCGCATCAAGTGAGAGGAGATGCGTAGAATCTCATGGCCTGTCCTGACCCTCAACGGCCCAGTGTACACTAGAGGGTCAGAATACTTGGCCACCAGCGCTGCAGGATCCCTTGAAACAGGAATGCCCCTTTTGTGAGAACCTTTGAACTGGTACCTAGGTGCAACCAATGAAAAAATTGGTGCCACAGCCTGCATTTGGATAACGAACACAAAATTAAGGAGTGCATGGAGAGAAGACACTGCTGAAAACCATGTAATTTGTAAAAAAAAGTAGGAGCCTTACACTAACAATAGGATTTGCAGGTTTCACACGCAATGCTGGTGAAGTCAATATGATGCCCTCCAGCATGTTTTCAATGTGTGGATAAGAAGCTGCCTGTGCAGGGGAGCAGATTATCAGCAGATAATTAACGAATACTAAGGGTATTTAGAATCGTTGAAGTTACTTCAATTCAAAGGCCTTACCTTTAAGGCCACCGCTCCTCCCGTTGAATGACCAAAGAGGAAACATGGTATACCAGGGTTCTCAATCTTGACCTTTTCCAAGAAAGCCCCCTGTATAAACAAGAGAAGAATGTTAGGTAATTTGGTAGGCCCTATAGAAGCGCCAAGACAACAACGAATGAAAGATGAATGTAGAATGGAGATCACATCTTCAGCTTGCTACTTAGGGATGGATATCCGTTCAAGAAAAAGAACTGGAATTGAGTCCTTAAAGGAAAAGAGTTCAGATATATGGCAGACATGGAGCATGAAATATAAAAACAGTGACAACTTACTGTGTCTGCCACAACATGGTCCAAAGATGGCACATATCCATGTAGTCCATCACTCCCTCCATGACCTGTAACAGAGAATAATTCCATGTCATTTTGTTAAGAAGTATTCACATCTACTTCAACTACTAGTGTAACCTATCATAGCAATCAATGAGAAGCTTATTTCATATCCATGAACCCAGAAAATATAGCAAGACATACTTAATGCACATAGCTCAAAATAAGGCATTTTAGAAGAAAAACGTACATTGCGAGGTGTCTGTGAGAGAATAGTATAATCCTGATAGGAGGCTAGCTAGTAAGAAGCATGAAGGACCACCAAGGAACTTCATCCTCAAAAAAAGAAATTAAAAAAAAAAAACCACCGAGGGAGAGATAGGAAAATGAAAATAGATGAAGCCATACACGCACTTTAATTAAGAACCATAAATGACCCTTTGGCAACCATTCTAACGACAAGGCTAGTAATTTTTAGCACCCTCAGAATGAGCATTACCCTTTCACATGATCAGTGGAGGACCTATTTAGGTTCACGGTTGTTCAGTTGAACAACCGTTTTTTTTTTCAATGCTATTTTCCACATTTGAACATCCACAGCATTCCCATTCCCTTATACAATGCTGTGATTTTTTTTTCCGAACAACCACTTCAAACTCGGTAGATCCGCCACTGCACATGATTATGATGAAATACTAGTATGTGCGATGACAAAGAGGTTACTACAGGCAAGTGTTAAAGGCAGTATCAGCTCATTGACCTCTAATCAATTTAAAAAGGTCTTCAAAATGGAAGGATAAAAGTACCTATCCAGTCCATTGCATACACCCCGAAGTTGCAGGAATTCAACTGCCTAGCAAAATGAGCATATCGTCCACTGAAATGAAAGATACAAGGATATTGTCATCCAGCTAGTTAAGCCAAACCATAAATAAGAATTTTACTGTATTCAGTACTGAAATGAGAAGGCTTAAACAACTTGCTAGCCAAGACACCTATTCTTCAAATAACAGCTATCCATTTCCTCTTCCCAAATTTTTAAAAAAGGGTTAATAAATGGACACCTGTGCTCATTCAGTCCGTGGATGATGATAATTATGCCCCTGAAACAAAAAAAAACTAGCCAATAAGAAACAATTAAATAAAAACACTAAAAATGTTAGAAAAGAGACAGCCGATTCATAGCAGATTGGCAAACACAAATATCAGAATTTGCAGCGCTACTGCTCCTTAGTCCCCCATCAAAGAGAGTGAATTTTGTCAAATTATCAGACAGAGCCTTAGGAATAAAAAAAAATATAATACAAAGCCCCAGCACTGCAGGATGAGAAAAGAAATCAGATTCTCGACATCCGATAACAAATGGTTTAGGGTTACTAAGATCAGAAGCAATAATGATGTATGAAGGGGAGCCTTGGAGTAACTGGTTGTTACCAGGAGGTCATGGGTTCAAGCCGTGAAAACAACCTCTCGCAGAAATGCAAGGTAAAACTGCGTACAATAGACCCTTGTAATCCGGTCCCTGCGCATAGCGGGAGCTTAGTGCACCGGACTACCTTTTTTTAGAAGCAATAATGATGTACATTTTTAGTTTTCTCTTAATAAGTCCAACATTGATTGATCTATTCAAAAGGAAATCACTCGCCTTTTAAGATAGCACTTTACCTTAAAGGATTTAAGGAGGGATCTTTTAAAACATGACGCCAAGTCTAGGAAATTCAACCTAAGCGTCTTCCTGATGAAAGCAGTACCCTATTTGATCACTGGTAGATTCTGGCTTGCATTTCATGTCCTAGCAAACTAGAAAAACGAACACTCTCTTATCACATCAAATACTTGCAATTTTATTGGTAGAGAAGTTTTTTGTCAGAAAAACTGAAAAGGAGCATCTCTAGTTTCCCTATTAATGTAACCAAGTCATATGTGGTCAAGCTAACATAGAAATTAAAAAAATTCCTTGGGTTTTATACAGGGTATAACTCCTTCTGTACTAAAAGTAAATGAAGGCTTCTAACCACACTGATGGAACTCAGCAAGGGGTGATGCACCCTTGCAGTTGTCTTTTTAATTCTTTAATGCTGACCACATCCCAATTACCCCCAATCCCCCCCCCCCCTTCCCTCCCTCTTCCCCCTCTCTGCCACCCAAGCTTCCAATATTAAGTTAGTACCAAAATCAAAGTCATCATCTGTAAAATACACAAGAAGTAACATTTTGTCTCATCCATTTCATTTTTTCAAATTGTTGTTTCTCCGATCCCCACGCCTCAACAAATAGTCATATCTAATTGCAAATTGATAATCTTGATGTATGACTCAATCCCAAATTAATTACATGTATGAATCCACTTTATTACTGCCCAATTTAGATAATTTATCATATTTTGACTTTCTTTTATGCTAACCACCAACCTTCTGCAACCCTTCACCTTTATTCTATGTTTATACAAGCTCAAATACATGGTAATATTTTGACTTATTTGTTGAACATACCTCAATTCATCTGAAACCGGGAACCACGATCGACAAAACAAGGCATTCCGGCGGGTACCAAAGAACAAAGACGTGTTCCACCGGCACCGGAAACCGTCATCGCCGCTCTCGTTTTCAACCACCATGTCTAACGCCTCAGCAAGTGCTCTCCTTCTCTGTGTATCCTCTTCATCTCTCCTTAAAGATAATTTCCTCCTTTTCACCGACGTGGCAGCTGCAGACGGCGGCGAAGGCGGAGGAGACGACGGTGACGTGGAAAACCGGCGACGAGAAACGAGAATTACCCATAGGAAAATTGATTGTAAGAAGATTATTAGTCGTCGGAATGTTTCGTATGAGAAAGCTGACCGGCGAAGATTTTTGAATAGAGGAATTATCCGGCCACTTGCACCGGAGGTAAGCTCCTCCACCGGCAACGTTGATTCCATTAAAAAAACGCGATATATTATAGAAACGAGATATTGAAAATGAAAATGGGGAGAAAGAGAAATTCAAGAATGAAGGTTTGGTTTGGTATTTATAGAGAAAAATTGTGAAGGGGTTTTGGAAAAGTATTTATTAATTTATAAATAAGGAAAATGAAGACTTTTTCTTAGAAGGAAAACGTTGGCAAGAAGAAAGAACACGGTTTGATTATATATATTTTCTTGTTTTTTTTCCCCTTAAAATACATAACTATTCATTAAAAACTTGTAGGTCTTCTTAATGTGAAAGAAAGAAAAAAAAAACTAAAATGATAAGAACCATTCTTGATTTTTTCATTTTTTTTTTTTGGGTCTCGGGTGACCTTAGTACCCCACCATATCGCTAGTATGCTCCTGGAGGCGAATGTAACCCGTTTTTAGCCGTCATCGCCGGGTAAATCGCGGGATGTGCGCCCCGCATTCAGTGTCTGATTGAGGGAGTATCAAACCCACACTGCAACATGCCCGCGCGGTTAAGCTACCAGGCTTTAATACGAGGCATATGCCCCGGAGAACGTATCCGCCGAGAATCGAACTTGTGACCCTAAGGCCACAAATTTGACTAATGGCCACTGGACCACTATCTTTGGATTTGATTTTTTCATCTTTCGTGCTACCTAGTATAGTACAAGAAATTAAATACTAACATTCCTCCTAAACAAACTTATCAATAATATATCATAATCACCATCAAAAGATGTGGTGCAGCAGATGAAACCGCTTCTTCCTTAACAGAGATTTTGAATTCAAATTTTGAGAATAAAAAAAATCTTTGATAGAAATTGTTTCCATCCCTACGCGATACGGACACCGAGTGAAAAATCAAAAAATAATATCATAATTATAAGCATTCTTTGTAGAATCTTACTATTTACTCGATTGGTGTATTTGAAGACTAGGAAAAGGAAGGAAAGAGCACGAAAATTACAAAATTAAGAGAGAAAAGGAAAGTGGAGGTTAAATTCTACTAACAGTTAGAAGTATATTTGTACAATCAAGTCATCTATAATGTAATTACAGATAGATTTTGTATAATGAGCATTATTAGTAATTTTATGAAAATAATAAATAACACACTATTGATGGTTAAAAATTATTGATACCCCATAAAATCAGGATGTATAACGTAAATTGAAGGGAAAAATATTTCTTGTAATATGCATTAGTTTTTCTCCCTATTTTCTTTCTTGAAACAAATTACAAAGGGAGTAAAATTTTAATTATTTATGTTAAGAGTCCCACGTCGGATATATAATGGAAATATGAATTCTTTATATGGATTTGGACAATCATCACCCTATAAATTAGCTTTTGGGCTGAGATATCCATTATTTACAATTTACTTATAGTAGGTCCATTGACCGAAGAAAAAAGTCCTAATAGGCTATTTCGGTCACCAAGATTTTGCCAGCCTCTTTTTCATGACAAAATGTCGAAACGTCAATTTAACTATTTTTGTTCGAGCATCAAAGTCAATTTCCATGAATATTAGTAAAAATTGAATTACTTGATTATTTTTATCGAAAAGAAAGCATATACCTATTGAATTTATTATTTTTGCATAACAAAATAAATTATAAATTGTTTACTACTATATATGATTTTTCATTATTTAAAGAAAAATATCCAGCATCAAAATGGTTTTGTTCCTTTCCAAAATTAAAATCTTTACCGCTATATCTGATAAGAATATCTCCCTCGAGGAGCCTTTGCATTACAATGTGTATATATATAGTAGTATAATATGAATCCTAATACAATATAAATTTAGGTTTACCATATGTATTCTAGTCTTACCATAATTATGTAATCTAAATATATACAAAATATTTATAATTATGGTGATGAGATTGTGCATGGATTCTACTATTGTTAATACTCCCCTTTAGTCGAAGTAGAGGAGGCCGAATGTTGAGACTGAATTTGAAATCAGCGAAAAGTTGTTTCGATAGTACTTTGGTGAAGATATATGCGTACTGGTATGATAAGGGAACATGCCTTATCTTAAGTAGTATTAGCAAGACTTTACTGTAAAGACTCATAATTCGCATGTCTTAACTCAATTAATAGTTCACTTTTACGAATTAGAACAGGGTCCCCAAAATGTTTGAGACAACCCTGATGTATACCTTTCACCATTCCAGAAACTTTATACTCCCTCCCGATAAAAAAAGAGTGTCCACTTAGGCATTTGTCCACCCTTTAAGAAAATATTAACTTTTACATAAAAATAGGTGATTTGATTAAAATATTCCTAATTAAATAAGAATTGAGATTTGATCACTTAACACTTAATACGAATAAATCTGAAAAATAAGATTAAATCTTTCTTGATTTGGTAAGTTAATTTTTTTTTTTAAATAAAGACTAAATGAACATTCTTTTTTATTCGAAAAAAATAAAAATTAGCTAGAATAATAGAAAATACATCCTCGAAATGATTGTCTTTCTTTTCAAAATTCAAATCTCAACTATAATCTCTCTTATTTACTTCTCTTATTTACTTCCTACAACATCCATTTAGTCCACTTAATCGATATTCACACTTTGTCAACATCATGGCCACTCTCTTCGGTAGATAATGCTTGAGAAAAGATCAAAAGGAAAAGAAATGAATGGCTGGCTCTATAAATTAATAATTTAAGTCACTTGATGCCATAAAACATGTGGACATTATTCAATTTCGATTATGTACTGGATACTCTTTCCATTGACAATGATGGTTTTACCTTTTTTTCTAAAGCTAATTAAGTTGTGACAAATGATTTTTTTTTTTCGAAAAGATAAGTTGGCCTAGTCTCTCATCCGGCCGTTAGCTTAAGCGGCTAAGTTGAAGTGTCAATGCAAAGAGCCAAACTTGTGGAAAGTTTTGGTATAAACGCTTAATCTATGATTTTATTATACACTAACTGATGAAATTGGATGAATAAACACAAAGGAGATAACCAACTGACCCATATATCGGATACTCTTGTGGGATTTAAACACGAGTAGGTATATAAGCATCAAACTCTGAACTATTAAACTAAAAAACTTCATTCATTTCTCGTATTGCCACATTATATTATGATATTGCAATCCAAAGACTATTAATTGTATGACTTATTTCATTGTATAATTCGGTGAACAAACATACATTTGTCCAATAGCTTTAAATTTATTTATCATACTTGAATAATTTATCTTATTAATTAGGGATCAGTATATTAAATTTATTATTGTTAATGTAAGTGTGTATGTTTCCGGTGAAACCAGTACCTCGACAAAAGAAGACAATAAAGAAATGAGACACAAATAATATTTGGGTTTTGGATCAATGGATCAATTTTCATTTTGAGCCTCAACATTTAGATATATCAGAGGCCCAACACACAGATATCAACTGGTCCAATTTATGCCTTTGTAAATACTCATACGTATACTTATACAGATTTTACATAGTAGAAAGTAGATTCTTCCAGAATTAGCATAAGTGTATTTTTTTGTTACACAACAGTAAGCAGTTACACAGTTTATTTTGTTGTAATTTCAATCTCTAGTCCTTAGTTTACATTCTATATTAATGTATAGTAGTCATTGTAATGTAGAGAACAAGTAATACAATTCAGGAAATTTCTCCCTACGATCCTATCTAGTATTTTTTCTTATATTACTTCATGGTATCAGAGCACCACTAGAAGGATTCGTCTTCTATTCTTCTCTCGGATTTCTTTTCTTCTCTCTTGATCTGCACAAATGGGAAGAACTAGAAAATGAATGAGGACCTGAGACTCATCCAGCTCTTAGTGGGTCTCAATGAGATTTATTCTGGAGTCAGAGGCAACATACTCATGATGAAACTCTTACCTTTCACAAACCAAGTCTAATATATTATTTTACATGACGAATCACAAATGAAGGTACAATCAGGTAAACCATGTATCAACTGAATCAGTTGCTTTCAATATTTTAAACAATCCCACTGCCTACAATTTCTCTATTGTTTTCAGTCACTCACCTCCAAATAATTCTCTCAGAAGAATTACACAACCTATAAACAACAATGTGTATAGAGGTTACTGTCACGATCCAAATCAGAGGGCCGCGACGGGCACCCAGACCCACCCCACCGGACACCCCTGACCAACAACTCATACTTAACCATATATATATATATATATATATATCAAGGTTGATAAGGCTATGTATGATAACTAACCACAGGACACTTATCTACAAGCCTTTAAGAGTATAATGTACCACAATCAGACTGCAACTTCAGAATAAGTAGAGTGCTCTCACACAGCTGAACCAAAAATCTCTTAGTACAATCTGTCAGCTTCTTAGTATGAACCTACAGACATAAAACGCAGCATCCCCAGGAAAAGGAACGTCAGTACGGCTGATGTACTGAGTATGTTAGGCATAACGAATAACATAGTAAAGACATATTATAACTTGAAACAGAAATAGTTGACCAACAACAATTGCCTCTGAGGGCCTTAGTACAAATGTCTAAATGTTATGCAATACTAATGCAGTATACCGATGGCCACAAAAGCGTCTTTCTTTTCATAACAGTCTCTGTGGGCATAATATACATAAATGTCATGCATGATGCAGTTGCGATATACTATCTATTTCCCATAACCGCCACACAGACTTTCAGTTATATTGGAATCCTACTTCCGATAACCGCCACACAGTCTTTTGGTCATATCATAACCGCCACACAGGCTTTTAGTTATATCATATAAGCCACACAGGCTTCAATGTTGGCCTCTTAGGGCTCTTTTGTGATAATTTGTACCAGCTGCAGGTGGTGTGTGTATATAACGTCTTTCCCTCTTTTTCCATTCCCCCACATATATATGTATATATATATATATATAGTAATGTGCATAACACCAGTGATCCAGGATAATATGTGAATGCAATGCAAATGAATATGCATGAATGATAATATTCCCTGAATTTATTTGACGACAATAATATACTTGCTCATTTGGCTAGTATTATGAAAATATCTGATTGGTGATAAGAGATCCGAATTGCCTAATTAATTCTTATATGGGCCGTGAGTAATTTATATTTATAATAATATTATCTAATCATCTGTGAACTAGAAAATGTAAAACAAATTGATTATATCTTAGTTTCTATGCAAATGACATTCTAAAATCTTGAAATAACCGTGTTTCTAATAGTGTGAACATCATAAGGCACAAAATCATTTTAATATAATTTGTTTGTCGATACCTTATTCACTTAATGCTGCAAAGTCTTATTTCAACATGCCTACTAAAAATGAACCTACTTATTTATTAAACCAGTCTCTTTACTTAATACTTATCAGTTACTTTAAATTAGCGAAGTCAAATCAGTTTCAATGCTTACTAAAAACTCTTATCAATATCTCTCCCATATGTCTTAATAAGGACTTAGGAACAATTTAGACATGTTTTTAGCATAAATTTCAAGAATATGAATACCCTTAACTACTAAGAGTAAAATAAGTTATGGGGTAACATGATAGTTACGTTCTGTACACAGAATTATGCCAAAAGAAAGGAATGAAATGCCTTCACATACCTTGTCGTCGAAAATACTCTACTTTCCACGGATCCTTGTAAGCTCTATGAATGATTATCTACATCCTAATAATGATTGAACCACAAAAACGAATTAATATACTAATAACATATTTGTTAAGATATTCAGCGAACACCTTGTACGCATAGAATCTATTTTCTTCCATATCGAAGCCTACGAATGTAGCAAAACACCCAATTTTGTTTAATCCTTCTCCTTACTGCTACCATACCCAAAACAGTTCATCAATTTTACATGCAACCCCAAATCCTTACAATTACAGGCATTCCCGACAACAACGAACTCAAATTTAGCATTTTCGATAATCGCTTTAGAACTAATGTCAAGAATCATGTTCTGTAATTTGTATAGCCCAAATAATAGGAAGAATTACCTCTTTTAGGCTGCGATGAACATTACCGGATAACCTTTCACTGATATCGAATTTCGACGAGCAGGTCCCGAAGGCTAAAAATTTGCTTGAGTTTGAACTTTACCGGAATTCAGGGCTTGCTTGCCTTCTGAATATTCAAGCTTTGTTGAAGGACTCGATTTGCTGGAATTAAGGTTCAAAACACTCTGAATTCCTCTCTTTTCTAGGTGCGTGGAAGTTTCCAGAAATCCCCCCAAATTCAGACGAAAATTTCCAGTGACTCCTGATGGAGGCGTATCCCTTATGATGGGAGTGTATTAAACACTTCTCTAAGAATGAATTTCTACATATGGAAGTATTTGATGGAGAAGATATGAGTGCAAACTTAGAGCGTTGTGAAGTACTGATTATTTAAGACTAGTCACTAACACATATATTATAACGTTCCATGTAATTCCCCCTATGTTTTGTCCCCACTTATAAATAATTAATCCCTCAACTAATTAATTATACACACAATAAAAATCTTGATCCCAATTTACTTAAATCTCGACGACTTATAAAATCTTCTTATGCTCAGTCTCATAATTCTTGTAATATGACACTAGTCTGTAGCCTCCTTGGGGACATACAATTACTAATATTAATCTCGTCGTCACACTTGTTAAATCCAAATTATTTCGGGATCACATCATTTATATACTAATTATCTTATTAGTATGCACATGTACAATATAAACTTTCCGGGGTTCTGGTCTACTTGCCCACATATATGTGCTCATATCATTACCCGAAAATACGAGGTGTTACATCCTCTCCCCCTTAGAAACATTCGTCCTCGAATGTCGGAGTGCTATACTTAATCTTATCACGTAATGAAAGAAATACAATCATACCCTCTCTATACTTTATTAAAGCACACTAGCAAACAAATAAAAGATATAAGAAGGCCAAGCCATGCCAAGATACTACAAGCTTAATAAAAGTATCATACTCTTCCTATATGGCAGAATACACATATAACTAAAACAGAAGATTTATTTCACGAAATTCATTTTAACCTTATATTCATTAAAACCAAACTAAACAAGACTAACATCTCATGTTTTAGTTCAATTCAAAGTTTAGTCTACTACCTAGTTTATATAACAGGCAACAAGCATGACATTGGCTAAACTAAATATGCTCTTCAATAACTAAACCTGCTACTTATTAGTTCAAAAATTGTTGATCGACTTTTTTTAATTTGATTTAATTATTCACTTTTAAAAAATCAACTGAATTTAATTATTTACTGTGTTTTTGATAACTAGTTGATATGTTAATTTTTTATAGACTTATTTCAATTGAATTTAATTATTCACTCTTTTTTTAATCAATTGCGTTTAATTATTTATTGAGGTTTTGATAATTAGTTGATATGTTATGTATTTTTTTCTTCAAAATTTTATTTATAGACTTAATTCAAATGAGTTTATTTATTCACTAGGTTTTCAATAAGTAGTTGATATGTTATATGTTTTAAAATGCTTAATTCAGTTGAGTTTAAATCTTTGTGGGGTTTTTGATAACTACTCGATATGTTTTCTGTTCTTTTTTTTTTTCCAAAAAAAATTGTTTGGGACTGAGACTTGTTAAAAAACAGATTGTAGCAGTATTAAAAAACGAATTTTCTCTTTTCCATATATATATATATATATATATATATATATATATATATATATATATGCCATATATACAAATCATGGATGTAGTTTATATACAAATCATGGATGTAGTTTATATGAGTTTATTTACCCCATATTTTAAGTATTAGTTTGTTCTGTCAATTTCTCATTGAGAAATGTAATTGAGCGAACATTTGATGTGTGAAAAAAAGATGGAGGGTATTATCAATAATGTTACACCTCATAAGTTAAGACAAGAATTAAGAACGTCATTAAGGATTAAGATTTAATTTTCGAATTTAAGTATATTTTTAATGCTAATACGGATTAATTTTCGGTAATGGCGTATACGACGCCGGAAATTTCTTTAATAATAATGGTTTATATATACGTATATATTCCGTCATGGATTAGTGACGTATAGAAGATATGACGATAAGAATTTAAGGTAACGAGTGTTGAGATTAATAGAAGCAGGATTAAGATTACTTGGGGATAGTCTTGACTAAAGAAGGCTTTTAAAGGCCAAAGTGTAATTTAAAAAAAAAACTATTTTCAGATTTGGATTTAATACCCAAACCCTTTTTCATTCCAAATTCTATTTTCATTCTTAAACACCAAAATATTCATCTTTTCTCTCAATTCCAATCCGAAAATCTCACTATCCATAGCCAAGAATTGAAGTCACATTACCATCTTCTTACTAGATTAATTCATCACAATTAGAAGCCAAATTTTTGACCCAAAACAGTGGCAAAAATCGATAATTCTGGGCAGATTTCAAGGTCTGAAATTCTCAGTTTTTGGACTAGAGAAACTGGTTTGAGTCATGGGAGTTGTCCAGGGGAGAGGGTGCTCCTCCTGCGGTATCAGATGAGTTTTCAGAGGCATTCCTTGACCACTTTCTGCCCCAGAGATGAGACGGGCCAGGGTCGACATGTTTCTATAGTTACGGCAGAATGGGAGAACGGTTAGAGAGTACAGTCTGGAGTTTGACTCCTTGGCTCGGTACACACCTACTATGGTAGCAAATATGACAGATAGGGTACACCGTTACGTGATGGAGTTAGACCACTATCTGGTTGATGGGTGCTTGACAGCGGCGCTTCAGTCGAGCATGGATATTGCTCGTATTCAGGCATTTGCGCAGGGAATCGAGGAGCGACATAGAGGGAGACATCTGGATAGAGACCATGGTAGGGGCCAGCATAAGAGGGCCAGGTCAGTTGGGTTTTCGGGTGATTTCCGAGGTGGACAGCCTCAGCAGCGTACCAGATATTCTTCCCAGCCAACACCGAGTGCACCGTCACAGTCTATGGATAGAAGATTTGATCGCATGGGGTATTCGGGAGCCGGTCAGAGCTCCAGGGCATCTGGTTCTCAGAGGAACAGGGGTTCCATTTAGCCAGTGCCACTGTTGCCTCATTGTTCTCAGTGTGGTAGACATGATTCTGGGTTATGTCGTGTTACCACAAGGGGTTGTTTTTCTTACGGTCGCCAGGGCCATATAAGGAGAGAGTGCCCCTTTAGATACAGTTCGGGAGGTATGGCCCAACCTACGAGTTTTGTTGCGGGTTCGTCGTCCACAACTATGCGCCCCATCAGGCAAGGTACTCAGACACCAGTTGGCCGTGGTAGGGGTCGTGGCAGAGGTTCTAGTTCTGACGGTCCTCTGAACCACATTTATGCACTGGCCAGTAGACGCGATCAGGAGGCGACACCAGATGTTGTCACAAGTACATTATTGGTCTTTTTCTATGATGTGTATGCTTTGATTGATCCAGGTTCCACATTGTCCTATATATCCCCTCTTGTTGCTAGTAGAATAAGGATAGAACCCGAGCCGATAGAACCGTTCGAGATAGCGACACCGGTAGGAGATTTGGTTATAGCTAGGTGTGTGTATAAGAATTGCTCGGTGGTGATATATAATCGTCGTACCTTAGCAGATCTGATAGAGTTGGATATGACCAACTTCGACGTTATTATGGGTATGGATTGGTTGGCTTCTTGTTTTGCCAGCGTTGATTGTCGGCAGAAGTTAGTTCGATTCCAGTTTCCAGACGAGCCGGTTATAGAATGGAAGGGGAATACCGCATCGCTGAGGGGTAAGTTTATTTCCTACCTAAAGGAAAAGAAGATGGTCCGAAAAGGGTGTATTTATCACTTAGTTCGGGTGCATGATACGGAGGATGTGGTACCAGCTCTTCAGTCAGTTGCGATAGTCATTGAGTTTCCAAATGTATTCCCAGATGATCTCCCGGGTCTTCCTCCGGAGCGGGAGATAGATTTCAGTATAGATATATTGCCAGGTACCCAGCCCATATCCATTCCTCCTCGCTACGAATGGCACTGCGAGTGAAGGAGTTGAATGGCGATTGAGGACCTATTAGAAAAACCATTAGGCCTAGTGCATTCCGTAGAAGTGCGCGGTATTATTTGTGAAGAAGAAGGATGGGTCGCTGCGAATGTGCATCGACTATAGACAGTTGAACAAGGTAACCATCAAGAATAGATACCCCCTTCCCAGGATTGATGACTTGTTTGATCAGTTGCAGGGTGCTAAGTATTTTTCGAAGATAGACCTGCGATCCGGTTATCATCAGTGCAGGTTAGAGACAGATATTAGAAGATGCGTTCGGGACCGTGCAGGCATTATGAGTTCAGGGTGATGTCGTTTGGGTTGACTAATGCTCCAGCAGTGTTCATGGACCTAATGAACTGGGTGTTCAAACCATTTTTGAATACATTTGTTATAGTATTCATTGATGACATCCTGGTGTATTCTCGCTCAGAGCAGGAGCACACAGATCATTTGAGGACAATACTTGGAGTCCTCCGGCACCGGTAGTTGCATGCCAAATTTTCGAGATGTGAGTTCTGGTTGGCCTCAGTGGCATTCTTGGGGCATATTGTCGGGGAAGATGGTATTCGGGTGGATACTCATAAGATTGAGGCGGTGAAGACATGTCCCAGACCCACTACACCTACTGAGGTACGCAACTTTCTGGGTCTAGCAGGGTATTACGTGAGGTTTATGGAGAAGTTTGTTTCGATCTCAGCGTCTTTGACTTGGCTAACCCAGAAGGCAGCTAAGTTTCAGTGGACCGATTCTTGTGAGCACATTTTTCAGTTATTGAAGGATAAGTTGACTACGACTCCAGTTCTGACTCTTCTGGAGGGGCTAGATGGGTATGTGATTTATTGTAATGCTTCAGGTGTCGGGTTAGGTTGTGTGTTGATGCAGCATGACAGAGTTATAGCTTATGCCTCCCGACAGCTCAGAAAACATGAAAAGAGTTATCTCACTCATGACTTAGAGCTAGCAGCAGTGATTCATACTTTGAAGATATAGAGACATTACTTGTATGGTGTGCATGTTAATATTTACATGGATCATAAGAGTATTCAATACATCTTTAAGTAGAAGGAGTTGAATTTGAGACAGAGGCGGTGACTTGAGTTGCTGAAGGACTATGACGTTGATATTTTGACACTTAGAGAAGGCCAATGTTGTGGCAGATGCTCTTACCGTAGATCTATGGGTAGTTTGTCGGATGTACAGCCAGGAGCGGGAAGACCATTTGAATCTCTTTATCGAAGGCCTAGGGCTGGCCGCTCCCAAGATAGACAGGAAAGAGATGGTTCGAGAGATTCACAGGCTAGCCAGTTTTGGAGTCCAATTGGCGGATTCTGGAGATAGTGGTATTCTTGTTCGGGGTGTTGCCGAGTCCTCTATCATAGAAGAGGTGAAGAGATGCCAGTATGAGGATCCTGTTCTGGCACGGTATAGAGATGCATCTCTCCGAAAGGAGAATGCTTTATTTGAGGTAACCTCCGATGGTGTGCTATGGTATGAGGGTAGGATATGTGTACCGGATGTTGCCGGACTGCGGCAGCAGGTTATGGGTGAGGCACACCATACCCGTTATTCTATTCATCCAGGCTCGACGAAAATGTATCATGACCTTAGAAGCTTGTATTGGTGGGATGGCATGAAGAGAGACGTAGCAGTATTTGTTGCACAGTGCCCGAATTGTCAGCAGGTTAAGGTCGAGCATCAGAAGCCTTGTAGGTTACTGCAGGCGATAGAGATCCTGACTTGGAAGTGGGAGGTGATTAATATGGATTTTATTACAAGTTTGCCTCGTACTCAGCGGAAGTGTGATTCCATCTGGGTCATCGTAGATAGGCTGACAAAATTAGCCTATTTTCTTCCAGTCCAGACTACTTATTCAGCTGAGGACTATGCTAGATTATACATCAGGGAGATAGTGAGACTACATGGGGTTCCCGTATCTATCATATCTGACCGAGGGCCCTAGTTCACGGCTAACTTCTGTAGATCATTTCAGAAAGGATTGGGAACGCAGGTGAGTCTCATCACAACATTTCATCCTCAGATGGATGGGCAGACAGATCATACCATACAGACACTGGAGGATATGTTGAGGGCTTGTATTATTGATTTTAGAGGTAGTTGGGATGATCACTTGCCACTTATTGAGTTTGCTTACAATAACAACTACCACTCTAGCATTCAGATGACTCCGTATAAGGCTTTGTATGGGAGGAAGTGCAGGTCGCCCATTGGTTGGTTTGACGTGGGTGAGAATCAGTTGATTGGTCCAGACATGGTTCCGCAAGCGGTCGACAAAGTGAAACTCATACAGGAGAGATTACTAGCGGCTCAAAGTCGACAGAAGTCATATGCTGATAATCGGCGTCGGCACTTAGAGTTTCCGATCGACGACTGGATATTCTTGAAGGTATCACCCATGAAGGGTGTGATGAGATTTGGGAAGAGGGGGAAACTTAGCCCGAGGTATATTGGGCCTTACCAGATCATTCGCAGGATAGGCCAGGTCACCTATGAGTTGGACGTACCCTCAGACTTGGAAGCAGTACATCCAGTTTTTCATGTGTCTATGCTACAGAAGTGTATTGGTGATCCTTCCAAAGTCTTTCCAGTGGACGATGTCCAGGTGACAGAGGAGTTGTCCTATGAGGAGAATCCCGTGGCCATACTTGATCGCTAGGTCAGGAGATTACGGACGAAGGATGTAGCCTCCGTCAAGGTGTTATGGTGGAAACAATAGGGAAGAAATGACTTGGGATGCAGAAGAGGAGATGGAGAAGAAGTATCCTCATTTATTCCCTGTGCCTTCAGGTAATTCAATCTAACTCCCTTAGTTGATCATAGTAATTGTAAACTGTATATGCGTGTTTATTTGTAGCCCTGTGTGGCATCTGTTGGTTTGCTGAATATAGATGGTTAGACACAATTATAAAGGAGGCTCTGTCGAAATTTCTAGAACATAAGACTGGTTATGAGCATTCCAGGATGAATGTTTCTAAGGGGGAAGAATGTTACACCTCGTAAGTTAAGACAAGGATTAAGAACATCATTAAGGATTAAAATTTAATTTTTGAATTTTAGTATATTTTTTTATGCTAATACGAATTAATTTTCGGTAATGGCGTATACGACGCCGAAAATTTCTTTAATAATAATGGTTTATATATACGTATATATTCCGTCATGGATTAGTGACGTATAGAAGATATGACGATAAGAATTTAAGGCAACGAGTGTTGAGATTAATAGAAGTAGGATTAAGATTTATTACTTGGGGATTGTCTTGACTAAAGAAGGCTTTTAAGGGCCAAAGTGTAATTTTAAAAAAAAAACTATTTTCAGATTTGGATTTAATACCTAAACCCTTTTTCATTCCAAATTCTATTTTCATTCTTAAACACCAAAATATTCATCTTTTCTCTCAATTCCAATCCGAAAATCTCACTATCCATAGCCACGAATTGAAGTCACATTACCATCTTCTTACTAGATTAATTCATCACAATTAGAAGCCAAATTTTTGACCCAAAACAGTGGCAAAAATCGGTAATTCTGGGCAGATTTCAAGGTCTGAAATTCTCAGTTTTTGGACTAGATTTTGGAAAGAAAAATGTGTATAAATGTTGGTCTAACATTGTAGAAGGGTTGCATGTTGATTTGGAGTTGAATAAGTGACAAAAATGGACAAAATTATACCAAAAATTGGGGCACAAACTGGGGCAATGTCACGTTGAAATCTGGACAGATTTTGCAAGATTTTCAAGGTATGAAATTCTTCTTCTTATGGTATAGATTAAGTTGCATGTTGTTGTAAATATTAGATTAGAACTTGTGTTGAGAATTAAACTAAGAGGAATGAGAGTGAAATTTGCATGTGTTGTGGTGGCATTGATTGTAGCCGATTGTGGGACTGATTTGGTGTAAAATTGAAGTCAAGTATTGTTGTTATTGTTGCTAATTGTATGTTACAAATTTAGAGGAAACATGAAGATTTAAGTTGTAGTTGTTTATATAAGAATGTTGAAATATGAAGTTGAATTTTAAGGAGTAAAGAAATGAGTTATGGAAGTATGTTGTTGAATATACTTGAAGACTATTTTATGTACATTGGAATGGAGCGTTAAGATGTTATTCTTATCACTAAGTGCATGTTGAGAATTGAAAATAAATCTTGAAGTTAAGTTGTAATTAGTAATGTGGAAGTATTGAAATATGAAATTAGATTCTAAAGAATTAAGAAAAGGTTGGAATTGAATAATGTGTTGGCCGAAAGGTTGATGGAATTATTGAACGTGGTTGTGTTGTATTAGGGACTACTTGTTAAGATTATAATGTTGGAAATCATGCATATGTATTGTGGTAATCACCTATACGTGTCTTGGAAGAATTAAAGTATAGAAAAATGTAAATTTCACCTTCTTGAATTCTTAATTGTTGATAGAAGTTTGAGATTACTTTTATGAACTATTTTAACGTGACTAAGGATTGAATAAACATGATAAATAAGTGTGATAGTCACTTGATTGTTGAAGTTGTTGTCTTTCATGGATATAAAGAGAAGGAAGGTTATAGGATAGCGTATATGAAGTATGTTGGGCTTAACTTAATTATATCCTGGAATAATGTTGGATTATTGGTGTTGGTTGACTTGTTGATAAATTATGGATATGCATATAAACAGGGGAAGTGCTACCCAAATTTCTGTAGAATAGGAAGCCGTTATTCATATAACTTACATTAGAAATCATAGAATTGACGAGCGTATTATTCTTTATTATAGGTTGAAGTACTAGACGAGACATATCTTAATATTGAGTTGATTAGTTCGCCTAAGAGGTATGTGAGCCTATCTTCCTTTCTTTTGGCATGATTTAGTGAATTATTGATTCTTTCATTTGACATGAATATTATACAAGGGAATGTACGGCGGACGTACATGACTTCTTCACAGTCTTATTCTTAGTAGTCTGAGTTATGAAAAGTACAAGTGATTTTCTAGTAAGAAGTTTATTTAATGATTTTAATGAGAGTCAAAGAAATGATTTAAATTGCATATAGTTGCTCATGATATCTACTCGTGCTAAGAGTCATTTCTCTACTTCACCGTGTCCCGGGCCGGACAGATTCGTGCACAGATTTCAGGATGATTCACCGCGTCCCTCCTTAGAGGGTTGGACAGTTTATGTATACTTATATGATGATTCCACAGACAGGAATCCGTGATGCGGATCTGAATACCGTGACAGATATTTCACCGCGTCCACCGCAAAGGCGGACAGTTTATTCACTTACTTATATCTGATAATTTTATGACTAAGCATGCATGAGTACTGGTATGACTCTCATTCTTTATGACACAGTTGACTCTCTACCTTACAGGACACATTTTTGATCTTATTTACAGTATTTCATGCTTTCATACTCAGTACATTATTTAAATCGACTCCCGCTCGAAGTGCGTTCACGCCCGTAGAGTCTGAGAGATCAATTAGGTGACCCTTCAATTTAGGACACCTACCAGCTGCTGAGGAGCTCCTTTGTTCCGGAGCCAGCTATTTTGGTACATATCTTGATCTTTTAGACTTATGCATATTTTGGGCACGACGAGGTCCTGTCCCGTCATATGTCAGTATTGTACTCTTAGAGATCTATAGACAGTTATGGGTTGGACGTTTGTACCTTGTTTTGGCTTGCGATGTTATTATACTCTGTGTTGGGATGTTCCCGGTTATTCATGTTGTTATTTAGTGGCAGCCTTGCCGGCTGACCTATTTTGACTACTCCCTTGTGTATATGATATTGTTTGGTGACAGCCTAGTCGGCTAGCCTGTTTTGTTTGTTGATTAATTGTGTAAGGCAGCCTTATCGGCTCGCCTATTTGGGGGTATGTTGTAAAAGAAGCGTTGTGCTACCGAAATTTCTATAGATCTCGGTATTAATTGGTTTAAGAGTGACAAGTCAGTAATGACGTCCAATTAGGACATTTAGTCGCGGCCCGTCGGGTCTGCTCGTGACAAATAATCACTACAAGAAAAATGACCTACGGTGAAGGTCCAAAACTGTCACCGTAGGGGGTGCATGACAGTTATTCTAAGTGTCATAGTAGTCGGTGTCACCGCAGGTCCTCCCTACGGTGACAATTTAAATAACCATCACTTAGTGTGACGGGCATAAACTGTCACACATTTCACTTTTTTTTCCCGGAATTTTCAAATTTTGGCGGTAAATATTTAAATTTTATTAATATAATATATTTTTTGGCGGTAAATTTTTAAATAAATTTTAATTTTAATTAATTTAATTAATTAATTTTTTATTTTTCAATAATAGTTAAATTGGAGAGAAAATAACATATTGTAACTAAAATGTAACTAATTAATCAAATCATTTTAATACACAATATTGAATCATTATGAATTGTTTTACAAAATAAAATGTTCTCAAAACAAAAGAAATGCACGGTCTCGACCAAGACCAACAAGAAGGCCGAAAATACAATATCTTCTTGAACCTTCACATAATAACGCCAATACCATTTCATTTTCCGATGTGTTTTTTCCACCAAGCAGCAAGCAACAATAATAATATTTTTCCCTCCTAAGCACAAACCAAAATGTGAAAGTTATGACCCTCTTCCCTTAAATAAACGACTAAAGTGTTAAAACAATCACATATTTCTGCACACACGAGATCCAACTTCTATGGTTACGAAGGACTCAGACTTATATTTTGTAAGAAGAGAGACATTCCAAACAAGTCGTGGCTGCGAACTAGAGATATTACCAGTCGATCAAGTCGCCTTGCCAACGCATGTTGGTTTCTAACATGTGATTTTATGTCTCATCAACACCCTTTTTCCAAAAGAAAGCAAACCGAGGGACATCCTTTCCGGAAGGGTCATGACCTCAAATTAATTATTCTTATCGGTCCAAGTGTAGTAATATGTCCAAATCAGTGGAATTTCTACTCAGCGTAGCATCTGAAAATATCAGAATGTTACTGCTCAGATCAGTAACTCCTTACCAGCTTGTAGTGCTTTTGAACTTCCTTAGAAAATGCAGTAACAAAATATGTCAAGATGTAGTATTTATTTCTTTCTCACCAAAGAAAGAAGGTAATTTTAGCAGGGCGCAACAAGCAACCACAATATTCAACAACTTAAATGCAATAAGGGCACTCAAATCTTAACAAACTACTCAAAATTTAACAACTGCTCATGCTAATAACTTGGCAACAATAACTTTAATGTAATATCTATTTATCTTTCAAAATGACAGGTAGCAACAAGATCTCAACGTGCAGCAACTATCCTCAAAACAGAAGCATCATATACCAAATGCAGGCTCTGTTCTTTAGAACCCAAAGCCCAAAATGCAACAACAATAGTGAGGTCATAAGTGTAGCTACCATATTCCAAAGGAACAACCCAAAGAATGGAGCAAAGTAGTTCATACAAGTGTATTAATGCACTTAAAATACACAACATTTATTGTACCCAAATGCAACATTGGAGCCTCACAAAAGATTAAAGTACAACCCAAACCGTAGAAACAATGACATCAAACAGCAGCCATAAGCAACAACATAACAACTATTTTTTAGTTAGCTTATGCAAAAGACACCATTCTCAAAGGTGAAAACACACTCTCAAGCAACTCAATAACTCATATCAGGTATACAACAACAGTTGTTCCAAAGTACAGATACAAACCAGATAACCATAAATAGATGTTAACATTCACTTACCTCAAATAGCAAACATACTTCCCAAGTTCAGCTCAAGATTTGTAGTAGCTCAATCAATCATGTTAGGATTGGAGAAATCCCCCGAGTCATGCAAAGAAGGGGGGTGAAGAAAGGATATCAAGAGATACATGGCATGTCACAACTTAAAAGAAATATAACACAACTTAAAAGAGAAACTTCAAGATTGATCCTAAACAACATGCCAAACATTAAGTTTAAAAGACAAAAATAGTGAAGGGGACTACCGCCATCCATTTCTAATATCGCAGCAAGATCAAAACGTTTCTAGAACCTTAGGCATGGCAGGCTATCAGGGAGAAACCAACCCAAAGCTTGCATTGGCTTTTGTTAGGACGTTGTCCAATTGCTCACGCAAGTGTACGTATCATTCACAAGTAATATAGTCTGTAAGACCGAGTTTATTATCCACAGAGACTGGTTTCTAATTATCGTTCATCTATTTTATGTTATCTATTTGACAGTCGATAATTGAGTTGGGTTTTTGTTTAACTATTAGAATAATTGTAAGAATTAACTAAACTATTGAAGTTGTAATCAGTTATGAAGGAATTAGAGCTTCCAAAATCCTCGACTATCCACTCTATTTAATCCTTAATGCGACTAGTATGACTTCTTCTTCTACGTTAAGATAACGGTTAACTAGACTGTCTTATATTCCAGTTAGGATATATAATCGCTCAACCCCAGTGCAGAACCCTTCTATATTTCTATGATAGGATTTACCACATAGGAGAATTAAGAACAGTAACCTATAATGCTACACAAGTATCGGGGGTACTTTCGTCCACGATTTTAACCTATGTATATTTAATTACAGCATATCCAAATATCTCATCTCGGTTCTTGATTCGAAATCATATAGATTATGATAATTAGTGATCAATTAATTATCAAACATTTTTCATACCAATTATTGAATAAATCTTAATCAAGTGAAGAAGAAATCAAACTAATGTATTAATTCATGAATAAGAGTTTCAAGCGATTCATAAGAAAAGCCCTAATAAAGTGTTTAGCTCCTAGCCATAGTCACTTTAAGAACTAATACAACTACCAACATAAATTGAATTACAAAGAAAAGAAAGAAAAATACTGTGAACTAAAGTCTCCAATTGTAGCTTCAAATCTGCCCTGAGTTGTGTTGTGTGATAGAATGAATAACCTCCTCTACTAGACAAATCCCTAGGGCTTAAATATGTTGCAAATTTCGTGACCTATGGACCCTTCTGCCCTTGGCCAATTCTATTTCGGATCTGAAAATTCACGTCTCGGCACCGCGGTCCTGCAGAATGGCACCGCGGTACCGAAAGTCCTACAGCCTCCCAGTAATTATGGCACCGCGGTCCTGTATGAATGGCACCGCGGTGCTGCAGTCTTTTGTCCTGAATTGCCAACTTTCGTCCTTTTTGCCTCGGGACTCTCCTTTTATGCCAATTTTTCGCTCATTTTCGTCATTTTGTCTTTTTGAATCGCTGTGACTCAAAAGAAAGGAAAACGACCCTAATAAGACACTTATTTAAACGAAAATGAGGAAAATACTAACTAAAAATGATTCAAAAGCGTATAAAAAATACGCCTAACAAATACCCCCAAACTTAGCATTTGCTCGCCTCGAGCAAAGATCAAAACAAAAACAAAGAAACAAAATCAACAAGACTCAAAGACTCAAATCAAGCAGCTGCACAAAGTTACTTAGAAAAGCATGAACGTCAGTTGGGATAATATGTTGGAACATATGTACCATGAATATAGCAATCTAGAATTTCAAGCCAGATATTTCGCAAATTCATTTCAATCACACTCAATGGAAATATGGACACTAACCTATGCATATCAATTTCATTTAGTTCTATGAGCCTGTTTACTTGCTATTATCCACTAATCATAGACATACATATTAGAGACCTTCATGACTTTTCAGCGTTGTAATGTAGGCTTAGACATGGGTAGGTAAGAGTAGGCATTTAGGCTCAATTTACGTACCATAAGCGTTTTTTCATTCAACTTTTTTTGTCTTTCTTTTGGTATCATTTTTAATTCATACCTATCACTCCCCTTTTCTCTTTTTGAGAGTATGAAACATATTCACATAGGCACCCCCAAACTTAAACTTTTGCATTATTTTTCATTGGGGTGCATCAATTTTCACTCTCTTTTGGTATTTCTTTTTCACACTTCTTCATCTCAATTTTTCAATTACTGCTTATGACACAAACGGGAATCATATGGTGTCAAAGAAATAACTTATTTTAGGCTCAACGGGGCTGACTAGAGATATAATTTATTGCAAGGTAGGTAATGAAAGGTAAGAAAGGCTAACAAAGAAATGCCTGAATCATCTCCCTAAATATGTACATCTTAACTATTTCGCCTCAAATAACAAGCAAGAAGACTTCATAGACATTTTTCAATTGACAACGCATCAGCTAAGTACAAATATCCCAAATAATTAGATTTTTATGAATATTTGGCATATCTAACTTATGCACACATATTTTAGCTTTTAATTCCATTACATTATCTCATCTTAATTCACTAGGCGTTTTCAGTAATTACATCATGCATGATTATAAAAAAAATTTGATTCATATAGACACAATAACTCAATCACAACGACTCAAAAAAATAGAAACAACAAAAATAAAATAAGTACCCCCCAAACTTAAACGACACATTGTCCCAAATGTATAACGACTCAAAAATTAAAAAGGGACGACTTACAAACAATAATGGTTCAAAATGGAGGTGGCGGCAACGGATACTGCATTGAGACGGTATCTGTGGGAGGGGTGATTTAGAGATTTTTATTTCTGAAATCGCGCTTCGGCACCGCGGTCCTGCATAATGGCACCGCGGTGCCAAAAGTGTTGTGACCTCTCTGAACATTAAGCATCGCGGTCCTGTATATTGGCACCGCGGTGCTGACCCGATTCCGTATTTTCCATCATTTTCCTCGTGCTCATTCTCCGATTCTCGCACCTGTCATCACATCACAACAAAAAAAAAACCACAACTGAGACTGTTCAATTTAAACTAATTGCAGAATTTAAACATTGGGTTGCCTCCCAAGTAGCGCTGTCTTTAACGTCTTTTAGCCGGACGCATGTTCCTTATTCAATCATTGGGTAAATTAGCCCCACAACCTATCCATTTGAAAATCATTCTCCTCTTCCTTACTCTATTCTTCTTTTTCACAATATTGGGTTCAGTAAGATTTACCTGTTTGTCAGCTTTCATGTCATGAACTTTGTTGCAGCTTTCAAACTAGCCTGTGGGTTCACAGCTGTAGGAATAATCCCCTTAGTGTTGGTCTGCTAGCTTTGAGGTCGTGCTTGCCGAATCACTTGTTCTTCGGGGACTCAATGGTGGATTTGAACACCTTGAATACCATATCTTCTTCCTGAATCCGTAGTCTCAATTCTCCCTTCTCCACATCGATTAGGGCTCTACCCGTTGCAAGGAATGGTCTCTCTAAAATGATGGGTATTTCATCATCTTCCTCTATGTCAAGAATGAGGAAGTCTGCTGGAAGGAAGAACTTTCCCACCTTGACAAGCACATCTTTCACTATGCCTGCAGGGTGCACTACGCTTACATCGACGACCGGGGCATGGCCGGTACCTACCGGCACCGTCGGTATACATCAGAGAATAGCAGCGGAACATACATAACACATAACTTATAAAAAAGGTAAACATCGCTGGCCAGCCGACAAGGCTGCCTTCCATAAAACATACTTAATCAGAAGTACAATTTAGTCTTACAGCCCAAACCACAAACGTGACTACAGACCTCTAGGAGTAACAACTGTGGCGGGACAGGGCCCCGCCATACCCCCTGAATGTACAAAAGTCTATAACCTCAGGGAAATTATACCAAAAAGACAAAGCCTCCGGAGGGATGGAACTTTCAAGAAGCGATCGTGATCTAAGAGTGCGGATCGACAAGCTACGTAACTCGACTGCGGCGTGACGCGGCCCGAAGGAGGTCGATAACAGTACCAAGTATGTGGCGAAAATCAGTAATGAAATCATAATAGCGTATGTAAAGCGGGAGACATGTATGATAGCCAAACTACGATTACCACAACATATCTGCAGCCGTGTCAAGTCGAGGACTCACGCCTCTAAGTCATCACTCAAATATAACCATAGGTCTCATGCCCATAATATCAATCATGCGTGGAATTCGCCCTCATGGCCGTGATCATGATATAACAACACTAAGAGTACACATGAACACTAGATCCCACCTGTCGCCGAGCCGTCTGAGGCAGAAATGCGAAGGCATAGCTACGAATCCGCTGCGTCGCCGGCCGGGCAAATGCGAAGCCGGCTACGGATCCACCGTGCAACAATACTATACGAATCACGAAGTTGGCGGGGCAAGTGCGATAACCTCTACGAGATCCACCTGCGTCACGATCGGCCGGGGCAATCTGAGCTAACCACCGAGATCCACCTGCGTCACACTGCCTTCGCCCAACACGGCGGGCGAAAGCCAACTACGGATCCACCTGCATCACGTCTCGGCCGGCAAGTACGAGGGCTAACTACTAGATCCACCTGCGTGATGGAGCCTCGTGGAGAGCTAATCCATGGAATAATCACATCAGCGGAAACAAACCCTCATCGTGGCGCGTACGTGGAATCCTCCATCACCGATGCGCCCAAATAGACTCATAACTACATGCTTTTAATTCGAATTGCAATACCATGCCTTTACATAAACCAAGACAATTACCATGCCTTCTTTTCACATAAACCAAGAGAATTCTTATTTAAGCAAGCCAAAGTACTTATCAAGGCACACATAGAATAATTCTCAATTAAACAAGCCAAAGTACTATGTGACGTGCATTCTTTCAAAGCCTCCTTTTTATATAAAATCCAAGATACTAACACCCGTAGTATCAAGGCGTATCTATTTTTCAAAGTAAGTTACTACACCTTTAGAAAACTCGTTTCAAAGCTTGAAATCAAGTAACTTCAATTTTTCACAATCTAGACAACTTATGCTCATTAATCAACATAGACAACTTTCATAACCTTCCATAAAGTTATTATAACCAACTTCCCATAAAGCCGTTATACTAACTTTATGCTTTAGAAATTTAAGACATCCTTATCCTTTCATAAGGCCGTTATAACTAACTTCCCATAAAGCCGTTATAACTCCTTATAAACCATTTCGTTCTTTTACTAACCAAGAGACTTATACTTCAAACAAATTCATACAATTTTCAAAATACTTCAAGCCTCTTATCTTTTAGAAAACAAGTTTCTTACCTCAAAATTTAAGTCTCTTATCTTTTAGAATAATTCAATACTCAATACTTTCACACCAAGTACTCTATACTTCATTATGTCAAGAAATCCTTGTCTACCTTATTTAGGATAAACCACTCCTTAAGAACAAGCGGGTTAACTTCTTAACCCAACCACTTAGACATTTTCTTAAAACAAGTCAAGTATAACAAAAGGATTTACTTCATTTAAAACACGTACGTCTACCGTACTATATAGTTATAACTACTCATGCTCAAGAGGTAAGAAAGTTTCCACATACCTCTTCGGTCAATCCACTTGCTAAGCTCAAACTACCGCAAGTAATATGTCAACCTATAACAACCATGATACGTTTATTAACCTCTAATTTCAATGTAGAAATAATCTAAGTTCAAAGTCACTAAATTCTATGAAAAATTGGGCAGCATTTCCTTTGTTTCTACATACTTTGCCACCTTTCTCAAGGCCGAATTTATCATCCAAACGCCACATTTAAGGCTCAACAATCCAATATTTTAAAGGGGATTACACCTCCAAACTTGGGTGTGTAAAATTCTGCCCCATTAGGTACAACAATTCACTAAATAATTCTAAGGTAGTTTTTAGGCTACAACATGCTCATAATATCTTCTTAACCAATTCTTTTATATCCAAATCACATTTCTTGCATGCAATGACTCTAAGAGCATTATTTACTACCACAAGTTCTTCGTTCTTAACATGCAACACTAGAAACTAATTCTAAAGGAAGAAATGTTACCTTAAAGCTTTAGCCAAATCTTTTCAACCACTTGCTAGCTTCCTTTTCAAGAACACCACCACAACAACCTTCACAAGCTAGCCACAAGCTTCCCTCTTGCTTTTACTTTTTCAGATTTTTCCTAAGGCTAGAATGTCTCTTGGGATTTTAGAGAGAAGGAGGAGCTTGAACTTTTAAGAGAGAAGGAAGAGATTTTGTCTAAGAGAGAGAGATGAAATATGACCAAGTCTTGAAGACTTGGTCAATATAATGCATGCAAAAATCAGATGGGGACACTTGTCACCCTCCCAAGGTCTTTAAAAGAAAAACTGACTTTTCCTAAGTTTTTCCGCCATAATCGCCGCGCGCGACTGATTCCTGGCGGCACTGAAACCCCGCAGCTTCTTCGACGCTGCGCCTCGCTTCCCGCGCGGCTGCCAACTTCAGCGGCCTCAGTACTTCGGCGCTGCCTCGCATCCGCGGCCACACTGCTGTTTTGCTCGAAACGCATTTCCGTCACAGACCGAACTTGTAACTCTCATAACTTTCTACTCCGATGTCCTATCGACGAACGGTTGGTTGTGTTGGAATCTAGACTCAACGAACTACGCCCTGGGCCTTTGAAACACTTAGGAACTCTCAATGTACCAGGTCATAACCCGCCTCAAATTTGACTAAAACCCATCCGGAACAATCCGTCAACCTATCTTTTGAAAATTTTAAGTCTTACTCCCTTTCGTACGCCCTCATGCGCATGACCTGAACTACGGGGTGTAACAGGTTCGGTCAGCCAGCTGCAGATTAACTGTGGTTGGTTTGGCTTCCCCCAAACCCAACCTCTTGAACACAGAAAAAGACATGAGATTGATACTGACCCCTAAGTCACAAAGTGCCCTGTTGCATGTCACTTTGCCAATAGTGTAGGGCAGGGTGAAGCTTCCTGAATCTTTCAACTTAGGAGGAAGTTTCTTTTGTAAGATGGCGCTGCACTCCTCTATCAGCGCTAGTGTCTCATAATCCGCAAACTTTCTCTTTTTTCCAAGTATCTCCTTCATGAATTTGAAGTATACTGACATTTGTTCTAACGCCTCAATGAAGAGGATATTGATGTGAAGTTTCTTAAATACCTCCAAGAACTTAGAGAACTGATTGTCTATGACCTTCTTTTGGAGCCTCTGAGGGTAAGGGATTCTATCAGTGTATTCCCTCAAAGGTGCTGGTGGAGCTTTCTCAACTGTATGGTGGTCCTTAGTGACCCCCTCATTTCCTTACTCAACTGCTTTCTCACCCTCTTTCTCATGAACCACTGCGGGTTGGGGAGCAACCTACTCCAACTGCTTCCCACTCATTAACAACACTGCCTGACACTGCTCTCTTGGATTGACCTCTGTATGTCTTGGGAGAGCACCCTGCGGCCTGTTGGTTACCATCTTCGCCAGTTGCCCAACCTGTATTTCCAGGTTCCTGAGATAGGATCTGGTTTCAGACATGAACTGATTCTGCGAATTGGTGAGTGTAAGCAATGCAACCCTCAGCTCATCAGGCTTCTCATGTTGTGTAGGTGGTCTAAACTACTGAGATGAGATAGCCTAATTCAGTGCTTGCTGGTTCTGGTAATTACCTTGATATGGTTGCTGCTGGGCCTGGTCGTTCCTCCACGAAAATTTAGGGTGATTTCTCCACCCTGGATTGTATGTGTTGGAATTATAAGGCCGCTGAAAGTTCCCAACTGCCTGAACCTGCTCGTGGGCACATTATTAGGATCCACCGCTGTGCATCTATCAAAAGAGTGTGGGCCCCCGCAAATCTCACAATTCACAGGTATCTGGACTGCATTCACAGACATAGTGTTCTACTGCAGTTGCTTTGTCAATATGGTCACCTGCGCATTCAGGGCAGTGATGGCATCTAATTCATGTATGCTCATAGTCTTCCTGTTATTCACTGACCTGTCATCTGCCCCTTGATGATTGTTGGCAGCCATGTCTTCCAGTAACTCATATGCCTCATTGACACTCTTTCTCATGAACGCTCCCCCTGCTGCAGCATCAATTATGGTACGAGTAGTACCACTCAACCCATTATAAAAAATGTCGACCAACATCCACTTCTCTACACCATGATGGGGACATTTTCTCTATAAATCCTTAAATCTCTCCCATACATCATACAACGACTCTCCATCTACCTGATAGAAATTGTTCAACTCTCTTCTTAACTTTGCTGCCTTTGAAGGAGGGAAGAACTTTGTAAGAAACTTTTGGGCTAGGTTATGCCAGGTGGTGACGGAGTTGGCAGGTAGTGAGTTCAACCAGCTCTTGGCTCTGTCCCTAAGTGAGAACGGGAAGAGCCTCAGTCTAATGGCATCGTCAGTGACACCATTGTACTTGAAAGTGGCACACAACTCCAGAAAGTTGACAATGTGCATGTGGGGGTCTTCTGATGGTAATCCCCCAAAATGTACTGTGTTCTGGACCATGCTCAGGATGACTGACTTGATCTCAAAGTTGTTTGTCCCTATTGATAGGAGCCTGATGCATGTATGAGCACCAGTAATCGTGGGCAGAACATAATCTCTCAAGCTTCTTTCCGCTGGAACCTGGACTGGCTCGCCTGCATTTTCAGGACCCTCATTGTTCGCCCCATTCTTATTCGGTTGGTCTTCCATGGTCACTGAATCATATATCCTCTTGTTTCGCCTGTTCTGCTTGCAAACTTTCTCAATTTTAGGGTTAAAAAGAATAAGTGTGTCTGCTCTTCTTTTTCTTCGCATACACTAAATTCCTGAAATAGACCAAAATCAACAAACAAATCAAGGCAACATGGTTCTAACAGTAAAAAAAATAAAAATAAAAATAAAGCCAAAGTAGAGATAAAAATAGATGGTTCGATATTAGAAGTACGCCAGTCCGCGGCAACGACGCAAACTTGTTAGGACGTTGTCCAATTGCTCACACAAGTGTACGTATCGTTCACAAGTAATATAGTCTTTAAGACCGAGTTTATCATCCATAGAGACTGGTTTCTAATTACCGTTCATCTATTTTATGTTATCTATTTGACAATCGATAATTGAGTTGGGTTTTTATTTAACTATTAGAATAATTGCAAGAATTAACTAAACTATTGAAGTTGTAATCAGTTATGAAGGAATTAGGGCTTCCAAAATCCTCGACTATCCACTCTATTCAATCCTTAATGCGACTAGTATGACTTCTTCTTCTACGTTAAGATAGTGGTTAACTAGACTATCTTATATTCCGGTTAAGATATATAATCGCTCAACCCCAGTGCAGAACCCTTCTATATTTCTATGATATGATTTACCACATATGAGGATTAAGAACAGTAACCTATAATGCTACACAAGTATCGGGGTACTTTCGTCCACGATTTTAACCTATGTCTATTCAATTACAGCATATCCAAATCTCTCCTCTCGGTTCTTGATTCGAAATCATATAGATTATTATAATTAGTGATCAATTAATTATCAAACATTTTTCATACCAATTATTGAATAAATCTTAAACAAGTGAAGAAGAAATCAAACTACTGTATTAATTCATGAATAAGAGTTTCAAGCGATTCATAAGGAAAGCCCTAATAAAGTGTTTAGCTCCTAGCCATAGTCACGCTAAGAACTAATACAAATACAAACATAAACTGAATTGCAAAGAAAATATAGAAAAATACTGTGAACTAAAGTCTCCAATTGTAGCTTCAAATCTGCCCTGAGTTGTGTTGTGTGATATATTGAACAACCTCCTCCACTAGACTAATCCCTAGGGCTTAAATATGTTGCAAATTTCGTGCCCTATGGACCCTTCTGCCCTTGGCCAATTCTATTTCGGATCTGAAAATTCACGCCTCGGCACCGCGGTCCTGCAGAATGGCACTGCGGTGCTGCAGTCTTTTGTCTTGAATTGCCAACTTCCATCCTTTTTGCCTCAGGACTCTCCTTTTATGCCTAATTTTCGTCATTTTGTCTTTTTGAACCGCTGTGACTCAAAAGAAAGGAAAACGACCCTAACAAGACACTTATTTAAACGAAAATGGGAAAAACAATAACTAAAAATGACTCAAAAGCGTATATAAAATACGCCCAACAACTTTCAGCCAGTAAAAGCCATATAATAGAAAAAGTTCAAATATGCGCAAAATATAACCGAAACAGGATTGCGGATCTTCGTTTGGCGAAGTCATAACGAGTTTCATATGAGACTCTTCGTGGCTCCCGATGCGTTTCATGTAAAATAAAAGAAAGGAAAAGAATTAGAATATATTCCAAGTTGAAACAATATATAATCCTGAGTGAAAGACTTGGACATATGAGCATGATTTGACAAGAAGTACAAGCATTTAACCACATAAAATCTATCTGAGTCATTTATAGTCAACTTCTGGAATTTACAGTATTCAGTCACCCTATATGCCATTACATGACTATCAAGTATCAACAAAGAAGAGATGTGGCTAGGGTCTATGGCTTAAGATGATTCAACTAGTTCAATTAAGTGCAAAATGACATACACAAACAACAAACCCACACGACATAATATTGGCTATTCTAGGAGACTTCACATCGCAAATATTCCCAAGATGCTGCATAAAGGAGACAACATCCGCAAATTAATTCAAGTAAATAACATCTATTCGAACCACTTACATCTCATAATTTTGGCTTCCTGTTGACGTCCATATTAGCAAATTTTTCAAACAAGCTAGAAACAAGTGATAGAGTAACCGAATAAAAACTTAATCCAATAAGTACTAACACTTAAATTTTTAGCTACACATTTTATCAAACAACTCACATGCACAATGCCCCACTACACCAAAACGACACAGTTATGCACAAATAATTTTTTTGGGTAGCAAGCAAACATGTGTAATATAAAAAGTATCAAGACGTAACAACTAACAACCATCGGATTTCAATATATTTCAGCCAAGAACATTTGTATACTCTAAATATGCTGGTAAGTGTTAAATGCCAAACAATTCCTTACAGCGAATGTAGAGATACTTCGAACAACAACTGATGTGCGGCGGCGACAGAAGGTTGATTGAACTTCTAGAAGCTTCGACGAGAGAAATCTCACATTCAAGGAAGAATATTGTGTTGGGAATTTGATGCGCATGGTCGATAGGAAAGACGCCATTTTGGTGTTGAGTTGGACAAACTCGCGTTGGACAATCAGGTTTGTATGGCCATTTTAGGTCACCATGGGTAGTCAACTCAACACCACAAACACAACAACTTTGTTAAAAAATGGTGAAGCAAATAGGGAGATGAGAGAGGAGCAAGACGGCGACTAGGGTTTGAAGCCCTGGCCAGCCTTTGGACGTAAATGAAAAGGCGAAGGGAGAAAATTCCCTAATATCCAAGGATATGGGCCGGGTCAAGTCCTTTTGGATTTGGGCTCGGCTGGATTTGAAAGAGAAATTGGTCAAGTCGACTCCAAAAAAATGGCCCAACGCAAAAAAATCGTCACACAACATGTGACGGTTTAAATAACTGTCATAAATTTATGACAGTTTATATAACTGTCACACTTATGTCATAAGTGTATGTTGACCGAGAAGTCTACGGAAAAACTGTCATACTATGTGACAGTTTCAAAAACCGTCACACTATTACTGTCACCGTAGGTCATTTTTCTTGTAGTGAATGTCAAGTTTTCCATTAGACACAAAAAAATTTGTTGCGACAACTATGATTATGCATAACTACATTAGAAGACATGCACTTGAAGATTTGGAATTTGATAAATGTGATGAACATCCTAATTATGTTTCTGAAGTTGAAGGAGATGAAGATATTGGAGGAACATCAAAGACTTTGAGGGATGATCATGATGAATGATGTTAGTATGAAATTTGTACGCCACAACATTGCCACTTCCTTAATGAGTCGCAGGTCGTAATAATATTTCTATATTCTAGTTTATTAGGTGTGTAATGATGTAATATATTAAACTTTTGGACATATTGAGTCATTGACTGTCATATTGTCGTTACATTTCTTATGTACAATATAATATTATTTTTTGATTAAATGTTGTAATTAAATATTTTTTTTAAAATTATTAAATTGTAAAGATATACTAATTTTTAGAAACATAGGATAGAATATAATATTTTAAATAGTTTTAAATCTATTAAAAAGAATATTCTAGTTTCTTTGCATAAATGCGGGCGAAACAGGGAATTGTTTATATTTCTCAAAAGTACTTCTATAATTACAGGTCAAACACCCTAACAGATTCTCTAGAAACAGTTTCTGCAAAACTACTTCTAAGAAACAGAAACTATTTTAAAAAAGTTTGGCCAAACAGACTCTTTGTAAGAAACCTTTACCCTGCAAATGGGTATATAAGGTCACGTTGCGATCAGAGATCTTTAGAAAGGTTAAAAGTACGATTAGTGGTAAGGGGGATATACAAAAAAAAGATATCGATTACACAAAAACTTATTCACCTGTGATTAAGATGACCACCATTCATTGTATCTTGAGCATTGCAGTAAAGAAAAATTGGTATGTGCATCAATTGGACGTCAATAATGTCTTTCTCCATGGTTATCTGGACAAGGAGGTTTACATGAGGTTTCCTCATAGGGTTGATCCTCCTTCTCCCAACCAAGTTTGTGACTTTGTAAACAGGTTTATCGACATTAGTACTCTTGTTTATCTTCAGTTCTTGGCACCAGAGGCTTTGTCCATTCAATGAATAATAAATATTCATTGTTTTCCAAATCTTTCGGCACTTTGATTACTATCATTGATGTTTGCATCGATGATATACTGCTAACGGGTAACAATGCAGAAGAAATTAGGGATTTGAAATTGTTTCTGGATAGAGAATTCAAAATCAAAGATTTAGGGAAAGCAAGTTATTTTTTAAGGATTCTTTGGGATACTTTGGCTATCCTTTTTTGCTCTAAGTATATAGAGTTTAAGTTACTTGTTTGTGCATTTTGTGTGCTGTCAATTCTTCTTGGATATATATTTTATGGTAATATGTTATTTGCTCTCAATTCATCCCTTATATTGTGGACTTCTTGCTTTTATAGTGCTAGCATTCAGGTTCGGACATCGGAGTCGTACTCCAGTTGCCGTATTTCATTCTTTGTCCTTATCTGTATTGTTAAATTTGTCGTCACTGTATTGATTCGTGACTTTACGTTCTTGCATTTAGCATTTTTGTCTCAGTAGTTATAGCATTTCAAACAGTTGTTTTGTCTACCTCTAGATCATTGTTAACTTGTGCTTTCACTTGGATATCTTCTTGTTTTAGGGTAAACATCTAGGTAGTCTTTTATTTAATACTTGTTTTGGTGGCTTTGGTAACAAATGGTAGACTAGGGTCATGTTCTCGGTCGGGGACGGGGATGAGGGGTAGGGCCGGTAAGTGGGGTAAGGGTGAAGCTAGGCTGAGAATAGGGTCTTGGAACATTGGAACTTTAACGAGAAAGTCCATAGAGCTAGTTAAGATTCTTAAGGAGGGGAGGATCAATATAGCTTGTGTCTAGGAGACCAAATGGGTAGGGCTTAAGGCTAAAGATGTAAACGAGTATAAGTTATGGTTTTCGGGTAGGTCGAGGTGTAGGAATGATGTAGGCATTTTAGTAGATAGTGAGCTAAGAGATCAGGTGGTAGAGGTTAGGAGAGTCAATGACAGGATGATGACGAGTAAGTTGGTAGTTGGAGGGTTCACTATGAACATTATTAGTGCTTACGCGCCACAGGCGGGCTTGAGCGAAGAAAAGAAGAGGCGCTTCTGGGAGGAATTGGATGAGGTGGTGGGTGGTATCCCACCCACTGAGAAGGTATTTAAAGGAGGGGACTTCAATGAAAATATCGAATCACTCCCCGGGGTTATGATGACGTGCATGGAGGCTTTGGCATCGGGGACAGAAATGGGAGTGGCGTCTCACTTTTGGAGTTCGCTAGAGCGTCTGAGATGGTGATAGCCAATTCGAGGTTCCTGAAGAAGGAGGAGCACTTGGTGACTTTCCGTAGTTCGGTGGCTAAGACTCAGATAGACTTTTTGCTCCTAAGGAAGGTTGACAAATGTCTTTGTAAAGATTGCAAGGTTATTCCGAGAGAGGATCTCACAACCCGACATAAACTTTTGGTGATGGATTTGGAGATCAGGATAGAGAAGAAGAAGAGGGTTGTGGATGACAGGTTGAGAATCAAATGGGGGAGTCTGAACATGACTAGTGCAAAAGTGATGGGGGAGAGGTTGTTGGCTAAAGGGGCCTGGAGGAGTAGTGGGGATGCAACCGGTATGTGGGGCAGGATGGCCAGTTGCATTCGAGAGGTAGCTAGAGAAGTGCTTGGGGTCTCGAGGGGTACCCGTGGTAGGCATCGAGGGGATTGGTGGTGGAATGATGTGGTTCAAGAGAAGGTGGAAGCAAAGAAAACGACGTATGCGAAAATGGTAGAAAGCAAGGATGAGGTGGAGAAGTGGACGAATAGGGAGCTGTATAAGATGGCGAGGAAGGAGGCTAAGCGTGCGGTTACGGCAGCGAAAACAACATCTTTTGAACGCCTGTATGTGGAATTCGAGGAGAAAGGCGGGGATAGGAAGTTATATAGACTGGCCAAGGCGAGGAAGAGGATTGGCCGTGATTTGGATCACGTAAGGTGCATCAAGGATGAGAACGGTAAAATACTGATGGAGGACGCACATATTAGGCGGAGATGGCAGTCTTACTTCTATAAACTCTTGAACAAAAAAGGAGATAGTGACATCGTGTTGGGAGATCTGGAGCAATCTGGTAGGTATCGAGATTTTGGGTATTGTAGAAGGATTAAGGTTGAGGAGGTTAATGATGTTGTTCGTAGGATGCGTAGGGGAAGAACAACCGGGCCCGATGATATCCTAGTTGATTTTTGGAAAAACGTAGACATGACAGGTTTGGAGTGGCTAACTGAGTTGTTTAACGTCATTTTTAAGACGACAAGAATGCCCGATGAATGGAGGTGGAGTATAATGATTCCGTTGTACAAAAACAAAGGTGATATCCATAGGTGCAACAACTATAGAGGTATCAAGCTTTTAAGCACACTATAAAAGTTTGGGAAAGGGTCGTGGAGATGAGGGTAAGGAAAGACGTGTCTATTTTCGAGAACCAGTTTGGATTCATGCCGGGACGTTCGACTACTGAAGCCATTCACATTATTAGGAGATTGGTGGAGCAGTATAGGGAGAGGAAGAGAGACCTACATATGGTTTTCATCGACCTAGAGAAGACATACGATAAAGTCCCTAGGGAGGTTCTATGGAGATGTTTGGAGGTTAGAGGTGTACCTGTGGAATACACTAAGACGATCAAGGATATGTATGATGGTGACAAGACCAGGGTACGAACAATATAAGGATACTCAGAGCACTTTCTAGTGACGATGGGGCTGCACCAGAGATCAACGCTTAGCCCTTTCCTATTTGCCTTGGTGATGGACGGACTGACGCGACAAATTCAAGAGGAGGTGCCATGATGTATGTTATTCGCAGATGACATAGTCCTGATTGATGAGACTCGTAGCGGAGTGAACGCCAAGATGGAGGTTTGGAGATAAACTCTAGAGTCCAAAGGGTTCGAGTTGAGTAGCTCCAAGACAGAGTATTTGGAGTGCAAGTTCAGTAGTGGGAGCGACCCTGAGACAGGAGTGGAAATGTCGATTGGGACTCAGGTCATCCCAAAGAAAGGAAGCTTCAAGTACCTCGGGTCTATTATTCAAGGAAATAGAGAGATTGATGACGATGTCACACATCGTATTAGGGCATAGTGGTGAAATAGAGGGTCGCATCTGGAGTCTTGTGCGACAAAAATGTGCCACCAAAGCTCAAAGACATGTTTTATAGGGCGGTCGTCAGACCGACTATGTTGTATGGGATGGAGTGTTGGCCAGTAAAGACTTCGCACATCCAACGAATGAAAGTTGCGGAGATGGATGTGTGGGCATACAAGGAGGGATATAATTAGAAATGTCGATATCCGGGACAGAGTGAGAGTGGCCTCGGTGGAGGATAAGATGCGGGAAGCGAGGTTGAGATGGTTCGGGCATGTGCAGAGGAGAGACACAAATGCCCCAGTGCGGAGGTGTGAGAGGTTGGTTATGGACAGGTTCAGTACGGGTAGAGGTAGACCGAAGAAGTATTGGGAGAGGTGATTAGACGGGATATGGGGCATGTGCGACTTACTGATGACATGACCTTAGGCCGTACCTTAATGATCCCTAACCATATTGATGTTCCTGAGTTCTAGTCTTTCCGCAGCCACTACTTTGACTCCTTTTATGCAATTATGAACTCCACGGAACTAGGGGTTTATGGAGGATACGGATTAAGGTTGAAGGGTAGTAGATAGTCTGCGGCTATGTGTTCTCTAGTGTACTTTGTTCATATTAATCATTTGCATTACCTACTGCTTTCTTTTGACAGAATGTGCTACCATGACGTATTCGATTTTTGTTACCAGCATGTTCCTATAGCTTTAATTTCTTATCTGTGATCGTTTATCTTGCTATGCAACGTTTGCTTTGATTGTGATTACGCAGGTCTTGAGCCGAGGGCATACATACTTTATTTTATTGTAATTTCAGTCCCTACCCTAGTCCTTAATTTGCATACTATATAATGGATGTACAGTAGCCATTGTAATGCAGAAAAGAAGTAATACAATTCAAAAAAATTCTCCATACGATCCTATTATATTCCTTCAGTGTATTGGAGGACATGATAAACAGATGAAGTTTGGAATATATATAAGAAAAACATTCTGAGGAACAAAATTATATCGACAGTCTCGTTTAAAAATATCTAATGAAAGAGTTTAATTTAAACGATTATAAAATAAGTAGTAGTATTAGTTATGATCTTTTGTTGATTACTCTTTTTTTATCCTATGCGACCTCTATACATTTGATTAGTCCATGGATAATGAAAATAATTGCAATCCCTACCTTTTGTTTTAAGAGATAGGCACATATAGTCTTAATTACTAAGACCGTCAAGAAACAAATATTAAAAGAGAATAATTTGCAAGATGCCTTCATACCCCCTCCCCTCTCCCATAATATTCTCCAACATTAAATGAAATGGCTTATTCTATTTCTACAGCAGACCAAAATACTGGTCTTTCAGATATATGACGTTTTAAAGTTGCCGCAAAAGCTCTCTTTGTCTAGCTTATGTTCATATAAAAGATCATCATACATGGCAAATTAAATTACTAGGTTATGACAGTTGATTGCTTTTAAACAGTTTGATATGCCCATTAGGTGTGTTATATCCTAAGTATATATATATATATATATATACTATTGTAATAACTGTGGAAAAGGGGAGCTCAAGTATTGTTACCTCCGGTGAGCCAGTGCATCGACATTCATATTCACTTTGTGATCATTGAATATATGTAATGAGAGGGTTAGGATTGAAAATTTATGAAGGAGAGGAAGATGAGATATTAAGAAGATAGGTGGGAGAGAGCAGAGAAATAGAGAGCAGAGAGAGGGAGATAGAAAAGAGTAGAAAGATTGGAGAGAATGAATTAATTGCTTTATTCAATGTTCATACAAGTATATATACACATATACTCTTTCACCAACTAGTCTAGAACCTTTCCAAGACTACTTAATTACATTCAACTAATTAAAACCGAAATGAAGATACTATTCATCCCTAGCTTGGATAACAAATGCATATGATGGGGTCGACCGAGAGCCTTGGTTAACAAGTTTGCTGGCTGTTCTTCAGAGACCAGAAATGTAGTAGAAACCAATTTCTTCTGAATTTGCTCTCTTATGAAATGACAATCGATATCAATATGTTTAGTTCGTTCATAGAACACTGGATTGGCTGCAATTTGAATTACAGACTTACTGTCAGTGTACAAAGGAACTGGTGTTTGAATCTTTACTCCAAGCTCTTGACAAAGACCAGTAAGCCACATCACATCTGCCACTGAAGCTGCCATGGATCTATATTCAGCTTCTGGACACAGTGTCCTGCTTCTTAGACTTCCAGGACATTAAGGAAGAGCAAAAAATACCAAAAATCCAGTCACTGATCTTCTACTGTTAACACAAGATGCCCATTCCGCATCACAAGACACTCTCAAGTGTTATGAGTTAGAGCTTGTCATGAGAATACCTGAACCTGGTTCCTGTTTAATGTATCTCACAAGCCTAAGACCAACCTCCAGATGAGATGTCTTGGGAGCTTGCATGAATTGACTCAAACACTGAACTGGGAATTCAATATCTGGCTTGGTATTTGATAAGTATAGAAACCTTCCAATCAACCTTCTGTAACCAATAGGATCAGTTAATAGTTGATCAGTTTGTAACATGGAAGTTGCATGTGCTGATGCACTCTTGTCATGTTGATCAAATTAAGTGATAGTGAACTATATATCCATGTCCATAGGTGAAGATGCAGGTTTAGCCCTTGATTTCCCATGTCTGAAATGAGTTCCAAACCATACCTCATATGATGCATAAGTATGTCTTGAGAACTTCTTGCAAATTCAATACCAAGAAAACACATGAGCTCTCCAAATCTTTTATCTTAAAAGAATTCTTTAAAATCTCCTTTGTAGATTGGATAAGAGCCATATTATCTCCAGTAATCAACAAGTCATCCACATACACCAATATCACAACAATACTATCATCATCATGCTTGGTAAATAAGGAATAGTCCCTGTGACTTTGTTGAAAACCATAAGCAATCAGGGTTGTGGTAAGTATGATATTCCATTACCTTGATGCTTGCTTTAAACCATATAGGGACTTCAATAACATACACACTTGCTTCTTGCCATGATCTACATTAAAACCTTCTGGTACTGCCATGTAAACCTCCTTATATAAGTCTCCTTGCAGAAAAGCATTATAAACATCCATCTGGTGGATTGTCCATTGTTTAGCTGCTGCAATAGATATGACTGATCTCACAGTAGACATTTTGACTACTGGTGAGAAAGTTTACTGATAATCTAATTCTTTTTTTTATTGTATCCTTTTGCAACAAGTCTTGCTTTATACCTCTCCACCTCACCTGTTGCCTTATATTTGACTTTATACATCCATATACATCCTATTGCTTTCTTCCATTCTAGAAGAGACACAAGTTTCCAGGTTCTATTGACTTCTAAAGCCTTGATCCCAGCCTTCATTGCTTCAATCCACCTTCTATCCTTTGTAGCTTCTGAGTATGAACATGGCTCAACATTTTCTGAGTGTTGTGCTATAAAACTTTGGTACTGAGATGACAATGCAGTGTAATCCACTCCATTAGAAATGGAGTAGAGACATTGATATGATCCATGTTGAGTGACATAATCTTTATGCCAAATTGTGGTTTACTGGTTCTAACAGACCTTCTAGCTTTGGACCCTGATTCAGCTGCTATTGAATGATCATTCTCAGTGTCTCCTTGTGAAATACCAGCTACATTTTGAACCATATCCTATGTGTCTCCTTGTGGAGTGTCTGATGGTACATCAATTGGAAACTGTGGTACTGTTTGTGGGACTCTGGCTACATGGGGATGAACTAAATCATCAAAGCAGAAATCTTCATATGATCTAATATGGGTGATATGGCCATCAGTTGCTCCCTTGAGAGGAAATTTTTTCTCCATGAAGATTACATATCTGCTCATGAAGAATGTTTTATTCTCTATACCATATAGTTTGTATCCCTTCTGTGTTGCACTATAGCCAAGAAGCACAACATTCACTACTCTAGGACCAAACTTATCTTGCCTTACCAGAACCGTTGCATAACATAAAAATCCTTTCACTCTTAAATGAGAAAGTGGTGGTGTTTTGTTGTACAATAATTCATAAGGTGATTTGTTATCTATGACTGTAGAAGGTATTCTGTTTATAATAATACAACTCCTTCTACACAAAAATTTCAAAATATGTCTGGTAGTCCTGCCTGAAACTTTATAGTTATGGTTGTTTCTAGTATGTGTTTGTGCTTCCTCTCTATCACACCATTCTGTAGTAGTGAATATGGACATGAACTCTCATGTATCACACCATGATGTGTGAAAAGATCCTTACAACTATGATTGAAAAATTATCCTCCATTATCAGATCTCACCTTCTGTATTTTGACTTCAAATTGAGTTCGAACTTCAATGAAAAAGTTTTTAAGCATTGTGATTACATCAGATTTTAACATCATTAAGAATATTCATGTCCATCAAGAAAAATCATCCACAATTATCAAGAAATACCTCATTCCATTATATGTTTCCACTTTATAAGGACCCCATACATCAACATGTAACAATTGAAAAGCCTTTGTTTTCCTACTAGTTCTTATGGAAAATGGAACTCTAGTCTGTTTAGCTAAGGGACAGATTTCACACTCATGCAAGACAAGAGAATTATTGTTTTTGATACATGAAATTTTCATTAATATACTCATACGTACATGACATAACCTTTGGTGCCAAGTTGTTGCATCAACAAGTTGAACTGCTGTCATGCCTTTCGTCAAATCCTCTTCATTATTCTGTGTATCCAAGCATACTATGTATAGCCCTCCTTCTTCATTACCTATCCCCCTCACCTTCCCAGATGAGAGATCATGAAAAATAAAATAAGTTGGAAAGAATTTAACACTACAATTTAACTCTTTGGTTACTTTTGAAACTGACATGAGGTTAAACTTGAATGGTGGTACACATAAGACATTTTTGAATGTCACCTCCTCATAGATGATGATCACCAACATGTGACACCTTAGCAGAATCACCAGTTGGCAGGTGCATCTTTTCTGTGTTTTCTGCCAATTTTTTATTCTGTAAGTATCTTTGATCACCAATCATATGATTGGTTGCCCCTGTGTCTATAATCTAATTCACTAATTCTTTAGTATCAAATGTATTTTTACCTGCTATGTTAGCCATTACTTTTGCTTCTGTCTTTTCATATCAACATGTTGAGAAGTTGCTGCTGGTTGTGTGTTAGCTGCATGAGTGGTAATGTAGTATATGGAGTTCTTTTGTTATAATATAATTCATTTTCTTTCCCATCAACTTCAAGAAACATATCTCCTCCAGTCACAACATATGCTTTCTTGATTTTAGTTTTAAAATTCTCTGGATATCCAAAGAATTTGTAACAATCATCCTGCGCATGTCCTGTCTTGTGACAATAATCACACTTCATCAACTTGTAGCAATTCTGCTTAAAATGTCCTCTTCCATGACAGAAATCACAATGTGCATTTGGATTATATGACTTCTTCTGTCTTGGAACTCCATTTCCACCTTTTCCTATCCCATTCCTAGCTGTGAACATTACAGTTGGTTCAACTATCTCCTACAATACTCTACTGTGCCTGCTACTTTTCTCTGGCTTTCCTCTTGATTGACCATAACATATACCTGATTCAAGCTTGGTATTTGCTGTATCATGATTATTTGACTTCTAGCTTGGTTATAACTTTCATTCAATCCCATCAAGAATGGTAACATTCTATGATATTGTAGGTGATTAATAAACTCTTTTGATTTGGGAAAGCAAGAAGGTGGTGGCACAATTGAATTATATTCATCCCAAGGATCCTTAAGTTTGGTATAGTATACTGAAACTGACATAGTTCTCTGCCTTAAAGAGAAAATTTCTTTATGCAACTGAAAGACTCTTGAACTATTTATCTTGTCAAATCTTTCTCTTAACTCTTCCCAAATAATGTGTGCATTAGAGTTGAACAACATTCCACTAAGCAGATTTTTATTTACGTTTTCCATTAGCCATGAGACAACAATGACATTACATCTATCCCACAATCTTGCCAAATTATCATGAAAGGTTTCCCTTCTTACTGCTCCATCCACAAATCCTATCTTGTTCTTCTCCAACAAAGCTAGCTTCATTGCTCTACTCCATAACGTATAGTTATCCATACCATTTAACGTGACTCCCACTGATAATGATCCCGGTGCAGAAGATGGGAACAAGTATAGTGGATGATTGTGGTCTATATTTACTGTCACTGTTGTGGTTTCACTTGATAATCCCTCTTCATTATTTTTCATCTTTAACTCGTCACAATTTTCTGGATTTCAATCTTGAGTATCCTTAACCAGAAAATCAATGTAACGGTGCACAATTTATTTCAAACAAAATCGTGTTACCAAACTAAAAATTGCAGCATTAGTGATACTAAAAATTTCAACATTAGTGATATAGTAATGAACATACTATATTAGTCTCAAATCTATATATTTTACTCTTATTTTAACTGTTGCTCACCAAATTATGATGTTTAACTGCAGATTCTCTAAGCAGCGGGGCAGTCGTTACACCATTCGTGCAGGTCGCTACTTATGCGGAAGAACCCCTTTCTACGCTACGTTCCCAATAAAAAGCCGTCATCCCATTCTAGAAGCGGTAGCTTCCCGCCTCCCTCGGGGTGAGAAGTTCCCTTCCGCAGTCTCAGTCAACCTTGTTCCGGACCTTCTCTTCTACTCTATCTGCTTATTGGATTGGTAGGTACAGTCTTTCTCAAGCGACCAGCTCGGTGAAAACGAACCCCGTATTCCATGTGAGTTCCGAGAAGGGTTTTAATGGCGACCGGACTCGAGTGGCCCGGGGCTCCTCTCGCATTCGCTCGAGCAGCTTTCACTCCTCTCCTTTTTATGGCTTTCACGCCTTGATGTGTAGATCCCTCGAATTTCTCTGTGCATGCAAAAGAAATACCCTCAATAGACATCATCATCTTTCAACCTCGAATTCTACAAGTTAGATGCATAGATCTTTCGAATTTCTTCTTGCATGTGAATCTGCATCAAATCATCTTCTAGCTTTGATACTATGTGGAAAAAGGTTTCATCATGGAGCTCAAGTATTGTTACCTCCAGTGAGCCAGTGCATCGACATTCATATTCACTTTGTGATAATTGAATATATGTAATGAGAGGGTTAGGATTAAGAACTTATGAAGGAGAGAAAGATAGAGGAAGATGAGAGATTAAGAAGATGGGTGGGAGAGAGCAGAGAAATAGAGAGCAGAGCGAGGGAGATCGGAAAGAGTAGAAAGATTGGGGAGAATGAATTAATTGCTTTATTCAATGTTCATACAAGTATATATACACATATATTCTTTCACCAACTAGTCTAGAACCTTCCTAAGACTACTTAATTATATTCAACTAATTAAAACAAACTCCTAACAAACTTAACAAAATGTAACTAACTCCAACTTCTTAACAACTAACTTCCACAAGCTTTAATCCAATGTGGTGCTCCTCATGATACTCCCACACACATTACCATATCACTTACAATAACTTTCTCTGGTCTTACTCTTTGTTTGGGATTATTTCTCTTTGTTATTGTTTACTCTCAAACTAGTTGAAGTGGCTGGTTTGAAACCTGTATATGATTGTTTCTGGTTATCTTTATTGTCTCATTTTATGTTGAAGATATATACAACCTGTGTGTTTCTGTATATTTTTGTGTATACCAAACTGTTGATGACCTTTTGATATGATATATGTCGTATTTCCCATCTTATGCAATATACTCCACGTATATAGGGTGTATATATATGCAACTCATTCCTCTTCTACATTTGATTGGGATTACTTTCTCTCTTGCAAACTTGTGTGGTCGCTTATTGTAGAGACCGTATATGATAATCCCCTCCGTTCTCTTACCTTTTCCTCTTCTGTTTTGAGGGTATATATGATTTTGTAACTTCTGTATATCACTGAGTATATAAGACAATGTTATTAGAAATGATATATTATGATTTGCCAGTTTCCTCTTTGTATTGTAGTCTTATTAAGTAGACATGTGCTAATCTTTTTTGGGAAAATGACACAATTAGCCATCCGGGTGAAATTATTGACACCGGATGACCCAAAAAATTTAAAAGATATTTTTTAACATTTTAAAAATAATTTCATTTTGTAGCCTTTTTTCAACTAATTCAAACATATGTATAGAAATTGTATCATTTTTATAAAATATGTATCACTACGGTATATGTATAAAAGTATTATATGTATACAAACTGTATCATTGTTGTATAAATAATGTATCATACGTATAGAATATGTATCCCTGCAATATGTATATACAAAAATGTATCATTAATATATAATTTCTGCATAATAAATGTATAATAAGTATATACACATTAATTATATACATATTATACAATTATTATTCACATTTTAAACTTCTACTAATTCTATCCATGTTTATCAAATGCAAAAAGAAAATTAAAAGATTCTGCTATATTACATTTCGCTTTAACTGGCTTCAATGTTGAAATTCCCAATACCCAAAGTCACAAATGAAATCCCTAACACTAATACGCCAAAATTGGAATTCCAAAATTCACCCGTAAAGCAAGTTGGACTCTGTTCCTCCCTTTGCATTATCTCGTTGGGCCTGAGGCCCAACACCTATTGGATCGAGTCAGATCCGCTGCCTAGGCCCACTTCTCGTACAGACAAGCAAAGAGAGGAGATGGGCTTACATTTGTAGCAGCCCAGAAGGTCCATCTCTAAGGAATCAAGTGTTTGATAACTTTTTTTACCTTAACTTTTCTCTTCTTAAATAGCTATGGTTGAGTAAGTAGGGCAAAACTTTACTTAATTTCTTTCATAACTTTATACATATATTTCGCTTGTAAACCTTTCTTAGCTAATATATACTTTTAGCCATAAGTTTTCAAACCCGTAGGTCAATCACATTGTGCGGATATTTTTTGGGTACCTAACACCTTCTCATCAGGACTTTTACCCGTTCTTTAATACTATTAAAAGGTTTTCCATAATAACATTCAAAATAATTTTTTAAAATTAAATAGGTGACGACGCTATTAATGAATCAACAAAAGGCCAAGTTATGAAGTAGCTTTTATGCGCAAATATAAAAGTAAACCGTAACAATAATAACAGATTTCAATATTCTTGTCAATCACAACCCAAGAAAATAAGGAACTTAACCAGTTATAGTCATGGAAATAATCATACAAGTATTTGAGATCATAAAAATACTAAGACAAGTTGAAAGGAAGAGAAACTAGATGAATATTTTTACCTTAGGTGCTCCAACTTGTGTTTTTGCCTCCAAAGATCGAACTCCTCTAAAAATTAGGTCACGAGCCTTTTATATGAGTTGGGTTGGTTTGTGAGGGGGGAGGGTCTAGGACACTAAGGGCCCGTTTGGTATAGTTTATTAAAAAAAACTTTTAGAAGTAGAGCTTTTAGGAGTAGAGTTTTTTATCAAAAAGTTGTTAGGTGTTTGGTTATCAATAAAAAAGTGATTTTGATTTAAAAATGGAAAAAAACAAAAGTTATTTTGCCTTTACTGGGCAAAAGCCCAAAATTTGAGCTTCTCCCAGTAAAGGTCAAAAGTGTTTTTTTTCAGCCAAAAGCACTTTTGACCTTTTCAACCAAACACTAAAAAAAAGGCCAAAAGTGCTTTTGACAAAAAAAAAACACTTTTGGCCATTTGATAAGCCCAACCAAACGGACACTAATAGCCTTCTTCTAATCCCACTTGGAAATTTTTCTCGAATTCAGTGCAATACGCACCGCCGAATGGTGACCTAGGCGCTGAATTCTTTTTCCTCCTCTTGTTACTTCTAATTTCAATGCCGTAGGGGCATGGGCGTTGAATTTTCATCTCTAAGTTTAGTGTTTGGGCGCCACATGCACCATCAAACGGTGACTTGGACCCTAAGTTCATATTTCGTCCATATTTCTTCAATTCATGCTCCAACTTGTTCGGTTTCACTTTTTTTTATTTCCCAATGCCTTCTATACATACACAAACATTATTTAGCGCAAAATTACTTTCAAACCAATGCAATCCACACCAAATATACACTCGATATGAGACACAAATATGCTTAAAACACTATACTTTTAGCCGAATATTAAAGATTTAGCTCGATTCCTCTAACTACAAGTGTATATACATCTCAATAAATAATATTTTCACTAATAGAAGAATTAGGCATTGATTATCAATATGTCAAGTATGTATAAACCTCTGTTGGATCATAAACTTGATCCATTATGGGAGCCCAAATCCAAACTCCAATTAAATTGAAGTCCAAGTCCATAGTTAACGTTCAAAACAGTACAAGCCTTCTATCTAGAATCTTCTACGGTGTGGTAATCATGCATGTGAATTATTTGGTAATTTAAAATATTGTTAGAAGGATAGAGAAGAATGAGGTGTATGGTTATTGTAATTGTTTATTAGTTTATTTGTGTGGTGTAGGATTGTTCTTAAGTACTATAAATATCTCTCTCCATTTTAGATTAGGTATAAGAAAAATTAAGAGCTTCGAAGTGAGTGAAAAAACAAAGTCTTATAAGAGTGAGTTGTAGTATCTTGTTGTTGAGTGAGAGTGCTCTTGTAATATTTGTTTGAGTTTGAATAAAAGTTATTTGTGAAAGTGTTTCATTTCCAACAAAATGGTATCAGAGCTACGAAAAATGATATGACACCATTCCAAGTCCCGACACTCAACACAACAACTACGACAATTAGAGTATCAAAATGAAGACACTTCTTGGATCACAAGATGTGTGGGATATCATAGAGAAAAGCAATAACGAGCCTGTGGATGTTGTTGCCTTTGTTGCTCTTACACCAAATCAAAAGACAACTTTGAAGGATTCAAGAAAGAGAGATGTTAGGCATATTTCATATACCTATTTTGAGTCATTTTTATTAGTATTTTACCCATTTTCGTTGCGTCTAGTACAATTTTAGGGTTGTTTTTCTTTCTTTTGAGTCACAGCGGTTCAAAAAGGCAAAATGACAAAAAGGAGTGAAAAGTGTGCATAAAAGGAGGTCCCGAGTCAGAAAAAGGTCGAAAATCGATGACTCGAAAAAACCACAGCAGCACCGCGGTTCCCAGAGGCAGGATCGTGGTGCCAAAACAACATAAATCCGCAGGACTTTTGCATGATCTTGACCTGGCATGATCTTGCGTACAAAAATTTCGATTACGAGTTGGAATTGGCCAAGGGCAATAGGGTCCCTAGGGCACGAAATTGATACCTATTTAAAGCCCTAGGGATCAGTTTTTAGGATGGGGGGTCCATTATTGAACACAAGAACAACACAAGACACTTGGAGCAACAATTAGAAACTTTAATCTTCGTAATTTTCTATCTTTAGTTTTTATTTCAGTTATTGTTGGATTGTATTAGTTCTTAGCATGTTCATGGCTAGTAGCTAATTACTTTAGTAGGGTTTCCATCGAATCTTCTTGAAACTAGTTCATATAGTTAATGTATTAGTTAATGATTTCTTCTTCAGCGTATTAAGATCTATTCAATATTGCTTTGATTGCTTGATAATTAATTAGCTACTAATTATCATTACCTATATGATTTCGAATCAAGAACAGAGATGAGAGATTTGAATATGCTGTAATTGTTTAGATACAAGTTAAAATCGTGGACGAAAGTACCCCGATACTTGTGTAGTGTTTAAGGTTACTGTTCTTAATCCTCTTGTGTGGTAATATCTATCATAGATATATATAAGGTTTCTGCACAAGATTGAACTCTCGTATATCCTAACCGGAATATGATGACAGACTAGTTAACCTACTATCTTAATAAGAAGGAGAATCATTAGCATTACATTAACACGAGAAAGAGTGGATAGTCGAGGAGATTGGAAGTCTTATTCCCGTCATAGCTGTTATAAACCTTTAGTATTATAAATCTAGTCTAGTTTCCTGCACTTCACTTTAATGATAGTCCTTAGTACAAAATCAAACAATTTATCGATTGCCAAATAGAAACCAAAGTTTAGAAGTTCGGTACTTGGTAACCAGTCTCTGTGGACGATGTTCGATCTTACAGACTATATTATTTGTGAACGATATGTGCACTTGCGTGAGCATTTATAAATCTCCTAACAAGTTTTTGGCGCCGTTGCCGGGGACTGGAGTATCATCAATATCGAACTATCTATCCTTATTTCTAATTTGGTTTTTATTTTTTTTATTTGAGAACATTTTACCATGATCTGTTTGCTTGTTTTTTGTCACTTGCAGAAAAGACAAGGAAAGTTCTGATCCTTTGATAATGGAACATCAACAAAACAATAATTTGGCGGATGGCGAGCTACCGCCTGTGTCACGACCCGACCTCGGGCCAGCGACTGGTACCTTACCCCGGGCACCCTAGTGATAAAACATCAGAGAAAAATCAGCGGAAAATAAAACTCACAAAAAAATAAACAGTGATACAAAAACAGGCTGACCAAGAAGTCGCCTTACTGCATATATAGATAAATAAAATCTTGAACAGTTATCCTTTACAACCCTGCTCACAACAGTACTACAGACCTCTAAGAATGTAACAACAACTATGACGGGACAGGGCCCCGCCATACCCCTGAATGTACAAGTACCTACAATGATGTGGACTATACCAAAAGATAAGCCTCCAAGAAAGCGAAGCTTCCCGAATGCGGGCTGTGATCCTATGGCGAGGATCAACAGTGTACCTCTGCACGTGGCATTTAACGCAGCCCCGAAGGAGGTCGATCTGACAGTACCAAGTATGTGAATCGAAAATCGTAATAAAATCATAACAGTCTATATAAAACAGGAGACATGTATGATAACCGACTACAGTACACCATGTATAAACAATCATGTCAAGTCAGGGACTCACGCCCTCAAAGTCATCACTCAAATATAACCATGAGTCTCACGCCCACAATATCAATCATGCCCATGGAATTCCTTCCTCACTGCCGGCAGTCTATGATATAACAACACCAAAGAGTACACATGAACACCAGGTCCCACATGTGTCATAAGAACCGTCTGAGAGGCAATCTGAAGGCATAGTTATCGATCCACCGCATCATCAATCGATCGGGCAAGTACGAAGCCACTACGTAACCTACCGTACCAACAATACTATATAATCGCATTCCAAGGCGGCCGGCAAGATAAAGCCACTACCAGATACCACTGCATCACGTGGCCGGGCAATCTGAAGCTAACTACCGATCGCTGCGTCACGAGACTTCGTCATAAATCGCTATACACAACTCACGGTGGCCGGGCAAGTCGAAGTGGCTACGGATACCTCTGCGTCACGTCGGCCGGGCAAGTACGAAAGCCAACTACCAGATACCTCCTGCATCACGAGACTTCGCCATAACACTGACTGGGGCAAGTACGAAAGCCAACTACCAGATACCGCCTGCATTAGCTACGACCGGGGCAAGTACGAGAGCTAACTACCAGATACCTCCTGCATCAGGAAACCTCATGGGGAACTAGTCCATGGAACAACACTATCAACAAGGAACGAACCCTCATCATGGCCGCATACCCGTGGACCTTCCATCGAGTCAGTATGCCCAAAATGATCAAGAATAACATGACCGACCCTCCATCGAGAGACGCGGTAGCATAAGGATACAATACTTGTACAACAAGGCTATCACAAGAAAACATAGGCAAGTTACTCACACTCAAGGTACTTTCATTTTATGCCAAAAATTCGGGTTTTTAATCCCAAGGTACTACGTACTTTATCTCTTTAAAAAGATCCATTTCTTTCACAATAGTCACATGATACTAACACTCGTAGTATCAAAATAGAGTAACTATTATTTTAAGTAAACCAAAACAATTTTCATACTTTCTTTTTAAATAAACCAAGACAATACCATGCCTTCTTTTTAAACCAAATCACTTCTCAAAATAATATAAGTTTCGAAACTTCAAATTCTCACGTCTCTTACTTTTAACTCAAGTCCCATAACGTGGAAAATCAAGTCTCATATCTTTTTGAAACAAATGTCAAGTTACCATTTTAAATCCAATAATAAAACCATTCTTTTGTTTTCATAAAGTCGTTATAACTAACTTCCCATAAAGCTTATTATAACACTTTATGTTTTAAACCAACCAAGGACAACTACTCTCATTTCCGAAACCAAGATATCTTTATTCTTTTTATGACCAAGAGACTTACACTTTCAAACCGAGCTACACAACTTTCAAATACTTCAAGTTTCTTAGCTTAGAAAACAAGTTTCTTATCTTTAGAATATTTCCAGAATTAATACTTTCAAATCAAGTATTACATACCTTTCCACATCAAGACATCCTTGTCTAACTTATTAGAATAAACCATTCTTGTAACCTTTCCTTAGTAACAGGTGAGTTAATTCTCTACTCAACCAACTTAGACATTCTTATAACAAGTCAAGCATATCGAATGTATTTACTTCATTTAAATCACGACGCGTCACCGTACTATCTGATTATAACTACTCATGCTCAAGAGATAAGAAAGTTTCCACATACCTCTCCGGCTTAATCCACTTGCCAAGTCCAATATGCCGTCCGTAGTATGCCAACCTATAACGACCAGAATACGTCCATTAGATTCTAGCGTAGAATATTCTAATTGTAAAGTCCCTTATTCTACGGAAAATTTGGACAGCACTTCCTTTGTTTCTACGTACTTTTCCACCTTTTTCAAGGCTCGAATTCAATATCCAAACGACACTTTTAAGGCCCAACAATCCAACAATACAAAGGGGATTACACGCCTAACTTGGACGTGTAAAATTCTGCCTCACAATTCATAGTAAAACAATCCAACTAGTTTAGGGTAACTCCTTGGCTATAACATGCTCACATATCAACTTTTCAAATCCTTTCAATTCAACTCGTTAATTCAACATGTTATATAAGTCATAACCAATTATAACAACGATATACCCTTCTATATATAACATGTAACGATTTTAGCTAACAACCGAATTGATTTCAATATTAGTGACTAGCATGCCCATTTTCGGTTTTCAACAAGTCGACATGATTCAAATCTTTTCAAACTTTAATATTTAAACCACATGCTCATTTCTTAACTACTATAACTTGTAATCTTCAATTACATGAGAAGGTGAAAGTTTTACCTCAATAAGCCCTCTTTCCGAAATCTTCTTCACGTTAAAATCACCCACACGAACCCTCTATAAGCTTGCCAACATAATTCCTTCTTGTCGTCTTTTCAAAAAATTTATCACACCTAGGGTTTATCACTTTTTGGGAGAGAAGAGGAGATTTCTTAGGAGGAACCTTTGCAAATGACCAAGTCTTCAAGACTTGGTCATAATATAAGGTCTTCTCTTGGTCAAAAGGATGGGAGGGACACTTGTCACCCTCCCACAGGCCTTTAACAAAATATCTTCGATTTCCCTGTTTCGCGAAATTTCCGCCTTGGCGCGCCCTGCGGCCGGCCATGATGCTAAACTTCCGAACATCTCAGCACATACGGAGCCGCGGCCCTGCCATGGCCGCGCTTCTGCGAATACACCAAGACTTCCCGCGCCGCGACTCGCATCCGGCCGTACATCCGCGGGCGCCGCCCATGGCACTGATCGACAACACTTTCTCGTTCGCCTGAACTTACTTGTAACCTCCATAACTTTCTACCCCGATGTCTTATCGACGAGCGGTCTATTGCATTGGAAACTAGACTCAACGAACTTCATACTGGGCTATTGAAACACCTAAAAACTCCTAATGAACTAGGAGATATATCGCTCCAAAGTTGACTAAAAAACTGTCCAAAAACATTCTGTCAACTTATCTTTCCAATTTCAATTCTTATTTCCCTTCGTACGTTCCCAATACATGACCTGAAATTTCGGGGTATAACAGCCTGTCTTAAGACAAATCCCTGCAGAAAGAAGCTTGAGGGATTATGTATTGCCTACAGTGACAGGGGTGCAGACTTGCATAAGGCTCCCATCAATAGGAGCCAATAATTTTGAGATTAAACCTGCTATTCTGGGTATGGTGCAGAACACAGTCCAGTTTGGAGGGTCGCCATATGAGGAGCCACATACGCACATTGCGAATTTCCTGGAGCTTTGTGCCACATTCAAATACAATGGTGTCACTAATAATGCTATCCGGTTGAGGCGCTTCCCATTTTCGCTCAGGGAAAGGGCGAAGGCTTGGTTGAACTCCCTGCCAACAGACTCTATCTTCACATGGCGGGACCTGGCCCAGAAGTTCCTTGAAAAATTCTTTCCACCAGCAAAGGCAGCAAGACTTAGGGGAGAATTGAACAATTTCTATCAAATGGATGGAGAGTCATTGTGTGATGCTTGGGAAAGGTTCAAGGATTTGTAGAGGAAGTGCCCACATCATGGCCTTGAATAATGGAACTTGGTGCACATCTTCTATAATGGTCTGAGTGGGACTACTAGAACAATTATTGATGCAGCTACTAGTGGTACTTTCATGAGGAGGACAGTACATGAAGCCCATGACTTATTGGAAGACATGACCACAAATAATCACTTGCCAGGTGAGATTGGAACAGGTGGCAGAAAAGCAGTTGGAGTTCATGAGACAGATGCTATCACTGCACTGCAGGCACAAGTTGCTCTCTTGACTAAGCAGCTCCAGCAGAATACTATATCCGTAAAGCGATCCAGATCTGGCGGTTTGTGAAATTTGTGGGGTCCGCATACCTTTTATAGATGTCCAGAAACTGATGCAAACCACATCCCAATGGAGCAGGATCAATGTCAGGCTGTGGGACACTTTCAGAGGAAATACAACAATGTACAATCTAACACATATAACCAAGGGAGAAAAAATCATCCAAATTTTTCGTGGAAGAATGATCAGGGGCGGTATCGTGATTCACCAAATTTCACACGAGGAGTCAGATGAGTTGAAAACGACACTATTGACATTGGCAAACTCCCAAGCACAATCCGTCACAGAGACAAGGTAATTCATGAAAGAAACTAAGTACTCAATTTCAACCTTGGCCAATTCCCAAGCAATAATGACCAACTCTCAGACCCAGTTCATAACGGAGATGAGATCTTCTATTAGGGGTTTGGAAACTTAAATAGGGCAGTTGGCAGAGAAGTTGAGTGATAGACCTCAGGGGGCTCTCCCCAGTAAGACAGTGATGAATCCAGGGGAGCAATGCCAAGCAGTCAGTCTGAGAAGTGGGAAGCAGTTAGAGCAGTGGGGGCCCCAACCAGGAGTGGAGAAGATAATTAAAATAGAAAAGAAGGGGGTTACTGATGACCGCCCTAATTTAGAGAAGGTTCCAACGGCAGTAAGGAGAGAATATGTAGACATAATCTCTTATCCTGAAAGACTGCGGAAGAAGTCCTTAGACAAGGAGTTTTCCAAGTTTTTAGAGGTCTTAAAAAGCTGCATATTAATCTCCCGTTCATTGAAGCTTTAGATCAAATGTCAGCATATGTAAAATTCATGAAGGACATCCTGTTTAAGAAGAGGAAGCTGACGGATTATAAGACAATAGCCCTGACAGAGGAGTGCAGTGCTATCTTGCAGAAGAAACCGCCCCCTAAGTTGAAGAATCCAGGGAGTTTCACCCTACCTTGCACTATAGGTAAGGTGACATGTAAACGGGTTTTGTGTGACTTAGGGGCCAGTATCAACTTGATGCCTCTCTCTGTGTTTAAAAGACTCGGTTTGGAGGAAGCAAAATCGACTACAGTGAACCTGCAGCTAGTTGATCGCTCAGTCGTACATCCCAGGGGTATTATTGAAAATGTGTTAGTGAAAGTGGGCAAATTTATCTTTCCTGTTGATTTCCTCATTCTTGATATGGAGGAGGATGAATATATGCCCATCATTCTTGGGAGACCATTTCTAGCCACAGGAAATTCCCTTATTGATGTTGAGAAAGGGGGGTTGAAGCTTAGAGTTCAGGATGAAGAAATGACATTCAAGGTGTTTCATCCACCACCTGAGCCAGAGTTAACCTTCAAAGTTTTCAGACCACCCACTGAGCCCCGAGTCGATAAGAGATGTTTTGTTATTGGGGCAGTTGACAAGGTTGTGCGTGGGAAAACCCTCACTAGTATTGATGTGTGTGGGGGTACCATTGAAGAAAAGTGTGGAGACTGAGAGTAAGACCAGGGCAGCAACAAATAATGAAACAATAAGAACCCTCCTGAAATTAATTTTGTGAAAAAGAAGAGGAGGAAGAGGAAGCGATTGGTGCTGAGATGGTTATGTGGAGGGAGAACTCTACCCCCTTAATCTAGTAAGTGAACTGCGTCCGGCTAAAAGACGTTAAAGACAACGCTACTTGGGAGGCAACCCAATGTTTAAATTCTGCAATTTATTTTAATTAGGACAGTCTCACTTTTGGTGTGTTTGTTATGTTGTGATGCCAGGTGAAGGACTCAGAGGATGGAGCATGAAGAAAAGGGCGAAAAGACACGAAATCGAAGTCGACATCATGATCTGCGTCTGCGCGATGCCGAATCTTCAGGAAAGCCTCAGTACTTTATGCACCGCAATGCTAGTTCACGATCCCCGAAAATATGAAAAGGTCCGGAATCGCCAAATCTCCTTCCACAGATACAGTCACAATGCAATATCCGCCGCCGCCACCACCATTTTGAGCCGTTGTACGTCTGTAAGTCGTCCCTATTTCATCTTTGAGTCATACACATTTGAGACAATGTGTCAGTTAAGTTTGGGGGGGGGGGGTACTTGTATTTTCTTATAATTTTGAGTCGTTGATTTGTGTCTTTTATGTGTCTATATGAGTCACAATTGTTTTTGTTATCATGCATGCTGTAGTTGCTTGAAACGCCTAGTGAATTAAATAGGATAATGTAATGGAATGATATGCAAAAATATGTGTGCTTAAGTTAAATATGCCAAAGATTAATGAAAACCTGATTAGTTGGAATATTGTGTGCTTAGCCTGTGTATTTCAATTGCGAAAAATGTCATGCATGCTTGCTATTTGAGGCGAAATAATTAGAATGTACATGTTAGGACGAGGATTCAGGAATTTCTTTGTTAGCCCTTCTTACATTTCATTACCTACCCTGACAATGAATTGTATCCCTAGTCAGCCCTTTGAGCCTAAAATGAAAAGTTATTTATTTGACACCCCAATTCCCTCATGTGCCATAAGCAATAACTGATGATACGGAGGAAAAAGAAAGTGAAAAAGAAATACAAAGAGAGCAAAAATAAATTATGCACCCCAATTAAAATATGAAAAAGCTTAAGTTTGGGTGTGCCAATGCGAATGTGTATGTTCCGCTCTCAACAAAAAGAGAAAATGGAGTAATGAGTATGAACTAAAAAGAATACAGCAAGGAAGAGAAACAAGTTGAATGAAAAGCATAAGAGGTACGTAATTTGAGCCTAAATGCCTATTTTTACTTACCCCTGTCTAAGTCTACATTATAACCATGAAAAGTCCTGATGATCCCTAGTATGTATGTCCATGATTAGTGGAGAATAAAAAGTAAACAGGCTATAGTACCTTGACAAAAATGCAATGACATTGACATGCATAGGTTAGATATTCATGCTTTCAGTGGTTGTGACTGAAATGAATCTGCGAAATATCTAATTTGAAATTCTAGATTGTTCAATACATGATATATCTATTCCTACATATTGTCCTAACTAACGTTCATGTGTTTCTAAGTGACATTTTGCAACTGCTTGACGTGAGTCTTTGAGTCTTTTTGAATTTTTTTTCTTTGTTTTGTTTTCTTCTTTGCTCGAGGGCGAGCAAAGTTTAAGTTTGGGGGTTTGTTAGGCATATTTCATATACCTATTTTGAGTCATTTTCGATTAGTATTTTACTCATTTTCGTTGCATTTAGTACAGTTTTAGGGTTGTTTTTCTTTCAGTTGAGTCACAGCGGTTCAAAAAGGCAAAATGACAAAAATGAGCGAAAACTGAGCATAAAAGGAGGTCCCGAGGCAGAAAAAAGTCAAAAATCGATGACTCGAAAAAACCACAGCAGCACCGCGGTGCTGACCTGCAGAAGCGCGGTGCTTGTACAAAATTTTTCAGTTCCGAGATTGAATTGACCAAGGGAAATAGGGTCCCTAGGACACGAAATTGATACCTATTTAAAGCCCTAGGGTTCAGTTTTTAGGATGGGGGGTCCATTCTTGAACACAAGAACAACACAAGGCACTTGGAGCAACAATTGAAGACTTTAATCTTCGTAATTTTCTATCTTTAGTTTTTATTTCAGTTATTGTTGAATTGTATTAGTTCTTAGCATGTTCATGACTAGGAGCTAATTACTTTAGTTGAGTTTCCATCGAATCTTCTTAAAACTCGTTCATATAGTTAATGCATTAGTTAATAATTTCTTCTTCAGCATATTAAGATCTATTCAATATTGCTTTGATTGCTTGATAATTAATTATCTACTAATTATCATTACCTATATGATTTCGAATCAAGAACCGAGAAGAGAGATTTGAATATGCTTTAATTGTTTAGAAACAGGTTAAAATTGTGGACGAAAGTACCCCGATACTTGTGTAGTGTTTAAGGTTACTGTTCTTAATCCTCTTGTGTGGTAAAATCTATCATAGAAATATAGAAGGTTTCTGCACAAGATTGAGCTCTCGTATATCCTAACTGAAATATGATGACAGACTAGTTAACATGCTATCTTAATAAGAAGGAGAATCAGTAACATTGCATTAACACGAGAAAAAGTGGATAGTCGAAGATATTGGAAGCCCTATTCCCTTATAAACCTTTAGTATTATAAATCTAGTCTAGTTTCCTGCACTTCACTTTAATGATAGTCCTTAGTACAAAACCAAATAATTTATCTATTGCCAAATAGAAACCAAAGTTTAGAAGTTCGGTACTTGGTAACCAGTCTCTGTGGATGATATTCGGTCTTACAGACTATATTACTTGTGAATGATACGTGCACTTGCGTGAGCATTTGTAAACCGCCTAACAAGAGACAGGAAGGAGCTCTACCTCATCTACCAAACATTAGATGATGCTGGCTTTGAAAAGATTTCGAGTGCAAGCTTTGCCAAGGAAGCGTGGGAGAAGCTACAAACCTCTTACAAAGGATCCGAGCAAGTGAAGAATGCCTGTCTCCAAACATTAAAAGGTGAATTCTAATTCTTACACATAAAAGTATCTGAGTCTATTTCGGATTATTTCTCAAGAGTAGTAGTTGTTTCTAATCAATTAAAAAGAAATGGTGAAAAGTTAGAAGATGTGAGGATAATAGAGAAGATACTTCGTTAATTGGATCCCAAATTTGAGCACATCGTTGTGACGATTGAAGAAACTAACGACTTGAAAGAAATGGAAATCGAGCAACTTCAAAGATCATTACAAGCATACGAAGAGAAGCATAAGAAGAAGCAAGGGTTTACTGAGCAACTCCTCAAGCTGCAACTCAACGATATGAATGAAAGCCAAGGCAATAATAGAAACCAACGTGGTCGAGGCCTAGGCAGATGTAGGACCATGGATGAGGTGGAAGTCGCGGTCGTGGATGAGGTTGGAAGTACAACAACAACTATGATAAAGGAGAAAGCTCAACATGAGGTCGTGGAAGAATCAATCTGAACTCAAGGTATGACAAATCTCAAGTTTGATGTTATAATTATCAGAAGTTTGGGAATTATGCTTCAGAGTGTAGAGCTCCCAACAACAAATTGAGGAGAAGGTCAACTACATGGAGGAGAAGACAGATAGAAAAGAAACTCTTCTTTTAGCACGAAAGGAAACTGATGGTGTCCAAGAAAATTCCTGGTACCTTGACAGTGGTGCAAGCAATCACATGTGTGGAAAGAAATACATGTTCATGGAGCTAGACGAGCCAGTAAGCAGGAATGTTTCATTTGGAGATGATTCCACAATAGCAGTAAAAGGGAGAGGTAACATCCTTATCCGTTTGAAAGACGAAAGACGTCAGTTTATTTCCAATGTCTACTATGTGTCGAATATGAAAAGTAACATCTTGAGTTTAGGACAACTGTTAGAAAAATGTTATGATATTCATATGAAGGATTATAATCTTTCTATAAAAGAAGATAAGAATAACTTCATTGCTAAAGTGCCAATGTCAAAGAATAGAATGTTTCTGATCAACATATAAAACGATGTTGCAAAGTGCCTGAAAGCTTGCCACATGGATGCATCATGTCTTTGGCATCTTCGATTTGGGCATCTCAATTTTGGAGGTCTAGAGTTGCTATCTAAGAAGGAGATGGTGAAGGGACTACCTCGCATCAACCATCCTGACCAGCTTTGTGAAGGGTGTCTAGTCGGGAAGCAATTCAGGAAAAGCTTTCCAAAGGAGTCCGAGTCAAGATCCAAGAAGCCACTTGAGCTCATCTATACTGACGTGTGTGGTCTGATCAATACTAGTTCTCTCGGTAATAGTAACTATTTTCTTCTCTTCATTGATGATTTTTAAGAAAAACATGGGTATATTTCTTGAAACAAAAGTCAGAAGTTTTCAAAGTTTTCAAGAAGTTCAAAGCTACAGTGGAGAGAGAAAGCGGTAGAAAGATCAAAATCATGAGATCCGGCCGAGGTGGAGAATTTACTTTCAGGGAGTTTCAAGAGTTTTGTAAAGCAAATGGAATTCGTCGACCAATGACATTTTCTAGATCCCCCAGCAAAATGGCGTGGCAGAATGAAAGAACAAAATTATCCTCGACATGGCACGAAACATGCTCAAAAGCAAGAAACTTCCCAAGGAGTTTTGGGCCGAAGCAGTAGCGTGTGCAATATACTTGTCAAATCGATCTCCAACAAGAAGTGTATGGGGAAAGACACCTCAAGAGGCACAGAGTGAAAGAAAGCCTGACATTTCCCACCTGAGAATATTTGGAAGTATAGCCCATGTTCACGTACCAGACGAGAGAAGAAAAAAGCTTGATGATAAAAGCGAGAACTTTATCTTCATCGGCTATGATGCTAATTCGAAGGGCTATAAGTTGTACAATTCAGACAATAAGAAGATTGTGATTAGTCGAGATGTGGTATTCAACGAAGAAGGAGAATGAAATTTTAACTCTCATGTAGATGACTTCAATTTCTTTTCCCAGTTTGAAGAAGATGAACAAATAATGAGGGAGCAACTAGGTGAACCTCAACAAGAGCTTGCAAGTCCACCCACCTCACCAACCACTCAAGGAGAGTCATTTCCTTCGTCATCGTCAAGTGGGAGTCAAAGTGAAAGAGTTGTGCAACGTACAATAAGCCTTAGAGATCTATATTAGGTAACTGAACGACAAGATAATCTTACATTATTCTGTCTATTTGTCGATTGTGAATCAGTGAGCTTTCAAGAAGCAGTACAAGAAAAGAAGTGGTGAGATGCGATGGAAGAAGAAATCAAGACTATCGAGAAGAATGACACATGGGAACTTACCTCACTTCTCAAAGGATACACGGCGATATTTGTCAAATGGGTGTACAAAATAAAGCAAAACGCTAAAGGAGAGATTGAAAGGCACAAGGCGAGGCTAGTTGCTAAAAGCTATAGTCAAAAGGCTGGAATTGACTATGATAAGGCATTTGCTCCTGTTTCTCGATTGGAGACTATCAGACTAATCATTTCTTTGGAAGCTCAAAACAAGTGGGAGATACAGTAGATGGATGTAAAGTCTGCCTTCCTAAATGGAATTCTTGAAGAGGAAGTCTACATTCCACAACCATCAGGCTACAAAGTCAAAGGCCACGAAGACAATGTGTTGAAGTTGAAGAAGACTCTTTACGGGATAAAACAAGCACCAAGGGCATGGAATAGCTGAATCGATAAGTACTTTCAAGAAAATGGCTTCAAAAAAATATCCCTACGAGCATTATATATATATCAAGATCAAATATGGAGATATTTTGATCGTGTGCCTCTACGTGGACGATTTGATATTCACCGGAAGCAACCCAAACATGTTCAATGAATTTAAATAAGTAATGACGAAAGAATTTGAGATGACAGACATGGGGCTCTTGGCGTATTATCTTGGCATTGAAGTTAATCAATAAAATAATGAAATTTTCATTTCACATGAAAGCTATGCAAAGGAGATCCTGAAGAAGTTCAAGATGGAGAACTGTAAGCCGATAAGCACACCGACAGAATATGGAATCAAGATGTCCAAACATGAAGAAGGCGAAAGTGTAGATCCAACATTCTTCAAAAGTTTGGTGGGAAGTCTTTGATATCTAACTTGCATAAGGCCTGATATTGTTCACGCATTTGGATTGGTTAGTCGCTACATGAAATCTCCAACAACCACCCATTTTAAAGCCGCAAAGAGAAATATTCGCTATCTGTAAGGTACAATTAACTTTGGCTTGTTCTATTCAGTTTTTAATAATTACAAGCTTATTGGATATAGCGATAGTGATTGGGGTGGATACATAGATAATCGAAGGAGCACTACTGGATTCATATTTTTCATGGGAGATACTGCTTTCACATGGATGTCAAAGAAACAACCGATTGTCACATTGTCCACTTGTGAAGCGGAATATGCTGCTGCTACCTCATGCATTTTTCATGCAATATGACTTAGAAATCTATTGAAGGAGATGAGCTTGATACAAAAAGAGCCTACCAAGGTTTGTGTCAACAACAAGTCAGCTATTGCCTTAGCAAATAATCCAGTATTCCATGATCAAAACAAGCACATCGATATTCGCTACCACTATATAAGGGAGTGTGTTGCAAGAAATGATGTGCAAGTTGAATATGTGAAGTCACAAGATCAAGTTGTCGATATTTTACCAAGACACTGACAAGCGAAGACTTCATAAGATTAAGAAACTTACTAGGGGTCACAAGATCAAGTTTAAGGAGAGGTGTTGGATCATAAACTTGATCCATTATGGGAGTCCAAACCCAAACCCAATCAAATTGGAGTCCAAGTCCATAATCAAGGTTCAATACTACAAGCCTTCTACCTAAAATCTTCTAGGATGTGGTAATCATGCATGTGAATTATTTGATAATTTAAAATATTGTTAGAAAGATAGAGAAGAATGAGGTGTATGATTATTGTAATTTTTTATTAGTTTATTTGTGTGGTGTAGGATTGTTCTTAAGTAGTATAAATATCCCTCTCTATTTTAATTTAGGTATCAAGAAAAATAAAAAGTTTTCTAAATGAGTCAAGAAACAAAGTCTTATAAGAGTGAGTTGTAGTATCTTGTTGTTGAGTGAGAGTGCTCTTGTAATATTTGTTTGAGTTTGAATAAAAATTATCGGTGAGAGTGTTTCATTTCCAACAACCTCACTATTTAAAACAAAAGGATGAAGACAATGACCAAAAAGAAAGATATTTTTATAATAATAAGCTAATAAGATGCATAATTCTCCTTAAACGATGAATAATGTTCTCATATGGTAAGGAAATAAAACTTTAGAAAAAGAAAGCCAAATACTATTTAATTTGAGAACAAAATAAGTTAAACTTACCCATCACTAATCACAGCAGTGCAGCCACAACACACCCTTTTTACTTCCTGCTATTTTCAAGATTCATGTGATTCTATCACAAATAAAAGCAAGGTTTTGTTTTTCTTTCTTTCTTCACGATAGCTCCCATCTTCCCCAAAAATGCACAAGATTTTGCCTTTTGTTTATTTCTCGTCAACTTAATTGTTCTCTTTCAATTTATGTATCCATATAAGGTAAAAAGGACATAGAAAGGTCATTATATTCTTTTCTTTATTTTCTACTTTTCATGGTTTCATTTTCTTCCAAACGTTTTGGCGGCCCTGTTTTAATTCGTAAAAGTGAGTCCTTGATTTTTCATTTTTCGGGGGCTTGTGCGGTAGCACACTTCGCACGGGTCCAAAGACGGCCCTGCCCTTCACATCTCATAGGGACACAACATATTCACCTGACCCTTTTGTGTAATTAGATTGTAATTTTCTTATTACTTGGTAAGAAAGTACCTATAATAATTTTTATTCGAGAGTAGATATTGAAAAATTAATATCCTACAACAGAAATGATAATGGCTTTTTTCTTCAACCGTAACTAGCCATTGTAACTCTAATAGTTCCGGTGCTTAAAGAGATAAAGTAAATAATCAGTTAGTATTTCCTTTTTTTATATATAGGTTTTAGGTTAGCGGTAGTCCAATACAAGCGCAGATGCACGTTGATCCAAGTTGTGTCCGATAATATATATATATATATATATAATTTATTTATTTTTGGTTTTTTAAATATCGATATCGTTATGAAAAAATACGACCAGCTTTGCATAAGTGAAAGGACGAATTAAAAAAGAGAAGAAAATATTTGGTGATATTTGAACTCCACTTAAATGATGTATGGTGAAATTAACCTATAGACTCCAATTCCAACCATGAAAACAAGAATGAGCATACTGCCCTTCACTTGATGTCGGAGGTGAGAAATAGCTTCAAATGTCCAAGCCTAGAAAAAATATGCTAGCAAAAATTAGAATAATGATTAAAAAGAAAAAAAAAGATAAAAGATAAAATATTGAAAAAGTTTACCATGAAAGCTCAAAGAAAGCCATATAGGTTGACCGTCTTCAAAGTTGGCTTCAATTATTTCAATAAATAATCAACAGTCAACTTACAACTTTCAAAATCCCATGGGTAGTTGTTGAATGCCTCCCTGTCCTTCACAAGTTTAAACAAATCAAGTGGTATGTTAAGATTTGTGTCTTTTTTCTAAAGAATACTTTGGACAAACCAAACTAAGCAAAGAGACTCCATGTGCTTTCTGGACACAGTTCTGGACTTCAAATGTTCAAGCAACTATTTCTCTTTGCATCTCTTTCCCACTAAATCCAGCAAATCCACATCTTTCTTATCTTTTGCACCCTTTGCTTTCTTGACTGATTTTGGTGTCAGTTTGACTGTCCCGATTGGCTTCTTTAATGTAACAGTAGAAAGAGGCTCAAGAGGAGGAAAACATCTCAAGCCATTAACTATAGCAAACTCCTTCATGCTAAAACAAACCGGCATGCCACAAAAATTTATCCAAACCTGAGGTACAAATAATACTACGATTTAGAAGCCCGTACAACACTTTCATTTGAAATCATGCAACAGTTTCTTCTGGACAATCTAAGAAATACCCAAAATAGATATCCCTAAAGAAATTCTCCAACTCAAATTCTTTAAATGTGCCCCAAAAGTTATCAAAACGTTTTCTCATGCCTGATTTGAGAACAAGATCACCGGTCAAATCATTATGGTCATCCAATGGCATCCTCATGCCGTACTTGTCAATACTAATTTTTTTACTACGTGTTCAATGAAAGCCCTGTTAGGATATACAACAATAATAGAATACTCAACAATATTGGCATCTATATTATGTAATTTTTTTGTCTTATTTCATGTACGGTCATAGACCTTTCATCTGTATTTTCTTATTCCTCTTCATCTTCTTTATTACTCTTTTCAGTTTCTACATCTTCTTCATCTTCTTGCTCTTCTTCGTCTTTCTTATCTTCTTCATCATTTTCTTCATCTACATTATCTTTTTCATCATTCTCTTCATCTTCCTTATCTTCTTCATTATTTTCTTCATCTTCTTTATCTTCTTCATTTTCTTTAGTTTTATCTCCTGACTCGTGGCCATCTTCAGGATGTTCATTATGGCCATCTCCAGATTCTTCTACTTTAGATATTTTCTTGGACTTTAAGCCCTCATCTCTATCAAAAGATTGTGGTTCATTTTGACTATTGGTTGATTGCACATTTGTTGAATCTAAAATAGCTCGTACAACAAACTCTTCTAATAGTGTTTGACCTTTGGGTTGTTGACTCTCTCTAAATTTCAAAGTTTATTTACCTCATTTTCTTTTTGTTTTTGCCATTTTATCTGCACACAAGAGATAAATAATAACAATTTCAATTAATTTGTGCATAATTCAAAGTAAATACGGAAAAAGAACCGCATCAATTGATCAACTAAAATACAACAAGTAACAGTATTTTCTAACAACTGAAGAATATGTTGCAACAATTGATAAATCTGTTGCAACAACTTAGCGAGTTGTTCCAACAACCGAGGAAGTTGTTGCAACAACTGAGTAAGTTATTGTAGAAAATTCTTCGGCTGTTGAAAAAATCAAAAGAGTTGACGCAACTTTCTCATAAACTGTTTTAATTTTCTCCAACTAATTGTGAATCTGTTGCAACAACTGATTCAGTTGATGCAACAATCTCAACAACTGAATTAATTTTTACTAACAGATGGAGAATCTGTTGCAACAATTTACTCAGCTATTTGATAAAAAATAAAATAAAGGCAAACCCCATTTTTCTAAACCTTACAAGAACAACAACAACAAATATTTATTTCACTATCAGTGTGAGATATTTACAAACACACAACCATTAAAACATAAACAAAATATACCAAATAATGATTTTTAAGCATGCAACCTCATCAGATGTTTGTTTTTGTCAAACAAGTGTTGAAGCTGTTGCAACAACCACTGCAACTGTTGGAAAAAATCAATAAAAGTGCAAATACTATTTCCCTAAGCCTAGAGTAAAAGAACAAAAACACCAACAAAAATCATTATTTCACAATCACCTACACTGTTTACAAACACATAACAATAAGTGAAACAAATATTTCAAATCATAATTTATCAAGCATGAAACTACAAAAAAAAACATTGAAGAGAAACTCATCTTCTTCTTCTTCTTCTTTAACCAAAATCATCATTTGCAGACGTTGATTTCAAAATCCTAATTTTTTCCTTCATTCACTGATGAACAATAGTGAAAGAGAATGGAGAAAATTGTTACCTGAGAAGTTGCAGAAGTAACGAGGTGAGATAACGATGATATTTTATGTTTCAGCAACAAAAATTACAGCAACAATGGCAAGAGAAGAAGAGAGAAGAGAAGTTCTTGATCAGTTCGTATAAACTAATGAGAGGAGAGAGATGAAAGATGGGATTTGAAATAGTGAGGTCGTGGGGGTGGGTTAAATGTGAGATTTTTTATATTTTATAAAAGTTTAATAAGTTTTAAGAATTATATTTTAAATATCATTTAACTTAATCAACTTTCCAAGTGGGCTTTAACCTTGGCTGGTCAAAGTTATCACCAATATTAGTTTCAACATTCAAAGAGTACCTTTAGTTAATTTTTTCACGACTTTCTGAACTTAATTAATGTCACATTTTTAAGGATGAATGGAGCCATAAAAGTGTTCCATAGCATTTGTAATATCCTCGTTATCATTAAATAGTGTTTGGTTTTAAGTTTAGGTCGTGCCATGTCTATAAGTTTTGATTTTTTTAAATTTTAAAACATCTCATTTTACGGTTATTGAGATGTTCTTATAGCATAAAAATAAGGCATGTTTATCACTACAATTTGTTAGGCTGCTTTTTATTAGCGAATATTCTCTGAATATTCACAGTATATATTGTAATTATTATTGTCTTGTATTTAAGGTAACTTAGAATTCTTACTGTATTAAGAATCACCCTTGTACAACTATATATATTGTGAATTAATGAAAGAAATCCCTAAGGGAGTTTATTTCAATCTTACATGGTATCAAGAGTCAAAATCCTAAACCTAATTCCTTTCTCCTAGGGCAGCCAACGACCACCCCCTACTTCTTCTTCCAAATTCCTACTGCCACCCCCTACTTCTTATTCCAATTTTTTTTGCTACAATGTCTCCTCCAACTTCCCCAAAATCAACTGGTTCTTCCTCGACATTATTGACAAACCCCCTCATTCTTCTTCATCTTCCTTTCATCCGGCCTTTGCCGTTACAAACATCAAGAATTTCATTTTCATTATTCTTGACCAAGAAGACTGTCAATATTCCATGTGGGTGGAACTGTTCTATATATATGCTTGCGCGTATAACGTACTTGACCACATTGATGAGTCCATTCCTCGCCCTACTGATGTTGCAGACTCTACATGGCGTTGTCTTGACGCCATCGTCAAACAATGGATATATAGAACTATTTCAAAAGATTTATTGTGTACTATCATGAAAACAGGTGCTACGGCGCGGAAACTTTGGGTACGCTTAGAAGAAATTTTTAGGACAATAAAAATATTAGGGTCGTGTATTTGGAGGAGCAATTTAACAATATACGCCTTGAGACTTTTAACAACATGTCCGAGTATTACAAACAACTGAAACTCATCGCTGACCAACTTTCCAACGTTGGGACATCTATTTCTGAAACAAAGATGGTACTACAACTTGTTGCAGGCCTACCGAAAGGGGTACGATGATTCAACATGCAGACCCACTGCCAAGTTTCAACAAAGCACGTTCACAATTGTTGTTGGAAGAAACAAGACGTGCTAAATAGGAGGAGCACAATAAAAAATATTAGTCGTTGAAAGCATGGCACCACCGACGGCAACCACCAGTAAACCACCACTATCGGACCACCAGCAACAACAGACCAATGGCGGCGGACGTAGCGGCAGAGGCCGCCGATATGGCAACAACGACAAGAGTCGCAGTAGAGGCCAAAAGTCCCAGCAGGCAGGCCCTCCGCCATCGCCCTATTATTATTGGGCTGGACAACCAGGTTGGCCCAACTTTGGAAACTGGGCCTTGCATCCATGCCTATACCCAACAGCAGGGGCCCAGTTCCCAAATTGGATGCTTGGCCTCCTGGCTCAGCTCCAGCCAACAGTCCGGCCCACCAGCCAAATCAGCAGGCTCAATTTTCAACCCAACCAAATCAGCAAGCCCAGCACCTCCCCACTGATTTGGGCCAGGCCTTCAACACTCTAAACCTTCAACAACCCGATGAGAATTGATACATGAATATCGGAGCCACATCTCACCTCATCCGCTCTTCAGGTAATTTATCTGAACTACTTCGGTTAAAGTATCCTCAATATATTACTGTCGGCAATGCCCTTCTCACTTAACCATATCTTCTACGCACCTCAAATCATTAAAAATTGATCTGTGTTAGACAATTCACTCGTAATAATTCAGTTTCTGTAGAGTTTGACCCTTTTGGTTTTTTTCTGTGAAGGATCTCTATACTGGGAAAATTCTTACGCACTGTAATAGTGTGGGAGACATGTACACATTCACTCACTCTTCCGCTGTTAGATCTCATTCACCTACATTCCTTGTTGCATTGTCTACGCACCCCAACCATGTTTTTCTTGTCTACTATGCAAGCATACTCGTCTTCCATTTATGTCATCATTTAGTGTTACAGTTTCACTTTTTGATTTTGTTCATGCTGATTTATGGACATCTCTTGTTGTTAGCTCACTGGGTCACAAATTTTATCTAGTTTTATTGGATAATTTTTCACACTTTATCTAGATTAACCCACTAAAATTCGAATCCGAGGTTTTTGCCAAGTGTCTTGAGTTTCACAAATTTATTAAAATCCAATTTGAAAAATCTATAAAATCTTTCAGTGTGATAACGACCGTGAATTTAATAGTTCGGAATTTCAAAACTTTTGCTCCAAACAAGGCATGGTTCTCCATTTTTCATGTCTCCACACCTCCCCTCAAAATGTCAAGGCTGAACGAATTATCCGTACCATCAATAACATGGTCTGTACTCTCCTGTTTCATGTCTGTCTACCACCACCATCCTGGGTCTATGCTGTTAAAATAGTAAAATATCTTCTCAATATTTTACCCACTAGCACACTCCAAAACAAGACTCCTACCAAAATTTTGTACCGTCGAATTCCAGCCTATAACCAATTACGAATTCTCGGTTGTCTCTGTTATCCCAATCTTGCCTCTACTACCCCTCATAAATTGACTCTCTAAACTACACCATGTGTCTTCGTTGGGTTTCTGCCTAATTATAGGGGTTATCTGTGCTATGACTTATTCTCTCGTAAAATCATTATCTCTCATCACGTCATATTCGTCGAGGCGATTTTTCTGTTTTTAATATTCGAAAATTCCAAAACACAGATTATACGTTTCTCGATGAGTCCAAAATTTCCCCACTCGTGCGTACCTTGCACCGCTAGAGCACTACTGCTCTGTCATCTACTCTGGATACACCTCCAGTGTCAGTTTCCGACGCCGACACCGACACAACACCACAACCCCTTTCACGGTTGTCCACCGTGTTCCGTAGCCCCAGATCTGTCACCTCCGACCATCATCCAGACTCCAACTCTCCGACAGATCACCCAACTCCTACCACGCCACCGACCGACAACCTGTCACCCACACCACTTCTCAGCTCACCACCGTCACCCAACCACAAACACCCAACATTTGAAACCCACCCCGACCAGATCTTCCTATCACAGACCAGTCCCGAACTGATACCCACTCAAAACTGACAACCCCAGTTCGCGGACACCGTACCCCCTCCGACCCATTCCATAGAAACTCGTATAAAGCACGAGATTTTCAAACCTAAGGTCCACTTTAATCTTTCTACTCAAACAATATCACCTATTCCCAAAAATCCAAAATTAACCAAACTGGACTCCAATTGGAATGCGACCATGTGCGAAAAATTTAATGCTTTAACCAAGAAACATACTTGGGATTTGGTACCTAGACCGGATGGGCTTAATGTGATTTGATACATGTGGCTATTTCGTCACAAATTTAGAGACGGTGGTGACTTAGGGCGGTATAAGGCTAGGTTGGTAGCAAATGGTACAAATCAGCAGGAGGGCATTTATTGTGGTGATATGTTTAGTCCGATTGTTAAACCAACTACCATTCGTACAGTTCTCAGTATTTCCATGGGAAATAAATGACCGATCCATCAGCTAGATGTCAAAAATTCATTCTTACATAAGAATCTAAAAGAAATTGTTTACATGCACCAGCTGCCTGACTTTGTACATCCAACAATACCTCAATATGTGTGTCGTCTCTGAAAATCCCTGTATGGCCTAAAACAGGACCCCTGCGCGTGGTATGATCGCTTTGTCAGGTATATTATGCAGATTGAGTTTATCTGCAGCAGGTGTGATAACTCTCTGTTCATTTTTCATCACGGCAATATCATTGCATATTTACCTTTATATGTGATGATATTATTCTCACTGCTTCATCTGACTAATTGAAAAATGAAATCATTCATTTGCTCAAAATTGAATTTGCTATGACTGATTTGGGTAAGTTGAGCTATTTTTTTGGTATATCAGTGACAAGATCTGCAGATACTATGTTCCTCAGTCAGCGTAAGTATGCTGAAGAGATTGTATACAGGGCAAAGATGACAAATTGCAAAGTTATGCCTACTCCAGTTGATTCAAAAGTCAAACTTAGTGTTGTTGATGGTGATCCGGTCTCCGATCTTTGATTCCACTCTATATAGGAGTATTGCAGGTGCCCTTCAGTATCTCACGTTCACGAGGCCTGATATTGCATATGCTATTCAATAGGTGTGTCTGTTTATGCATGCCACGACGGAACCTCACTTCGCTTCCCTTAAGTGTATTGTCAGATACATTAAGGATACACTTGACTATGGGTTACATTTGTACCCATCTGCTCCGACCATGTTTCTCTCCTATACAGATGCAGATTGGGCAGGGTGCCCGGACACGCGACGCACCACCTCAGGCTATTGTGTATTTTTAGGGAATAATTTTATTTCCTGATCTGCCAAGAGGCAAGCCACATTATCCCGTTCGAGTGCTAATGCAGAATATTGAGGAGTTGCTAATGTAGTTGTTGAGATCTGTTGGCTCCGAAATCTTATTTTGGAGCTCCGGTGTCCACTGTGTAAGACGTCTATAGTCTAATGTGATAACATATCTGCCATATATTTATCTCACAATCTGATCCAACATCAGCGGACCAAATACATTGAGATGGATATACACTTCGTACGAGAGAAGGCAGCGCTTGGGCATGTCGAAATATTGCATGTACCTTCCTCCTATCAGTATGAAGATATTTTCACGAAGGGACTACCCATGTCACGACCCGACCCCGGGCCCGCGACTGGCGCCCTACCTGGGCACCCTTACAGGTATACATCAGAGATAATCAGCGGAACATACATGAAACTTATACCAAAAAAAATCAACAGAAATAAAATCAATAAGTTAGCCGATGAGGCTACCTCCCTGAATATATAAAACAAAACATGACCGAAGCAGTTGCCTCCTTTCCTTTACAAACTGACCCACAACATGTGACTACAGACCTCTAAGAGTTTTAACATAACAATAGTGGTGGGACAGGGCCCCGCCATACCCCTGAATATACATGAATCTACAACCTCAGGGGAAAACCGTACCAAGAGATAAGCCTCCGGAGTATATGGAACTTTTACCCAAAAACTGAACCGAGATCCTAAGAGCAAGGATCACCAACCTGTGTACCTAAAACCTGCGGGCATGAACGCACCCAGGCAGTCGATAACAAAAATTTAATATGGAACGGAAATAAGGTACAGTAAACAAATCATATCTGTATAAAAGCATGACAGAGGTAAGTATAAAAAGGGTAAATACCTGAACCTACCATGTCATTACCATCTCGTAAACTTAATCGTACCTTATTATATTTTCCCATTTTTCAATAAAAGTTATAGTCACTTTCTTACGTACATGCTTAAGAAAATCATCAAGTTCATTACCATGTAACTTACTTACCTTACCTAACATAATCCTGCCCTTTATGGAGGGACGCCTATACTGCCCGACCCAATCTGGGACGCGATAAAGTCACATAAGTCTACCCATAAAGGTATACTGCCCGACCCATTCCTGGGACGCGGTAATGTCATGTAGTCTGCCCATAAAGGTATACTGCCCGGCCTATTTCTGGGACGCGGTAATGTCATATAGTCTGCCCATAAAGGTATACTGCCCGGCCCATTCCTGGGACGCGGTAATGTCATATAGTCTGCCCATAAAGGTATATTGCCCGGCCCATTCCTGGGACGCGGTAATGTCATATAGTCTGCCCATAAAGGTATACTGCCCGGCCCATTCTCGACGCGGTAATGTCATATAGTCTGCCCATAAAGGTATATCGCCCGCCCATTCACGACGCGGTAATGTCATATAGTACGCCCATAAAGGTATACTGCCGTCCATTCTCGACGCGTAATGTCATATAGTCCGCCATAAAGGTATACCGCCTGCCCATTCTCGACGCGGTAATGTCATATAGTCCGCCATAAAGATATACCGCCCGCCCATTCTCGACGCGGTAATGTCATATAGTCCGCCATAAAGGTATATTGCCCACCCATTCCCGGACGCGTAATGTCATATAGAAATCCGAATTTAACCCAACGTCATTACACGACTCTACTCCTTTAAACAGAATGACTCTTTTTCAAATAAAACTTCCAAGATACTATCAACCGTAGTATCAAGTCATATCTACTTTTCAAGACAAGTCACAATACCTTTTAGAAATACATTTACCGGCTTCTAAATCAAGTGACTTCTTTCTTAAAAACCTTAAGCAATTGGTACCTTTAAAACAATTTGCCCTTCATTAATTCAAGTCATTCTTTGTTTATATTACTAGAGAAAACCATCCTCTTAACCTTCCATAAAGTTATTATAACCAACTTCCCATAAAGCCGTTATACTAACTTTATGCCTTAGACTAATTCATTCCTTTTATAACCAAGAGACTTATACTTTCAAATCAAGTTACATAACTTTTAAAATACTTCAAGTCTCTTAACTTAGAATTTAAAACCTCTTATCTTTAGAATATCAAGAAATCCATGCCTTCCAAATCAAGTATTCTATACATTTAAATCAAGTCATTTCTTCCTTTAGAAATCAAGTCCCATAACTTGAAAAATAAAGTTTCTTAACCTTTTAAGAATTCAAGGTTCATGGTCTTAAGAACTTCATACGTAAACTCTTTTAAATTAAGTAACATATACTCTGGTGCGTTGTAAATAAGTTATACTTATTTAAAACGATCTTATTCAAGTAGCCATGATCTAGAAAATGTAATACAATTTTGTCTTATCTTAGTTTTTATGCAGATGGAGAATTCTACTCATTTTAATATAATCAATTGTCATTACATTTTCCTTTATTAACGCTGCAATGACTTGCCCGATACTTATTCTCATTTGTGCCGTAAAATTAGCCAAGTCAACTTGGTTCCAAATACCTCCTAACGACTCTTACCAACATCCCCCATAAGACTTGGTAAGAACTTAGGATGACCAAGACATAACCTTTACATAGAGTAAATCACATACATACCTCTTAACTTCTAAGAGTAGAAGGGAACATGAAATATTACTACATGTATATTCCATACATAGAATCATACCAAAAGAAGGAAGAGGTTCACATACCTCGCGACGATTGTCGACAAGTAGCAAAATGCTCCAATGTACTACAACCTTGGTAGCCTTTCCACCCTTCAAGTAGAATACGCTACTCGTAGTACTTCAACCTATAATGGTCATAATATGTCTATTAACCTCTAGCTTCAAACGTAGAATATTATAAGTGCAAAGTCACTAAATTCTACGGAAAATCGGACATCACTTCCTTTGTTTCTACATACTTTGCCACCTTTTTCAAGGCCGAATTCAATAACCAAACACGCCACATTTAAGGCCCAACAATGCAATTAACAATAGGGGATTACACGCCTACTAGACGTGTAAAATTCCGCCCCACAATTGATATCAAACTAAAACAACTACAAGTGTAAATCCGGCAACTTGGGATACAACAATACCAATTCTTATCCAATTTCCTTTTCAATCCAAGTTGTTAGCATAACATGATATCAAGTCGCAATCGATTATAACTAATATAATCTTCAAGTAAGTAAATACGCGACGATTCTAATTAACGACCAAATGTAATCCAACTTCAAATGGCTTATATGTCATTTCGGATTTAAGGCTACAACAATCCATAACACTTATAAAACTTCAACACATATACTTCATGCTAGCAAACATGTAAGGCTAACAACAATATATAATCTTGTAACACTTTAAAAGACAAGATTATTACCTCAACGAGTCTTAGTCCAACTTCAAATCCGAAGTCGCTCCCTAGCAACTTAGAGCCTCTTCTTGACACTTCAATCCGCCACTTGAGACCCTTAGAACAACACAAACAACTTTCCTTCAATCTTCCAAACAAAACCTAGAAAAGCAACTAGGTTTTCACCTTGCGACTAACACGAAAACTATCTTTTTCCGGGATCTTTCTATTGAGATACCCTTACAATACCCTCATGAACCTTGGTTTAAAGTGTGGAGCTTATTGGACAACAAACAAATTTTTTTCTTTTTCTTTCTTGTTGAACCCGAGAGCAATACCTTGTTCATCCAATTTTTCTTGAAAATTTTCCAAGTATAGAACCCTTGTCTTGCTACTAGTATGTATATAAAGCATAATGGAGGGCCAAGATTAGAACAAATGGGTGGTTTGGATGCAAAAATCTAGCCAAGTGGCCCTTTTGACTTAGTCAACATTATCAAGCTCTACTTGCAAGACTTAGTCATCTTCACATAGGTCAAATGACCATTTTGTCCATGCTTAATTTCGTCCAAGACAACATAAGGGGGTGACACGTGTCGCCCTCCCATTTGTCACAATATTGCGTAACCCTCGTGGGTCCCACAAAACGTAAAATTTCTCGGGTGGGTCCCACAAAACGTAAAATTTCTCGGGTGGGCCCCACGTGACCAAATTCGTAAAAATAAATTTCCATAATGAAAATACATTCTATAATCCTCAATTAATGCATTTTGAGAATCCAATTCTCCTCAACGAACATTTTTCCTTTCCGACGTTCGGAAGATTTTCCGTTGGAGAAACAATTCTTCCTTTCGTACCAATATCAAGTCTTGAGTTCCTTACGTACGTTCTCTTAAACATGCCCTGGACTTACGGGGTGTAACAACCCAGACAGTTATTTCTCGACTTCAAATTCAGCTTGAGCATCCGGCCGCCTCCCGCTCCGACTGAGGGGGAGTATTAGCGAATATTCACTGTATATATTGTAATTATTATTGTCTTGTATTTAAGGTAACTTAGGATTCTTACTATATTAAGAATTACCCTTATACAATTATATATTGTGAATTAATGAAAGAAAACCCTAAGGAAGTTTATTCCAATCTTACACTTTTAATACACGTGATAAACTTTCTTTTAAATCTTAATAGATCAGATAGACTATACACTTTCAATATTTTCTGCCATTCAATCATCGTTAGACCTCCAACTAATAATTGTCAATCAATGAAAAATTCCTTTTAATTGGAAGCTCTAAGCCTGTAATCCATCATGAAATATTCTTGTCCATGCAGTCTCCCAGCTAGCATTCAAATGGAGTTCACAGCATACGAGTCAAATAGTCCTTTATTAAAGAAGAATAAGCAACTAAATGTAGTTGAATTATATTGACTTATAGGTGTCAAAGGACAGAGATTTCTATAGATAAAAAAGGGACTTTTCAAAGTTCACATTGACTAACACACTAAAGGGATATATAGTAGGCGTGCTTAGTGCATGCTGCTGCTAGTATTTCCACTGTTTTACCTTCCTACTAGTGGCACTGTTTTACTTTCCCATTACTGACGGAGCTAGAGCATGATTTCTTGGCTCGACGAATTCAGTAATTTTAGTTAAATTTTATATATAACTTAAAAAAATTATTGAATATATAAAAATTATTAACGTAGAACTCTCTAACTTTAAAGAACTAAAATCCTTAATCTATAAATTTTAAATTATAACTCCGTCTCTACTTCCCACCCTCACACCCACTCGAAAGTGTAATGCAAAGTTGTATACATATTTCACTTAAAGAAGCTATTATTTGGATTTTTTTTAACTAAAGTATTTATATGCTTCATAACAATATGTAAGTGTGAAGGTAACGAGATGTAACCCTTGATATCAGAGCGTGTAAAGAGGTCAGAGCATCTCACTCAGGATCTGATCCGAATCGAGACTCTCCGTATGTCACATCCTTCTATTAATTCCCTGAAGTGGGAAAGGGGATCGCAAACTGATAGATATCAATTGTTTGCTCCATAGCCATTTTGGCAGGCTTGAATCGATTATATAATCCAAAAAAACTAGGATTCTTAATTCTTGTTAATCGGGAAATAAAATAAAATTCAATGAAATGCTCGCTAAATATCAAGTTAAATCGGCTCTATATTAATTGAATGTATGAGCTATTTCTTATGTTATGATATTTTATCCAATGGGCATTTTTAATTTCTGATTTGGATAGAATGAAATTTTAAGAGATAATAAATTAAAAAAATATCTCAAGTATCACTCTTTTAAGTAGTTTCCTATTTGATCTATCAGGTGTGAGAATTTTTATTCTAAACTATCACAAACTAGTTAGTAAAATACACATCAATTAGTTGTTCATTTTTTCTACCTGATAGTTAATGCAACTAAGTGAAAAAAGAAAGAATTGTATTATATACCACAAATTATAGATGATGTGGAAGGAATTTTTATATATCTAAAATACTATTTATTGTCGACTCAACGAGAATTAAATTCACACTTATTATATGGAAAACTCTCACTAGTCACTAACACCCCTAAATTATTTTTCCAATTATTCTTTTGAGAATTAGTTGATTACATTTTATTAAAAAAACTTTATCTTAGTAACCAAAATGGACCTCTCTAAGAACATGAGGCCCTAATTCAGGGGAAATGGGTCGGCTTAACGTCATGCATACCCATCCTCAATACAATTAATTGAAAGTTTTCATCAGAGAACAATTAGAATAAGATTAACGTTATTTTTAGATGTTTGGAACTAAAAGTGCTTAATTAATTGGTCTTTGATTAGGACCAAACCACTTAGCTTTTAGTTGTTAGTGTTCTCTTTTGGAGCATAATGTCATAAATAAACGTTCTCATGTGTCGACAAAAGGAGATGACTAAATTATCAATTGATAGTGCAACATATTTAACTTAAAAAATATATTTAATTTAAAAGAACTAAGTGGAAAGTGTTCCACCATCGCAGCATGGGGTTCCAAGATAGATTAGTTTCAAAAGAAGAGTACAAATAGTAGTGCATGACAGATAGATAAGTAGTGGGAATTTCAACTCAAATTAACCAAGTGAATTATTAACCTTTTGATAAACTGATATCGACGAGATGGGAATGTATCGAGTAAAGGATATCATAGAGAAAATGCAAGTGAAAAATCAAGGAAAATTAGAAATCAAATAAAGACTAAAAATGTTATGTAATTTTTCTTATTTATCTAAGTTATGATAGTAAGAATTATCGTGTATCTCTAATTCAAATAGTAACATACACGTAAATTGACATGAATAAATCTTTAGCTGAAAGAATTAATCCCCTGATTATTCTTGATGAAAGACATATATATATAAATTACAATAGGAGAATCATATTCCTACTATACACCTAAAACCATATTCTATAAGGAGACTATCTATTCAATTATGATAATACTATACTACTAATTATATGGCAAGTGTACAATATGAGTCATAAACTAAATAGGGATACATTTACACGGACAGTGGGGATACACCAAATATACCAACTCTATTTTGGTATTATTTAACATTAGCGAAGCTGCATTTTGGGAGTTGATAATTTCCCCCCTATTTTATTTCGTATTGATTGTAATAGAAGTATAGTACTTCTAATTTTAGCTTTGTATATATGGAATATATTGAATTTATTTTAGAAAATATCTTGGAGATAGAAATAATTAGCAATTAAATAGTGTGTCAAGACAATAATTAGCAATAATTTGGAAAATCTATCCTCAGATAGGATTGTTATAACTTATTGGATCAATTGAGTTATAACAATGAATGAGATTTGGATCATGTGATGAATGAATATTGTTAAGAGCTCCATATCTGTAATGGAATAGAAATATGGACTCCTTATATGGACTTGGACAATCCTCATCTTACGATCTAGTTTGTGGGGTTGAATTAGGCTCAAGATCCATTCTTTACATGGTATCAGAGCCAGACTCATTCCAATTCTATGTTCACCGATGTTGAGTCCCCAAATTATGTCATCCATGCTTCAGTTAACGGGGTCTGGGCGTGCGGGGGAGTGTTAAGAGCCTCACATCGGTAATGAAATGGAAACATGAACTCCTTATATGGACTTGAACAATCCTTATCCTACAAGTTAGTTTTTGGGGTTGAATTAGGCCCAAAATCAATTCTTGATCGATATAGGTTCACAATGAGGCATAAGGCAATAGAGATTTGATAAGATTAGGAACTAGCTCAACCTTGGGGCAACAAAAAATTCTGTATACTATTGCTTTACCTTTTTTTTTTTTTAATTTGTTTTTTTCTTGGTCGGTTACACTAATCTTAGATTATTAATGTTGCGAAGTAGTGTAGTGGAATAATCAAACAAGGGCACGAGTGCACCACTCACATACATAAACATAACAGGAACCAATAATACGTACTAGGTTGGGTCCAATCTATGTCACCATATTTTAGTGAAAATAGTTCTATGCGTGACAAACGGAAAAAGGGTTTCCGAAACAGTACTAGTAAAGAATGATAAAAAGAGATGATTTTTTTTTATGTTTGTGGTCTCTCACTTAATAAAATGGGTGAAATTATCGAGAATATGAGCTAAATTTCAGTAGAAACAACAGATGCTAAAACAATTTCTTCTCAGCCGTCAATGTTTTGACAATAGGAGATCTAGGGGAAGAAAGGAGATAATGACACAGGCTCGACAGATTGCTTAGCCCCGTTCATCACAGATAACCGTTGAACCACGAGCATCCCGCTGAATTTTCCTTCCTTAAAAAATTGTATGGACAAATTCCAATCTTTTTAATTACATATAAGTTATTGAATTTTCTTGATATATATATATATTCCAGTGAGGTGGCAAAGAATTTCAAAAATACTTTAGATCTCAAATTCAAATCTTAGAAATAATATTTTATTACATGTTGAATCTTCCTATATAAATTTGTAAGTTTGCCACTAATAACAATTCAAATCTTAGAAATAATATTTTATTACATGTTGAATCTTCCTATATAAATTTGTAAGTTTGCCACTAATAACAGGTAGTGGCGAAGTCAGATACTAGTTACGGGTTCGATAGAATTTAATAGTTTTGCCTCATACCTTATATTTATGCTTAAAAGTTTCATTTAATATGTACTAACAGTCTATTTAGAATCAATTAATTAAAAAATTGTGATTCAAAATTTCAAAAAAATTGAGTCGGCCTCTGTTTATAAATATTTAATGTGTTTTGGTGGAGAATAGAAGAGATGGGTAAGGCGAAAAGCCCTAGAAAATGGAGGAAAAAATATGACTAGTGACAAAGACGATGTTGGTGTGAGGTTGACAAAGACCACACGATGTATATTCCTTCGAGAAAGGGATTTGAGAAGAGTGGAGGGTCCCTTCATTAGAGAAAGGCACGCACGAGATTCAATCAGTGTGTTCTAGTGTAAAAGACACTTCCCTTTTTTCCCTTTCTCACACTCTTTTTCTTCTCAGCTTTCATTTTTCCAATTATCCCCCTTGAAAACCAGTTGAGCTGCCCATGCGGATTCTTTTCAGCTTTCATGTATGTATCTAGAGTGGCAAACGGACGGATTGGATTAAATTTGAGTGAGTTAAAACGGGTTAAAGTTAATAAACGGGTAAATACATAATCCGCCCAATATTTGCTTGGGTCTAAATGGATCAAACAACGGGTCATAATCTAACTCGTCCAAAATAATCCAACCTCCCCTTCATTATATTTTACTTCATTTAGTTGATCCATGAAAGAAATAACCTCTTGATTATTTTCATTAATGAATGATTATATATACAATTAACAATCCATAATATGGAAAATCTTATTGATATTCTACTCTCAAAACCCTATTCTATACAAGAATTCTACAATTATGGTAAGTGTACAATGCTAATTATATACAAAAACATAATTACCAAATAAACTCCAAACCGTGATATACACGGCTGTGTATACTGTGTATATCACGGTCTCCCATTCTCTTTGTGTTTTCGTGATATACGCGGTATACACAAGTCATTGTATATGTCATATATACCATGCATATCACAGTATACTTTCACACCCCCGCATTCGTAGCGGGCGGTCGTCGTACGTTGAGACTGTCCCTAAAATCTTCAAATAGAACCGAGGGAAGACCCTTAGTAAAGATATCCGCAATTTGGTACCGATAAGGGACATGTAAGACGCATACTTGTCCACGAGCTATCTTTTCGCGAACAAAGTGAATATTCATCTCAATATGTTTAATGCGCTGATGTTGAACCAGATTCTCCGAAAGATAGGCTGCACTAATATTATCACAATATACCAAGGTAGCTTTTTGAATGGGACAATGAAGTTCTAAGAGAAGATTACGTAACCAACATGATTCAGATACCACATTGACTATCCCTCGATACTCAGTGTCACGACCCGACCCGACGGGCCGCGACCCGATGCCCTACCTGGGCACCCTTATACCCACCTGTCATATAAAATCAGACTCATACTAAGGGAAATATAAAAATTTGTAAACCATATCAAAATAGGCAAGCCGACAAGGCTGTCACTATACACGTGAACATCCTAAAACGAAGTACAACAGTACATCTGACCAAAACACATATACAATCCACACAAGTCCAAAACACATCTACCACTCACACCTATCTACAGACCTCTAAGATTATGATAGTGAAACATGACGGGATAGGGCTCCGCCGTACCCCTGAATATACATAAGTCTATAACAAAAGGGTCTGTACCAAAATGACTTGGCTCCGGATTAATGGAGCTCTCCAAATAGCTGAACGGGAATCCTAGACTGGAGGATCACCAATATATGTACATGCAGGCATGAAACGCAGCCCCCAGAGGAAAGGGGGTCAGTACGAATAGATGTACCGAGTATGTAAAACAGAAAATACAATAAAGAAGATCATGATGGGACAGGGCCCCGCCGTACCCCTGAATATACATAAGTCTATAACAAAAGGGTATGCACCAAAATGACTTGGCTCCGGATCAATGGAGCTCTCCAAATAGCTGAACAGGAATTCTAGACTGGAGGATCACCAAACCGAATATCTGTACATGCGGACATGAAACGCAGCCCCCAGAGGAAAGGGGGTCAGTACGAACAGATGTACCGAGTATGTAAAACAGAAAGTATAATAAAGAAGATCATAACTGGCCAAAAGATAACAGGAGAAAAGTATGATACCAAAATACCAAAACAACTGTGCCATATAAATTTTTTGAGAGTCAACTGTGCCTTATAAAAACGAGAGTCATATTAAAATCATGGATGCCTGTCCATAGAATCATCGTATCTATATACATATAACGTATCTCGGCCCTCTAGTGAGGGACTCGGTGGAATCATCATAATCATGGATACCTGTCCATATAACGTATCCCGACCCATTCTGGGACTCGGTGAGCTCATCATCATCATGGATGCCTGTCCATGGAATCATCATGTATATACATATAACATATCCCGGCCCAATGTGGGACTCGGTGAAATAATATAATCACATCAAGCACGAGTAGAATATCATGAGTAACCTTATACAATTTAAATCATCATTTAACTCTCAATGGACCAAATAGGATGAAATATCACTTGTAAAATCAAGATAACTATCATATCAAATATCACTAGGAATTAGGATTCAATGGAATCATGTACGCCCGCCGTACACTCATTTTATATAAATCATGTCAAAAGAAGAAAGGATAGTTTCACATACCTTATAGTCGAACTAACCAACTCAATATTTAGAATACGTCTCAATTAGCACTTGAACCTATAATAATAATAACATGTCCGTCAACTCTATGATTACTAGTATAAGTTATATACCAAATGATGACTCTCTTTTCGTATAAAAATGTGGGCAACATTTCCCCTACTTATGCACACATCCACAATTTACAAACAAGGCCAACAATACCAATAACAAGATACAACTCAAGGATATATCAAAACAGTCTCATATACTCCATATACGCTATCGTTATACATTCTTTCTCTTTACCTTCATGTAATACAACAACCACAACAACCAATATGATTAATACACCTATTTCTCATGTTAATCCATCCCCTTAATTCATATCAAAACAGCCCCTAAAACAGTCCATATACCAACAACAACGAGAATACAAAGTAACACATTTTTACATTTTTATTCTGTTAGGACATACGTTAACAATTACCACAATGTACATGCATATTCATAACTAAATTTCAGCATTCTAACTCCACAAAACAGTCCCTAAATACACTACAACATGTCCAAAAATTACGTGAATGTCTCAGCCACAACAACATAACTCCATAACTCTTCTCTTAATTCCTTAATATCTAATTCATATTTCAACACTTTCATATAACCAATCACAACTTTCAATATCAAGGTTTTCTTCAATTTTAACATGAAATTAGTGACAATGATAACAACAACAACAATCAAATCCAATGTATACAAAAACAATCCCAAAATCGGTAACAACAATACCAACAACAACCACATGTATCTCTTACTTCTAATTTCTCTTAGCACAAGTTCATTTCTTCACTACAACATCATTTAACTCCAATAAATCAAATAAGAAGAAGAAATTTTACCTTCAATTTGTTAAAGCAATCCCTAAAGTCTCGGTTTCACCACTGCTCCATTTTCACCATTTCTTCAAGTTTTAATTACATGCATGCATCCTTTACAAGTTGGAGACCATCTTACTTACTTGTTTTTCTTCAAAAATGTTCATCTCCAAAACTCAAAGTTTATGGGGCAGATTCGGTGAGTGCATTTACTGAAACAGTGGGTGGGGAGTTTACTAAGGCTTAGAATTTAGTAAAAGAAGTTTATCTTGGAAAGGGAGGTTGATTAAAGCTTCACTTAGCTATGGAGGATGGGGGAGATTTCGGTTGGGGAGAGAGGATGAAGGTGAGGGGTGAGTTTTGAATTAAGTGTAGAGAATGAGTGATACCTTGGTTTAAGAGAGCACGAGGGCTGAAAATGTGAGCATGCCCATGGTTTTTTAGGGCATCAATCTCTAAAATTTGTCCACTAATTATTATTCCCTCCACTAAAAATTAATCTCACACTTAATTAATCTCTCACATAATCAATCTTATAAGTAAAATCTGAAAATTTCATGTCCTAATCTCATAATACACGACACCTAGTCCAACATTATTAGGAATATACAACTATAAGTACTAATTCTCATCGTCACACTTGTAGTATTCAGAAATTATTCCGGAATTACATTCTTTGTATACTAAGTTCCATATTAGCATATGTAAATACACTTTATATCCAATATCCGAATCTTCTTAATTACGTCCTCAACTTATTGCTCTAAAACTTACGAGGTGTAACATACTTCCCCCTTTAGAAACATCCGTCCTCGAATGTTAATAATAGGTCATATGCTATAAAATTTTTGGCAGAGTATCCTTTATAATTATACCTCCCAACCTATACTCATCAAAGCCAAAGATGCCACACAGGGCCACAATAAATCACATACATTATTCATCAATCAATATAGTCAAGTAAGAAATCGAATTACCTGCAGGCATAGGGAATAAGTGAGGATACTTTTTCTTCATTTCATCTTCTGATTCCCAAGTCATCTCTTCCCTATTATTGTTTCGTCATAACATTTTGACAGAGGACACATCCTTAGTACGCAACCTTCTAACATGTCGATCCAGTATAGCTATGGGGCTCTCCTCATAAGACAACTCCTCAGTCACCTGAACATCATCTACCGGGAATACTCTAGAAGGAATCACCAATACACTTACGTAGCATAGATACATGAACGACTGGATGTACCGCCTCCAAATCAGATGGTAAGTCCAACTCATAGGCAACATTTCCTACCCTGTGAATAATCTGATAAGGCCCAATGTACCTCGGGCTAAGCTTTCCTTTCTTACCGAATCTCATCACACCCTTCATGGGTGACACCTTCAAGAATACTCTATCACCAATCTGAAACTCCAAGTGTCGACGTCGATTATCTGCATATGACTTCTGTCGACTCTGGGTTGCCAACAATCTCTCCTGAATAAGATTCACCTTATCAACAGCTTGCTGAATCATGTCTGGGCCGATTAACTTAGTCTCGCCTACGTCAAACCAACCAATAGGTGACCTTCACTTCCTCTCATATAAGGCCTCGTACAGTGTCATCTAGATACTAGAATGGTAGCTAATATTATAAGCAAATTCAATAAGTGGTAAATGATCATCCCAACTACCTCTAAGGTAATAATACAGGCTCTCAACATATCCTCAAGTGTCTGAATAGTACGTTCAGTCTGCCCATCAGTCTGAGGATGAAATGTTGTGCTAAGACTCACCTGTATTCCCAATCCCTTCTGGAACGATCTCCAAAGGTTAGCTGTAAACTGAGCTCCTCTGTCCGATATAATAGATATGGGAACCCCATAAAGTCTCACTATCTCCCTGATGTATAATCTCGCATAGTCTTCAGTTGAATAAGTAGTCTTGATTGGAAGAAAATTGGTTGATTTCGTCAGACTATCCACAATAACCTATATAGAGTCATATTTCCGCTGAGTATGAGGTAAGCCTGTAATGAAGTCCATATTAATCACTTCCCACCTCAAAGTCGGGATATCTATCTCCTGCAATAATCCACCAGGCTTCTGGTGCTCAACCTTAACCTATTGACAATTTGGGCACTGAGCAACAAACTCCGCTATGTCCCTTTTTATGTCATCCCACCAATATAAGCATCTGAGATCATGATATATCTTTGTTGACAACTGATTAATAGAATAACGAGCATTGTGTGCCTCTCCCATAACTTACTGTCGTAGCCCTGCAACATCAGGTACACACAATCTGCCGTTATACCGTAGCACCCCGTCAGGTGCAACCTCGAATAGAGTCTTCTCATTTCGAAGAGCTGCATCTCTATACTGTGCCAGAACAGGATCCTCATACTGATGTCTCTTTACCTCTTCTATGATAGAGGACTCAGCAACTTCTCGAACAAAAACTCCACTATCTCCAGAATCAGCCATACGGATTCCAAGACTAGCTAGCCGGTATATCTCACGAACCATCTCCTTTCTTTCTAGTTTCATATCCGTCAAGCTACCCATATATCTACGGCTAAGAGCATCTGCTACCATATTTGCTTTCCCTGGATGGTATAGAATATCAACATCATAATCCTTTAGCAACTCCAGCCACAGTCTCTGTCGTAAGTTCAACTCCTTCTGCTTAAAGATATATTGGAGACTCTTGTGATCCGTATAAATGTCAACATGAACACCATATAAATAATGTCTCCATATCTTAAAAGCGTGAATCACTGCCTCTAACTCCAAATCATGAGTAGGATAATTCTTCTCGTGTTTATTGAGCTGTCGGAAGGCATAAGCTATAACTCTGTCATGCTGCATCAACACACAACCTAGTCCAAAACCTGAAGCATCACAATAAATAACATAACCATTTGGTCCCTCAGGAAGAGTCAGAACTGGAGTCGTAGTCAACTTGGCTTTCAACAACTGGAAGCTTTGCTCACAGGCATCCGTCCATTGGAACTTAGTTGTCTTCTGAGTTAGCCTTGTTAAAGGCGCTGAAATCGAGGCAAACTTCTCTACGAATCTCCTGTAATATCCTGCTAGCCCTAGAAAACTGTGTACCTCAGTACGCGTCGTAGGTCTGGGACAGGTCTTTACTGCCTCAATCTTCTGCGTATCTACCCAAATACCATACGCTCCGATAATATTCCCCAAGAATGCTACTGAAGTCAACAAAAATCTGCACTTAGAAAATTTGGCGTACAACTTCTGGTGATGGAGCACCCTCAGTACCGTCCTCAAATGGTATGCATGCTCCTCTTCTGAACGTGAATAAACCAGAATATCATCAATGAATACAATAACGAATATATCTAGAAATGGCTTGAACACTCGATTCATCAAATCCATAAATAATATTGGAGCATTGGTCAGCTCAAAAGACATCAATTTAAACTCATAATGTTCGTATTGGGTCCTGAATGTTGTCTTTGGAATATCCGTCTCCTTTACCCGCACCTGATGATAACCTGATCGCAAGTCTATCTTCGAAAAACACTTAGCACCCTGTAACTGGTCAAATAAATCATCAATCCTGGGGAGGGGATGTCTGTTCTTTATTGTCACCTTATTCAGCTTCCTATAATCAATACACATCCGCAGCGATCCGTCTTTATTCCTCACAAATAATACTGGTGCTCCCCAAGGTGATGTACTAGGCCTGATGAAGCCTTTCTACAACAAGTCCCTCAGCTGCTCCTTTAACTCCTTCATCTCTTGATGCACGATTTAATGCACACACTTAACGCAAGTGCACGTTGTCGACTCAAGTAATATAGTCTAGGTAAGACCGAATATCGTCCTCAAGGATTGGTTTTCAAGTACCGATTACTATGGTATCTATTTGGTTAACGATATTTGAGTTGTTGATTATAACTAATAATTATAAAGACTAATTAACTATGTGTTTACTTCAGTGATGATGGAAATAGGGCTTCCAAGTCTCCTCAACTATCCACTTATATTACTCATTAATGCAATAAATTATGGTTCTTCTTCTTTTGGAGATAGCAGGTTTACTAATTCGTTTTATACTCCCGTTAAGGCTATATAAACACTCAACCCCAGTAGCGCTCCTTTCTACCTTTCGGTGATAAGGATGACTCTATAGGAGGATTAAGAACAAAAACCTTGTTAACGTTTACGCAAGTAAGCTAGGTATTTAAACCCCCGTTAACGCTACACAAGTAATTGAGGTATTTTCATCCCCAATCCGACTTATGATTACCCAACTACAGCATAGTCACAACCTCCTCCTTTCGAAGTTTGATTTGAAATCATATAAATAATGATAATTAATGATCAAGTAATTACCAAGCATTCAAAACATTATTGGAATAAATCTCAACAATAAGAAGAACAACCATAAACATGCATTAACTCATAAAATAAGGTTCAAGTGAATTGACATGGAAAGCCCTATATTAGAATTAGTTCCTAGCCATAGACATGACAAGAACTAATTCAATATCCAACATAAACTAAAAGTAAAGTAAAGGAAAGAAAAGAAAAATACTCAAGAACGAGTCTCTGATCGGTGTATTTTATATACACTTTTTGAGTCATTTTTAATTAGTATTTTACTCATTTCATTTATGTTTAGTACAATATTATGGTCGTTTTCCTTTCTTTTGTGTCACAGCGGTCAAAAATGGAGAAATGACGAAAAGGAGATGAAATGAGCATAAAAGAGATGGAATTACACACTAAAAGGGCCAAGAAATAAAGTCTAAGAAGTTCTGGAAATTAGAGAGGAGATCAGACGAAGTCCGGACGAAAAAAGGACGACGAAACGGAATCTGCCAGAACGTCACGGGCCATGGCGTGCCAGAGCCGCGGTGCCCAATATGCTGAAAGTCCGAAAGTTGCTGATCTTCAGGCGCCGCGGCGCCGACGCGGGAATTATAAAGTGCTGGGCCGAATTTGACATGTTTTCAGAATCCTAAAGGGATAACTTTTCCTTCCTAAAGGGATAACTTTTCCTACCTTAAAACCCTTACCTAAAAGGATTCTAATAACTTTTCCTTTCCTACATAAATCCTTAACCCTTCACCAAAAGGATTCTTTGGCTATAAATACTCTACATCATTAGAAGAATTATTCATTCTCCACTCCACCATTCACCATTCTACATCCATCCTTCCACCAATCCATCTTGTAAATATTCCACAACACAACCCTTGGATGCTTGGCTTGGAGACTCATTCTTAAGTATTTTCTTTTCTTTTCTTGTCTTTATTTCAGTTTTGTATGATGAACTTTGAATTAGTTCTCACATGTCAATGGCTAGGAACTAATTCTTTTATAGGGTTTTCCATGTTGATTCACTAGAAACTTATGTTATGAATTAATACATGTTTATGGTGATTATTCTTCTTTGAGAGATTTATCCAATAATTGCGTTGAATGCTTGGTAATTAATTGACAACTAATTATCACAATATGATTTCTAATCAGACTCCGAAAGGAGGGGATTGTGAATATGTTGTAAGTTGGGTAGACATTCTTGGATTGGGGATGAAAATACCTCAATTATTTATGTAGCGTTAATGAGAGGCTTAACAACCCTAATTTTGTGCATGGTGCGTGACGGTTAACTAGGTTTTTGCTCTTAATCCTCCTATAGAGTTATCCTTATCAGAAAGGTAGGTAAGGCGCGACATCGGGTTGAGTGTTTATATAACCCTAACGGGAGTATAAAACGATTTCGTAAACCTGCTTTCTCCGAAAGAAGAAGACCATAGTCGTTGCATTAATAAATAACATAAGCAGATAGTTGAAGAGACATGGAAGCCCTATTCCCATCACAACTGAAATAAACCTATAGTTAAATTAGCTTTTATAATTACTAGTTATAAACCACAAACTCAAATATCAATCACCAAATAGATACCAAAAGATAGATAGTTGGTACTTGAACCCTAATCCTTGTGGACGATATTCGGTCTTACTAAGACTATATTACTTGTTACGATAACGTGCACTTGCGTTAGAGTGTGTGCATCTTTTCGCGCATCAAGTTTTTGGCGCCGTTGCCGGGGATTAGACATAGTTCAATATCAAATTTATCTATTTTTAATTTCTAATTTGGTTTTTATTTTTGTTTCTTTAAATTATTTATTTTATTTTCAAAAGAAAATAAAAATAAAAATAATAAATAAATAAATAAAAAAACAAGTGTGCCGTGATTCGTTGTTGGTTTTGATTCATCTCAGGGATCCTTAAGACATGGATTTCATCGTCGATATGATCGAGCTCGACCATGTAGGAAGAGAGGGAGGAATTGCGAGAGGCTATACTCGGTTCACGAGGTACCAAAAATCATGCCATGGAAAACGAGAATGGCCATGAAGAAGTTGGAAACGCAAATAGCGTAACTCGCGATTATATTCAACAATAAACGCAAGAAGAGCAACTGCACTGGGTAGGAAATGAGGAAACACAATGTCGTGCAATTGACCAAGGATGCCGAATCGGGAGATAGAGAGTTCGTAGCAGAAGCGCCACAAATGGCGAGCGCGGCGCCAAAGATTCTGAGACAGCAGAGTGGTAGCGGCGCTACAAAGAGGCGCGCGCCCGAACCAATCGAGGTGATTTTGGAAATAACAACAAATTGAGAGCACGAACCACACCCAACTATTGAGAATCTGCGAGATAGTTGGTGTAGAAGGAAAAGATTGCAGAGATCCGATTATTCACCTTCGATTCCTTGGAAAATCTTTTTCGTACCTATTGCGAAGAAAAACCACCAGCTGTCAATGTTGACCCCCAAACAGGAAGTCCATACCATCAAGGGCACCCCCTAGAGTTGAGAGATGTTGGGAATCTCACTGATCCCTACATTAGAGAGAGCCTAAAAAACAAGCATGTCTTGTGTACTTGGGGGATAATCGTATATTTGAGGCCCTTGTTTGAAGCAATTGTTGTAGTTGAAGTGAGACCTGCAACAATAACTCTACGGATTGCAAGCAGTTCGCAGAAGGATCCAATGGGCACTCGTAAAGGTTAATTGCGTCCGGCTGAAAGACGTTAAAGACAGCGCTTGTTGGGAGGCAACTCAATGTTTTTAATTATGTTATTTTAATTTCTGTCTTTATTTTATTTTATTTTGTCTTGAACAGTCTCACGGTCTTGTTTTGTGTTGTTGGATGATAGGTGGACTGAAAGCTAAAACCGAGGAAAAAAGAGCAAAAACGTTGAAAAAGGAAAAGGCGATCGTCAGCTGGGCCAGAATCAGGGCGCGCGTAATTTCGTAAGAGCCACAAGATTAGCAGCGCGCGCCTGAATCTCGTGGTCGCCCGAACTTCAGAGAGCCATATTTCCGTGCAAATTCCAGAATTTTTCCTCCTAGACCTCCGTTATGACCACTGTGTTGTGTCAGTAAGTTGTCCTTTTTCTTTTATTTTCTTTGAGTCTTGCACACATTGGGGACAATGTGTGATTTAAGTTTGGGGGTGTTTTATTTGTGTCTTGTTATGTTTCAGTTAAGTCTTTTTGTTTTGTGTTTATTTTTGAGTCACAATTTTTTTTTCTTTTTAAGTCATAATTGCCTGTCAAAGATCATGTATGTTGTAGTTGCTAGAAACACCTAGTGAAGGAAGGTGGAATAATGTAATGGAATTAGAAGCAACTATCTAAACACCTAGGTTAGATATGCCAAAAACTCACAAAATCTGTCTATTTGGAGTTTCTTGCTTAAATTGTGCATGCTAAATAATGAAAACCTATGTGTTATGATTGCTTGCTATTTGAGGCGAAATAGTTAGGATATGCATGTTAGGGAGATGACTCAGACATTTCTTTGATAGCCAATTCTTACCACTCTTTTCTACCCCGAACTTTAAAAGTATCCCTAGTCAGCCCCATTGAGCCTAAAAATTGAAACTTCTTCTTTGACACCCTATATTCCCACAGATTGTGCCATAAGTAAAAATGTGAAGTAGTGGAATCAATTGTGTTAAAAAAGAGACAAAAAGAGTGAATGAGCTTGTTGCACCCCAATAAAAAAAGTAATAAGAAAGAGGCAAAAGCCTAAGTTTAGGGGTGCTTGTTATTATAATACTCTTCATTCTCCCAAAACAAAAGAGGGAAAAAGATAGAATTGAAGTGAAGAAAAGAACAAAAAGAAAAGGGAAATACTGAAAAGCTAAAGAGTTTATGGTACACAAAAATGAGCCTAAATGCCTATTTTTACCAACCCCTACCTAAGCCTACATTACAACCCTTAAAGTCCTGAAGATCTCTTTTATGCATATCCAGGATTAGTGGAGAATAGCAAGTAAGCATGCCATAGGATTTTTGAATTTATATGCATGATTTAGTATATTGACTTCCATTAAAGCATGATAAATATGAGTTTGCGAAATATCTAGCTCAATGTGTTTAGTGTGCTGAAAAATTTCATGCTACATGTTCCTGCATATTATTCTGCTAACCTTCATGCTTTTCTAGATAACACTAAATGCAGCAAAAGTGATCAATGTCAGTGAGTCTTTTATTTTTTGAGTCTTTTATTTCTTTCTTTCTATCTTTGCTCGAGGGCGAGCAAAGGTTAAGTTTGGGGGTATTTGATCGGTGTATTTTATATACACTTTTTGAGTCATTTTTAGTTAGTATTTTACTCATTTCATTTATGTTTAGTACAGTATTAGGGTCGTTTTCCTTTCTTTTGTGTCACAGCGGTCAAAAATGGAGAAATGACGAAAAGGAGATGAAATGAGCATAAAAGAGATGGAATTGCACACTAAAAGGGCCAAGAAATAAAGTCTAAGAAGTTCTGGAAATTAGAGAGGAGATCAGACGAAGTCCGGACGAAAAAAGGACGACGAAACGGAACACGCGTAAAAACGTCACCGCGCCAGCAGCTGAGCCGCGACGCCATGATATCTTTGAAAGTTCGAAAGTTGTTGATGTTCGGCCATATACGCTTCCATGCATGGCCGACGCGGGAATTATAAAGTGCTGGGCCGAATTTGACATGTTTTCAGAATCCTAAAGGGATAACTTTTCCTTCCTAAAGGGATAACTTTTCCTACCTTAAAACCCTTACCTAAAAGGATTCTAATAATTTTTCCTTTCCTACATAAATCTTTAACCCTTCACCAAAAGGATTCTTTGGCTATAAATACTCTACATCATTAGAAGAATTATTCATTCTCCACTCCATCATTCACCATTCTACATCCATCCTTCTACCAATCCATCTTGTAAATATTCCACAACACAACCCTTGGATGCTTGGCTTGGAGACTCATTCTTAAGTATTTTCTTTTCTTTTCTTGTCTTTATTTCAGTTTTGTATGATGAACTTTGAATTAGTTCTTGTCATGTCAATGGCTAGGAACTAATTTTTTTATAGGGTTTTCCATGTTGATTCACTAGAAACTTATGTTATGAATTAATACATGTTTATGGTGATTATTCTTCTTTGACAGATTTATCCAATAATTGCGTTGAATGCTTGGTAATTAATTGACAACTAATTATCACTATATGATTTCTAATCAGACTCCGAAAGGAGGGGATTGTGAATATCTTTGTAAGTTGGGTAGACATTCTGGATTGGGGATGAAAATACCTCAATTATTTATGTAGCGTTAATGAGAGGCTTAACAACCCTAATTTTGCGCATAGTGCATTGACGGTTAACTAGGTTTTGCTCTTAATCCTCCCATAGAGTTATCCTTATCACCAAAGGTAGGTAAGGCGCGACATCTGGGTTGAATGTTTATATAACCCTAACGGGAGTATAAAACGATTTCGTAAACCTGTTTTCTCCGAAAGAAGAAGACCATAGTCGTTGCATTAATAAATAACATAAGCAGATAGTTGAAGAGACATGGAAGCCCTATTCCCATCACAACTGAAATAAACCTATAGTTAAATTAGCTTTTATAATTACTAGTTATAAACCACAAACTCAAATATCAATCACCAAATAGATACCAAAAGATAGATAGTTGGTACTTGAACCCTAATCCTTGTGGACGATATTCGGTCTTACTAAGACTATATTACTTGTTACGATAACGTGCACTTGCGTTAGAGTGTGTGCATCTTTTCGCGCATCAGTCTCCAAGCCTTCTAGCATCCAAAGATTGTGTTGTGGAATATTTACAAGATGGATTGGTGGATGGATGGATGTAGAATGGTGAATGGTGGAATGGAGAATGAATTCTTCTAATGATGTAGAGACTATTTATAGACCAAGAATCCTTTAGGTGAAGGGTTAAGGATTATGTAGGTAGGAAAAGTTATTAGAATCCTTTTAGGTAAGGGTTTTAAGGTAGGAAAAGTTATCCCTTTAGGTAGGAAAGGTTATCCCTTTAGGTAGGAAAAGTTATCCCTTTAGGATTACGAAACATGTCAAACCCGCCCAGAACTTCATAAATCCAGCGTCGCGCCATGCGCAGATCAGCATGGCGCTTGAAAATCAGCAACTCTCGGGACTTTCAAGACATCAGCCGCGGCTGCTGCCAGCGCCATGACTCGGTGATATTTTTTTGGCGGATTCCGTTTCGTCGTCCTTTTTTCGTCCGGACTTCGTCTGATCTCCTCTATAATTTCCGGAACTTCTTAGACTTCATTTCTTGGCCCTTTTAGTGCGCAATTCCATCTCATTTATGCTCATTTCATCTCCTTTTCGCCATTTCTCCATTTCTGACCGCTGTGACACAAAAGAAAGGAAAATGGCCCTAATACTATACTAAACATAAATGAAATGAGTAAAATACTAACTAAAAATGACTCAAAAAGTGTATATAAAATACACTGATCAAATACCCCCAAACTTAACCTTTGCTCGCCCTCGAGCAAAGATCAAAAATATAAACAAAGACGTGAAAGAAAAGAAAATGACTCAAAGACACTGATCATTTTGCTGCACAATTGTCACTTAGAAAAAGCATGAAGGTTAGTAGGATAATATGTAGGAACATATAACATGTATTTTTAGCATTCTAAACACTCAAGTCAGATATTTCGCAAATTCAATTTAATCATACTCAATGGAAGTAAGAATACCTAACTATGCATGTTAATTTCAAAATTCTATGGCATGTTTACTTGCTATTCTCCACTAATCATGGATACACATATTAGAGATCTTCAGGGCTTTTCAGGGTTGTAATGTAGGCTTAGGCAGTGGTAGGTAAAAATAGGCATTTAGGCTCAATTTACGTACCATAAGCTCTTTTTCTTTCAACTCTTCCCTTTTCTTTTTATTCTCTTTTTCACTTCATACCTATCTTTCCCCTCTTTTGTTTTGAGAGAATGAGGTGTATGATGAATAGCATGCACCCCCAAACTTAGGCTTTTGCCTATTTATTATTACTTTTTCATTGGGGTGCATCAAAATTGTTTACTCTCTTTTGTCTCTTTTTCAACACTTTATATTTCAAACATCTCAATTTTTCACTTATGGCATAAGTATGAAATTATAGGGTGTCAAAGAAAGATTTTATTTTTAGGCTCAAAGGGGCTGACTAGGGATATAATTTGACGGTCAGGGATATGCAAAGAATGGTAAGAAAGGGCTAACAAAGAAATGCCTGAGTCATCTCCCTAACATGCATATCCTAACTATTTCGCCTCAAATAGCAAGCAAACAGACACATAGGTTTAATCACTAACAATGCATAAATCAAGCAAGATACCCCAAATAGTTCGATTTCATGAATTTTTGGCATATCTATTCTAAGTGTTCAGATGGTTGCTTCTAATTCCACTACATTATTCCACTTTACTTCACTAGGTGTTTCAAGTAACTACAGCATGCATGATTTTTAAATAAAAAAAAAAATTATGATTAAAAAAAAATACTCAAGATTACACAAAATAAATCAAAAAGACTCAAAAACAATAAAACATCCCCCCAAACATAAATCACATATTGTCCCCAATGTGTGCAAGACTCAAAAAATAATAGGGACAACTTACTGACACAACACAGCGGTCATAACGGAGGTCTAGGAGGAAAAATTCTGAAATTTGCACGGAATATGGCTCTATGAAGTTCCGGCACATACTGAGATTCAGCCATGCACTGCTAATCTTGTGGCTCTGAAGTTCACGCAAGGCGCCTGGTGTGCCAACGATTTAATTTTCTTTTCTTTTTTTTTGCTCTTTTTTTCTCGATTTTAGCTTTCAGTCCACCTGTCATCCAACAACACAAAACAAGAACCCAAGACCGTGAGACTGTTCAAGACAAAATAAAATAAACTAAAGACAGAAATTAAAATAACATAATTAAAAACATTGGGTTGCCTCCCAACAAGCGTTGTCTTTAACGTCTTTTAGCCGGACGCAATTAACCTTTAGGAGTGCCCATTGGATCCTTCTGCGAACTGCTTGCAACCCGCAGAGTTATTGTTGCAGGTCTCACTTTTCCCACAACCATATGTTCAAACAAGGATCTCAAACATAAAATTATCCCCCAAGTACACAAGACAGACTTGTCTTTTAGTCTCTCTATAATGTAGGGATCAGTGAAATTCCCTACATCTCTCAACTTTAGGGGGTGCCCTTGATGGTATGGACTTTCTTTTTGGGGATCATCATTGACAGCTGGTGGTGTTTCTTCTGCAATAGGTACATGAAAAAGATTCTCCAAGGAATCCAAAAAGATGAATGATTGGATCTCAGTAACCTTTTTCTTCTCTACACCAATTATCCCTCCAGATTTCTCAACAGCTGGGTGTGGTTCAGGCTCCTCAATTTGCTTGCCACCTCCTATAATGATGTCGCTAGGAAGATTTACTTGAGGTGTATTGCTCATCTCATCCATCAGTTGCCTTATGCGGGTCTCCAAATTTTTTAGGGACTCCCTTGTCTCAGCCATAAACTGAGTATGACACTTGGTGAACATAAGTATGTCTGCCCGCAACTCATTTCGATCTTCCTCTGGAACCTGTGGATTAAGCTGCTGTTGATGACTCCACTGTCTTTGATAGTAGTAGTCCATATAATTCTTTTCGATTTTTTCGATTTTTTTTTCGAATTTAACCTGCAAAATAAGAAAAAAAAGTGATAAAAAAATGCTCGCAGAACAAGTTAGAAACTTGTTCTTGGAGTAACCAAATTAGAAATAAGAATAAATAAATCGATATTGAAAGTAAGCCAATCCCCGGCAACGGCTCCAAAAACTTGATGCGCGATTTAATGCACACACTTAACGCAAGTGCACGTTGTCGACTCAAGTAATATAGTCTAGGTAAGACCGAATATCGTCCTCAAGGATTGGTTTTCAAGTACCGATTATCTATCCTATGGTATCTATTTGGTTAACGATATTTGAGTTGTTGATTATAACTAATAATTATAAAGACTAATTAACTATGTGTTTACTTCAGTGATGATGGAAATAGGGCTTCCAAGTCTCCTCAACTATCCACTTATATTACTCATTAATGCAATAAATTATGGTTCTTCTTCTTTTGGAGATAGCAGGTTTACTAATTCGTTTTATACTCTCGTTAAGGCTATATAAACACTCAACCCCAGTAGCGCTCTTTTCTACCTTTCGGTGATAAGGATGACTACATGAGGATTAAGAACAAAACTCATTAACGTTTACGCAAGTAAGCTAGGTATTTAAACCCCCGTTAACGCTACACAAGTAATTGAGGTATTTTCATCCCCAATCCGACTTATGATTACCCAACTACAGCATAGTCACAACCTCCTCCTTTCGAAGTTTGATTAGAAATCATATAAATAATGATAATTAATGATCAAGTAATTACCAAGCATTCAAAACAATATTGGAATAAATCTCAACAATAAGAAGAACAACCATAAACATGCATTAACTCATAAAATAAGGTTCAAGTGAATTGACATGGAAAGCCCTATATTAGAATTAGTTCCTAGCCATAGACATGACAAGAACTAATTCAATATCCAACATAAACTAAAAGTAAAGTAAAGGAAAGAAAAGAAAAATACTCAAGAACGAGTCTCCAAGCCTTCTAGCATCCAAGGATTGTGTTGTGGAATATTTACAAGATGGATTGGTGGATGGATGGATGTAGAATGGTGAATGGTGGAATGGAGAATGAATTCTTCTAATGATGTAGAGACTATTTATAGACCAAGAATCCTTTAGGTGAAGGGTTAAGGATTATGTAGGTAGGAAAAGTTATTAGAATCATTTTAGGTAAGGGTTTTAAGGTAGGAAAAGTTATCCCTATAGGTAGGAAAGGTTATCCCTTTAGGTAGGAAAAGTTATCCCTTTAGGATTCTGAAAACATGTCAAATTCGGCCCAGAACTTCATAAATCCCGCGTCGGCGCCGCCTGCAGATGGCGCGCGACGCCAAAAATCAGCAACTCTCGACTTTCAAGACATTGGCGCCATGCGCGCTGCCAGCGACGCGCTCGGTGACATTTTTCTCGGATTCCGTTTTCGTCCTTTTTTTCGTCCGACTTGCTCCGATCCTCTATAATTTCCGGAACTTCTTAGACTTCATTTCTTGGCCCTTTTAGTGCGCAATTCCATCTCATTTATGCTCATTTTATCTCCTTTTCTCCATTTCTTCATTTCTGACCGCTGTGACACAAAAGAAAGGAAAACGACTCTAATACTATACTAAACATAAATGAAATGAGTAAAATACTAACTAAAAATGACTCAAAAAGTGTATATAAAATACACCGATCAGCTCTGCAGGTGCCATTCTATAAGGAGAAATAGATATGGGTCGGGTATCTGGTAGCACATCTATACTAAAATATATCTCCCGTTCTGGGGGAAGACCTGGAAGATCATCTGGGAATACATATGCAAATTCATTAACAACCGGGACTGATTGAAGAGCCGGTACCTCCGCTTCCATATCATGTACTCGAACCAAGTGGTAAATATACCCTTTTCTAACCATCTTCCTTGCCTTGAGGTATGAAATAAACTTACCCCTCGGCGATGCTATATTCCCTTTCCATTCTATAATTGGTTCGCCTGGAAACTGTCGAACTATCTTTTCTCTAAAACCGACGTTGGCATAACAAGAAGTCAACCAATCCATACCCATAATAACATCAAACTCAATCATGTCTAACTCTATCAAATCTTCTATGGTATGATGACTATATACAACCACCGAACAATTCCTATATACTTGTTTAGCTATGACAGAATCTCCTACCGGTGTAGCTACCTCAAATAGTCCTATTGACTCAGATTCTATTCCGATTCTACTAGCAACAAATAGGGATATATATGATAGGGTGGAACCTGGATCTATCAACGCATATATATCTCGGAAGAAGATCGATAATATACCTGTAACCACATTTGGTGACGCCTCCTGATCCTGCCTACTAGCCAAAGTATGTATGTGGTTCGAGGGACCGCTAGAATTGGAAACTCTTCCACGGCCTCTATCACGGCCTGCTGGCATATGAACACCCTGCCCTATGAGGCGCATAGCTATAGAAGAAGATGAACCCGGCCAGATCCGATGGTGAGCCATCACGCTTTGTACCACTTACATTAGGACATTCTATCATCATATGGCGTTGAAGGCCACAGGAAAAACAAGCACCAGTAGTAAGACGACATTCTCCAGGATGGGACCTATCACACCGAGAACACCGAGGAAAATATGGCCTCGACTGACTAGAACCCCTGTTAAATGCGTGAGCAGGCTTGGGAGCTCGACCGGCTCACGAATACCGTCGCGGTCGAATCTCCTACACATGGTAGGCGTGGGGTGCACTGCAGGTTGGTGGGAAGAATATCTAACATGTTGTTGAGGCTGCCCGCCTCGAAACTCACTAGAATATCCAGCCGATCTAGCCCTCTTATGCTAGCCTCTGTCGTGATCCCTGTCTGGCTGACGTCCTCTGTGTCGGTCTTCTACCCCCTGTGCATATGCCTGAATCCGCGCAATATCCATACCTGACTGAAGAGCCACTGTCATACAATTATCAATCAAATAGCGATCCAGTCCCATCATATAACGATGCACTCTGTCCGCCATATCCGCTACAATAGTAGGCGCATATCTAGCCAATGAATCAAACTCAAGACTATACTCCCGAATGCTCCTACCATTCTGCCTCAAGTGTAAGAATCTATCAAATCTAGCTCATCCCATCTCTGTAGGCAGGAAGTGGCTAAGGAAGACCTCTGCAAACTCATCCCATACTACTGGAGGAACACCTTCGCTCCTAGATAACTCACAAGACTCATACCAATTAATAGTTATATCCTGCAATCGATATGAAGTCAACTCAACAGACTCCGTCTCAGAAGCCTTGATGATCCTCAATGTGCGCTGCATCTGTCGAATAAACTCCTGCGGATCATCCTCGGGCTTTGACCCAAAAAACTCTGGAGAATTACAACTTAGGAAGTCACTAATCCTCAAACTATCAGCTCTATGGTCAACTCCTAGTCCGCTTCTGCAGTGCATCCTACACTGTCAGTCGTGGTTGACTGCATCTCGTAGCCTATCCTCCACAGGTGAGAAATTTGGAGGCCGCAGTCTGGGGCCTCGAGAGCTGGCGGTGATGTCGCCTCTGAGCTACTCTCTTGCTCTAGCTACCACAGAGGTGGCGGTGTATGAGCTCGGCAATGGGGCACGATCTCGGACATAGGCCCAGGTATGGGCCACTAGTAACTCTCGGGTCGACTAGTAGCTCATGCTCTTGATTTTCCACTACAGGCATTGTCGCTTTCTTTTGAGGCATCACTGAAAACATAATTCGTCAGAGAGGGATTATCCTAATAACATAGCTCTATCGCACGATCTTAGAGTAAGAAGAAAAGATGACATCCTAAATATCAGCGACCTAAATGCGTATAAGTATGGTGCCTGACATAATCATACACAAGACTACTCTAGACACGGTGCGTAGACATTCAGAGGGCGAACTACTCGATACCACTTTTGTCACGACGATCGGTGCCTACGGGCACCTTATACCACATAAAATCAAAATCATACTAAGGGAAATATAGAAATCTGTAAACCATATCAAAATAGGCAAGCCGACAAGACTGCCACTATACACGGGAACATCCTAAAACGAAGTACAACAATACAGCTGACCAAAACACATATACAATCCACACAAGTCCAAAACACATCTACCACCACACCTGTCTACAAACCTCTAAGAGTATGATAGTGAAACATGACGGGACAGGGCCCCGCCATACCCCTGAATATACATAAGTCTATAACAAAAGAGTCTGTACTAAAATGACTTGGCTCCGGATTATTGGAGCTCTCCAAATAGCTGAACAGGAATTCTAGACTGGAGGATCACCAAACCGAATATCTGTACATGCGGACATGAAACGCAGCCCCCAGAGAAAGGGTCGATGCGAGCAGATGTCTGGTATGTAAAGCGAAGTATAATAAAGAAGATCATAAGCGGCGAATAACAGGAGAAAAGTATGATACCAAAATACCAAAACAACTGTGCCATATAAAATTTTTGAGAGTCAACTGTGCCTTATAAAAACGAGAGTCATATTAAAATCATGGATGCCTGTCCATAGAATCATCGTATCTATATACATATAACGTATCTCGGCCCTCTAGTGAGGGACTCGGTGGAATCATCATAATCATGGATACCTGTCCATATAACGTATCCCGACCCATTCTGGGACTCGGTGAGCTCATCATCATCATGGATGCCTGTCCATGGAATCATCATGTATATACATATAACATATCCCGACCCAATGTGGGACTCGGTGAAATAATATATTCACATCAAGCACGAGTAGAATATCAAGAGTAACCTTATACAATTTAAATCATCATTTGACTCTCAATGGACTAAATAGAATGAACTATCACTTGTAAAATCAAAGCAACTATCATATCAAATATCACTAGGAATTAGGATTCAATGGAATCATGTACGTCCGCCATACACTCATTTTATATAAATCCTATCAAAAGAAGAAATGATAGTTTCACATACCTTATAGTCGAACTAACCAACTCAATATTTAGAATACGTCTCAATTAGCACTTGAACCTATAATAATAATAACATGTCCGTCAACTCTATGATTACTAGTGTAAGTTATATACCAAATGATGACTCTTTTCGTATAAAAATTTGGGCAGCATTTCCCCTACTTATACACACATCCACAACTTACAAACAAGGCCAACAATACCAATAACAAGATACAACTCAAGGATATACCAAAACAGTCCCATATACTCCATATACGCTATCGTTATACATTCTTTCTCTTTACCTTCATGTAATACAACAACCACAACAACCAAGGTGATTAATACACCTATTTCTTATGTTAATCCATCCCCTTAATCCATATCAAAATAGCCCCTAAAACAGTCCATATACCAACAACAACGAGAATACAAAGTAACACCTTTTTACATCTTTATTTCTTTAGGACATACGTTAGCAATTACCACAATGTACATGCATATTCATAACTAAATTTCCAGCATTCTAACTCCACAAAACAGTCCCTAAATACACTACAACATGTCCAAAAATTACGTGAATGTCTCGGCCACAAACAACATAATTCCATAACTCTTCTCTTAACTCCTTAAAATCTAATTCATATTTCAACACTTTCATATAACCAATCACAACTTTCAATATCAAGGTTTCCTTCAATTTTAACATGCAATTAGTGACAATGATAACAACAACAACAATCAGATCCAATGTATACAAAAACAGTCCCAAAATCGGTATGACAATACAGCCAACAACGTCGTCTCTTACTTCCAATTTCTCTTAGCACAAGTTCATTTCTTCACTACAACATCATTTAACTCCAATAACTCAAATAAGAAAAAGAAATCTTATCTTTAATTTGTTAAAGCAGTCCCTAAAGTCTCGGTTTCACTACTGCTCAATTTTCACAATTTCTTCAAGTTTTAATTACATGCATGAATCCTTTACAAGTTGGAGACCATCTTACTTACTTGTTTTTCTTCAAAAATGTTCATCTCCAAAACTCAAAGTTTATGGGGCAGATTCGGTCAGTGCATTTACCGAAACAGTGGGTGGGGAGTTTACTAAGGCTTATAATTTAGTAGAAGAAGTTTATCTTAGAAAGAGAGGTTGATTAAAGCTTCACTTAGCTATGAAGGATGGTAGAGATTTCAGTTGGGGAGATAGGATGAAGGTGAGGGATGAGTTTTGAATTAAGTGTAGAGAATGAGTGATACCTTGGTGTAAAAGAGCATGAGAGCTGAAAATGTGAGCATGCCCACGGTTTTTGAGGGCACCAATCTCTAAAATTTGTCCACTAATTATTATTCCCTCCACTAAAAATTAATCTCACACTTAATTAATCTCCCACATAATCAATCTTATAAGTAAAATCTGAAAATTCCATGTCCTAATCTCATAATACACAACACCTAGTCCAACCTTATTAGGAATATAGAACTATAAGTACTAATTCCCATCGTCACACTTGTAGTATTCAGAAATTATTCCGGAATTACATTCTTTGTATACTAAGTTCCATATTAGCATATGTAAATACACTTATATCCAATATTCGAATTTTATTTTATTAATTACGTCCTCAACTTATTGCTCTTAAACATACGAGGTGTAACACTCAGCCTCTACACTGGAGCGTGATAATGTAGACTGTAGCTTTGCAGACCATGAGACCAAGTTATCACCAAGAAACATACATTAAGTAGATGTAGAATGTCTGGTATCTGGACAACCACCCCAATCAGCATCTGTATACGAGATAAGTGTAGAGACCGACGATGGATATAGATGCAAGCCATATTCAAGTGTTCCCTGGATATACCGTATAATGCGTTTGAGCGCATTCATGTGCTCAATTCGAGGATCATGCATAAACAAACACACCTGCTGAACTGCATAAGTAATATCAGGTCTTGTGAAAGTAAGATACTGAAGTGTCCCTGCAAGATTGTGATAGTGTGTGAGATCCTCGTAATGTGAGCCAACCGCAACACCCAACATCAGCTTGATATCAACCGGAGTAGAAGTTGACTTACAAGATGACATACCAGCTCTCTAAATAATCTCTGCAGCATACTTTCGTTGAGATAAAAATAGACCACCTGAATGATGTGCGACAATAATTTCCAAGAAATAACTCAAGGGTCCCAAGACTTTCATTGCAAACTCAGAACTGAAAGTGACATGATAGACTTACGCAGATGATAAGATGAAGCAGTTAATATAACGTACAATAAAATGTATGCAAGAGAAGTACCACGATGATATATAAATAAAAAATGATCAGACCCGGCTGTGAGAAAACTCAATAGTGGACACATAATCTGCAAGCCTCTTATACCTGGGTCTGGCTTGGTGCTTGAACTGGCCCAGTTTCCTGGGTAATGGCTGGGCGGAAAATAATTGTTGTTGGGCGAGGGCGCGACCCGATTCCATTGTCGGGGCCACAACTAGAACCATTTGATGCGGCCCACTACCCGAGGCCATTCTTCTTCACCGCGTTTGCCACCGTTACCACCGCGATTCTTGCCATTATTTTTATGATTTTGACTCTTTTTGCCTCCACCGTTGTTGCAATTTTGGCTAGCATTCTCGGAGAATGGGTGAGGGTCGTCTGATGTGGTCATCATTATGATCAAATTTGCATATGTAGCTACCTTTTTAGCTAAGTCTTCTTCTTCTAAGGTAAGCATGGAACGAGCTTGGTAGAATGATGGGAGAGGATTACTTTGACGCAGAAGAGTTTCAATGCCATTATAGGCCTCGGATAGGCCTACAACCATCTGAAAAATAAGACGATCATTAGTGACGGGCGCACCAACACTGCAGAGTTGGTCTACCAATTCCTTCAGCATTTTACAATAGGCTGAGACGTTCGAAAAATCCTCTATGTTAACATGACAAAATTCCTTCTCAAGAGTAACAACACGGGAGTTTTTGTTATCTTGGAATATGTCACGCACCCTATTCCATGTTTTCATCGCCGTAGCGTCAGGATCAATAATCATCTAGAAGAGGTCCGTAGAGATAGTAGAATAAATCCACTAGAAAACGGTAGAATCAAGGGTTGTCCATAACACCGGGCCAACCTCCAGAGCTGGCTCTGTACCTGTGACTGAGGGGATGATATGATGTAAGACTTGATGCGAGCGTGTGTAAACGTTAAACAATTCTTCCCAAGTCGCATATTGAACGTTTTTCATCTCAAGAACAATAGGGATGTGGTTCTTGATGTTGAAAACGGTAAGGGCGGGATGAAACATGTTCTTTGACGTAGACATAAGAAAAGAACAATGAGTGAATTAGGAATTTGGAAGAAAATTTGAGAATAGAGGAAGAAAAATGGCCCGGAAATCGAGGAAGGGTCACGGAAATCGAGGGAGCCGAGCGGAAGGTTTTTGTGAGACCTAGACTTCTGATACCTTGAAAGAAATAATCCCTTGATTATTTTCATTAATGAATGAGTATATATACAATTTACAATCTCCATAATATGGAAAATCCTATTCCTATTCTACTCCCAAAACCCTATTCTATTTGTACAAGAATTCTACAATTATGATAAGTATACAATGCTAATTATATACAATAACATAATTACCAAATAAGCTCCAAACCGTGATATACACGACTGTGTATACCGTGTATATCACAGTCTCCTATTCTCTTTGTGTTTCCGTGATATACACGATATACAAAAGACATTGTCAATGCCGTGCATACCATGTATATCACGGTATACTTTCAATCCATTTATATTTGGGACATCACAAGGTCACTGTCATTTAACACACAAACAACAAAGTTGCATTAGATCTGTTATTGGGTAAAAAGAATATATTTACGTATAGTTAGCTAGAATGCAGAGGATATGATAATATTACTATCTATTAGTATAGCTGGAGAAATTTGCATAGAAATTATAATAAAAGATGAAACAGTTCTACAATAGCTTGAACTCTCATCCAATAAAAAATATATAAAGAAGCGCCCCTTTGAATCTGCGGGCGTAATTGAGATAAACTTTTTAATAGTGAATATATTCAATATATACTCACAATATATACTGTAATTAATATTTAGTGTAATTAGTATAAAATAGAGATTCTAATTTTATTAGGGCTACAATTGTATACTCTATATATATTACATTAATAAGAGAACTCCATCAAGGAGATTTACACTATTCTACATGGTATCAGGGGCCTAAAAACCCTACCTTATTCGGGGGGCCCTCTTTTCTTCTTCTCTTCCAACGCCAAATCCTACAATATAGATCCTAATCTCAGTTCGAAAATTTGCCAATGATAATTCCGTATCCATTAATTTCGACCCGTTTGATTTTTCTGTAAAGGACCTACGTATGGGGAGACTTCTTACGAGATGCAATAGTGTGGGGGACTTCTATCCTTTCCTATCGACATCCGTTGCCTATGTCACTCCACCCACCGTTTTAGCTGCCATATCTTGGGAGCAAAAAGGCGAAATCCCTCGCCCACAGGGCCCCCACCCCTCCGACCCGACAGAGATTGGTGGAGGAGGTAAATCATGGTACTCTGCGGCCCACTAGGTGGGAGGCACAGTGCCTGGTGCCCACAAGGAGTCATCCCCCACAAAGGAGAAAATGAACTCCCACACTGCGGCTGCCAGGGCTCGAACCTGCCTTCTTGGGAGCAATCTGCCACCCTGGAACCAACTGAGCTACACCCATGCGGGTAAATAAAAATAATAAAAATAACTCGCCGTCTGTGGGGATCGAACCCACGACCACGTGGTTAAAAGCCACGCGCTCTAATGTATAGTAGCATTGGTCATCCGGGAGCCCATATTTTTTTGTTCTCTTAGAAACCACAATTTAATTCAATGTAATAAAGGAAAATTTTCTCATAGTTGCTCATCTTGGCATCTAGGGAAACAAGATAGACTTTCATTTACGTCTTTTTCAAGTATTACTTTCTCTCCCTTTGATATTATTCATGCAGATTTATGGACATATCCTATGACTAGAAACCTAGGTCATAAATATTATTTGGTATTTTTGGATGACTTATCTCACTTCCTTTGGGTCTATCCGCTTAAACTTAAGTCTCAAGTTTACTCCAAATTCCTTGAATTTTGTACATTGGTTAAAATCTAATTTGAAAAAGACATCAAAACGTTTCAATGTGATAATGACCGTGAGTTCAACAACTCTTTTTTTCATAATTTTTGTGCGGCTAATGACATGATTTTACGTTTCTCCTGCCCCCATACTTCCCCTCAAAAGGTAAAGCCGAAAGAATTTTTCGTACCATTAACAATATGATTCATACCTTTATTTTTCATGCATCTCTCCCCCACTTTTTGGGTATATGCATTAAAAATGATAGAACACATTCTTAATATCTTACCTACCCGTACAATCCAAAATAGGACACCCACCGATTCTCTTCCATCGGATCCCTTCCCATGATCACCTTCAAATTTTTGGTTGTCTTTGTTACCCAAATCTTACCTCCACTGTCCCTCACAAATTAGCACATCGCTCCACTCCTTGCGTCTTTCTAGGTTTCCCATCGAACCATATGGGGTACTTATGCTATGAGTTATCCACAGACAAAATCTTAGTCTCACACCATGTCATGTTTGATGAGTACGTTTTTCCATTTGCCAACATTAAAAAATTTTGAGTCACTGATTAAGGTTTCTTTGATGACTCGAACACCTCCTATCTACGTCAAAACACACTATATTGGCCAAATACTAACCCGTCACCCATTGCCCCAGTTACGACCCCACTGCCATGACACATATCCTGTCTGCCCCACTCGGTGCACCCGATTTGACCCACTCTGCCCTATCTCCCATTACCGCAAATGCTCAGCCCAATATACCCACTGCCCAGCCTAATTCCCACACTGCCTAGCCCAATACCTCACATCCCAATCACACCGTCCAGCCTAGTGATGAAATTGCCCAACTCAATACCTCACGAACCAGTTCTACCACTAGTCAGCCCAACCCGCAATCCCCACCTACCTCCCCTACAGCTGATCCAACCCCCAACCCACTGTATGGAAATCTGTGCACAACACGGGATATTCAAACCAAAAGTACACTTTAATTTGTCCACTCAAATCATCTCCCCACTACCTAAAAATCAAACCTTAGTCAAACTTGACCCGAATTGGAATGCGGTCATGCGTGAGGCGTTTAATGCGCTTACTTCACAACACATTTGTGATCTTATTCTGCTACCTGAGGGGGTGAATGTAATCCATTGTATGTGGCTATTTTGTCATAAGTTCAGAGATAATGGTATCCTTGAACGTCACAAGGCCAGACTTGTGGCAAATGACACATCCCCTTAGTGAAATTGCCCCTTTAGGCGTAGACCCCCACGACTCTAAAACATGTCACTAGGATGTAAGACCTGCTTACTTATATACCTAAAATATATCATGTATTTTGCCGATGTGAGACTTTTCTCCTAAGCTAGGGTGTCACATACACCAGCTCTTATGGACTACAACATCCTCACTGATATTTTCCCCACCGTATGTTATTCGCCTAGACTCATCATTGAGGTTTGCCCACCTAACTAGGATTTGCGTAAACTCAGTTGAACTCTGACCCATAACGACAAGGCTGACACGAAAGTGGCTCTGATACCATCTGTAATAGCCCAAACCAATAGTGATAATATGTGCTTTGGGCCTAGGGCCTGCACGACTTTAAAATGCATCACTAGGGTGTAAGGAAAACTTACAAATGATATTAGAGCCACCATTGTATCAGCCTTGTCAGTGTGGGCCAGAGTTCAATTGAGTTTAGGTAAATTTCGGATAGGCGGGGCAAACCTCAATGCTGAGTCTAGACAAAATTCATGCGATGAGGCAAACCTCAGTGAGGAAGTTGAGTCCATAATAGCGAGTGTATGTGACACCCTAGCTTAGGAGTCTCACACTGACAAAATACAGGAGAGATGATGGGTATATAAGTGAGCAGACCACACACCCTAGTGACACGTTTTAAAGTCTTGCAGTCCTAGGACCAAACGGATAATATCACTAGCGCACTGGGCTGTTACATATATATATATATATATATATATATATATATAATATATGACTCTAAATACAAATTTTTTGTCTGTGCGGAGGAGGATGCAGAGTTGGGGCATCGAGTTTATCTAAATGCGGTACTTTTGACATGCATAATTTAAATATAAAAAAATATTAAAATTGAAATAAATGATACTATATCAGAACCAATAATTTTAAAAAGTTAATTGATATCTAATTAATTTTAAATCTTAAAATTTAAATTCATAAAATTAAATCGTGGGTCCATCTTTAAATTTTTGCGGGGTGGCGGGTGGGGTGAGGGTAAAAAGGGTGTTCAAGGTGATGACAATGTGCAGAGTTTAAAGTCCAATCAAAATTGCTTTTCGATTGTTTTTATTCCGAATTTCTTAATTAATGTTTTAACTATTTTTTAAAGTTAAATTTGTCAGATCATTAGATTTCACCTAAAAATATATAATTGATAAAACGACATTTGAAAGATTAAAAAAAAGGACCATTTTAATGGCCAATTAATTAAAATTAAGTGACCATAGTCCATATGAATTAGAGTAAGAAGAAAAAGGACCATTTTATCCAAAGATAATGGCCCAGTGGCCATTAGTCAAATTTGTGGCCTTAGGGTCACAAGTTCGATTCTCGGCGGATACGTTCTCCGGGGCATATGTCTTGTATTAAAGCATGGTAGCTTAACCGCGCGGGCATGTTGCAGTGTGGGTTTAATACTCCCTCAGACAATCCCTGTTGGGGGGTCGGACCTTGTAGCATTGATCCGTTGGTGGCGATCAGACACTGAATGCGGGGCACACATCCCGCGATTTACCTGACGGTGGCGGCTAAGAACGGGTTCCATTCGCCTCCAGGAGCATAGTACCAGTACTTGTGCAGGTACTACTACTAGCGATATGGGGTACTAAGGCCACCCCGAGACTTGGATTATCAAAAAAAAAAATCAAACTCCATTTTGCTTAAAAAAATTAACAGTAAAGAATTAGAAAATATATGTAAACAGTAGAAAAGAACTGTGGACCTCTCTGTTACTTTAATGATTACTAATATTGACCAGATTGAAACATTCAACTCCCTTTACCATTTCGCGGGAAAATGACTAAAATGACATTGCCGAATTTACAGTAACACACTCATATTTTATGGGGGCTTTATTATCTCTCCCGCCCCTCGAATGAATTTTTAAGAAATTTCTTTGGTATTTATCGAGCTTAATAACAATTCAAACATGTGCTAAATAAATTCACTCTTAATTTGTTTCATGAAGAAATAATCAATGGAATTTGATCTTGTGAATCACTATATTCTTTCATAAGCGAGTCTTGACTTATGCAAAAAAAAAAGCAAAAATGGGATTGGATTTCCACTCATAAAGAAGGAAGGCGTGAGTCTTGACTTATACCTCGTTGGATTTTGATTCGATTTTTTCAAATAAATGTCAAAGAAATACTTTAAAAATATATTCATGAGGTAATAAAACTCTCGTAAAGTATGAATGTGTACCGCAAAACCAGTCATAATATTGGTGTCATTTTAGCCATTTTCCCCATTTCTCTTTTCCTCACTCATGAATACTCTTAATTTAAACTTTAAAGGGCCGTAAACAATTTTAATTGAAGAAATGTTTTACCATCAACTTTTTGAATAAAATACGTTTGTTTGTGTTAATTTTATCACTAGCTCAGTTTAACCATTTTTCTCAAGGAGGGTTAAATTTTGTAGTTAAGAAAGTAGGGAAACTCCTACTTATAATTATCATACAAATGAAGGAGGGACTTGGAACCTATTGAGAAACTTAGTTCTAAATAAATGACAAGCGTCTTCTATATGTCTAATTGATGTTACATTATGTTCTTACCTTAATTGATTACTACTTTTTAAATAAAGCAAAAAGCAGCTTTTTCAAGTCACCTAATACCCTAATACCTCCACAAATGTCCTCACTAAGCTATAATGATGAAACTAAAGTACAAAGAGTGGTTCCAGCCAAAAATTACAACACTAAAAGGAAAGACTCTTCCTATATATTGCTATGCTAGCTATATATAGCCTAAATTGTGAATGCACTCCAACAGAATTAGTGCTATCCTATTCAGGGCCATGATCACTGAACAAAAACTGCCGGAGCATGTCCTTTAACAAGAGATCTAGGAGATAACTATTTATGGAGAATCACTTAGTAATTGTCACGACCCAAACAAGAGGACCGCGATGGTCACCCGGACCCAACTCACCGGACACTTTTGACCATACAACTCATACTAAACCATATATATATACATCAAGACCGATAAGACCATGTATACCAACTAACCACAAGACACTTAACTACAAGCTTCTAAGAGTATAACGTACCACAATTAGACTCTGAAATAAGTAGAGTGCTCCCACACAGCTGAACCAGCAATCTCCTAGCACAATTTGTCATCCTCTTAGTATGAACCTGCGGGCATAAAACACAGCGTTCCCCCGACAAATGGAACGTCAGTACGACTGATGTACTGAGTATGTCAGACATAAAAAATAACATAACTATCCTTGTCCCTTGTCGGCTAGAGATAGATGTATCATAATCTGAAACAAAAACACTGACCAACATTACATGTCTCTGATGGCCCTAATACATATGTTCAAATGTTATGCAATATCAATGCAGTATACCGATGGCCACACAAACGTCTTTCTTCTCATAACAACATCTGTGGGCATAATATACATAAATGTCATGTATGATGAAAATGCGGTATACTATCTATTTCCCATACCGCCACACAGGCTTTCAGTTATATTGGAATCCTACTTTCCGATAACCGCCACACAAACTTTCGGTAGTATCGAAATCTTACTTCCCATGACCACCACACATGCTTTCGGTCAAATCATAACCGCCACCACTACAACAAATCGGTTCAAAGAGGGCGACTGTGGTTGAAATATCGCCCCCTTAGATCAAATGAGGCGATTTTTAGTCGGCCTTCAAGTCGTCTTATTACGTCCGTTGTCTTAGATCAAAAATGACGTTTTTTCAAGTCGCCCCCTTTGGTAAGGATCAAAGAGGGCGACTCTAGTTGCCCTATTTGGGATGGTTCAAAAAAGAGAAAAAATTAAATGCACCAACCGATTCAACCACAGTCCGAATCGTGACACTGTACTATTCTACCACTAGACCACTAGTTATGCAACATTAATCACCACAAATACAACCCCCTGCCAAGAATCGAATCCGGACATCCTCTGTGCAATTGTGTCATTCTATCATTAAATCAACCATCAATACTTGTTATATTTATACTCTTCATAATCATAAATCCCTTGGATTCAGATCCGAATATTTCAGATATCTAAAAAATTGGATATTCGTAATTTTCGGATCGAATTCGGATCCGAATATTTCGGATATCAAAAAAATCGGATATTCGTAATTTTCGGATAATTTTGGATCGGATTCGGATTCGAATATTTCGGATATCTAAAAAATCGAATATTTGTAATTTTCGGATCCGAATATTTCGGATATCCAAAAAATAGGATATTCGTAATTTTTGGATAATTTCGGATCGGATTCGGATATCCAAAAAATTGGATATTCGTAATTTTCAGATAATTTCGGATCGGATTCGTATCCGAATATTTCGGATATAAAAAAATTGAATATTTGTAATTTTCGGATAATTTCGGATCAGATTTGGATATCCAAAAAATCGGATATTCGTAATTTTCAGATAATTTCGGATCGGGTTCGGATTCGAATATTCCGGATATCCAAAAAATCAGATACGTAATTTTCGAATATTTTCGGATCGGATTCGGATATTTTGGATATTCGTAATTTTTGGATAATTTCGGATCCGAATATTTCGGTTATCCAAAAAAATCGGATATTCATAATTTTCGGATCATTTAGGATCGGATTCGAATCCGAATAGTTCGGATATCCAAAAAAATCGAATATTCATAATTTTTGGATAATTTCGGATCGGATTCGGATCCGAATATTTTGAATATCCAAAAAATTGGATATTTGTAATTTTCAGATAATTTCGGATCGTATTCGGATCCGAATATTTCGGATATCCAAAAAATTGGATATTTGTAATTTTCGGATCATGTAGGATCGGATTCGGATCCGAATAGTTCGGATATCCAAGAAATCGGCTATCCAAAATTTTTGGATCGGATTCCGAGACTTTGAGTTAAAAAGAGAATTAATCACGTTTGAAATTTTTAATCTTTAAAAGTAGATTTCAAATTGAACAAAAAATATAATTCTTATATCAAGAAGGGCGATTTTCTCAAGTCGTCCCCATTGCTAAGGCCAAACGTTTTGAGATATATAAAAAAGGACGAGTTTGAACGCTCTATTTGGCCTTACAAAAGGGGCAACTTGATAAAATCGCTCTTCATGATCTAAGAATTATAATTTTTGTTCAATTTGAAATCTACTTTTAAAGATTAAAAATATCAATTAATATTAATAGTTTGTCAAATAATATATACAACACATGAAGTTCTTACAAATATGTGCTTTTAATTTTCATAATTAATTAAATTAAAACATATCTAATTTGAAAATATACTATTAATTTTACAATATTATTTACAAATATGTTATTATTAATTAATATATTTTCAAGAAATAATATGTATCTTAAATACCTAATTTAATATATCATTTATAATGACGCATATTTGTCAAGTATTAATTTTAATTTTTATTTTTAATTGTGTAATTACATATGTGACTTTTTGTAATTCTTAAATTAAGAAGGGCGATTTTATCAAGTCGCCCCCTCTGCTTAGTCGCCCTATTTGGCCTTAGAAAAGGGGGAAACTTGAGAAAATCGCCATTCTTGATGTAAGAATTATAATTTTTGTTCAATTTGAAATTTACTTGTAAAGATTAAAAATATCAATTACTATTAATAGTTTCATAAATAATATGTACAACACATGATGTTCTTACAAATATGTGCTTTTAATTTTCATAATTAATTAAATTAAAACATATCTAATATGAAAATATACTATTATTTTTACAATATTATTTACAAATATGTTATTATTAATTAATATATTTTCAAGAATTAATACGTATATTAAATACCTAATTTAATATATCATTTATAATGACGCATATTTTTCAAGTATTAATTTTTATTTTTATTTGTGTAATTACATATGTGACTTTATGTTACACCCCGTATTTACAGGATATGTTTTAAGAACGTACGTAAGAACTCACAAGTGTTAAGATTTGAGACTTGTAAAAATTTATCGGAATTATGGAAATTTTTTTCGGAAAACGAATTATTGTGACGAATGGGAGGCGACACGTGTCACCCCCTTAGTGATGTCTTGGGACGAAATACATGGCGCGGTCGTTTGACCTTGTTAGCAACAAGTCTTGCAACTTGAAAGCTTGAGAAAGTTGACTTGGTCAAGGGGACCACAACACTTGATATTTATTAAGACTTCATCCAAATCACCCATTTGTCCACACCTTGACCCTCCATGTCCCTTTATAACACTACTAGTAGCAAGAGTGTGTCCAACACTTAGAAAATTTCATGAAAATTTGAAGAACTCTTGGAGAAGCTCTCGGGTTCCTCTCTTTGAAAAGGAAAAAATTTGTTCCTTGTCCATTCAACTCACACTTTAAACCAAGGTTCTTGAGGGTAGTGTAAGCGTATCTCAATAGAAAAATCCGGAAAAGAGAGTTTTCGTATTAGTCGCAAGTGAAAACCTAGTGGCTTTCTAGGTTTTGGATTGGAAGCTTGAAGGAAAGTTGTTGGTGTGGTTCTAAGGGTATCAATGGCGGATTGAAGTGTCTTGGAGAGGCTCTAAACTACTAAGGAGCGACTTCGGATTGGAATTGGATTAAGATTCGTTAAGGTATAATCTTGTCTTTTAAAGGTGTTACAAGATTATATATTTATATTGTTGTTGTTAGCTTTACTTGTTGCTAGCATGAAGTTGATATGTTGAAGTTATAAGTATTATGGAGTGCTTGTAGCTAAATCCGAAATGTTATTAAGCCACTTGAAAATTTGATTACTAATTGGTCGTTTATTAGAAATCGTCGCATGTCACTTACTTAAAGATTATGGTTGTTATAATCAAATGCGACTTGATATCATGTTATGCTACCAATTTGGATTGAAATGGAAATTGGATAAGAATTGGTATTGTTGAACTCAAGGTGGCCGAATTTGTACTTGTGGTTTGTAATAGTTTGTTATTCATATGTATTGGACTACCTACATATTGTGGTGAGCCAATTGGGTGTATAGTTAATTATATGTATTGGACTACCTTATAGATTGTGGTGAGCCAATTGGGGCTGTTTGGTTATTGTATTCGGCCTTGAAAAAGGTGGCAAAGTAAGTAAAAACAAAGGAGGTGCTGTCCGATTTTCCGTAGAATTTAACGACTTAGCACCTAGAATATTCTACGTTTGAAATAAGAGGTTAATGGGACGTATGGTGACCATTATAGGTTGAAGTACTAAGTATAGCGTATCTACTTGAAGAATGGAATAGCTCGAGGTTGAAGTACTTTGGAGCATTTTGCTCTGTCGACAATCGTCGCGAGGTATGTGAACCTCTTCCTTCCTTTGGCATGATTCTATGTATGGAATATACTTGTAGTATCATTTCATGTTTCCTTCTACTCTTAGAAGTTAAGAGGTAGTTGGGTGATTTACTCTATGTAGAACTTTTCCTATCTTTGAGCATGACTGGTTGCACGTGTGTAGTGCGGTGAGCGTCTGACACCTTGATATCCTTTACTAGTTTATTGAATGGCCAAGTCGGGTGAGTTAGGAGATTAACTCGCTTCTTTGAAAGTATAAAGGATGTCTTAAGTTTTATTTAAAGTTAAGGGACTTGAAGAGTTTTAAAGTATGTGATACTTGTTCCGTTTTAGACGTATAAGTCCCTTGGATAGGAAATTATATTTTTGGCTAAGGCATAAAGTGAATATAACGACTTTATGGGGAGTTGGTTATATTTGCTTTATGGAAAGATAAATGACTTGATTTTAGTGAAAAGGCCACTTGTTTTAAGGCATTAATTGCCTAAGGTTTTATAATAAAAAGAGTCACTTGTTTTCTAAAGGTTAAGAGACTAATTGTATTTTTGAAAGTTATGAGAATTGATTTGAAAGTATAAAATACTTGGTTTCAAAAAGTAGAAGTCTCTTGGTTATAAAAGGAACGTGTTGGTCTAAACCATAAAGGGTTATAACGGCTTTATGGGAAGTTGGTTATAACGGCTTTATGGAAGGTTAAGAGAATGGTTTTCTCTAATGAAGAAATCAAAGAAATAACTTGTATTAAGGAAGGGCAAATTGTTTTAAAGGTACCAATTGCTTAAGGTTTTTAATGAAGAAGTCACTTGATTTAGAAGCCGGTAATTGTATTTCTAAAAAGGTATTGTGACTTGTCTTGAAAGGTGGATAGGACTTGATACTACGGTTGTTAGTATCGGGGAAGTTTTAATTGGAAAGGAGTCTTTTGAAAAGAATGTACGTACGTAGTACTTTGGCCTGTTTAATTGAGAATAATTGTATGTGATGCCTTGAGTAGTACTTTGGCTTGATTAATTGAGAATTAGTCTAAGTGTGCCTTGATAAGTACTTTGGCTTGTTAAATGAGAATTATTCTATTTGTGCCCCGATAAGTACTTTGACTTGATTAATTGAGAATTAGTCTAAATGTGCCTTGATAAGTACTTTGGCTTGTTAATTGAGAATAATTCTATGTGATGCCTTGATTAGTACTTTGGCTTGATTAATTGAGAATTAGCCTACGTGTGCTGGTGATAGCCTTTGAGTGCAAGTATTATGTTTTATTACGATCGCGACTCGGTTGGAGAAGTCTGTCTTGTTTGTAAGTACTTGGACGTCTGCAGCGGTGATGTGGGATTCCACGGGTATGCTTAGATTATTTGTAGTACTTGGGTTAAATTCGGATTTTTATAAAAGACATGGTAGTGCTTATGTCTTGTTTGATGGTCGGTCGAGATAGGGTAAGAGTATAAATGAGCAAGCCCAAGACGTTATACCACCTTCTCCGGTAGAGTATAAGTGAGGGTAAATCCCGAGCGTTGTACCACCGCTTTATGTGTTGTTTGGCCAGGTCGAGATAGAGTAAGAGTATAAATGAGGCAAGCCCAGACGTTATACCACCTTCTCCGGGGTAAGAGTATAAATGAGGGCAAACCCAAGACGTTATACCATAACTTTACCACCTCTCCGGTAAGAGTATAAATGAGGGTAACCCGACGTTATACAACTGCTTTGATTGATATTATGGGCGTGAGACCCATGGTTATATTTACACCTATAGTCGGCGATGGCGTGGGATTCCACGGGCAGGAGATATATATATGTATTGTGTATGTGTACGCCGACAGTGAGGTGGGATGCCACGGGCGCGTCACATGGTTATATTTGACACTTATAGCTGTCGGCAGTGATGGGGGATTCCACGGCCACAATTTGCTATTTTGTGTGACTTGATCGCGTCCTGAATTGGGCCGGGTAGTATATGCGTCCCTCCATAAAGGGTCAGATTGTGTTATGAAAGATAAGTAAGTTATATGGTAATGAACTTAATGATTTTCCTAATCATGTACATATGAATGTGACTATAACTTTTATTGAAAATGGGAAAAGATAATAAGCTACGATTAAGTTCATAAGTGGTAATGACACGGCAGGATCTGGTATGTACTTTTTATACTTGTCCTTGTCATTCTTTTACGATTATGATCTGTTTCTTGCGTTATTTACATTCCACATTAAATTTTTGTTATCGGACCCCGCCCGGGTGCGTTAAATGCCGCGAGTTTAGGTACCCGTGTTGGTGATCCTTGCTCATAGGATCTCGGTTGATTTGAGAAAAGCTCCATTTGCTCGGAGCTCATCTTGTATGCGGTTTCCACGAGGTAGTAGATTCATGTATATTCAGGTATGGCGGGGCCACCCCGCCACGATTGTTCGATTGTTATTCCTAAGTGCAGTATTCACATATGTGGTTGGGCTATAAGAACTGAGTTGTACTTTTGATTATGTTTATAGTATGGAAGGCGGCCTTATCGGCCAGCCTGTGTTGTCTTTTGTTTACACATATGTTTATGTTGTGTATGTTCCGCTGCTATTCTCTGATGTATACCTGAACAGGGTGCCCAGGTAGGGCACCAGTCGCGGCCCGGGGTCGGGTCGTGACACTTTAATTAGCTTTGTAATTGTAAGATCAAGAATGGCGATTTTCTCAAGTCGCCCCCTTTGGTAAGGACAAATAGGGCGACTAAACTCACCCTTTTTGATGTATACCAAAAAGGGTGAGTTTAGTTGCCGTCTTTGCCTTCTCAACCAGGGCGATTTTTATTCGCCTTCTTTGCCATCTCAACCAGGGCGATTTTTAGTCGTCCTCTTTGCCTTCTCAACTAGGGCGATTTTTAGTCGCCCTCTTCGCCTTCTCAACAAGGGCGACTTTTTCAAGTCGCTCTCTTTGGTTAAATAAACTTAAATGTCATTTCTAAAGAAATACAAAATCAATCTTCACTATTTTATAAGACAGATCGGATCCGAATATTTCGGATATCCAAAAAATCGGATATTCGTAATTTTGGATATTTATTTTATGGATTTAAATTAGGAAAAAATCTAAGAGGGTAATTTATGATGAACGAAAGTCTATAATGCGACTTAATCTGAAAGGAGGGCTTTTAATATTTTCATCTATTAGTAATAGAAATAATAGATCAAAATTGCCTTTAATTAAAATGTTATATATATTATCAACACTACAACAAATCGGTTCAAATATATATATTATCTATTTATATTTTGTAGAAATTTGTTTTTTTTAATAAAATATGATAGATAAATTTAAACATCGAAACATTTATGGGCAGTGGAATAAAAGTTTAGAAATAAATTAAAATTTCAAAAGTAAGAAAAATACATACGTCGTCTAGGCGTTCCCTGTTGCTCCGATCTCCCCTAAAGAGGGGCGAAAAGCAACTCGACTATAAGGAGAGGGGCGTGAAAAGTGAAAAGAAAGCATTGATTGCTAGGGCACAAAAATTCTGTAGTTCAATAACGCCGTGAGAGTTCTCGTTCTAAGACGTTATTTATATCTTATTAAAAAAAAAATTAATACGTGATAATATTAGTACGTCATAATATTTATATATATGCATTCAGTGAAGATTGAATGTTGGAAAACAAGAAAGAAGAAAACTAACGTTTGAAAAAGAAAATGTTAGAACGTGATAATATAATTTTTTGTTAATTCATTTGTACTCATTATAACATTTTACTTGACCATGTTATTATGTGTGATTAATTATCATAGGACGGATATCAACGGAGATGAAAAAATCACGAGAGATGATATTTCTCATCGTATTTTACATTTTGTTCTTCTGTAAGGTCTCGGTTATTTATATCTTATTAAAAATAAATAGTAAAAGCAAAATATAAAGTGGAGCAAAAAGGGTGACTTGAAAAAGTCGACCCTTTTGATTTAGACCAAAGAGGGCGACTTCAAGTCGCCCCTTTGGTCCCCACCAAAAAGGGCGACTTCAAGTCACCCCCTTTGGTGAAATTAAAAAGGGCGATTGTATGTCGCCCTTTTTGGTCCGAACTAAAAGGACATTTTTTAGTCGCCCTTTTTGGTTTAAAAAAATCGTCCTCTTTGAGGCGATTTGTTGTAGTGCACATAGACTTTCAGTTATATCATATAAGCCCTGCTGTCTAGCCATCCTAGCTTCAATGTTGGCCGCTTAAGGCTCTTTTGTGATAATCTGTATCAGCTGCAGGTGGTGTGCGTATATAACGCCTTTCCCGCTTTCTCCATATCCCCTACATATATATATATATATATATATATATATATATATATATATAATATATACAAGATAGTAATGTGCATAACACAAGTGGTCCAGGGTAATATGCGAATGCAATGCAAATGAAATGCATGAATGATAACACCATATTCCAACCCTAACAGGTGACATATTACCTTAGCACCTTTTGATGACACTGAATATCATTTTTTTCATATGCCTCATTAAGTACTTAGAAACAATTTAGACATGCTTTCAACATATAATCAATAACATGAACACCCTTAACTACTAAGAGTATAGTACATTATGGGGCAACATGACAATTACATTTGTTCACAGAATTATGTCAAAAGGAAGGAATGAATTGCCTTCACATACCCTGTTGTCGAATTTATCTAGGTTCCCACCGGTCTTTGTAAGCTCTATAAGTGATTATCCACATCCTATGAATGATTTGAATCACACACAAATCAATATACTGAGAACAAATTCTATTAAGATATTCTAGCGAACATCTTATACTCGTAGAACCTATATATCTTTTATATCGAAACCTATGCATGAATCGAAACACCCAGTCCTATTAATCCTTCTTCTTACTGCTACAATATTTTGAACAACCCAGCAATTACACATGCAACTCCCAATTTCGCACCAACAGTCCCGACAACCCCCACCCACTTAGCATATTCGCTAATTATTTTAAACCTAGTAAGAATTAGGTTCTAAAATTTATATAAACTTAGGAATAAGAATCCTTACCTCAGTCAGTCGCAACAACGAGAATCGTCGGAAAATCTTTCGCCGACGCCGGTTCCGATAAGCAGAATCAGAACCTCAAAAATGAATTTGGTTAGCACTTTTTCGAGGCTCAAAGTTGTTTGATTTTGAGTCTTCAAGCTTGTATCCAGGGTCCTAATTCATCGGAACAAAATTCATAGTACCCTGACAGTTCCTCTTATGCGCGAGCAGAAGCCTGCGAAAATCCCCAATTCGAGCGAGAATTTCTCAGGGTTACCAACTGAGTTTCACCCCTCTAGATAGAAGGATAACAATTTCATTTCTTGTGGACGATTTCTGTAGCAATCTTGATGAGATGAAATAATCTTGAAGGAAATGGAAAAGAATTGAAAGAGATGAAGTAGTTTATTACATTTTGTTGCCAGCACTAACATATCCAAGCCCCTTAAATGTGACAATGGTGTATCCTGTGCTTTCTTTCCTTTCCCGATTGTAAGCCGTTGTTTTGTAGAACTCTTCCATCAGCCCTTCCCTTTGTTGGGTAAGGCGGTCTATTCGTCGGTCTTCCTCATTCACTTGTTGAAGCCTTAGCACCTAGCGGGTCACTGTGTTGTTGTCTTGTAAGACAACACGTATTTCCTCCTAAAATAGGCCCTCCGCTTATAATTAATTGATCCCATAATTAATTAATTATGCACAAAATAAAATTCTGAATCCCAATTAACTTAAATTCTAACGGCTTATAAAACCTTCTTTTACTCAATGTCATAATTCTTATAATATGACACTACTCTGTAGCCTCTTTGGGGATATACAATTATTATTATAATCTCTGTCGTCGCACTGGTTAATCTCAAAATTATTTCGGGATCACATTCTCTTATATACTAATTCCTTTATTAGTATACACATGTATAACATAAACTTTTCGGGGTCCGGGTCTACTTGTCGACGTTTATGGGCTCAAACCATTACCCAAAATATAAGGTGTTACATCCTCTCCCCCTTAAAAACATTCGTCCTCGAATGTCGGTGTGACATCTCCAGTTCTTTGTCACAATAAAAGGAGCTCACCTATGATCTTAATTCCATAAAACAAGAAAATACATATCAATTTACAACTATTTCTCAAGGAATATATTCAAGTTCAAGTCAATTATAAGCACAATCTTCATATACAAGCTGAAACAAAAACATCGTGACATCTTCCAATCCAGATAACCTTGTCTGAAGCAATCTTTAATTAGCCAGTTGCTTAGAAAGAAAATTAATAGGTTAATTAGCCAGTTGCTTACAAAGAAAATTAATAGGTTGATGGATTCTTGCCTAGGTCTATAGTATATATCATGTATTTTTTTATACTTGAACAATAGGCACGGTTAGTTTAAAGATCTATATGCATCATAGCTACTCAAATAGTAAACAAGTTTTCCAATGAATGAAGTATTGTGCAACTAATATGACACTGCTTTAAGTTGAAATGCAGTAAGCACAACTGCTTATTTTCAAATCTGCCCCTGCCTGGAACCCACAACAACATCTGCCTTATAAATGAAGGCAACAACATGTGGTTGAATATAACAACAATTCTTATCAAGGTGTGGCAGGGAAACAATAGCAAGCGACAACAAGAACATCAACCAAATAGTAACAACAAGTGATATTAACCAATAGCTATAATAATGGCAGGTATAGTTGCCAAATATCTCAGAAAATAACAATTATATGCATCAACAAATAGCAGCAAAATGACCCAACAATAGCAGCAGGCAAGCAATATATTTATTTTCAAAGTGTGATACATTGCGAGTCTTCAAAGTGTAGCAATAATTATGCTCAACTAGTGACTGAGCTGCAGTTAACTAGCCACATGTTTTGAAATCCTTAAGGGAGCAACAACTTGGTTAAAATTCTCATAGGTTCAGCTTATCTCATCCTCCAATCATGCAATAAAATTTGATCACAGTGCATCAATTGACTTAGTGACACAGCTTAAAGTTCTCAATGTTTATCATTTATTTGGACAGAAATACAATAGCTTCATGGCTTCCTACCATAACACAAACATTCTCAGTTCTATTACATGAAAGATACAAGGATAAAACATTATGGATATTAGATTAATGATAACACCGATTCTATTACTTTTAATGCTAGTTAACAGAGATAGGACAGTAATATGAGGGATAATAAGAACAGAGAAAGCAATCAGTCTGTTGATCAATATGCTACCCCAGATATGAAAGGAATATTTTTTTTGTTCTTATTATAAGAAGTAGGATCATTGTTAAGTTCATTTTAGTACTATTTTAGAGTCTGTTTTAGGATGTCTTTTATGTGTTTTTAGTTGTTTTGTACAGTATTATACGTGTTATGCTATGTTTTCAGGATTTAAGCGATTCATAAGGTTCAAGGCAAATTCAAAGGAAATAGGCGATTATTGAGGACAAAAATGCATATCTGATCACAAGAGATAAGTCAAAGAAGCCCTGAAGAGCTCGGGTAAAGGGCTGCGGCCCGGAAATATCCGACGACAGCGCCACGACGCCAAACAGCAGCGCCGAAAGTCCTGCGACTTCTGCAATGATTTAGCGCCGCGGTGCCAGGAAGCAGGTCCGCGGCGCCGACGAGGGTTTTGGCGAGAAAAGATGATTTTTATAAAAAGGTCCAGAATGTGGTTTTAGCAAATTATAAGCCCTAGGGATTATTCTACTGGGGAGATGATACTTTGGAAGGAAGAATAGAGGCTAGGAACAAGATTAGAGACTTCTACATTCAAGTTCTTTTCTCTTTTCTTTTAATTTAATTCTGTTTATGTTGAAGACAATTAGTTTCTTACCATGACAATATATAGGAGCTAATTTCTTTATTAGGGTTTTCCATCGAATCAACTTGAAACTCTTTTCATAAGTTAATGCAATGTTAGTGATTCCTTCTTCATCTATTTAAGATCTATTCAATTTGTATTGATTGTTTGATAGTTAACTGACCATTAATTGTCATAACTTATATAATTTTGAATCGAGATCTGGAAAAAAAAGATTTGAATATGCTATAGTTGATTAGAAATAGGTTAAAATCGCTGACGAAAGTACACCGATATTTGTGTAGTGTTTAAGGTTATTGTTCTTAATCCTTCTGTGTGGTAAAATCTATCATAGAAATATAGAAGATTTTCGCATAAGGTTGAGTTTTTATATGTCCTAACCGGAATATAGAACATCTTAGTTAACCTGATATCTTAATAAGAAGAAGAGTCATTAATCTTGCATTAACAAGTGAAAGTTATCGTCCACAGAGACTGGTTTATCAATTACCGTTTAGCTAATCTATGGTTTCTATTTGGCTAACATTAATTTTATTTTGATTCATGAACTAAGAATCAAAACTAAGAAATAAGAAATAATAACTAATGATGATAATACAGTTATGTAGAGAATTAGGGTTTCCAATCTCCTCAACTATCCACTCTTTCACTTACCACAAAACACTTATCTACAAGCCTCTAAGAGTATAACGTACCACAATCAGACTGCAACTCTGAAATAAGTAGAGTGCTCCCACACAGCTGAACCAACAATCTCCTAGCACAATCGGTTATCCTTTTAGTATGAACCCGCGGACAAAAACGCAGCGTCCCCCCGACAAAGGGAACGTCAGTACGACTGATGTACTGAGTATGTCAGATATAAGAAATAACATAACAGAGATGTATCATAATATGAAACAGAAACACTGACCAAGATGCGTGCCTCGAGGGCCACTGATGCATATGTCAATCGTTATTCAATACCAATGTAGTATACCGATGGCCACACATGCGTCTTTCTTCTCATAACAACCTTTGTGGGCATAATATACAAAAATGTCATACATTATGCAAATGTGATATACTATATATTTCCCATAACCGCCACACATGCTTTCGGTTATATTGGAATCCTACTTTTCGATAAATGCCACACATGCTTTCGATAGTATCAGAATCTTACTTCCCATGACCGCCACACAGGCTTTCAGTCAAATCATAACTGCCACACAGGCTTTCAGTTATATCATATAAGCCCTAGTGGCTTCAATGTTGGCCTCTTAGGGCTCTTTTGTGATAATCTGTACCAGCTGCAGGTGATGTGCGTATATAACACATTTCTCTCTTTCTCCATATTCCCTACATATATATATACATATATATATATATATATATATATATATATATATATATATATATATATATATATATATATATATATAATATTTACCAGATAGTAATGTACATAGCAAGTGGTCCATGATAATATGCGAATGCAATGAAAATGAAATGCATGAATGGTAACACCATATTCCAACCCATACCTTTTGATGACACTGAATATCATTATCTTTTTCATATGCCTCATTAAAGACTTAGAAATAATTTTGACATACTTTCAGCATAGAATCAATAACATGAACACCCTTAACTACTAGGAGTAGAGTACATTATGAGGCAACATGACAATTACGTTTGTTCACAGAATTATGTAGGAATGAATTGCCTTCACTTACCCTGTTGTCGGATTTATCTAGGTTCCCACAGGTCCTTGTAAGCACTATAAGTGATTATCCATACCCTATGAATGATTTGAATCACACACAAATCAATATACTGAGAACAAATTCTATTAAGACATTCTAGCGAACATCTTATACGCGTAGAACCTATATTTCTTTTATATCGAAACCTATGCATGAATCGAAACACCCAGTCCTATTAATCCTTCTCCTTACTGCTACAATATTCAGAACACCCCAACAATTACACATGCAACTCCCAATTTCGCACCAACAGTCCCGACAACCCCAAACCATTTAGCATATTTGCTAATTGTTTTAAACCTAGCAAGAATCAGGTTCTAACATTCATATAAACTTAGGAATAAGAATCCTTACCTCAGTCAGTCGCAGCAATGAGAATCGTCAGAAAATCTTTTGTCGATGCCGGTTCCGATAAGCAAAATCAGAACCTCAAAAATGAATTTAGTTAGCACTTCTTCGAGGCTCAAAGTTGTTTGATTTCGAGTCTTCAAGCTTGTCTCTAGGGTCCTAATTCATCGGAACAAGGTTCATAGTACCCTAACAGTTCCTTTTCTGCGCGAGCAGAAGCCTACAGAAATCCCCAATTCGATCGAGAATTTCTCAGGGTTACCAACTGAGCTTCACCCCTCTAGATAAATGGATAACAATTTCTTTTCTTGTGGACGATTTCTGTAGCAATCTTGAAGAGATGAAATAATCTTGAAGGAAATGGAAAAGAATTGAAAGAGATGAAGTAGTTTATTACATTCTGTTGCCAGCACTAACATATCCAAGTTAGTCACTGCGTTGTTGTCTTGTAAGACAACACATATTTTCCCCTAAAATAGGCCATCCGCTTATAATTAATTAATCCCATAATTAATTAATTATGCACAAAATAAAATTCTGAATCCCAATTAACTTAAATCTTGATGGCTTATAAAACCTTCTTTTACTCAATGTCATAATTGTTATAATATGACACTAGTCCGTAGCCTCCTTGGGGATATACAATTATTATTATAGTCCCTGTCGTCGCACTGATTAATCTCAAAATTATTTTGGGATCACATTCTCTTATATACTAATTTCCTTATTAGTATACACATGTATAACATAAACTTTTCGGGATCCGGATCTACTTGTCGACGTTTATGGGTTCAAACCATTACCCGAAAATACGAGGTGTTACAGTAATGGTAAATATAATGTGGTTTAATTAGTATAACCACTAAGTAAAAAGAGATTGTCTCTTTATGAAAGTACCACATGCACTTTCCTTTAACTCAGTTTATGTGAAAGAGTTCAGACTTTGGAGTAGAGGATTAAAACACTTAAGTTTGACTATGAATTAGGATATAAATTCTTTAATTTTTAAAAATATAATTTATTTTTGAAAATTGCATGAAAGTACTCTAAGTTAATAAAGCTAATTATTCAAAATATAGAAGAAAGTTTGAAAATTTTGTAGTAGAGAAAGTCGTTTGACTCGCTAAACAGTAATATCTAGAGAGTACATGGTCCGTCATCAACGTGCACGTTATGAATCCTTTATACTCTAACTTGTTGAAGCTTTAAAAAATAAAGTCAAATCTCAAAGGAAAATAGCATAAAATAGAATGGAGGGAATAACAATCTGATTTATTGGAATTTTCTTTCTAAGGCAGCTTTTCTTTAACAAATTAAGTGTCAATTAGTACTCCTTCATTCTGTCTCAATCATGTAATATTCTTTTTTTAGTCTGTCTAAAGAAATTATTTTAAAATTAATTTTACTAATAATATCCTGTGTATAACATAATCTGGATGAACCAGAATTTTCAAATGAAAATATCCAGCTCACTGTTTGAAATCTTAAATAAAATCAGAAATACAATATACAACAATAACATATCCAGTAAAATCCCACAATGTAGAGTTTGAGGAGGGTAAAATGTACACAAACTTCAATTTCATCATGATAGGTAGAGCGATTGTTTCCGGAAGACCCTCTGGTTTGAGATGGGTAAAATGTACACAAACTTCAATTCCATCATGATAGGTAGAGCGATTGTTTCCGGAAAACCGTCGGGTGAATCACAAATCAGAAATACAGTATCAGTTTTAAAATTTAAAATATGGTTGGAATTGTCATTTGCTAGATATTGTTACCATAATTATTGAATATAAGTTGGAGAAAAAGGGAAAGAAATTTCACATGGCCAATAATCCTTTTCAACGGTTAGAGAAATCCTTATTTTTGACAATTCGAAAAGTCAGTCAAAAGAGCATTTTGGTAAAATCCGACAAAAGCTTAAGCTTTTCCCCAACATATGTTCCTTCCCTTTCCTCCTTTTCACTTGCAACAGTTCCTGTTGTCAAGGTGCATTTAGTAATTATTCAAAAATCTCTGCCCTTTTTCATATTCTCATTACTCCTTCTATTTATACTCTCAAATTCTCACTTCCAAACCCTAACCAATCCATCTTCACTTCAAACCCCCAAAACTAAATCTCTCAAGCTTTCAAAAAAACCTAGCAAAATTTTCATATATTGCAGATAAATTTTGGTAATTATTTTTGTTACATTCATATTTTATGGCTGACCATTCATGGTTTCTCTCTTTTTATTTTGGTAATTACCCCACTACTAGAAATAGAGGTTTTTCCACCGATATTTAGTGGAAAGTTTATACTATAAAATGTTATTTTTCCATCTCATTCCTAGTGAACCAGCTTACTGAAAAAACGTACGATGGAATAGGTTCTCATTGAAATGTTGGAAAATTTCTTAATTTTTTCAGTGTGAAAAGACTATTATGTAGGTTTTTTCCATCGAAATTCAGTGGAAAATAGCCACGGAATATTTTTTTGGCAGTGCCTTTGCAATATTAAGTCCTCCATTAAGCTTTTTGAGCTAATTTTCAACCTTCTCTTGTTTCAGGATCCACTTTATATTCATCTTTGAAGATATATTAAGTCCCGGGGTTCTTCATTAAACAAATATTTAGTGCTCCCAGGTATGTGTTCATAATGATGATGAGAATAGGAGCATTTTTATAGTTATATGAAATGTCAGATTTATATCAAAAGATTCCACATAGAAAGCTGAGATTATTTTAGCTTTTAGTCCATCACCTTTTTTTTTTCAAGAAACTTTTTTTTTTGTAAACCACCAGATCCCAAGGTTTTGTTATATTAACAGAGATTTTTTTCATGTTGATGACAGGAAAACGAAGGATCATTCCTCTTAGCAGAAAGTGTCAAGCTTTATTTCCCCTTTTCCATGCAACTTATGATATAAAGCTTTCAGCTAGAGAAAATATGGCCAGCATCAGATCAAAATCATGCAATAAGTCGTTAATGTTTCTGATCGTGTTAGTGCTATTTTACATGCAGCAGTGCAAATGCTCCGAACTCGAGCTACTTTTATCGATGAAAACATCAATGAATGATCCGTTAGGGTCTCTCCATGATTGGATTCCATCTCAATCTTTTTGCCACTGGAATGGTGTTGTTTGTGATGACTTGTCACATGTTGCAAAAATTGAGCTCTCGGGGAAGAATTTATCTGGCAAATTATCCGAGACTATTTTCAACTTGCCATATGTTGAATCGGTTGATCTCTCGAATAATCAGCTCTCTGGAGAAATTCCACGAAATTTCTCATCTTGTTTGTCACTAAAATTTCTCAATCTTAGCAACAATAACTTCACAGGTCCACTACCTCAAGGCTCAAGAATCCCATTTCTTGAGACATTGGATCTCTCAAACAACATGATTTTGGGGAAAATCCCAGAAAATATTGGTTTATTCTCAAGGCTCAAAGTTCTTGATTTTGGTGGAAATGTCTTGGTTGGAAGCATTCCAAAGTCTATTGCAAATATATCTAGTTTGGAATTCTTGACTCTTGCTTCAAACCAATTAATAGGAGAAATTCCTCGAGAACTAGGGCTTATGAAGAAATTGAAGCTTATTTACATGGGATATAACAATTTCTCCGGTGGAATTCCGGAAGAGATTGGTGAACTGACATCTTTGTATCATCTTGATCTTGTGTACAACAATCTCACAGGTGAAATCCCTTCATCTCTAGGTAATCTCACCAATCTTCAGTACCTTTTTCTCTACATAAACAAACTCACTGGCCCGATTCCAAGGTCCCTATTTAATCTCAAGAAAATGGTATCACTTGATTTAAGTGATAATTTCTTGTCTGGTGAAATCCCTGAGCTTATATCCCAATTGCAAAATTTGGAAGTTCTACAATTGTTTGCCAACAATTTCACTGGTAGAATTCCAAATGCTTTGACTTCCTTGTCTCATCTCCAAGTTCTTCAATTATGGAATAACAAATTATCAGGTGAGATTCCCAAGGACATTGGAAAGTACAACAATCTCACAATCCTAGACCTTTCCACCAATAACCTCACCGGAAAAATACCCCAAACCATATGTTATTCCGGTCATCTTTTTAAACTCATACTCTTCTCAAATTCACTCCAAGGCGAAATCCCTTTAAGCTTGAGCCATTGCAAAAGCTTACAAAGGGTCCGCCTACAAAACAACCAACTCACCGGTGAATTGTCCCCGGAATTCACAAAGCTCCCGCTTGTTTACTTCCTTGATATCTCAGGAAACAACCTTTTGGGTTACATTAGTGAAAGGAAATGGGATATGCCAGCTCTTCAAATGCTAAATTTGGCTAGGAATAGGTTTTCTGGTACCTTGCCAGATTCCTTTGGTAGCAAGAATCTTGAAAACATGGACTTATCTGAAAATGGTTTTTACGGTACCATTCCTGAGCATTTCTGGCAATTATCAGAGCTAATGGAGCTAAAATTACGCGGTAACAAGCTTTCAGGTGAAATCCCAGATGAATTATCTTCATGCAAGAAGATTGTGAGTCTTGACCTGAGCGATAATCAACTTTCAGGTCAAATTCCAATCAGTCTTTCAGAAATGCCGGTTCTTAGCTTTCTTGATTTGTCAATGAATCAATTATCAGGCGAAATCCCACCAAATTTGGGAAAAGTTGAATCACTTGTCCTAGTCAATATTTCTCACAACCACTTTCATGGAAATCTACCGTCCACGGGAGCTTTCCTTGCTATAAATTCAAGCGCGGTGGTCGGAAATCAACTATGTGGCCGTGGGCACGATATTACAAGTGGCTTGCCTCCTTGTAAATCACTCAAAAAAAGCTCAATTTGGTGGTTCTTCTTGACATGTCTTCTCGGAATACTAGTCTTGCTAGTATTCTCGGCCTTAGTTGTCGTATTCATCAAAAGGAGAAGAGAAATGAAGCTCAAGAAAGTGGAGAGTACTCAAGATGGTAACTGGGAGATACAATTCTTTGAATCCAAAGCTTCGAAATCCATCACCCTAGATGACATCTTAAGAATAGGTGTTTCGCACAAAGGGTTTTCTGAAATATGCAACACGCAAATATTCGTGAAGAAATTGAATTTGAATATTCCGACATGTTTTTGGACAAACATCCAAGAACTAGGGAACATTCGACATCCAAACGTTGTGAAGATCTTGGCTGCATGCAAATCGGAGAAAGGTGGGATTTTGGTTTATGAGTACGTAGAGGGGAAAGATTTGAGTGAAACTATTCGAGTCATGAGTTGGGAACGTAGACAAAAAGTGGCTGTCGGAATTTCTAGAGCTCTAAAATATTTGCACTGTTCATGTTCGCCAAGCATTTTTGTCGGCGAACTTTCTCCCCGGAAAGTTATCGTCGACGGAAAAGATGAAGCTCACCTGAGATTGAGTCTTCCCACTATGGTATTCACCACCAGCAAAGGTTTCAGCTCTACGGCCTACGTTGGTCCAGGTAAATTTACCTATTTTATCCTTGTCATCTAGGGTTTGCTTGCTGTTACTTCTCTTGTTTTGACATTTCTTAAAGAGTTTGAGACAGTAATAAAAATTCAAAAATAACTTATATATTTAGTTTTGAGTTTAGGTAATATACCGCGTCAGGTAAAACTTTATATATTGTAGCAAAACTCTATATATTATAGCAATAACTTGCCAAATTTTCGATATCCTTTGAGGTGATAGGTTAATATAAGAAAACAATCACGACTAGTTTAATAGTCCTTTAGTGGCAGAAGTGTGTTTAAACACTTTTTTCTTAAACAGACTATATATAGTTCTGAAGAGTGTAACGTAGCTATGATGACTTTGATGAAAATTGATTTTTCAACTTTACGAATGATGTGATATGGATGTCACGTTATGTTGAAAATTATTGATCACTATGATTTTTTTTTTTGTATTTTTCTAATAGAAATAATCGTTAGAAGCTATGTACTTGGTCTTAATTTCTCTAGGTTCTATTTTAACTCTGGTGCTCATAGTCGCTAATATTATGATACATTTTGGGCCATAGCAGTCATGATAAGGTCAGGAATTAAGCAAACAAATTTCATGGAGGCAATCATGAATGTTTCTCTTCTATGTTCATGAGTACAAATGTAGAGATATGAATCTACACTTTATCAATCTTATCATTTCTTTCTTTACGTAGAAAACAATGGATCTAGTCTAGTGTAACAAAATCATATCCTAATCCTAATTCATTGCCTTCTATGCCATGCACATACAATACAATAGTATTAAAATATAATATTTTCATGATCCCAATTTATGTGATATTCTTTACTTTTTTTAATTGCAGAAATTACAGAATACAAAGAAATATCCGAGAAGAGTGACATATATGGATTTGGCCTTCTTCTAATTGAGTTATTGACAGGAAGAAATCCATCTGATGCTGAATTTAGTAAGTGCGAGAGTATCGTCGATTGGGCACGATATTGCTATTCGGAATGTCATTTGGAGACATGGGTTGAACCAATAATGAAGAGTGATGCAATGAATAATAAGAGTAAAATGGTGGAGATGATGAATGTAGCCATACAATGCACTGCTAGTGAACCAGCAGCAAGACCCTGTGCTAGTGATGTTGCCAAGACATTGGACTCTTTTGTGAGATCAAATTCTTGTGGTTTAGGTTTGAAAAGGTGTTCTAGTGTTTAGATTTTGGGATTTCTAACTCGAAGATTTTTGTTTTTATGTTAAAAGTTATTTTTTATTTCATTTTTTTTACTTTTAATTGGGCATAAATGAGTGTTGCTCAATGTTTTGGATGCTATATGGTGTGCTATTTGAGCGTAAAATGTAGATATTAAACTAAATGCTAATATGTAGTATATTGCAACTTTTAAAATTCTCTCTTCACATTTTATTTGTAGTATATATATATCCACTGTGTGCAAGCAAAGGCTACTCATTATACATGGGTGGAATTCCATGCTTCCTACAGATAATTATTATGGTTGTCTATCTTTTCCACTTCTATATAAATAACATATTATCTCGTAAGACTGAGAGAAATAAATAAATATAAAATAAAAAAAAAAATCAAATCGTATCATCTCTGTAATAAGTAAATACTTCTTCTACCATTCAACATATGGAAGTAAAGTTTATACCTTCTCTTCTTACTAGATTTCACTGCGAACCCCTTATGGAGTTTTACAGACAACAATCTGTGGGTGTTCGTTTAACCATTATAAACTTGTACTGGTGAACGTTTGATAAACATAATGACTTGATTTCAACGTCTTTTGATATTTAGAGATTCTATACCTATTATATTATTGATGACATAACGTTCATGGTTGATTTTAGCAATTTCATTGCATCTCTTTCCTCTCTTTTTTTCATCAAAGCAATGAATTGAACTAATTGATGTGAATAAAGGAAGTCCAGCTAATATGTCATCAATTGAAATAATTAATATATGTTGTGACAATTGTGTGTCATGTCCGTGGTAGATCGGATTTCTTGGACTTTTGATGCATTACAAAGAAAAAAGATTTGGGTACATGCCCTGATTTTTAAAAACAAGAAACTGTTTGTTTTGCCTATCCTGTTGGCGGTAGATCGAAGTTCTTGGATCGATTCTGGATGCATTATATTGTCTAACTGGTGAGGGAGTACTTACCTACATGAACTACACAAGTACACAACACACAAATATGCTCTCATTAATATAAGAGAATGAATGTTGTAATAAATGTACAATCAATATCTCAATAAATATCATTAAAGCACCATTGGAAGACGTATGACCGGTTTTACTAACGGTCATGTTGCAATTCGAACAACTCTCAACCTTCTGTATTACCGTTTATCAATACCACACGTATATAATAGGTAGTACCTTACGCTGACATGATCATGAATCAGCATCATGCTCCAAGTGTCATACTATAATTCATACAACACAGAATTTTACATTATACATCACCCATTCATTTTGGCCAAGAACATGTGAAAAGAACTCTCCGAGACTTTAGGTTTTATCACTGGCAAACAGTAAAGACCTTAGCTTCTTCCACTTAAATCATTATTATTCCAATAGGCCAAAAAATAATGCATATCCACAAAAACACTTTGTCACTGACAAATAGCAAAGACCTTAGCTTCTTTCACTTAAATCATTATTATTCCTGTTGAAATAAATAGGTATATATCTACCCACACATACAAATTCAAGATGCAAGTCTTTAGCTTCTTCGTCTGTTTATTTTTTTATATTTTTAAATTTTCTTAGTGAAAATCCTGATCGGTCGTAGGTATATTTTCATGCTAAAGTTTTTTTTTTACCAATTAAAAAAAATCATGCAAAAAAAAAAAGAAAAAATCGTTGGTGTGTTCATCACAATAAATAAAAACGCAATTCAAGAAAAAATGTCTCTCAGACAGTAGTCAAGTCGACCAAAGAAACAATCAAATGGTAAAAGAATAATTTTTTTATTTCTGAGTGACAGCTTTTGTTCATAGATATTGCTTATCTAAGAGCAAGCAAATGGTCCTCTCACTGATATAAAAGAATATTTTCGTAAGGGTCAGCAGCTAAATGACCAAAAAGAAAAATTCTCATTGTTGAAGGGGACCATTGTACTAATTTCTGAAAATTCTAATGCTCTCATAAATCGGATCGTATACTTTGTCCCATATAGTTTTTTATTTATTATTATTATAAACAAGTCCAACAGAAAGAAAGACTTTAACATACAAAAGAAAAGATACATTTAAACTTGAAAAGTTTCTTTCAAGTATCCTAAAGATAGAGCTTTTATTCTTTAATCTCACATTTTGTTAGATTTTCAATAATTCCATCCGAAGCCCTAGACTAGTTGGTCTTGAAGGCAGAGGCTATCCTCATTGGGTGGTGTGGGAGAGGCAGTGTGAGTTCGAAGCGCAGGAAGTAACACGGCCTGCGCTTGGCCTCTTGGGGAGCATGTCGCTGACTTGTCAGTGTGGTTTAAGCGGGCGGCGTGGTTTGCGGTATTGCGTCGATCAGGGTTACCCTGTCTTGTATTTCGAAGAAGCGGCCGCGGATTCGCCGTCAAAAAAAAAAAAAAAGATTTTCAATAATTCCAATCGGTGAAAGGCTTTCTACGTAGAAAAAAATCTAATCATTAACGATATATATTTCTCTCCCATCCGTAAAATAATTGATAGAAGCGAAAACAATAATTGCTCAACATAGCTTGACGAAAAATCTCAAAGTCAAACTTCTATAACAAATTTTTGGTCATACTAGCTAGTTTTAAGAAATTATACCACTGCATGGTATATATTTTATCATATTTTTATTGGAAATTTACTAATGTGGAATTAAGATTATCCCATTATTTATGATTCGGATAATTGGGGCCCCGCACGTCGAAAACGTCATTTCCACACACGTGCACTCGTAGTGTCAAGTATCGTAAATTTCATTAGTGAAAGAGATATTGATGCATAATTAAAGTGTTGCAGACATAGAATGATGGACGGTCGTTGGCAAAATGACAAGTGTTCCACGTTGGTAAATGAAGGAAGAAGTGTGCATAGTGTAAAAGATTGGAACATGTGGGAAAAGGGTCGCGGAGCCGGAAAGGGCCGAGGCACCACCTCGGAGCCGGGAGTGTCGCGGCGCCACCTCGGAGCCGGGAGTGTCGCGGCGCCTCCGGGGCGAGCCGCGGCGCTTCCGAGGCAGTGTTTGTACGACGAAAGTCCAAAAGTTTGCCTGATTGTGGAGACGTTTTGGGGCATTAAGATGTAAGTTTTTCCTTCATAAATCAGCCATTATTTGGCTGCATTACTTGGTACATTAAATGGCCATTACATGACATTTAAATGGCCACTACATGAGAACTTGAAGATGCCACTCTTACAATACTATAAATTGAGGCCTTTGGCTCAATTATTCATACACTTGACGTACTTGAAATACTTGCAACACTCAGAAATTTCTGTACTTCTTTCTCTCTAGCATACTTCAAACACTCAAAGTTATTCTTTAGAAACACTTGAGTTTCCTTTGCTCATTTGTTAGTTGATGTTTTATCTTGGGAGACTATTATCCATTAACGTAAAAGAATATATATGGGACAATCTTATCTTAAGGACAGAGTGCTAACACTCGACTCAACATAATTGTAACAATCTTAGATTTAGTGTCTCTTGATTTCAGGTTATCAAGATTCAAGGAGCTTGCTGCAATTGGTATAAAGATCTAAGACTGATTCAAGAACTCAAAAGCATGTGGTTGACACTATTATAGTTTACCTCAAGCTTGTTGCTATTGTAACCTTTAGTGTTCATCCTTTCGAAGCATTTGTAATAGTTATTTACTATTCTCGTACTGCATTATTTTCCAACAATATTAAGATAAGATTTGTATTAGTGTTCTAAAGATGTTTGCCAGTAGATATGGTCCCAAATTTAGTTGTGGTTTTCTTCATGAAAATAGTTTTGTTGACTGTTCGGTTAACAGTTCAAACACTGTCTTTGTCAACAACCGTGGTTTCAAATCTGGTCCTAGTTTTGGCTCTCTCTTTGCCGATAGTTATAAATTTGTTTCCGTCAAAGGTGGGATCTTTGTCTTTGATGATGAGTTTCAAGATACTGCTGATAGTCATGCTCATACGACTAAGGATCAAGGAAGATATGCGGTCACAACTCCTGACAATGGTAGAAGCAAGCGCTTACGAGAGGTTGAGGATGCCAACTGGGATAAGAGGAGAAGGTTGTAGATGTGGTTCTATCTTGCAGCAGAGGGTCTATATTTTTCCCTGACAAAGGATCTGAATTATGGTGAGGAAATGGACACTCAGTCCAACAAAGAACCGACGTGGGTCAGAATCCAAAAGGTCTAAGTTAAATTTCTTCTTTGCCAATACTGAGATTAAACAGACTTAAAGTAAGGCCAGAAATATGAATTTTTTTCTAGAAAATTATATTCCTTACGCTTTTAAAAACAAAAGTTTAATCTCACATTCCTTCCCGTCTAAGATTGGACCATTGTAAACAACTACTTAAAAGATATAGTCTTAGGTTGTTATAAAATTAGAATTATGGACAATCCTAAGTAAGCACCAGGAATTTCACTGGGCACCAATCACAAGCTGGGAAGAGGACTAAAGACAAACTTGTCATCAATTCCGACAGAAGATCCTTTATTTGACTGGGTGGTATTGGACACTCAGTCATACAAAGCCTACGGGCGACTGGAGTGGGCTAGAGTTTTCAGGTCTTAAATGATCTGAAGGCCGAAAGAAAGGTAGAAGAGAAATTGGACACTCAGTCTGCCAATGCAACTGGAGTGGGCCAGAGTATCCAGATCACATATGATCCAATTACGCCCTAACCATGGGCAATATGTTGTTTATGTGAAGCAACACTACCTCTAAAGTATAAGGGGTTGGAGAGGTTGTCCTCAAAAGGACTTCAGTGAATGGGATCACTCTAAAAGGAGGTGATACATGTCCCAAACTTGGTTTCAAGGATGCTGTTGGTCAAACTGGTTTGAGTCTAGTTCAACAGGCCTGTAATAACTAAGAATGGTACAGTATGTCTGTAGCAAGATGAATGATATATGTAATCCGTGCATCTATGCCATCATAGATTAAGATACGTTAAATAGAAAGTCATTCAATAGCTAACTAAGTTGAGATTGTTTCCTTTTATTGACATAAAATGAACGTGAGGTGGCCGAAGAGGCAAAATCACCTTTCCATTCTATCATAGGAATAACGAAAGAAGAACAACTCCTCTAGAACTTAGTCATACCTACATGGGTGATTTGAAGCTTGTACAAAATAGAGAGAGGAGATAAGTACTTTGTGACCCTCATTGATGATGTTACAATCTATTGCATCATTTGTTTGTTGAAAAACAAAGAGGAAGTTGTTGAAGCGGATAAGCGCTACAAAACAGAAGTTGAAAATCAACTAAGCCTACAGATTGAGGAATGTGAAGTATCGTTCATCAAATGACTGCGCCTTACTTACCTCAGTCTAACAGTGTTAGCCAAGCGCAGAGCCATACACCCAAGATATGTGTGACAAGGCGATCCTTACCGCTAATGCGATTCTCAATAGAACTCCGCATAAGGATAAGGATAACCCTCTATGTGAAACCTGGAAATGATCCCATATACAAATGTTGTGATGTGGGGTGGCCTGGTAGAGGTTGGAATACCGAAACATGTCAAGTTTGACCTAAGACTGTAGATTACATATCCACTGGATCTGCAAATAACAGTAGTGCTTATCATCTTTTGGTGTCAAAGAATACTGAATTCTTTGAAGATAACTTTCCTTGAGAAGGAAAAAGAAGTAATTGCTCGAGGTTAACAAGAATCCACGAGTGCCTGACTGTCCGAAACTAGACATTCCAGATCTACAGGACTCGGAAGTTGCTGACTATCCGGAATTTAATATTTCAAGATCTACAGAACTCAGGGATTCTAGATGTTGAACCGAGATGGAGCAAAAAAGGGGCAAATACTTATTCTAGGCCTTCTAGCTTGTATGGTTGAGAATGAACTATGGACAATTAACAAAAAATTATCATCTCTAGAAGCACTGCTTTGGAAAGGAAGCTACACAAAGAGAAATAGACTCCATCAGATAGAATCATACATGTGTAACGATTAACCTTCCTCTGAGAAAAAAACATTTGGGTTGTAAAAGTGGATACTCAAAGTGAGTACAAAGTAGATGAATCTATTGACGAGTATAATGTCACGACCGACCGGCTCGCATCGGTGCCCTACCACAGGCACCATCGAGTATAAATCGAGAGAATAGCGGCGAACATACATATAACTTAGACGATGTAAACAACAGGCTGGCGATAAGGCCACCGCCGTAAAAAAATACTCAATCGAAATAGTAAGACACTTTTTTATTTCTTTACAACCCACTCCACAATGTGACTACAGACCTCTAAGAATAACAACTCTGGCGGGACAGGGCCCCGCCATACCCCTGAATGTACAATAACCGACAATACCAGGGATAAGCCTCCGAAATGAAGGAGCTTCTCAACAGCGGTGAGTGATCCTAAGGCGAGGATTAGCAACTGTACTACCTGCGGCGTAACGCGGCCCGAAGGAGGTCGATAACATGTACCAAATATGTGGCCCAGAAATCGTAATGAAATCATAAGTCTAAAATAAACGGAGACATGTATGATTACTCGATTAACGATGCTGTGCCTTACTAACAATGAGAGTAAATAGGTGAATACTTACAATATCTAAAGTAGGAGGCTCGCGATCAAAAGCGGGACTACGCGCGATGTCGTTAAGCAATCCTATTCCCGGGACTATTTCACGCGTAGATCGCGTGGACCGCGTGAGGTATTCTCGCGTAAGGTACCTACCGCGTGGGACTATTTCACCCGCGTAAGCCCATAAGGACTCGCGTGAGGTATTCCTCGCATCATGGGTAGCAAATCCACGGAAGCAGGTGGTATAACGTCTTGAGGTTTACCTCATTTATACTCTTACCACAAGCGGTGGTATAACGTCTTGGGGTTTACCCTCATTTATACTCTTACCCTAGCTCAACCGGCCATCATACATAACATAAGCCCTACCGGCTTATCATACAATAAATAAGCAAGTTAAGAAATCCCCCTAACTTCTTATTAGCCTTATTCATATACATTCTCATTTTAGTTTACTTAAGGCACTAACATGTCATTATAAAATCCGGGAATTTAATCCAAAGTACTACGTACTTCTATTCTTTTAAAAATGACTCTTTTTCATATATAACTTCCAAAATACTAATAACCGTAGTATCAAGTCATAACTACTTTTCAAGACAAGTCACGATACCTTTTAGAAATACATTTAGGCTTCTAAATCAAGTGACTTCTTTCTTTTAAAACCTTAGGCAATTGATGCCTTAAATCAAATTGCCTTTCAATAAATCAAGCCATTTATCTTTCCATAAAACCAATATAACCAACTCCCCATAAAGTCGTTATATTCACTTTATGCATTAGTCAAGTACAATTTCCTATCCAAGGGACTTATACGTTTAAAACGAAACAAGTATCGCACACTTTAAAACTCTTCAAGTCCCTTAACATACTTAAATTACTTAGAGTAAACCACTCTTTAAACTTTCCATAAAAACAAGTATCAAAATACTTTCAACATACTTAAAGTCTCTTAACTTTGAAAACCAAGATATCCTTAACATTTAAACAAGTGAGTTAATTCCCTAACTCAATCAACTTGGACATTCCTAAAATAAGCCAAGGATGTCAAAGTGACTAGATTGTCAAAATCTTGTCGTCTCACCGTACTATATCGTGAAACTAGTCATGCTCAAAAGATAGGAAAAGTTCCACATACCTCTTGGTTTAATCCACTTGCTAAATCCAATCGTCGTACGTAGTATGTCAACCTATAATGACCATAGTACGTCTATTAACTTCTAGTTTCAAACGTAGAATATTTCAAGTGCAAGTCACTAAATTCTACGAAAAATCGGACAAAGACTTCCTTTGTTTTTACTAACTTTGCCACCTTTTCCAAGGTCGAAATACAATAACCAAACAGCCCCAATTGGCTCACAACAAAATGAAGGTAATCCAATGCAAATGAATAACCAAACATTGCCCCATTGGCTCACAATAATATAGAAGGTAATCGATGCAAATGAATAACCAAATGACCCAATTGGCTCACAATAATATAACAATACCAATTCTTATTCAATTTCCATTTCAATCCAAATTGGTAGCATAATAAGATATCAAGCCGCGATTGATTCTAGCTACTACATTCTCCAAGTAGGTAACATGCGACAATTCAATTTATCGATCAAATTGGATTTCAATTTCAAATGGCTAAATCGACATTTTCGGTTCTAGGCTTCTACAATCCATGTCACTTATCAAACTTTATAACACAAATCACATGATCACTTATAACTTATCATAACAAGAAATCTTCAATTACAAAAGTAAAACGAAGAGTATACCTCAATTAGCCCAATTATGATCCAAGATCACAAGTCGCTTCCTTAGCAACTTTAGCCCTCCTTTCGACGTTCCAATCCACTCCAAGCAACCCTTAGAAGCTTATGAATAACTCATCTTCAAGTTTCAACTTCAAAGTTCAATAACCCCAGGTTTTCGCCTTGCGACTAATACGAAACGCCTCTTTTAGGGATCTTTCTATTGAGGAACACTTACAATACCCTTAGGTACCTTGGTTTAAAGTGGGGAGATTATTGGACAACAATTGCAAATTTTTCTCTTGAAACCCTCCCTATGGCCGAGAGCCTCTAAGTGAAGAACACAAAACTCTTGAAATTTCTCTAAGTGTAAAAGTCATCTAGCACTAGTAGGATGAATATATAACCAATTGGAGGGTTAGGATTAGAACAATTGTGTGGCTTGGATGAGTTTCACATGGATCAAGTCTAGGTGGCCTTTGACTTAGTCAACTTTGTCAAGCTTCAAGACTAGCAAGACTTGGTCATTTAATTTATGGTCAAAAGACCATTCTAACCATGACAATTTCGTCCATGACCATAAGGGGGTGACACGTGTCGCCCTCCCGTTCGTCGCAATATTTCGTTTTTCGACAATTCCATAATTCCGATAATTTTTTTTTTACTCGTCTCAAACCTTAACATTTGAGTTCTTACGTACGTTCTTAGAAACATATCCTGAAATATTTTCGGGGTGTAACATTCTTCCCCCCTTAGAAACATTCGTCCCCGAATGTTCTTTCGGGAGTCCAACTTTAAGATAGCGACAAAGTCTTCTTTTACCACCCCTACATACCAATAATACCACACGAGGCCACGTAACAATACTCATACAAAATGTCAAACTGAACCCCACGTGTCAACATTGGTTATCAGCATAAAGCTTCCGCTGACTCTGAGCTTACTAGTAATCTTCCCTGGGTAAGCTTCGTCTTATCCACAGCCCGCTGAATCAAGTCTGGCTCAAATAACTGAACCTCGCCTATGTCGAAGTATCCAACCGGCGATCTACACTTTCTTACATACAAGGCCTCCTACAGGGCCATCTGAATCTTGGAAGGGTGTCTATAACACAACGAGAGGCAATAACCTCCCGCCATTCGAATCAAGAACACAGGCCCGCAACCTATCCTCAAGTGTCTGGATAGTACGCTCTGCCTGTCCGTCGGTCTGAGGGTGTAATGCAACACTGAGACTCACCTGTGTCCCTAAAACCCTTCTGAAAAACCTCCAGAAGTTACCTGTAACCGAGCTCATCGGTCTGACATCATAAACGTAGGGACCCCGCGATCTCACAATACCCTCGCTATACAAGCTAGCATAATCCTCACCAGTAAGTGGTCCCAATCTGAAAGAACACTACTGGTTTCGCCACAATTACCATGACCCTGTGGAGTCGCACTTCCTCCGAGTACGATGCCACCTGTAACAAGATCCATAATAAATACTTCTCATATCTAGGTTGGGATTTCAATCGCTGCAATAGCCCATTGGCTTCGTGCACAACCATGACTGCTACTAACTCGGACACTAGCGAAGAACTCCGCTATGTCCCTTTCCCTGGTCATCTTACCCGTTCATACATCCGAGGTCACGACACAACTTGGTCGACTCGAGCAAGGTGAACAATAAGCACCGTATGCCTCCTTTATAACTCTGGCGACTAGTCCTGCGACCGGTACACGCAATCTATCCTCATCTCACAAAGACTTATCCGGTGCTACTCAAATGAGCTCTTCTCCTCTGAGAGCCGTATCTCGATACCAGATCATAATCGATCCTCATCATCGCCTCTTTACTTCCTCAACAATGGAAGACTCGGCAACCTCTGGATCTGAACTTCATTAACCTTGAAACAAATAATCGAACCCACAGGCTCGGTAACTAAAGAATCTCACCGACCACATCCTGTCTATCCGCTGCCCATCCGCGGACTACCCTTAGTCCACGACAAAGAGTATACGAATCGTCTTGGCTTTCCCGGATGGTATAGGATATCAATATCACAATCCTTGAGTAACTCTAACCACCATCTCTGCGCAAATTCTCGCCTCGGTCTGCAGATATCTGGAGGCTTTTGTGGTCTGCACAGTATCCACGTGAAGTCAGATATACGTCATGCCCCCAAATCTTGAGGCATGATTTAAGCTGCGCTTGACTAAATCGTGAGTGGCGCAATTTCCTCTGCCTCCCTAACTACCGGAAAACATAGGTTCTATCCTTATCGGGTTGCGTCGGCCTAGCCTATTGATACCCAACGTGTTGTAATAATAACCTAACCTCTAGTCTCACGGAGGTTAGAAGCTATGTCGTGGTCAACTTATCTTCCAATAGCGAAAGCCTTTCTCATTCTGCGAAATATTCGGGTATCCTTAATCTCACTTATGGTTCTGATTCCCTTTTTATTTGCAACCAAGCTTGGTCACTAACTTAGACTTAATTCCTTTGCTTGCCTCGGCTAAGACTTCATGTCAATCACATTCTAGGGAGGTTTCCTTGGTCTCGTCAAGTAGTAACCGGTTTTCCTTTCCCGATTCGCGAGCTATAACTAGGTGTTACCACGCTTTTCTCGAAATGTTCTTACGCCCATTATCTACTAATGGTCTTTACACTAGTCCGGGTAAACATACCTCGTGCAACCTACATTTATATCTTTACGCTACTTCGCCGACCAATTAAATGCGTCGTTCTTAATTACCCAACACAACACTTTTCCCACGGTTATCTACAATCGTAACCTATGGTTTGACGATCTGAAGACCTTACCAGATCTTATATCCGCCCTAACAACATGGGTACACGACCCATAATACGCAAATCGACCTTTTCGTGGGAAGAGAACTTATCTCCCTTTCTTAAACTTTCCTTGGAGTCACAACCCTAATCACGCGGTCCTCTTGCGGTCCGAGAATTAGCTAATCGTCACGCACCGCCTTAAAGTCATGCAGATTTTCAAACCTACCAAAGATGCCCTCAACTTTCTGGCGACACTCGTATTTATCTTATTCATGCCTTGCATATTTTCCTGAAATTATACGGAAGGTCGTGGCCGACCACACCAAACCAACTCAAGTACTTCGAGGGCACTTAACACAACTTCCTCCAAATTCAATTATTACATACTTCTGCGTCGATTTACCCCAGTGAACAAGTCACACGGACTTAAAAGAAAACAATGCCAAAGAAGGAAGGATAATTCATCGTTACCACCACTTCTCTTCCTTTCCACTCGATGGCAAACTGGCATCGGGAAACCGGTGCGAATCATCTCTCTTATGTAGTCCACGTTGGCATAACAAGAGGCCAACTAGCCCGAACTCATAATGACCTCGATATGCGTCATAACATTTCTGCTGGGTCCAACGACTTTATCGTTACGTCGATTATTATCTAACCGCTCGGCTACCACCCAACACTCACGGGTGTAGTCACTTGAAAGGTCTCGTGGATTCGAGTTCCATTTCCTTACTCTTGGTTACTCTCTTTCATCTTGGTCGTACTCCTTTCCGTACTCCCAAACTTATTCTAGCTTACATACATAAATTCCATACTAACTCGCCTCCACTCGTAGTTACTAAATTAAACAACATAAGGCGATTCGGCTCTCATGACACAGTTCCGGTGGAACACGTCCACGAACCCATAAAATGATTAACTAAATTTGGGTCTTGCACCCTCGTGACCCTGTCACGTAGCGGGACTACTACCAACTGATCCCATTTCCTTTCAAGTTATGGGGCGACCCTTAATAGATCCCCAACTCGACTCGGCGTCGCACTTAACTCTTTTCCTAGGTCTGTCTTAACTTTTCACTACCCGAGAAGGCCTTATATACCTAAGGTCTCGGTGGTTATCAACATTTTTAGGCTCGCAATTTCCATGCTCCAAGCCTATCTTATCAGCCCCCCGTAACCGGGTACAAGAACTTCTCGTAATACCATAATCGTGTTGTCTTGACCACAACAACCATACTTTCTTCGTTCGGATCTCGCCCGTACAATTCCCTTAAGCATACCACGTAGCTTAAGTTACTATCATAGTCTTCCACTTAGTCTCTTAATAATAACTTCTTAAGGGTCCATTACCTTTTCCGATAACTCATCATTTCCTAATTATCTCAAATTAGCACGTAAAACCTTGATGAGAATTCATTTAACTGTTTCATACCTTCCCGGTATTTATTTAGTCCCTTCCAAATCCTGGTAATCTAAATCATTCTACAAGCGCGCGTCGACCTCATACATAAATTCGCATAGTTGTATGTCACAATACCAACTACAACCATTACCCAACCCGATACGCAATCCACGTAATCCTTCCTGGGTCACTGCTGCCTTTCTCATAGCTGCAAACAATCATAACTTGTTAGGGAGAGACGACCCTAACCATACAGCTCTATCGCACGATCTTAGAGTGAGAAGAATGGAAACCAACCCTAAATGTCCTGCAGCCTCACGATTATAGATGTGGTGCGCACACCGATAATCAAGACTCTACTTAGACACGGTGCGTAGACACTTTCCGAGGACTAATCGCTCGATACCACTTTTGTCACGACCGACCGGGCGCGGCGGTGCCCTACACAGGCACCGCATCGTATAAATCGAGAGAATAACAGGAACATACATATAACTTAGGCGATAAACAACAACGGGCTAGCCGATAAGGCCACCCGTAAAAAAATACTCAATCCGTAAATAGAACAATACACTTTTTATTTCTTTACAACCCAATCCAATGTGACTCTGCACCTTAAGAATAACAACTGCGGCGGGGCGGGGCCCGCCATACCACTGAATGTCAATAACCGACAATACTGTGGATAAGCCTCGAAATGAAGGAGCTTCTCAACGGTGAACAGTGATCCTAAGGCGAGGATCGGCAACTGTACTACTGCGGCGTGAGCGCGGCCGAGGTCGATCTGACATGTACCAAATATGTGGCTGAAATCAGTAATGAAATCATAAGTCTAAAATAAAACTGGAGACATGTATGATTACTCAATTAACAGTACACTGTGTCTTACTAACAATGAGAGTAAATAGGTGAATACTTACAATATCTAAAGTAGGAGGCTCACGATCAGCGGGACTACCGCGCAGATGTCATTAAGCAATCCTATTCACGGGACTATTTCACGCGTAGATCGCGTGGACGCGTGAGGTATTCCTCGCGTATAGTGTACCGCCCGCGTGGGACTATTTCACCGCGTAAGCCCATAAGGACTCGCGTGAGGTATTCCGCGTCATGGGTAGCAAATCACTAAAGCAGTGGTATAACGTCTTGGGGTTTACCGCCATTTATACTCTTACCTCAAGCGGTGGTATAACGTCTTGGGGTTTACCCTCATTTATACTCTTACCTAGCTCAACCGGCCATCATACATAACATAAGCCCTACCGCTTATCATACAATAAATAAGCAAGTTAAGAAATCCCACAACTTCTTATTAGCCTTATTCATATACATTCTCATTTTAGTTTACTTAAGGCACTAACATGTCATTATAAAATCCGGAATTTAACCCAAAGTACTACGTCTTCTATTCTTTTAAAATGACTCTTTTCATATATAACTTCCAAAATACTAATAACCGTAGTATCAAGTCATAACTACTTTTCAAGACAAGTCACGATACCTTTTAGAAATACATTTAGGCTTAAATCAAGTGACTTCTTTCTTTTAAAACCTTAGGCAATTGATGCCTTAAATCAAATTGCCTTTCAATAAATCAAGCCATTTATCTTTCCATAAAACCAATATAACCAACTCCCATAAAGTCGTTATATTCACTTTATGCATTAGTCAAGTACAATTTCCTATCAAGGGACTTATACGTTTAAAAGCGAAACAAGTATCGCACACTTTAAAACTCTTCAAGTCCTTAACATACTTAAATTACTTAGAGTAAACCACTCTTTAAACTTTCCATAAAAACAAGTATCAAAATACTTTCAACATACTTAAAGTCTCTTAACTTTGAAAACCAAGATATCTTAACATTTAAACAAGTGAGTTAATTCCTAACTCAATCAACTTGGACATTCCTAAAATAAGCCAAGGATGTCAAAGTGACTAGATTGTCAAAATCTTGTACGTCTATCGTACTATATACGTGAAACTAGTCATGCTCAAAAGATAGGAAAAGTTCCACATACCTCTTGGTTTAATCCACTTGCTAAATCCAATAAATGCGTCGTAGTATGTCAACCTATAATGACCATAAGTGCGCCTATTAACTTCTAGTTTCAAACGTAGAATATTTCAAGTGCAAGTCACTAAATTCTACGGAAAATCGGACAGCACTTCCTTTGTTTTTACTAACTTTGCCACCTTTTCCAAGGTCGAAATACAATAACCAAACAGCCCCAATTGGCTCACAACAAAATAGAAGGTAATCCAATGCAAATGAATAACCAAACAGCCCCAATTGGCTCACAATAATATAGAAGGTAATCCAATGCAAATGAATAACCAAAGCACCCCGATTGGCTCACAATAATATAACAATACCAATTCTTATTCAATTTCCATTTCAATCCAAATTGGTAGCATAATAAGATATCAAGCCGCAATTGATTCTAGCTACTACACTCCAAGTAGGTAACATGCGACAATTCAATTTATCGATCAAATTGGATTTCAATTTCAAATGGCTAAATATGACATTTTCGGTTCTAGGCTTCTACAATCCATGTCACTTATCAAACTTTATAACACAAATCACATGATCACTTATAACTTATCATAACAAGAAATCTTCAATTACAAAAGTAAAACGAAGAGTATACCTCAATTAGCCCAATTATGATCCAAGATCACAAGTCGCTCCTTAGCAACTTTAGCCCCTCCTTTCGATGTTCCAATCCACTCCAAGCAACCCTTAGAAGCTTATGAATAACTCATCTTCAAGTTTCAACTTCAAAGTTCAATAACCCCAGGTTTTTCGCCTTGCGACTAATACGAAACGCCTCTTTTCCGGATCTTTCTATTGAGGAACACTTACAATACCCTTAGGTACCTTGGTTTAAAGTGGGAGATTATTGGACAACAATTGCAAATTTTTCTCTTGAAACCCTCACTATGGCGAGAGCCTCAAGTGAAGAACACAAAACTCTTGAAATTTCTCTAAGTGTAAAAGTCATCTAGCACTAGTAGGATGAATATATAACCAATTGGAGGGTTAGGATTAGAACAATTGTGTGGCTTGGATGAGTTTCACATGGATCAAGTCTAGGTGGCCTTTGACTTAGTCAACTTTGTCAAGCTTCAAGACTAGCAAGACTTGGTCATTTAATTTATGGTCAAAAGACCATTCTAACCATGACAATTTCGTCCATGACCATAAGGGGGGTGACACGTGTCGCCTCCGATTCGTCATAATATTTCGTTTTTCGACAATTCCATAATTCCGATAATTTTTTTTTTACTCGTCTCAAACCTTAACATTTGAGTTCTTACGTACGTTCTTAGAAACATATCCTGAAATATTTCCGGGGTGTAACATATAAGGCCTCGACTACTTGGACAGGTTCTCCCCTGTGAATAGCTTAACATCTAGGGCCACTGCAGTCTTGCGTGACATGGATGTTGAGACAACTTTTCTAACCGGAGAGTTGGTTTAATGGACTGTTGGGCTTCATCCTAAACTTTTTTATTGGTACTGAAATGTTTACATTTTGATCCTGAAAGTTTCAGTTGAAATAGAAACAATGAATCTGACAACAGAAACATTGACTCTGAAGTTAGAAAGTCAATAGTTGGAAAACCAACGGTTTGAAAGTGGAAGAAGAAATTAAAATGGAACAACCCGAAGGGTACGTAGTTAGGGCAATAGAATTGTCTGTCGACTTGTCAAATCTCTGTACGGACTGAAATAGGCCTGAGGCAATGGCATGAAACATTTGATAGTACTCACTATCAAAGTATTTTGACAAACGTGTCTACATGAAAGGTAATTCGGACTCGTTCACGAAATGTCTTTACGTAGATGACATATTTAACATAGGCAGTAGTCCTGGTTTGATCCTAGAGATTAAGATTATGTTGAAACAATGTTTCGTCATGAAGGATAAGGGTATTTGTTAGACATATTTTATATGCACTTTTAGAGTCATTTTTAGTTAGTTTTTTGCCCATTTTTGTTCAAATATGTGTCGTGTTAGGGCTATTTTTCTTTCTTTTGAGTCAAAGTGGTTTAAAAAGGTAAAGTGGCGAAAAAGAGAAATAATTGGGCAGAAACGAAAGTTTCCGAGCCAAAAATTGACGAAAGATGGCAATCCGGACAAAGGCAAAGCAGCGCCGTGGCGCAGGAATGCAGGGCCACGGCGCCCAAAGATGTGAGAGGCTACAAGAGTTAAGGCGCCGCGGCGCCAGTCAGCAGGGCCATGGCGCTGAGGCGGAAAATTATCCAGATCCGAAAGGGAATTGGCCAAGGGCGAGGAGGAAAATGGTACACATTTTTGGAGCTTATAAAAGGTCATTTGGACAGATTTTTTAAAGGGGACTCAACCTTTCTTCACAACACAACGTAGTTTTTGGAGGCTACAAGATTGGAGACTTGTTCCAAAGTATTTTCTTTTCTTTGCTTTATTTTAATTTAGTTCATGTTGGATATTAATTTGGTTCTTAGCATGTCTATGACTAGGAGCTAAACTTTTTATTAGGGTTTTCCTTTCGAATCGCTTGAAACTCGTCTTTATGAATTAATGCAGTATTTTGGTTTCTTCTTCATATAGTTAAGATTTATTCAATATTTGGTTTGATTGTTTGATAATTAATTGATCACTAGTTATCATCACGTATATGATTTCGAATCAAGAACCGAGAGAGGAGATTTGGATATGCTGTAGTTGAATAAACATAAGTTAAGATCATGGACGAAAGTACCCCGATACTTGTGTAGCTTCATAGGTTATTGTTCTTAATCCTCCTATGTGGTAAAATCTATCATAGAAATATAGAAAATTTCTGCACTGGGGTTGAGCGTTTATATATCCTAACCGGAATATAAAACAGTCTAGCTAACCTGCTATCTTAAAATAGAAGAAGAACCTTTATTGCTGCATTAAGGATTAAAGCGAGTAGATAGTCGAGGAGATTGAAAACCCTATTTCCACCATAACTGATTCAAATAAAGTATTTTAGTTAATTTCTGCAATTACTTCAGTAGTTTATAGATAAAACCAAAATAAAATATCGATAGTCAAATAGATAACTTAGGATAGATGTTTGGTAATTGAAAATCAGTCCCTGAGGACGATATTCGGTCTTAACAAGACTATATTACTTGAGCGATACGTACACTTGCGTAAAGCATAAGGAAAATCGCTAACAAGTTTTTGGCGCCGTTGCCGGGGATTGGCGTAGTTTCAATATCAAACTATCTATTCTTAATTTCTAATTTGGCTTTTATTCTTTTTTTTTACTTTATTATTTTCTTTTATTGTTAGAGCCTTATTTCCTTGATTTTCTTGTTGATTTTGATCTATTCTAGGGATCTAGTTTATGCGAAGAAGAAGAGGAGCAGACACACTTGTTCCATTCAACCCTGAAATTGAAAAGACGTGCAAGCAAAATAGACGAAACAAGAGGATTGTTGAATTGTTAGAAATGTGGGATTTGCAAAACAATAATGAGCTGAATGAAGATATAGGTGATCATCAGCCCAACCAAAGAGTGCCCCCAGGGTTGCCTATAGATGTAGAAGAACGAGTTCAGGTCCAAGCCGAGAGGAGCCTGGGAGATCATGTTCTGCCAAGAGTTACTGGAGAACAGACATGCATAAGGCTCCCAACAATAGGAGCAAACAACTTTGAGATAAAGCCTGCAATCCTAAGCATGGTACATAACACAGTCCAGTTCGGAGGGTTTCTATCTAAAGACCCACACATGCATATCGCTAACATCCTGGAGTTATGTGCCACATTCAAGTATAATGGCGTTACTGATGATGCCGTTCGGTTGAGGCTCTTCCCTTTCTCACTCAGGGACAGAGCGAAGGTTTGGTTGAACTCCCTGGCAACAGACTCCATATTCACATGGCAGGATCTAGCACATAAATTTCTTGCGAAGTTCTTCCCACCTTCAAAAGCAGCCAAACTGAGAGTAGAGCTGAATAACTTCTACCAGACCGATGGGGAGTCACTTTATGAAGCTTGGGAAAGGTTTAAGGATCTACAGAGGAAGTGCCCACATCATGGCCTGGAACAATGAAACTTGGTTCACATCTTCTACAATGGGCTGAGTGGGACCACAAGGACTATTATTGATGCAGCTGCAGGTGGTACTTTATGAGAAAGACAACACATGAGGCCCATGACTTGCAGGAGGACATGGCCACCAATAATCACTTGCCAGATGAGAGGGGGTCATGTGGAAATAAATCGATAGGAGTTCTTGAGCTAGGAACCATTACATCATTGAATGCACAAGTTACTCTCCTAACCAAGCAGCTCCAGCAGAACACTATGTCGGTAAACGCGGTCCATATGTCAGTGACTTGTGAGATTTGTGGGGGTCCACATACTTTTGACAGATGCCCAACAACTGACCCCAACAACATTCCTATGTCGCAAGCTCAGTGTCAAGCAGTGGGGAACTTCCAAAGGCCCCATAACAATCTCTATGCTAACACTTACAATCCAGGGTGGAGAAATCACCTAAATTTCTCATGGAGGAGTGACCAAGGGCAGTAGACTTTGTTTAGAGGCCAGTATCAGAATCAACCACCACTTAATCATGCCTCATCTTCACAGTAGTTTAGTCCATCTGCCCCACACGAAAAACTAGATGAATTGAGGGCAGCTTTGTTGACTCTCACTAATTCGCATACTCAATTCATGGCAGAAGCAAGTTCATCCATCAGGAACTTAGAGACCCAGGTAGGGCAGCTGGCCAATATGGTGAATAACATGCCACATGACACTCTCCCAAGCAATACAGAGGTAAACCCTAGAGAGCAGTGTCAGGCAATGTTATTAAGAAGTGGGAAGCAATGGGAACAAGTTTCTCCCCAACCTGTAGTGGTGAATGAAAAAGAATATGAGAAGGTAGTTGAGGTAGAAAATGAGGGGGTCACTGAGGATCACCCTACAGTTGAGAAAACTCCATCAGCACCTTTGAGGGAATATACTGAGAGAATCCCTTACCTCGGAGGCTACTGAAAGCGATGAATAGCGATTCTCCAAATTCTTGGAGGTGTTTAAGAAGCTGCACATAAACATCCCTTTCATTGAGGCGCTAGAATAGATGCCAGCATACTTCAAGTTCATGAAGGATATACTGGGGAAAAAGAGAAAGCTAGCAGATTATGAGACGGTGTCTTTGACAGAGGAGTGCAGCGCCATCCTGCAAAAGAAATTGCCGCCCAAGCTAAAGGATCCAAGAAGTTTCACCTTGCCCTGCACTATCGGCAAAGTAACATGTAACAGGGCCCTGTGTGACTTAGAGGCCAGTATAAATCTCATCCCTCTGTCCGTGTTTAAGAGATTGGGTTTGGGGGAAGCCAAACCAACCACAGTGAATTTGCAGTTGGCAGACCGATCAATGGTGTACCCAGAGGCATAATTGAAGATGTGCTTGTCAAGGTGGGGAAGTTCTTCTTCCCAGCAGACTTCCTCATCCTTGATATGGAAGAAGACAATGAAATTCCCATCATTTTGGGAAGGCCATTCCATGCAACTGGGAGAGCCCTAATTGATGTAGAAAAGGGAGAACTAAGACTGAGGGTCCAGGAAGAGAAGATGGTATTCAAGGTGTTTAAATCCACCATTGAAGCCCAATGTTATACCCCGTAGTTCTGGCCACACGTGTGAGAGCGTGCGAAAGGGAGTAAGACTTAAAATTTTCGAAAGATTAGTTGACGGATTGTTTCGGACGGGTTTTAGTCAATTTGAGGCGGGTTATGACCCGGTACGTTGAGAGTTCCTAAGTGTTTCAAAGGCCTAGGGCGTAGTTCGTTGAGTCTAGTTTCCAACGCAACCAACCGTTCGTCGATAGGACGTCGGAGTAGAAAGTTATGGGAGTTACAAGTTCGGTCTGTGACGGACAAAAATGCGTTTGAGCAAAGCGGCAGGCATGGCGCGGATGCGAGGGCGGCGCGGATATACCGAGGGTCGCTGAAGTTGCAGCGCCCAGCTGGCAGCAGGTCGCGGCCGGAAGTTCCGAGTCGCAGAGGTTTCAGTATGGCCTGGCGTCGCGGCGCCATGCGGGATTCCTGGCGGAAAAACTTAGGAAAAGTCAGATTTTTCTTTTAAAAGACCTTGGGAGGGTGACAAGTGTCCCCCCCATCTGATTTCTTGCATGCCTTTTATTGACCAAGTCTTCAAGACTTGGTCATCTTTCAAATCCCTCTCTCTCTAAGCTTAAGCTCCCAATTCTCTCTAAAATTCCAAGAGGAATTCAAGCCTAAGGAAAAATCTGAAAAGTTAAGAACAAGAAGGAAGCTTGTGGCTAGCTTGTTGGTGTTCTTGGAAAGGAGGCTAGCAAAGTTGTTGGAATAAGTTTGGCTAAAGCTTTAAGCTAACATTTCTTCTCTTGTGGTTAGTTATTAATGTTGCATTTGAAGAAAAAGGGATGTGTAGTAGTAAATAATGCACTTAGAGTCCTTGCATGTAAGAAATGTGGTTTGGATATGAAGGAATTGGTTAAGAAGATATTATGAGCATGTTGTAGCCTAAAAACCACCTTAGAATTGTTAAGTGAATTATTGTACCTTATGGGGCAGAATTTTACACACCCAAGTTTAGGTGTGTAATCCCCTTTGATAGGTTTGGATTGTTGAGCCTTAAAAGTGGCGTTTGGATGTTAAATTCGGCCTTGAGAAAGGTGACAAAGTATGTAGAAACAAAGGAAATGCTGCCCAATTTTCCATAGAATTTAGTGACTTTGAACTTGGATTATTCTACATTGAAATTAGAGGTTAATGAACGTATCATGGTTATTTTAGGTTGACATATTACTTGCGGTAGTTGGACTTAGCAAGTGGATTGACCGAAGAGGTATGTGGAGCTTTCCTATCTCTTAAGCATGAATAGATGTAACTATGTAGTACGGTAGACGTACAAGATTTGGTATTCTTACTTGTTTTAAGTATATAAAGACTTGTTTTGTTTTAAGAATGTATAAGTCCCTTGGTTAGGGGAAAAGTGTAATTTTACTAAAATGTAGGGTTAATATAACAACTTTATGGGAAGTTGGTTTATTAGCTTTATAAAAGGGTAATGAGAAGAGGTTTACTCTAAGTAAGACAAGTAAGGGAAAATGATTTGATTTATGAAAAGACAAATTGATTTTAAGGCATCAATTGCCCAAATGTTTTATGTATGAAAAAGAGTCACTTTTAAAAGAGTTGAAGTATGTAGTACTTGGGTTAAATTCCCGGTTTCCTTTTTATTAAAGATATGGTTAAGTGCCTTAAATAAACTAAAATGAGAGGGTACATGAATAAGACTAATAAGAAGTTATAAGTTTTCTTAACTTATTTATGATTATGATATGATGACAGTTTGAGCTAGGGTAAGAGTATATCTGAGGGGCAAGCCCCAAGATCGTTATACCACCTTCTCCAGGGTAAGAGTATGTCTGAGGGGCAAGCCCCAAGATCGTCATACCACCTTCTCCAGTGTAAGAGTATATCTGAGGGGTAAGTCCCCAAGATCGTTATACCATCTGCTTCAGTGTAAGAGTATATCTGAGGGGTAAGTCCCCAAGATCGTTATACCGCCTCGCTTGTGGTAAGAGTATATCTGAGGGGTAAGTCCCCAAGATCGTTATACCACATGTTCCGTGGATTTGCTACCCACGATGCGAGGAATACCTCATGCGAGTCCTTATGGGCTTATGCGGGTGAAATAGTCCCATGCGGGCGGGTACAGCCTATGCGAGGAATACCTCATGCGGGTCCACCGGACCTATGCGGGTGAAATAGTCCCAGGAGTAGGGGTGCTTATTGATACTACGGGCGAGGTACCCTGTTTTGATCATGAGGCCCCTATTTTATGCAGTATTATATATATACTTGTCACTCTCATTGTTAGTAAGGCACATTAAAAGGTATTTTGATTGTCTTCCATGACTCCAGCTTACTTTTAGACTTATGATATCATTATTACAGTATTTTCCAGCTTTACATACTTGGTACATATTGTGTACTGACCCCCTTCCTGCGTTAAATCCGCAGGTGGTAAGCGGTGTGGATCCTCGTTCTTAGGATCACTGTTCCGGTGTCAGAAGTTCTATCCCTCCGGAAGCTTGTTTTGTTGGTACGCTTACACCCTGATGCTATAGGTATTGTGTACATTCAGGGGTATGGCGGGGCCCGCCATACGATTGTTATCCTTAAGTGCGTGGTCACGTATGTGTTGGGCTGTAAGAACAAGTTGTACTGCTATACTTTTGATTAGTATGTTTTTATGGAAGGCAGCCTTATCGGCTGGCCAAGTGATGTTACCTTTTTATAAGTTTTTTGTTATGTATGTTCACGCTATTCTCGATGTATACGGCGGTACCGATAAGTACTAGTCGCGGCCCGAGGGGGTCGTGACAAAAGTGGTATCGAGCGATTAGTCCTCGGAAAGTGTCTGCAGACCGTGTCTAGTAGAGTCTTGATTATCGGTGTGTCGTGCACCACATCTATAATCAGGAGGCTGCAGGACATTTAGGATTGATTTCCATTCTTTCACTCTAAGATCGTGCAATAGAGCTGAGTTATAGGTTGAACCTCCTCTGATGATTTCCTTTATGTATCAGTTATGCCTCCACGCAAGGCAACCGCGGCGGAAGGCAAAGCGGTGAGTCTTTGCTAGTGGACGCGGAGAGTCACGAGGCCTGAGCCCGATCCTTACGAGATGATGTTTAGGCGGCGAGTTCACGTCGTCGCCCGGCCTCGAAGATTTCGAGGCGTGAGCGGCTCACGAGACCGCGATGCGGAGCCTCGATCCTGATCGAAGTCCGAGTATAGAGATTACGAAACAGTTGATTCTTGACCAATATAGTGGCGAGCGTGGCAGAGCGAGCGAGCCAACCCTAGCCAAACGATTCTGGATTCGGGATTTCCTGGGTTGTCACCCACCCGAGTTCTATGGTTCGAGATTTGAGGAGGATCCGCAAGAGTTTGTCCGGCAGTTACAGCGGACCATGCAGGTGCTTAGGGCATCGGAGACTGAGTCTGTTATACTAGCTTCTTACCGGTTACGCGATATTGCGTTGAACTAGTTTGAGTCATGGGTATTGTCGAGAGGTGAGGACGCTCTTCCAGCTGTTTGGGAGGAGTTCACAGAGGCTTTCCTGGATCACTTCTTACCTCCTGAGATGAGGAGAGCCCGGGTAGATAGATTCTTGACCTTGAGGCAGGACGGGAGGACTATTAGAGAGTACAGCCTGGAGTTTGACTCCTTGGCCAGGTATGCGCACACCATTGTAGCGGACATGGCCGACAGGGTTCATCGATATGTGATGGGGTTAGACCGTCATATGATTACTGCATGCTTGGGGGTGGCTCTTCACGAGGATGGATATTGCGGAGATGCCGCTTTCTGCGCGAGATTGAGCGAGAGAGCGAGATCGGCTAGATTTAGGCCACCAAGAGGCGGGGCGGTATGGTCTCGAGGCGATTTTGAGGCGGCCTCGGCAGCGAACTAGGTCCACATTCCGGCCGGCCAGAGTGCTCCTTCTCGATTTCCGGCGGGAGGTCCGATCGGCCGGGTTATTCAGAGCGGTCGTGGCTCGGAGACTTGAGTTTCGAGGAAAGCGAGGCCGTCTAATCGAGACCACCCACATCTCGGTGCGTTCGATGCGCGAGTCTCATCGGCGAGTGCCGTATGGGTTGAGGCGTGTTATTCTTGTGGCGGCAGGCCATCCCGAAGATTGTCGTCGCCAGGCGGCGAGCGTTACAGTTCAGCGGGACGTGTTCTTTGAATCTTCATCTTCGATGGTCGACGCCCGGAGAAAGGGTACTTATGGGCGGCGAGCGCGGCGAAGGTCGTGGTAGGGGTCCCGATTCTAACGGTCCTCGAACCGCATCTATGCTATGTCGGTAAGCGGGACCAGGAGGCGTCACCCGATGTCGTCACATGTACATTATTGGTTTCTTGCTGTGATGTATATGCTTTGATAGATCCAGGTTCTACCTTGTCCTATATATCTCCTCGTATTGCCAGTAGAATAGGGATAGAGCCCGAGTCCATAAGACCTTTTGAGGTGGCTACGCCAGTAGGTGATTCAGTGATAGCTGAGCGGGTATATAAGGCTTGCCCAGTGACTATAGGCGATACCGTCGGACTCTGGCCGACTTGATAGAGTTGGATATGACGGACTTTGATGTGATTATGGGTATGGATTGGCTAGCGTCTTGCTATGCCCATGTAGTATGAGAGAGATTAGTTCGGTTCGGTTTCGTGGCCGGTTATCGAGTGGAAGGGGAATAATGCATCGCCGAGGGGTAAGTTTATTTCTTACCTCAAGGCTAGGAAGATGGTGCGGAAAGGGTATATCTACCATATGGTTTGGGTATTTGACACTGAGGCTGAGGTACGCACCTTGATCGATTCGGTCGTTAGAGAATTTCGCACGTATTCCCGGAAGAACTTTGGGTATCCTCCCGAGAGGAGATTGAGTTTTGCATTGATTTGGCGCGGACACTCGTAGATATCTATTCCGCCATACAGGATGTCACCTGCCGAGTTGAAGGAATTGAAGGACCAGCTGAAAGATTTGCTGGAGAAAGGCTTTACTAGGCCAAGTGTTTCTCCCTGGGGAGCACCAGTGTTATTTGTAAAGAAGAAGGATGTGAGGCTGCGTATGTGTATTGATTACAGGCAGCTGAACAAGGTAACTATCAAGAACAGATATCCCCTCCCCAGGATTGATGATTTGTTTGACCGATTGCGAGTGCGAGATGCTTTTCCAAGATAGACTGCGATCCGTTACCATCAGTACGAGTTAGAGGCGGATATCCCAAGATCGCATTCGGGACCTTGATGCGCACTATGAAGTTCGAGTAATGTCTTTCGGGTTGACAGCCTTGGCGATATTCATGGATTTGATGAATAGGGTGTTCATGCCATTCTTGGATATGTTCGTTATAGTTTTCATTGATGATATCTTGGTTTATTCGCGCGCGGGCGAGAGCATCTGAGCATTTGAGGCGGTATTGGAGTCCTCCGAGACCGGCAATTGTATGCCAAGTTCTCGAAGTCACGAGTTAGTTAGCGTCGATGGCTTTCTTAGGACATGTTATCGGGGCGATGGTATTCGGGTTGTCTGGCGAAGATTGAGCGATCAAGAATTGGCGCACCACTACAAGCGGAGTGCGCAACTTTTAGGCCTTGCGAGTTATTATCGGAGGTTTGTAGAAGTTTGCTTCTATTTCAAAGACCTTTGACTAAGTCGACTCGTAAGGCAACTATGTTCCGTGGACGGATACTTGTGAGAAAGTTTCCGATTGCTAAAGGAGAAGTTGACGACCGCCCGATTCTTACTCTTCCAGAGGTTTGGATGGATATGTGGTTTATTGTGACGCATCAGTGTCGGGCTTGGAGTGCGTCTTGATGCGGCCAGCGAGTTATAGCTTATGATCTCGGCGGCTTAGGAAGCATGAGAAGAACTATCCCACACATGACTTGGAGTTAGCGGCGATGATTCATGCCTTGAAGATCCGGAGACATTATTTATATGGAGTTCATGTGGACATTTACACGCACCACAAGAGTCTCGGACATCTTCACCGGAGGAGCTAAACTTGCGGCGAGGCGGTGGTTGGAGCTACTTAAGGATTACGATGTTGATATTCTATACCACCGGGGAAGACGATGTAGTTGCGGATGCCTTAGTCGCGATCGATGGGTAGTGCATGCGATGTTCACCGGAGAAAGGGATATGGTCCGAGAGTTACATCAGCTAGCTAGCCTTGGGGTTCGTTTGGTTGATTCTGATAGTGATGGAATTCGGGTTCGAGAGGTTGCCGAGTCTTCCATCATCGAGGAGGTGAAGATGAGACAGTATGAGGATCCGATTTTGGTACGGTACCGAGATGCAGCTCTCCAGAAGGAGAAGAGTCTATTTGAGGTAGCGCCTGATGGGGTGCTAAGATTCGAGGGCCGGTTGTGTGTTCCGATGTGACAGACTTCGTCGGTGCAGGGAGGCACGGTGCTCGTTATTCTATTCATCCGGGGTCGACTAAGATGTATCATGACCTCAGATGCGTGTATTGGTGGGATGGCCTTAAGCGGGATGTTGCGGAGTTCGTAGCACAGTGCCCGAATTGTCAGCAGGTTAAGGTTGAGCACCAGAAGCCCGGTGAAATTGCGGTATTGATATTCGACTTGGAAGTGGGAGGTGGTAAATATGGATTTTATTACGGGTTACCTTCCACCGGAGAGCATGATTCCATTTGGGTTATCGTCGACAGGTGACGAAATCAGCCATTTTCTTCCATCGGGCGACTTTTTCGGCCGAGGATTATGCTAGACTGTATATCAGAGAGATCGTGAGACTGCACGGAGTTCCTATATCGATTATCTCAGACAGAGGAGCACAATTTACATCTAATTTCTGGAGGTCTTTTCAGAAGGGATTAGGGACCCAGGTGAGTCTCAGTACGGCGTTTCATCCTCAGACCGACGGACAGGCCGAACGCACTATCCAGACACTTGAGGATATGTTGCGGGCTTGTGTTATTGATTTCAGGGGTAGCTGGGAGGATCATTTACCTCTTGTGGAGTTTGCTTACAACAACAGCTACCATTCCAGTATTCAGATGACGCCTTATGAGGCCTTATACGGGAGGAAGTGCAGGTCACCGATAGGCTGGTTCGAAGTGGGAGAAGTTCAGTTAGTCGGGCCAGACTTGGTTCAACAGGCAGTGGATAAGGTGAAGCTTATCTAGGAGCGGTTGTTGGCAGCTCAGAGTCGGCAGAAGTCGTATGCAGATCATCGGCGTCGACACTTGGAATTTGAGATAGATGATTGGGTTTTCCTAAAGGTATCGCCCATGAAAGGCGTGATGAGATTTGGAAAGAAGGGGAAACTTAGCCCAAGGTACATTGGGCCGTATCAGATTGTCCGTAGGGTAGGCAAGGTTGCCTATGAGTTAGATCTGCCGTCCGATTTGGAGGCGGTACATCCAGTTTTCCATGTGTCTATGTTGCGGAAATGTATTGGAGACCCATCTAGAGTGCACCCGATTCATGATGTTCAGGTGACAGAAGAGTTATCGTATGAGGAGAGTCCCATAGCGATACTCGATCGTCAGGTTAGGCGACTTCGGACGAAGGACGTGGCTTCCGTCAAAGTCTTATGGCGGAACGAGAACAGGGAGGAGATGACGTGGGAGGCAGAGGATGACATGATGAAGAAGTATCCTCACTTATTTCCTAAACCTCCAGGTAACCTACTTTCTTTCTTGATAGTTTTAATTGGAAATTTTGCTTGAGTATTGTTGTGGCTCGTGGAGCATCTTTTATTGCAAAAAGAATAGCTAAGAGGGTCTATGTCGATAGTGTGATTTGAGTAAGCCTAGAAGGAACATTCGGGACGAATGTTTCTAAGGGGGGGAGAATGTTATACCCCGTAGTTCTGGCCACACGTGTGAGAGCGTGCGAAAGGGAGTAAGACTTAAAATTTTCGAAAGATAAGTTGACGGATTGTTTCGGACGGGTTTTAGTCAACTTTGAAGCGGGTTATGACCCGGTACGTTGAGAGTTCCTAAGTGTTTCAAAGGCCTAGGGCGTAGTTCGTTGAGTCTAGTTTCCAACGCAACCAACCGCTAAATCGATAGGGCGTCGGAGTAGAAAGTTATGGGAGTTACAAGTTCGGTCGCAGACGGACGAAATGCGTTTCGTGCAAGCGGCGGGGCGCGGCCGGATATCTTGAGTCGCTGAAGTTGCAGCGCCAGCGCTGAGCGGCCGGCGCGGAAGTTCCGAGAGTCAGAGGTTTCAGCGCCATGCGCGTCGCGCTGGCGCCAGGCGGGATTCTGGCGGAAAAACTTAGGAAAAGTCGATTTTTCTTTTTAAAAGACCTTGGGAGGGTGACAAGTGTCCCCCATCTGATTTCTTGCATGCCTTATATTGACCAAGTCTTGAAGACTTGGTCATCTTTCAAATCCCTCTCTCTCTCTAAGCTTAACTCCCACTTCTCTCTAAAATTCCAAGAGGAATTCAAGCCTAAGGAAAAATCTGAAAAGTTAAGAACAAGAAGGAAGTTTGTGGCTAGCTTGTTGGTGTTCTTGGAAAGGAGGCTAGCAAAGTTGTTGGAATAAGTTTGGCTAAAGCTTTAAGGTAACATTTCTTCTCTTGTGGTTAGTTATTAATGTTGCATGTGAAGAAGAAGGGATGTGTAGTAGTAAATAATGCACTTAGAGTCCTTGCATGTAAGAAATGTGGTTTGGATATGAAGGAATTGGTTAAGAAGATATTATGAGCATGTTGTAGCCTAAAAACTACCTTAGAATTGTTAAGTGAATTGTTGTACCTTATGGTGCAGAATTTTACACACCCAAGTTTAGGTGTGTAATCCCCTTTGATAGGTTTGGATTGTTGAGCCTTAAAAGTGGCGTTTGGATGTTAAATTCGGCCTTGAGAAAGGTGACAAAGTATGTAGAAACAAAGGAAATGCTGCCCAATTTTCCATAGAATTTAGTGACTTTAAACTTGGATTATTCTACATTGAAATTAGAGGTTAATGAACGTATCATGGTTATTTTAGGTTGACATATTACTTGCGGTAGTTGGACTTAGCAAGTGGATTGACCGAAGAGGTATGTGGAGCTTTCCTATCTCTTGAGCATGAATAGATGTAACTATGTAGTACGGTAGACGTACAAGATTTAGTATTCTTACTTGTTTTAAGTATATAAAGACTTGTTTTGTTTTAAGAATGTATAAGTCCCTTGGTTAGGGGAAAAGTGTAATTTTACTAAAATATAGGGTTAATATAACAACTTTATGGGAAGTTGGTTTATTAGCTTTATAAAAGGGTAATGAGAAGAGGTTTACTCTAAGTAAGACAAGTAAGGGCAAATGATTTGATTTATGAAAAGGCAAATTGATTTTAAGGCATCAATTGCCCAAAGGTTTTATGTATGAAAAAGAGTCACTTTTAAAAGAGTTGAAGTATGTAGTACTTGGGTTAAATTCCCGGTTTCTTTTTTATTAAAGATATGGTTAAGTGCCTTAAGTAAACTAAAATGAGAGGGTATATGAATAAGACTATTAAGAAGTTATAAGTTTTCTTAACTTATTTATATTTATGATATGATGACAGTTTGAGCTAGGGTAAGAGTATATCTGAGGGGCAAGCCCCAAGATCGTTATACCACCTTCTCCAGGGTAAGAGTATGTCTGTGGGGCAAGCCCCAAGATCGTCATACCACCTTCTCCAGTGTAAGAGTATATCTGAGGGGTAAGTCCCCAAGATCGTTATACCATCTGCTTTAGTGTAAGAGTATATCTGAGGGGTAAGTCCCCAAGATCGTTATACCGTCTGCTTCAGGGTAAGAGTATATCTGAGGGGTAAGTCCCCAAGATCGTTATACCACATGTTCCCTGGATTTGCTACCCACGATGCGAGGAATACCTCATGCGAGTCCTTATGGGCTTATGCGAGTGAAATAGTCTCATGCGGTAGTCTGACTATGCGAGAATACCTCATGCGGGTCCACCGGACCTACGCGGGTGAAATAGTCCCAGGAGTAGGGGTGCTTATTGATACTACGGGCGAGGTACCCTGTTTTGATCATGAAGCCCCTATTTTATGCAGTATTATATATATACTTGTCACTCTCATTGTTAGTAAGGCACAGTAAAAGGTATTTTGATTGTCTTCCATGACTTCCGCTTACTTTTAGACTTATGATATCATTATTACAGTATTTTCCAGCTTTACATACTTGGTACATATTGTGTACTGACCCCCTTTCTCGGGGGCTGCGTTCATGCCGCAAGTAAGGGTAAGCAGATTGTGGATCCTCGTTCTTAGGATCACTGTTCCGGTGTCAGAAGGTCCATCCCTCCGGAAGCTTGTTTTGTTGGTACGGTTACTCCCTGATGCTATAGGTATTGTGTACATTCAGGGGTATGGAGGGGCCCTGTCCCGCCACAATTGTTATCCTTAGAGGTCTGTGGTCACGTATGTGTTGGGCTATAAGAACAAGTTGTACTGCTATACTTTTGATTAGTATGTTTTTATGGAAGGCAGCCTTATCGGCTGGCCAGTGATGTTACCTTTTTATAAGTTATGTGTTATGTATGTTCATTGCTATTCTCGATGTATACTGACGGTACCGGTAGGGTACTAGTCGCGCCCCGGTCGGTCGTGATAAAAGTGGTATCGAGCGATTAGTCCTCGGAAAGTGTCTGAGACCGTGTCTAGTAGAGTCTTGATTATCGGTGTGTCGTGCACATCTATAATCGTGAGGTCGCAGGACATTTAGGATTAGTTTCCATTATTTCACTCTAAGATCATGCAACTGGTGAGTTATAGGTTGAACCTCCTCTAATGTTTTCCTTTATGTATCGGTTATGCCTCGCAGGCAACCGCGGCCAGAAGGGCAAGGCGGTGAGAGTCTTTGCTAGTGGGGCCGAGAGTCACGAGGGCCTGAGACGATCCTTACGGCGATGATGTTTAGGCGGCGAGTTCCACGTCGTCGCCACTTTAGCGATTTCGGCGTGAGCGGCCATCGAGACCGCGTTACGGAGCCTCGGTCCATAGTCGTGGTCCAGTATAGAGATTACTGGGAACGATTCGATTCATCGACCATCATAGTGGCGGCGGCCAAGCAGGAAGCGGCCAACCTGGCCAAACGGTTACTGATTCGGATTTCTGGGTTGTCACCCGAAGTTCTATGGTTCGAGATTTGAGAGGATCGCAAGAGTTTGTCCGGCGATTCTGGACCATGCAGTGCTTAGGGCATCGGAGGCGAGTGCATTATACTAGCTTCTTACCGGTTACACGATATTGCGTTGAACTGGTTTGAGTCATGGGTATTGTCGAGAGGTGAGGACGCTCTTCCAGCTGTTTGGGAGGAGTTCACAGAGGCTTTCCTGGATCACTTCTTACCTCCTGAGATGAGGAGAGCCCGGGTAGATAGATTCTTGACCTTGAGGCAGGACAGGAGGACTATTAGAGAGTACAGCCTGGAGTTTGACTCCTTGGCCAGGTATGCGCACACCATTGTAGCGGACATGGCCGACAGGGTTCATCGATATGTGATGGGGTTAGACCGTCATATGATTACTGCATGCTTGGGGTACCTGTGCTTAATTTATGTGTTGTTAATGATAAGGTCTATGTGTCTGCTCGCTTGTTATTTGAGGCGAAATAGTTAGGATGTACATGTTAGGGAGATGACTCAGACATTTTTTGTGTTAGCCCTTCTTACCATTCACTGCCTATCCCTGACAATAAATTGTATCCCTAGTCAGTCTCTTTAAGCCTAAATAAGATCTTTTTTTGACACCCTATGATTCCATGTTTGTGCCATAAGTGACAATTGAAAATTCTTCGGATGAAAAGTGTTGAAAAAGAAACGAAAAGAGAATTGAAAAATTTGATGCACCCCAATGAATGAAGAATATGCAAAAGCCTAAGTTTGGGGGTTCTTGTTATAATGTATCTCATTCTTTCAAAAGAAATGAGGGGAGAAGATAGGTATGAGACTAAAAAAGAAAGTCAAAAAGGAGGAAGAAGGAGTTGAATGAAAATAGCTTATGGTACGTAATTTGAGCCTAAATGCCTATTTTTACCTACCCCTGCCTAAGCCTACATTACAACCCTGAAAAGTCCTGAAGATCTCTAGTATTTATGTCTATGATTAGTGGAGAATAACAAGTGAACAAGTCATAGAATTTTGAAATTGACATGCATAGGTTATGTATTCGTACTTTCATTGAGTATGATTGAAATGAATTTGCGAAATATCTGACTTGAAATTCTAGATTGCTAAAAATCCATGCTATATATGTTCCTGTATATTATCCCAACTTACATTCATGTTTTTCTAGTGACATTTGTGCAGCAAGTTGATCAGAGTCTTTGAGTCTTTTATTTTCTTTTGTGTCTTTGATTCCCGTTTTGATCTTTACTCGAGGGCGAGCAACGGTTAAGTTTGGGGTGTTTGTTAGGCATATTTTATATGCACTTTTAGAGTCATTTGTAGTTAGTATTTTGCCCATTTTTGTTCAAATATGTGTCGTGTTAGGGTATTTTTCTTTCTTTTGAGCACAGTCATTTAAAAATGTAAAGTGGCGAAAAAGAGAAATAATTGGGCAGAAAAGAAAGTTCCCGAGCCAAAAATTGACGAAAGCTGGCAATCCGGACAAAGGCGAAGCAGCGCCGTGGCGCAGGAATGCAGGGCCACGGCGCCCAAAGATCTGAGAGGCTACAAGAGTTAAGGCGCCGCGGCGCCGAGGCGGAAAATTGGCCAAGGGCGAGGAGGAAAATGGTACACGTTTTTGGAGCTTATAAAAGGCCCTTTGGGCAGATTTTTTAAAGGGGACTCAACCTTTCTTCACAACATAGTTTTTGAAGGCTACAAGATTGGAGACTTGTTCCAAAGTATATTCTTTTCTTTGCTTTATTTTAATTTAGTTCATGTTGGATATTAATTTGGTTCTTAGCATGTCTATGGCTAGGAGCTAAACTTTTTATTAGGATTTTCCTTTCGAATCGCTGGAAACTCGTCTTTATGAATTAATGCAGTACTTTGGTTTCTTCTTCATATAGTTAAGATTTATTCAATATTTGGTTTGATTGTTTGATAATTAATTGATCACTAGTTATCATCACGTATATGATTTCGAATCAAGAACCGAGAGGGGAGATTTGGATATGTTGTAGTTGAATAAATATAAGTTAAAATCGTGGACGAAAGTACCCCGATACTTGTGTAGCTTCATAGGTTATTGTTCTTAATCCTCCTATGTGGTAAAATCTATCATAGAAATATACAAGATTTCTGCACTGGGGTTGAGCGTTTATATATCCTAACCGGAATATAAAACAGTCTAGCTAACTTGCTATCTTAAAATAGAAGAAGAACATTTATTGCTGCATTAAGGATTAAAACGAGTGGATAGTCGAGGAGATTGGAAACCCTATTTACACCATAAATGATTCAAATAAAGTATTTTAGTTAATTTCTGCAATTACTTTAGTAGTTTATAGATAAAACCAAAATAAAATATCGATAGTCAAATAGATAACTTAGGATAGATGTTTGGTAATTGAAAACCAGTCCTTGAGGACGATATTTGGTCTTACCAAGACTATATTACTTGAGCGATACGTACACTTGCGTAAAGCTTAAGGAAAATCGCTAACAGTATTGCATATGACATCTTAGGAATTAGGATTTCTAACGGACCGGTCTAATTCCAAACTCATCTTTGAGGTGTTTGACAGTCTCATTGAAGTCACCGATGGATATGAATCATAAGATTGATTGGAATCATGGTGCACCCGTATACTAGGAGCGACATGCGCAAGTCACATGTAGTTCAATGTATTTTACACACTACAACTGACATGGTATTGGCTTATAAAGTTGATCAGATGAACTAAGGTTCACTCGTGATTCTGGAAATAATCTATAGAAGGCATCAAATCGAATATGACGATATCTGAAATATTTTCTTATCTACGAATTATGATATTCTGGATGTCCAGCGGTTCTGGGAGAACACAGTGATGCATACAGGATATCAGATTTGAAGAACACCAAAACCAGAAGTGGTTTTGTATGGTGTGTCTTTGAAAATCCTCTAGGAAAACTTGCATCGGCTGATTCATGATGGAATCGGAGTTTATCGCTTTGGACAAAGCATAAAAAGAAGTTGAGTAACTTCACGACCTCTTAGAGGATGTCCTTTATTGGGAGAAACTCATGCTTTCGTTAGTTAGAAACTGTGACTAGCTAGTCGGCTTCAGGGAGGGTACGAATGACGGTGTCTGGACATTTTAGTCAGAGACATAAGATTGTTGGGCAGTTGATTATCACATGTGTCACTTCTTTGACTACTAATCAAAGGATATAAATTACCCTTTAACTAAGGGACTCCCAACAGATCAAGAGTTCTGCCTATCTAGGAGAATGAGCTTAAAACTCAAATAATAAGGACTGATATGGTGGTAACCCAACCTTACTGACTGGAGGTCCCAGAAATTAGGTTCAATGGGAAAAATAAACTGTAAAGGTTCAGTTGAGCGCTTCGGTGAAAGCAAGAGCACTTCGGATGATGATTTCTGTAAAGAAACATGAATCCAAAGACGTTACCGTGATAGACATTAAAGTGCTACTTGAATGGTGGGCAGATGTTAAGTTTCCAAAATCTTTAATGATCCTCACCGGTTGAGGTTAGGTTTGAAGAAATTTTTAATGGTGCTTAACACTTGTGAAGTGGGGTATAGCAGGATACCTTATATGAGACCACCTATTTAAGTGCGAGGATAGACCGCCTCAAATGAACGCACTTAAGAATCCAAGAGTGTCCACGACCCACGACGGACAAAATATTAAGAAGAATAAAGTAAGGAAAGGTGTTGTGTTGGTACCATTGTCTTGGCTTACACTAAACACTGACGGTTCAAGACATCACATTCACCGCACGGTAAGTCCGATGGTATTCAACTAAGGAAGGTTCAAAGCGGAAGCTACCTCTCTTGATCAACATTGCTCCGCCGAAAGATTGCTAGAAAGGCACCTTGTGAGTGCGCCAAAATCTCTTTCAAGAGATGATTGTTGGAAATTTACTAATGTGGAATTAAGTTTATTCCATTATTTATGACTCGAACAATTGGGGCCCATACGTCGTAAATGTCGTTTCCACACACGTGCACTCGTAGTGCCAAGTATCATAAATGTCATTAGTGAAAGAGATATTGGTGCATAATTAAAGTGTTTGAGACATAGAATGATGGATGGTCGTTTGCCAAATGACGAGTGTTCCACGATGGTAAATGAAGGAAGAAGTGTGCATAGTGTAAAAGATTAGAACGGACCGGAAAAGGGTCGCAGAGCCAAAAGGACTGCGGCACCACCTCGAAGTTGGGAGCGTCGCGACACCACCCCCTTAAGGGCCGCGACGCCTCTGGGGCGAGCCGCGGTGCTAATTTAGTGTTCAACTACTGGAGCCGCGACGCCTCCGAGGCCTATACGCGGCGCTTCCGAGCCAGTTTCTGTACGATGGAAGTCCAAAAGTTTGGCTGATTGTGGAGACGTTTTGGGCATTAAGATGTCAGTTTTTCCTCCATAAATCATCAATTATTTGGTTGCATTACTTGGTGGATTAAATGACCATTAAATGACATTTAAATAACCACTACATGGGCACTTGAATATGCCACTCTTACACTACTATAAATTGTGGCTTTGGCTTAATTGTTCATACACTTGACGTACTTTATATACTTGCAACACTCAAAAATTTCTGAACTTCTTTCTCTCTAGCATACTTCAAACACTCAAAGTTCTTCTTTATTTAGAAACACTTGAGTTTTCTTTGCTCATTTATTAGTTGTTGTTTTATCTTGGGAGACTATTGTCCATTAACGTAAAAGGATATATATGGGGCAATCTTGTCTTAAGGCAAAGTGTCAACACTCGACTCAACATAATTGTAACAATCCTAGTTTTAGTGTCTCTTGATTTCAGGTTATCAAAATTTAAGGAGATTGATCCAATTGGTATAAAGATCCAAGACTGATTCAAGAACTCAAAAGTATGTGGTTGACACTATTATAGTTTACCTCAAGCTTGTTGCTATTGTAACCTTTGGTGTTCCTCTTTCAAAGCATACTTATAATAGTTATTTACTATTTTCGTACGGCATGATTTTTCAACAATTTTTTGTGTAGTTAAGAGATATGTAATCGACAAAATTATTGATTCAATTTTGAGGGTGACTATTTTAATGAATAAGCTAACACTTTATTGTCGAAATGTATCATACAAGTTGTAATCGAATATATTATTACTCAATATATTATTGTGCTTAATATTTTTCAGAGAATTGTGATCTTAAATTGTGTAGCATCCACTTCAATAGCATAAGACGTGTGTGATTCAATTCTTCTTGCTCCTTTTTGTCTTTTCCCACTATAAATTAAAAAGATTATGTCGTTATGTTTATAATATGAAAGTGCACCCGGAAGGTGTGTAATCTAGAGGTTAATAAATTGAATAGATCATGAGAAACTAAGGTATAAATTTTTAATATATATATTTATTTATATGAATTTTGATGGACTACAATATCTTATATATATGACGAAGATTACATAAATGTATGAAGTAAATTAATTGAGGCATGAACAAGATTAAAAAAAGTCATATTATAACACATGGTAGACACAATTTATGAAGGCTCAAAGCTCAATGTCTTCTTGTAATGTTCAAACGGTTATGATCTTATGGAGCTGCGACAGTAATAATGTCGTATCATGTTCCTTAGATTTGAATATTAGAATGATGATGATTGTACGTTTTTTGTTATAATTACTTGAAATTCTCTGCTAATGATTAGGACAGACTGTCTATTTGCTTCCAAATTCAGACTCGTTTTTATTGGGCTTGGCTATGCAATTGGGTTGACATTTTAATAAAGTTTTTTTTAATAAAGCTTTGATAATTGACTAATGTTTTCAACTCCATGACAAAAAGAAAGAATACACTAGTAAAAATAGAGCTGTAGCAATTATGCATGTCACCTACAATCATTCACGTATTGATTATTAAGTTGTGGGTTTAACTTAATATTTTGTCTTAAAAGAAATTTTTTTCCATAAATATAATTTTAACCTATTATAACATAAAATTCGTCCTTTTCCAATTTACTAATTCAACTTTTCATGACGTTACCAACAATCTTGTAAAACCCGTAATATTTTCGCTAAATATATATTACGTCCTCGCTCAGACTCTAAGTTGGACGACGCAAGGGTGTTAGGGGTATAAAGGTGTATAACACATGAATCTCACGTTTAGACGGTTGTAATATGGGGATTATGTTCATCCGCCTCAAAATCTAAAACGGTAAAGAATAGATCTTGGATCTAACTCAAACCCAAAAGCTAGCTTATAGGGTAGAGATTGTTCAAATCCATATAAGGAGTTTATGTTCTCATTCCATATCTGATGTGAGACTCTTAATAAAAATAACAAGGTCTACAGGGAATACAAACTTCCAAATCTGCACTAGAGCATCCTCAATGACCCCCTTGGGGTAAGCTGTAGACATGTCAACCAATTACAACATGATAGTAGGTGACATTGTTCTACAAAGTCAAAAGAGTTTTCCCTACATCGATGTTCCCAATTCGAACGGGAATTGTGAAACTTTCCGGATCCGTAAGCTTTTGCGAATATCAGTTTTGGACCCCGTACGTATGTTCTTCGATGATTGCAAGTGTTTCAAACTTTTAAATGCTTCCGTATTTTTATGCATTCATGAAGTTTTGTTAAGTCTCGATCCAGCCATTGTGACAAAATGGATGATATCTTCGGGGTGAAGATGGAGCTGTTACTTACGTTCCATATTTTAATCTACATTATCCTATGTCAATGCTGAGAAAACACACAACAAGAAGGAAATGGAGAAGTTGATATACTTAGTATATTAATGCAATATACAGGTCATCTATTTATACATGAGTTTTCCTACACTCTTGATATACAAGATACACTCTAACTCTCCTAGATAAGCTTTGTAGAGAGTGTCACTTCTACTATACTACTACTATGTGATCGAGCTTATCGAGACTATATTGATCATTATTGTAAGACCTTGTAACTTCGGGCTATGATTTGAACCATACGATGTCGAAAATGATGGAACCAAGATAAAGAATGTAGGAAGTGTTTTGCAAACTAATCAAGACATAGGAAGTGTCTTAGGAAAATTAAAGTCAGAAGCTACTCCGAAGCATGTTTTAAAGTGAGTTTGCAGCAGACCTCGCTTAAACCGATCTTACGTATAAATCTATAAGGAATGTGGGAAAACTTCCTTCAGGAAAGTTGTAGCCCTTTGAAAAAACTTTTCATCCATATAAGGCCCACATCAAACGGAGTTATGTACAAAACGTTATGTCTGATTTACTGAGGACATGTAAAATAGAAATTCTGATTCTTGTAGGATTAGGTTTTAAAGCCCAAGCCTTTATGATAACCTATAAATACAACACTAAAACGTTTTATGTGAGAATTTTCGACAGCTGCTAACAAACACCTAAGGTGAGTTCTTATTTAAATTCCAATATCAATTATATTAACTTAACAGTAGATTAACACCGAATCATTATTTAGAATCGCTAAATTTTAGAAAATCCACTTAAGGTCGAATTTAAAATGAAGGTTTGGGATATCTTCAAAGAGGTAAGACCCTCACTCATTAATGGATTATATAGAGTTATTATTATGTTTTATACATTTAATGGTTGATAGAGTCATGAAATATGATTGATTTAGATGCACTCCATCAAATGCAAAACCCTAGTAATTTTGTTGTATTTTTTCCCTCCGACCAGCCAGCTTCCATTGGCGTTTTCTCATAATTTAACTGTTGGATTGAGTTCAAATTTTAACTTGATAGTCAAAACATATAGGTATTAAATGTGAATGGTGAAGATCTAATTTGGAGGTCCGAAAAAGTGTGGTTTGAGTTATTAAGAGTAGCTACGAAAATCGATAAAAACTCTTCTCAAGGTTTCAAGTTTAGATCTTTGGGTTTCTTCTTCAAAATTTCAGACTTTTTCTTCAAGTTTTGTAGCGACTAAGGTATGTAGAGATTTTATCTATGTGTAGGAACTGTAAACGTGTATAATACACAATATAAAATCCCTTCCCATAATTAGAATATATTCCATATATTGTGTAAATATAATTATGGTAAGACTAGAATTCCTCTTGTAATTAGGATTAGGATTCCTATTGTATAAGTGATGAATATTGTACACTATATATATTGATATTAATGAGAAAGACTCCTCAAGAGAGATTAATATCATCTTACATGGTATCAAGAGTCAAATCTCTAAAACACTAGAATTTTTCTCCTCAAGTCGCCGGCGCCCCCCCTGTTGCGATTTCTAAGTGCTTACGCAAGTGTACGTATCGTTCCAAGTAATATAATCTGTAAGACTGTTGCGCTATTTCTACGTGCTTACGCAAGTGTACATATCACTTCAAGTAATAGTCTGTAAGATCGAATATCGTCCTCATAGACTGGTTATCAAGTACCGATTATCTATTCTATGGTATCTATTTGGTTAACATTATTTTGTTTGACAATTATAACTACAAATTAAAATAAAGTGCAGAAATTAAACTAATGTTGAAAATACTTTGGGATTTAAAACAGTTATGATGGAGATAGGGCTTCCAATCTCCTCAACTATCCACTCTTTCACGCGTTAATGCAATGCTAATGATTCTTCTTCGTATTAAGATAGCAGGTTAACTAATCTGTCATTATATTCCGGTTAGGACATACAAGAGCTCAATCATGTGCAGAAACCTTCTATATTTCTATGATAGATTTTACCACAGGATGATTAAGAACAATAACCCTAAACACTACACAAGTATCAGAGTACTTTCATCCACGATTTTAACCTATGTCTATTCCACTACAGCATATTAAAATTTCACCTTTCAGAATTTTGATTCGAAATCATATATGTGATGACAATTAGTGATCAGTTAATTATCAAGCAGTCAAAACAATTATTGAATAGATCTTAATATGCCTGAAGAAGAAATCAATAACTAATGCATTTACTATATGAAAGAGTTTCAAGCGATTCAACGGAAAACCCTAATAAAGTAATTAGCTCCTAAACATTGTCATGCTAAGAAATAAATTACAATCCAACATAAAATGAATTAAAGTAAAGAAAAGAGAAAGAACTTGAACAAAAGTCTCCGATTGTGTAGCTTGTAGCCCCCGTTCTCCTCTCCAAAGTATGTTCTAAAGTATGACAGAGTTTAGGGTATTTATATCTGAGAAAAACCTTGCTCCGGACCCTTTTACCCTTGGCCAAATTCGACTCAAATTTGGAAATTATGCACGTCGGGGCCGCGACCCTTCGTCCAGACGTCGCAGCCCTTAATCGGCAAAAATCACTGGAGCATTCTGCTTCTGCAGCGTCGCGGCCCTTCGTCCCGGCACCGCAACTCTTAATCGGCAAAAATCACTAGAGTATTCTGCTTCTGCGGCGCCGCGACCCTTCGTCCAGGCGCCGCGGCTCTTGGCACGGTGAATATTTTTCTTGCTCTCTGGAATTTTCACGCCGCGGCCCTAATTCCTTCAGTCGCGGCTCATCTGCAGAGTGACTGTAGTTGACCTTGCTTCCCCAAACCAAGTCTTCTGAACAGAGAGAGGGGCATTAGGTTGACACTCGCCCTCAAATCACATAAGGCTTGCGTGCATGTAACACTTCCTATGGTGCAAGATAGGGTGAAACTCCCTGGATCCTTCAATTTAGGGGGAAGTCTCTTCTGCAGGATAGCACTGCACTCATCTGCCAACTTTCTATTCTTAAACAATATGTCTTTTATAAACTTTATATATGCTAGCATTTTCTCTAATGCTTCAATGAAGGGAAGGTTAATGTGTATTTTTTAAATACCTCCAAATTTTTTGATACGAAATCATATATGTGATGACAATTAATAGCTAGTTAATTATCAATCAATCATAACAATATTGAATAGATCTTAATACGCTGAAGAAGAAATCAATAACTAATGCATTAACTATATGAAAGAGCTTCAAGAAGATTCGATGGAAACCCTACTAAAGTATTTAGCTCATAAACATTGTCATGAAAAGAACTAAATTACAATCCAACATAAACTGAAATAAAGTAAAAGAAAGAAAATAACTTGAACAATGAGATGTCTCCATTTGTGTCTTGCCTCCTTTTCTCCTCTCCAAAGTTATGTTTAGAATATCGTATAGAATGTGGTATATGGTCAGGGTTTTAGGGATTTTATAGCTGGGAAAAGTTGTCTTTTGGACCTCAAAAACCCTCTCCAATTCGACCAAGGAAACCTGAAAATTACGCGTCGGCACCGTGGTTCCTCTACCAGGCACCTAGGTGCTAATTCAGCCAAAAATCACTGGAAGTTACTGGAATGGAGGCACCCCGGTTCCTCTGTTAGGCACTCCAGTTACTCTGTCAGGCACCTAGGTGCCTTCGACGGTGATTCAGTTTCGGACTTTCTGGAAATATTACGCCTCGGTGCTAATTCTTCTGACTGCGGTTCTATGGCACCGCGGTTCTGCTTGGCCAGGCACCGCGGTGCCTATGTGATTTTTTTCCGGAATGTGCCAGATTTCTTCTGTTCTTCTTGGCACTTCTTAGGCTTCATTTCTTGGGCCGTGCTTGTGTAATTTTCATCCTCAATTAAGCTCATTTCATCCTCAAAAGTGGTATATTCTCCTTTATGACCGTTGTGACACAAACGAAAGAAAAACACACCTAATACTATACTAAACGCAAAATAAAAGAATAAAATATTTACTAAAAAGGGCTCAAAAGAGTGTATAAAATACACTCAACAAACACCCTTAAACTTACACTTTACTCGCCCTCGAGTAAAGCACTAAACAAAAATAAAAAAATAAAAACAAAGACTCTATGAAATTGATCAAGTAGCTATAGCAATGCTTCTTTAAAATTATGGATGAAAGTTCGGATAATATGTTAGAACATAGATAGCATGGATATTTATCAATCTAGAATTTCAAGTTAGATATTTCGCAAATTCACTTAGATCATGATCAACGAAAATACAAACACCTAACCTATGCATGTCAATTTCATTCCATCTTTTCCAAAATTCTATAGATCAGTTTACTTGTTATTCTCCACTAATCATAGACATACACATTAAAGATCATCAGGGCTTTCAATGGTTGTAATGTAGGCTTAGGCAAGGGTAGATAACAATGGGCATTTAGGCTCAAATTACGTACCATAAACATTTTTCTTTCAACTCTTTTTTCCTTCTTTTTGACTTTCTTTTCAGTCTCATACATGTTTTTCCCCTCTTTAATTTTGAGAGAATGAGACACATTATAAATAACAAGCACCCCCAAACTTAGGCTTTTGCATATTTTTCATTGGGGTGCATCAAATTTTTACTCTCTTTTTATTGCTTTCTTCAACACTCTTCATCCCAATAACTTTTCAATTATTACTTATGACACAACATGGAATCATAGGGTGTCAAATAAAGATATTATTTAGGCTCAAAGGGGCTGAATAAGGATATAATTTATGTCATGGTAGGTACTGAATGGTAAGAAGGGCTAACAAAGAATGCCTGAATCATCTCCCTAAATATGTACATCTTAACTATTTCGCCTCAAATAACAAACAAACATATTTTATAGACATTTTCAACCTTTCTTTCCATAACTGACACACACAGGCTAAGCGCAAATATCCCAAATAATTAGATGTCATGAATTTTTGGCATATCTAACTTAAGCACACAGATTGTCGCTTTTAATTCCATTACATTATCCTACTTTATCCACCCCAATATCTTTAGCAACTACAACATGCATGATCTATAAAAAAAAATTACGACTCAAAAACACATAAAAAAAAACTCAAAACAAAATAAGACACCTCCCAAACTTAATCGACAGATTGTCCCCAATGGGTGAACACTAAAAATAAAGGGACAACTTACTGACACAACACAACGGTCATAACGGAGGTCTGGGAGGAAGGAAAAAATTTCTGTACACACTGTCCGTGAGGGACCGCGGTGCTTATTCACGAAAAATCCTGTCTGTCATCTGTCATCCAAAAACACTACATACCAGATCGTGAGACTGTTCAAGATAAAATAAAACAAACTAAAACAAAAATTGAAATAACATAATTTAAAACATTGGATTGCCTCCCAAGTAGCGTTGTCTTTAACGTCTTTTAGCCGGACGAAGATTACTTACTAGATCAAGGGGGTAGAGTGTCCCCTACGCATATCCACTTTAGCACTATTTTCCTCCTCCAGGGCTCATTTCAGAAGGGTTCATTCCCCTGTTCTTATCCACCACATCATTAACGGGTGCAAAATTCTTACCATCAAGGGAATCAGTACCCTTGGAACTTTCATGAGGAACCTTTTTATCAACTACACCAATAACAAAGCATCTAGCATCGACTTGAGGTTCAGTGGGCTGCTTGAAAACTTTAAACACCATTTCCTCACCTTGAACTCTGAGCTTTAACTCCCTCTTTTCAACATCAATGAGAGCTTTCCTTTTGGCTAGGAATGGTCTCCCAAGGATCATGGACATATTTTCATCTTCATACATGTCTAAAATGAGAAAATCAGCAGGAAGGATGAATTTACCCACTTGTACCAACATATCTTCAATAATTCCTTGGGGATGCACAACTGAGCGATCAGCTAGCTGCAAGGTGACTGTGGTTGGCCTTGCCTTCCCCAAACCAAGTCCTTTAAACACAGAGAGGGGCATTAGGTTGACACTTGCCCCCAAATCACATAAGGCTTGCTTGCATGTCACATTCCCTATGGTGCAAGGTAGGGTCAAACTCTCTGGATCATTCAACTTTGGGGGAAGTTTCTTCTGCAATATGGCACTGCACTCCTCTGTCAGTACCACTGTCTCATAATCTGTTAGCTTCCTCTTCTTAAAAAGGATGTCTTTCATGAACTTCACATACGCTGACATTTGCTCCAAGGCTTCAATGAAATGAAGGTTAATGTGCAGTTTTTTAAATACCTCCAAAAATTTCGAAAACTACTTATCCAAAGCCTTCTTCTGCAGTCTTTGAGGGTAAAGAATTTTGTCTGTGTACTCCCTCATCACTGCGAGTGGAGCCTTCTCTAAAGTAGGGCGGTCATCAGTAACCCCCTCCTTTACTACTTCAATTGTCTTCCCCACACCCTTCTCATTTTCAACCACTGCTTGGGGTGCCCTCTGCTCTAACTGCTTCCCACTTCTCAAACTGATTGTTTGGCATTGCTCCCTAGGGTTCATCACTGTATCACTATGGAGAGTTCCCTGAGGTCTGTCATTCAACTTCCATGCCAATTGCCCCATCTGAGTCTCCAAGTTCCTAATGAAGGATCTTGTTTACGTAAATCGATTGGTCTCTCATAAATTGTATGCAGGTATTGCCAATGATGAAATTGAGGACCTAGTTTCGCCATGAATTGAGTCGAGAATTGGCAAGGTCAACAATCCGCTTTTATGTCATCCGCTTCTTGTGGGTCTAGTGGAATCTGGCGTGAGGATGATGCCTGAAATGGTGGTTGCTGCCCTTGTTCATTCTTCCATGAAAAATTTGGGTGATTTCTCCACCCTGGATTATATGTGTTGGAGAATGGATTGTTGTAGGGTCTCTAAAAATTCCCCACTGCCTGAACCTTCTCCATGGGCACATTATTTGGGTCCACTGCTGTGCATCTATCAAAAGTATGGGGACCCCCACGAATTTATCATCTAGCTGGTGTCTGAACTGATTTAACTGTCATGGTACTCTGCTGCATCTGCTTTGTCAAAGTGGCTACCTGCGCAGTCAATGCAGTGATAACATCTAGCTCATGAATCCTAACCACTTTTCTGCTGTTCATTGCTCTCTCATCTGCCCCCTGATGGTTGTTTGTGGCCATGTCTTCTAACAGATCATGTGCCTCATTGGCAGTCTTTTTCATGAACGTACCTCCTGCTGCAACATCAATGATGGTACGAGTTGTACCACTCAGCCCATTGTAAAATATGTGGTATAACATCCACTTCTCAATCCCATGATATAGGCACTTCCTCTGCAAATCTTTGAACCGCTCCCATGCATCATAGAGTGACTCTCCATCCATCTGATAGTAATTATTAAGCTCTTCTCTGAGCTTTGTTGCTTTGGATGGAGGAAAGAACTTGGCAAGGAACTTCTGGGCTAAGTCTTGCCATGTAGTGATGGAGTTTGCCTGTAATGAGTTCAGCCAACACTTTGCTCTATCCCTGAGTGAGAATGGGAAGAGTCTCTACCGTATGACATCATCAGTGACACCATTATATTTAAAGGTTGCACACAGCTCCAGAAAATTTGCTAGATGTAAATGAGGATCTTCAGACGGTAATGCTCCAAACTGGACTGGACCTTGGACCATGTGCAAGATTACTGGTTTGATTTCGAAATTATTGGCTTCAACAACTGGAAGACTGATGCAAGTCTGCACCCCTGTAATAGTAGACATCACATAGTCCCCCAAGCTCCTTTCTGCAGGGACTTGTCTTAAGACAGACGGTAACTCATCATCCACCAAATTATTGTTTCGCTGATCTCCCATTGCTAAGGAATCAACTGCTCATTTCTCTTTCCTGTTATGTCTGCACAATCTTTCAATCTTAGGGTTCAAAGGGATAGGAGAGTCTGCTCCTCTCATACTTCACATAAACTAAGTTCCTGAGACTAATAAAAAACAGTAAACAAATCACGGCAAACAACACTAAAGCAAAAATAAAAATAAAAAAACTGAAAATAAAAAAATCAAATTAGAAATAAGAATAGAAAAATCGATATTAATAAAGATGCGCGGTCCCAAGACAGCGCCAAAAACTTGTTGCGATATTTCTAAGTGCTTACGCAAGTGTACGTATCGTTCCAAGTAATATAGTCTGTAAGACCGAGTTTATCGTCCATAGAGACTCGTTTGTTAAGTACCCGTTATCTATTCTATGGTATCTATTTGGTTGACATTCTTTGGTTTTAGATTTATGACTAAGAATTATGACTAATTGTAGAAAATAAACTAAAGATTATAATACTTTGGGTTTATAACAGTTATGAAGGGAATAGGGCATCCAATCTCCTCGACTATCCACTCTTTCACGTGTTAATGCAATGTTGATGATTCTTCTTCTTATTAAGATAGCAGGTTAACTAATCTGTCATTATATTCCGGTTATGACATACAAGAGCTCAACCTTCTATATTTCTATGATAAGTTTTACCACACAGGAGGATTAAGAACAATAACTTATAATATTACACAAGTATCGGGGTACTTTCGTCCACGATTTTAACATATGTCTAGACAATTACAGCAAATTCAAATCTCACCTTTCAGACTTTTGATTCGAAATCATATATGTGATGACAATTAATAGCTAGTTAATTATCAAGCAATCATAACAATATTGAATAGATCTTAATACGCTGAAGAAGAAATCAATAACTCATGCATTAACTATATGAAATAGCTTCAAGAAGATTCAATGGAAACCCTACTAAAGTATTTAGCTCTTAAACATTGTCATGTCAAGAACTAAATTACAATCCAACATAAACTGAAATAAAGTAAAGGAAAGAAAATAACTTGAACAATGAGATGTCTCCAATTGTGTCTTGCCTCCTTTTCTCCTCTCCAAAGTTGTGTTTAGAATATCGTATAGAATGTGGTATATGGTCAGGGTTTTAGGGATTTTATAGCTGGGAAAAGTTGTCTTTCGGACCCCAAAAACCCTATCCAATTCGACCAAGGAAACCTGAAAATTATGCGTCGGCACCGCAGTTCCTCTGCCAGGCACCTAGGTGCTAATTCAGCCAAAATCACTGGAAGTTACTGGAATGGAGGCACCCCGGTTCCTCTGTCAGGCACTTAGGTGCCTCTGCCAGGCACCCCGGTTCCTCTGTCAGGCACCTAGGTGCATTCGACGGTAATTCAGTTTCGGACTTTCTGGAAATATTACGCCTTGGTGCTAATTCTTCTTACCGCGGTTCTATGGCACCACAGTTCTGCTTGTCCAGGCACCGCGGTGCCTATGTGATTTTTGTCCGGAATGTGCCAGATTTCTTTTGTTCTTCTTGAAACTTCTTAGGCTTCATTCCTTGGGATGTGCTTGTGCAATTTGCATCCTCAATTAAGCTCATTTCATCCTCAAAAGTGGTATCTTCTCCTTTATGACCGATGTGACACAAACGAAAGAAAAACACACCTAACACTTTACTAAACGCAAAATAAAAGAGTAAAATACTAACTAAAAAGGACTCAAAAGAGTATATAAAATACACTCAACACCCCCCCCCCTCACACCGCCGCGGCTCTCTCCAGAAATTCTTGGTTTTTTCTCTTCTCTACTCCTGTTTCCTTCTCTCCTAAATTGTATCCACTATCATGACTCCTCCTATAGCCTCCTCCTCCACTGTTATCACTCCCGAAACACCAAAACCATATTTTCACCCAGCCCTATCTGTTACCAACATCAAGAATTGTTTTCTCATTCTTCTTGATCAAGGAAACGGTCCGTATTCTCCTTGGGTTAAACTGTTTCACATTCATGCATGTGTCTATAACGTGCTTGATCATATCTATAACGCTATTCCTCGCCCCCCAAAGGTTAATGATTCCACATGGTTTCGTCTCGACGCCGTCGTCAAACATATGGTAGTATTTCTGAGGATCTACTTCTTACAATCATGAAATTGGGTGCCACAACCCGTGAATTGTGGATTCGTTTGGAGGACATTTTTCAGGATAACAAGCAAACTCGTGCTGTGTATTTGAGGAACAGTTTAACAATAAATGTCTTGAAAACTTTTCCAACATGACTGAGTACTACAAACAGTTAAAACATGTGACGGATCAACTCTCCAACGTCGGCACACCTGTCTCGGAAACTAAAATGGTGTTGCAATTAATTGCAGGCCTTCCTAAAGGCGAATATGATACTTTGACCACCATGATTCAACAAGCGGATCCGTTACCCAGTTTTAACAAAGCCCGCTCGCAGTTGTTGTTTGAAGAAACCCATCGTGCTAAGCAAGATTAGCACAATCAGAGGGTATTAGCTGTCGAAACGCAATCCCAAGACCCGACACCGCCAGTAAATTCTCAACCGCGGCAGGGACGTAGTCGTGGAAAGGGTCGCGGTCAGCAGATCCAGCAGCAACAGCCACAGCAAGGTCCGCAGAGCAACTGAGTCACGACGTCTCAACAGTACCAGCAAGTCACCGCGGCGCCGCCACAATTCCAGTACCAGCAGCCCTTCAGCCAATATTCTCAACACGGGTTGTTAAGCCCAGCTCCAGCGCCTCGGCTAGCCCAGTACCCATAAGAAGCCTACTTCCAGCAGCCCGCATCCGGCATGGCCCCCACTGTTTTGGGTTAGGCTTTCAGCAACCTCAATCTGTAATAACCGGACAACAATTGATACATAGACTCCGGTGCCACATCTCACCTCACCCTGTCTGCAGGTAATATTTCCAAACTGTTCAGTTTAGCATCCTCAATTTATTACAGTTGGCAATGGCTACCACATTTCGATAAAGGGCTATGGTACATTCTACACACAACCTCCCCATCCACCCTTATCCCTTAAGAATACCCTATATGCCCCCCACATCATTAAGAACCTAATTTCTGTCCGCAAATTTACTCGTAATAACTCTGCCTCTATTGAATTTGACCCTTTTAGTTTCACTGTGAAAGATCTTTATACGGGGACACCTCTTACGAGATGTAATAGCACGAGGGATATCTATCCATTCACATCCACCTCCACTGCCAGATCTTGTTCTCCCGTCTCTCTAGCGGCTATTTCTCCATCCACATGGCATAATAGGCTTGGTCATTCTGGCGCTCCAATTTTTAATTTTCTTAGAGGCAACAATTTCATTACTTGTAATAATGGGAAGCTTGCCCATCACTGTGTTTTTTGTTCTTTAGGCAAACATACTCATCTTCCGTTTAAATCATCTACTAGTGTTACATTTGCACCATTTGATATTATAAATGTCGATTTTATAGACTTTCCCTATTGCTAGTTCCCTCAGTGATAAATATTATCTTGTCTTACTAGATGATTTTTCTCACTATATTTGATTATATCCTCTCAAGTTTAAATCAGAAGTATTTGCCAAGTTTCTTGAGTTTCACATGTTCATTCAAACACAATTTGAAAAGGTATAAAATCATTTCAGTGTGATAATGGTCGTGAATTCAATAACTCTATGTTTCACCACTTTTGTACAAATAATGACATGATTTTTCATTTCTCCTACCCTCACACTTCCCCACAAAACGGTAAAGCTGAACGAATCATTCACACCATTAATAATATGATTCACACTCTACTGATTCATGTCTCCCTCCCCCGTCCTTCTGGGTATATGCTGCTAAGATGTCAAAATACATTCTAAATACTCTCCCAACTAGCACCCTTCACAATATGACCCATATCGAAATCTTCTATCGCAGAGTCCCCTCTTACGATCATTTACGGATATTCGGTTGTCTATGTTATCTTAACCTTGCCTCTATCTCCCCTCACAAACTAGCTCTCCGGACCACTCCTTGTGTCTACCTAGGCTTCCCGCCGAACCATAGGGGTTATCTTTGATATGACTTGTCAAATCCACATTTTCCGTCACATCACATTTGACGAGACCACATTCCCATCTTTGAATCTTCAGAAATTCCAAAAACAGGATTACTCCTTTCTTGACGAACCTGACATCTCTCCCATAATTCTCAGTCAACTACAGTCATCACCATCGTTAACGGACTAATGTTTTATCATTGCCGCCGCTAAGCCAAACTTCTAGCGAAAGATCAGACTCGGTGTCGCGCTCGATCACGTGTCACGACCCTTGATCGCAGCGCCGTGGCCCTTGATCGCAGTGCCGCGACCCTTGATCGCAGCGCCGCAGCGCCTTCGACGGAAAATCCTCCATTCTCCCCATATCCGACCATACCATCTGTCTCGGATCCCACCATACAGCCGCTGCAGCCACCCACTCACCAAATGAAAACTCGTGCCAAACATGGGATCTTCAAACCAAAAATCAATTTTAACTTTTTTGTCCAAACCATCTCCTCAATTCCCAAGAACTTCAAATTGGCCCAACAACACCCTAATTGGAATGCGGCTATTTTATGAGGAATTCAATGCTTTAACTAAGTAACACACGTGTGATCTAGTACCTAGACCGAATGGGGTGAATGTGATCCGTTGTATGTGGCTTTTTCACCACAAATTCAGAGACAGTGGAGATCTAGAGAGGTATAAGGCTGGATTTGTGGCTAATGGCACAAACCAGTAGGAGGGCATTAATTGTGGTAAAACATTCAGCCCAGTTGTCTTACTGGCCACCATTCGAACAATTCTAAGAATATACATGGGCAAACACTGGCCGATACATCAACTTGATGTGAAAATTGCATTTTTACATGGGGCCTGAAAGAGTCAGTTTACACGCATTAACCGCCTGAGTTCACCCATCCATTAGTCCCTCACTATATGTGTCGTCTATGTAAGTCACTATATGGCCTGAAATAGGCCCCCCGTGTGGTATGAACGTTTTGTCAGGTATATTTTGTAGATTGAGTTTGTATGCAGCAGAAGTGATAATTCCCTTTTCATTTTTCATCGAGGCAGTAGCATTGTTTACTTACTACTGTATGTGGATGACATTGTTCTTACTGCCTCATCCGATGGGTTAAAAAATGAGATTATTGCTTTACTTAAGACCGATTTTGCTATGACTGATTTGGGGTGTCGAGTTACTTCGGGATATCGCGACTGTGTCACAACCATCGACGGTATATTTTATATACACTATTTAAGTCATTTTTAGTTAGTTTTTTGCCCATTTTTGTACAAATATGTGTCGTCTTAGGATATATCTTCTTTCTTTTGAGTCATAATGGTTTAAAGTGGCACATTGGCGAAAAGGAGCGAAAGAGGGCAGAAACAGAGGTTCCAGAGCTCAAAAAACTAAAATGTTGGCGTCCGGCGAGAACAGGCGGCGCTCCAACCAAAGAAGATCGAGCACCACTACGCCCAAAGTACAGAGTCGCAGAGTTGCGGCCGCGCGCCACAGGTGGCCGCGGCGCCGAGGCGGGAATTCTGCCAAATCCGAATGGGAATGGGCCAAGGCCAAGAAGGAAAAGTTGGGGAACGTTTTGGAGGCTATAAAAAGGACCTTCCTAGGTCAGAATAAGGGTTCCAACTTTGCCAATTCATTACAAACTTGGAGATCAAGATTGGAGACTACTTTTGTGTAATTTCTTTGTTCTTTGTTTTATTTCTTTATAGTTTATGTTGGATATTAGTTTAGTTCTTGGCATGTATATGGCTAGGAACTAACTTAATTTAGGGATTTCCATATCGAATCACTTGAAACACATTCTTATGAATTAATGCATGTTTTGATTTCTTCTTATCATTGTTGAGATTTATTCAATATTTGTCTTGATTGCTTGGTAATTAATTGATCACTAATTATCATAATCTATATGATTTCTAATCGAAAGCCGAAAGGGGAGATTGTGAATATGCTATAGTTGAATAAACATAGGTTAAATCGTGGACGAAAGTACCCCGATACTTGTGTAGCTTAATAGGTTATTGCTCTTAATCATCCTTTATAGTCAATCTTGTCACCGAAAGGTGGAAGGGTTCTATATTGGGGTTGAGTGTTTATATTACCTTAACAGGAGTATAAAACGGCTTAGTTAACATGCTGTCTCAAAATAGAAGAAGAACCATAATTAAGTGCATTAACAACTAAGATGAGCGGATAGTTGAGAAGATTTGGAAGCCCTATTTCCACCATATCTGAAGTAAAATAAAGTAATTTAGTTAGCATCTATAATTATAGTTATAAACAATTCATCAATCATCGGTTACCAAATAGATACCATAGAATAGAGTTTGATAACTGGACACTAATCCCTGAGGACGATAACTCGGTCTTCTAGACTATATTACTTGTCACGACACGTGCACTTGCGTTTAGTGTGCGCATAAATCGCGCATCAAGTTTTTGGCGCCGTTGTCGGGGATTGGTGTAGTTCAATATCATTCTATCTATTCTTAATTTCTAATTTGGGTATTATTTTTGTTTTTATTTATTACTATATTTTTCTCTTTTATTCGTGAACTCGTGCGCCGTGATCCGTTTGTTGATTTTGATCTGTTGCAGGCATCTAGTTTATGCGAATGAGAAGATGAGCAGATACACTTGTTCCCTTCAACCCGGAGATTGAAAAGACTTGCAAGCAGAACAGGAGAAACAGACGGATTTTGGCCTTAATAGCAATGGGGGGCTTGCAGAACAACAATGAGATGAACGAAGGGTTAGGTGATCATCAACCTAACCAAAGGATGCCCCGGAGGTTACCAATGGATGTGGAAGAGAGGGTCCAGGTCCAAGCTGAGAGAAGATTGGGAGATTATGTGCTGCCAAGGGTGAATGGAGCACAAACTTGCATCAGGCTCCCAGTAATAGGAGCAAATAATTTCGAAATCAAGCCTGCGATCTTGAGTATGGTGCAGAATACTATTCAATTCGAAGGGTTGCCATCGGAAGATCCTCACATGCACATAGCGAACTTCTTGGAGTTGTGTGCAACTTTCAAGTATAATGACGTTACTGACGCCACCATCCGATTGAGGTTTTCCCCTTCTCACTCAGGGATAGAGCGAAAGTTTGGTTGAATTTCCTGCCTACAGATTCTATATTCACATGGCAGGAGTTGGCACAGAAGTTCTTAGCAAAGTTCTTTCCACCGTCCTAAGCCGCTAAGCTGAGAGGGGAGTTGAACAATTTTTATCAGGCTGATGGAGAGTCACTCTATGAGGCTTGAGAGAGATTTAATGATTTGCAAATGAAGTGTCCACATCATAGCATTGAACTGTGGAATTTGGTCCATATTTTCTACAATGGGCTAAGCGGGACCACAAGAACTATCATTGACGCAGCTGCAGGTGGAACCTTCATGAGAAAGACAGCACATGAGGCCCATGATTTGCTAGAGGACATGGCCACCAATAATCATGTAACGGAGGACAGAGGGGTGAGATGGTGTTCAAGGTGTTTAAACACATCATTGAACCCCCAGTCATAAGCAAGTGTTTTGTAGTCAGCACTGTCAGCACATCGATTGAGCCAACACAAGCCAAAGCAAGGGAAATAAGTCCGCCAAAACAGGTAAGCAACGCTAAACCTCCTCTTGAGAAAAAAGAGAAAAAAAAAACAGAAGGCGGAAGTGAAAAATGTTGATGAAATGGATAGGCTGTGGGGTTAATTTACCCCAAGCCTCTTGATAAGGAACTTGCGTCCGGCTAAAAGACGTTAAAGACAGCGCTACTTGGGAGGCAACCCAAGGTTATTTTATTTTATTTTAGTTTTTGCAATTTAGTTTTAATTAGAACAGTCTCACGGGAGGTATTATTTGCATGTTGTGATGACAAGTACATGGCCAAAAATTTGGAGGACGAAAACGGGAAAATCAAAAGATAAAATCGGCTCAGCGCCACGGCGCCCAGCAGAGGGCCGTGGCGCCGAAAGTACGGAAGGGCGTCGCGACGCTAAATCAGAGCGCCACGACGCTGGAAGTTCAGAGGGTCGCAGTTTGGCGCCATGGCGCATTCTGCGTCAGCGCCGCATTTAAAAATCTGAATTTTAAAGGAGCCCTAATCCGATTTTCCTTTCCCCAAATCAAAAATTCAAAACCCTTCCTCTCCAAAACCCACGAAATTAACCTTTTTCCCTAAAAATCTTCCACAAACTAAACTCAATCACAACCAAAGTACTTAAATTCCTTACACCCTTAGCCATCTAAAACAACAACCCTCATTCCATTGCCTCATTACATCATTAGGAACAAGAAAATCTTGAAGAACACCGTCCAAGGTAACCTTTATCACTTTTCTTGAAATCTTCAATACAATCAGGGGAGGTAATAGGTTTGGAGAGGTGCTTTATTTGTGGATGGTGTGTGGTGTGTTGAAGTTGGGTATGAAAATTTCGCGGAAGATTATACGGCGTGCGGGTGTCAGACGAGCTGAGTGCGGTTGGGGAGTGTCAGAATCTTGACTACACTGCGTGTTGATTGGTTTGATTGATAGTTGGTGGGTAATATCACTGACACAAAGGAAACGCTGCCGAATTTATCTAAATATGTCTACCAAGAAGAGGAGAGCTTCTACATTGTCACGACCCGTCCCCGGGGCCGCGACTAGTACTTACCAGGTACCCCGCGTGTATACATCGAGAATAACAATGAACATACATAACACATAACTTATAAAAAGGTAAACATCACTGGCCAGCCGATAAGGCTGCCTTCCATAAAACATACTTAACCAAAAGTATAGAAGTACAACTTGTTCTTATAGCCCAAAACATATATGTGACCACAGACCTCTAAAGATAAAAACTGTGGCGGGACAGGGCCCCGCCATACCCCTGAATGTACAAAATACCTATAGCATCAGGGAATATCCGTACCAATAAACAAGCTTCCGGAGGAATGGAGCTTCTGACACCGGAACAGTGATCCTAAGAACGAGGATCCACAATCTGCTTACCCTTACCTGCGGCATGAACGCAGCCCCCGAGAAAGTCGACACCAATATGTACCAAGTATGTAAATCTGGAAAATACTGTAATAATGATATCATAAGTCTAAAAGTAAGCTGGAGTCATGGAAGACAATCGAAATACCTTTTAATGTGCCTTACTAACAATGAGAGTGACAAGTATATATATAATACTGCATAAAATAGGGGCCTCATGATCAAAACAGGGTACCTCGCCCGTAGTATCAATAAGCACCCCTACTCTTGGGACTATTTCACCCACATAGGTCTGGTGGACCCGCAGGAGGTATTCCTCGCATAGGTCAGACTACCGCACGTGGGACTATTTCACCCGCATAAGCCCATAAGGACTCGCATGAGGTATTCCTCGCATCGTGGGTAGCAAATCCACGGAACATGTGGTATAACGATCTTGGGGACTTACCCCTCAGATATACTCTTACCCTGAAGCAGACGGTATAACGATCTTGGGGACTTACCCCTCAGATATACTCTTACACTGAAGCAGATGGTATAACGATCTTGGGGACTTACCCCTCAGATATACTCTTACACTGGAGAAGGTGGTATGACGATCTTGGGGCTTGCCCCTCAGACATACTCTTACCCTGGAGAAGGTGGTATAACGATCTTGGGGCTTGCCCCTCAGATATACTCTTACCCTAGCTCAAACTGTCATCATATCATAATCATAAATAAGTTAAGAAAACTTATAACTTCTTATTAGTCTTGTTCATATACCCTCTCATTTTAGTTTACTTAAGGCACTTAATCATATCTTTAATAAAAGAAAACCGGGAATTTAACCCAAGTACTACATACTTCAACTCTTTTAAAAGTGACTCTTTTTCATACATAAAATCTTTGGGCAATTGATGCCTTAAAATCAATTTGCCTTTCATAAATCAAATCATTTGTCCTTAATTGTCTTACTTAGAGTAAACCTCTTCTCATTAACCTTTTATAAAGCTAATAAACCAACTTCCCATAAAGTTGTTAAATTAACCCTACGCTTTAGTAAAATTACACTTTTCCCTTAACCAAGGGACTTATACATTCTTAAAATGAAATAAGTCTTTATATACTTAAAACAAGTAAGAATATCAAATCTTGTACGTCTACCGTACTACATAGTTACATCTATTCATGCTCAAGAGATAGGAAAGCTCAACATACCTCTTCGGTCAATCCACTTGCTAAGTCCAACTACCGCAAGTAATATGTCAACCTATAATAACCATAATGCGTTTGCAAAGCGCAGGGCATGGCGCGGATGCAGGTCGCGGCGCCGGATATAAGGGTCGGTCGAAGTTGCGTGCAGCGCGCCAGACAGCGGCGTGGCGCCGGAAGTTCCGAGTCGCAGAGGTTTCACGCGCCATGCTGCGTCGAACGCGGCGCCGGCGGATTCTGGCGGAAAAACTTAGGAAAAATCAGATTTTTCTTTTAAAAGACCTTGGGAGGGTGACAAGTGTCCCCCCCATCTGATTTTCTTGCATGCCTTATATTGACCAAGTCTTGAAGACTTGGTCATCTTTCAAATCCCTCTCCCTCTCTAAGCTTAAGCTCCCACTTCTCTCTAAAAATTCCAAGAGGAATTCAAGCCTAAGAAAAATCTGAAAAGTTAAGAACAAGAAGGAAGCTTGTGGCTAGCTTGTTGGTGTTATTGTGGTGGTGTTCTTGGAAAGGAGGCTAGCAAAGTTGTTGGAATAAGTTTGGCTAAAGTTTTAATGTAACATTTCTTCTCTTGTGGTTAGTTATTAATGTTGCATGTAAAGAAGAAGGGATGTGTAGTAGTAAATAATGCACTTACAATCCTTGCATGTAAGAAATGTGGTTTGGATATGAAAGAATTGGCTAAAAAGATATTATGAGCATGTTGTAGCCTAAAAACTACTTTAGAATTATTAAGTGAATTGTTGTACCTTTTGGGGCAGAATTTTACACACCCAAGTTTAGGTGTGTAATCCCCTTTGATAGGTTTGGATTGTTGAGCCTTAAATGTGGCATTTGGATGTTGAATTCAGCCTTGAGAAAGGTGGAAAAGTATGTAGAAACAAAGGAAATGCTGCCCAATTTTCCATATAATTAGGGGCTTTGAACTTAGATTATTGTTCAGGCCATTCTTGGATATGTTCGTTATAGTTTTCATTGATGATATCTTGGTTTATTCGCGCACGGAGCAGGAGCATACAGAGCATTTGAGGACGGTATTGGGAGTCCTCCGAGACCGGCAGTTGTATGCCAAGTTCTCGAAGTGCGAGTTCTGGTTGGCGTTAGTGGCTTTCTTAGGACATGTTATCGGGGCCGATGGTATTCGGGTTGATACAGCGAAGATTGAGGCAGTCAAGACTTGGCCCAGACCCACTACACCGGGGGAGGTGCTGCCGAAAGGCGACATTTCTTGGTTAGACTGTTCTTACTCGTTATTGTTTCATATCTTGTTTTTATATTCCGCTGGTTACTCTGATGTGTATCTACTTGGATGCCCGGGTAAGGCATCAGTCACGGGCCCGGGATCGGGTCGTGACATACATCCACCTCCGTCCCTCAATATGATACTACTAGGTTTGTCAGTCAAAAAACAGAAGATAGATATTACAAACTTAGTACTAGACCCTTGATCCATGAGAGAGGAATGAAGTACCAAAGGGAGGCATTTGAGGAGGGTGATGCCTATGAGCCTATTCGGGCGATGATAGAGGTCATGGGGTGGAAGAGGTTTGTTAATCCGAAAAGAATAGCACCACAGAACACCGTAATGGTGAAATAATTTTATGCTAACTTTCCAGAGAGGGTAAATGGTAGATGCTTTGTGAGAGGAAAGTATGTGCATGTGACAACCGAAGTGGTGAATGAGCTATTAAGAACAACCGACGTTGAAGAAAAAGGCGATGATCGGAGTTATTTCAGAACTTGGACTAGAGACGCCAACAACATCGACTGGGTTATCATCGCAAACACATTATGCTACCCTGGGGATGAGTACGATATTGCAAGAAATGGATCAAGAGGACTGAACAGATGTCAGTTCAACAAAACAACCAAGGGTTGGTTATATTTCGTCAGTGCCCGCCTAATTCCATCGATGCACTTCACCAGAGTGCCAGCAGATAGAATAAAAATGATATATGGAATCATGTTAGGGAAGACGATTGACGTTGGGAAGGAGATATTGCAAAACATTGGAGAAACCAGTAGGTTGGTAACTACCGGTGGGTTGGGACATGGATCACTTATTTGCAGCTTATGTTCCAGACATGGAGTCCCAACCCTAGACACTGATACATATGAGAAGGGCCAACCTCCTGTGTCATATGGGATAGTGCATGCCTTCCCAGAACCAGTCCCTCCAGCAACAGCACGAAGGAGACCAGCAGCAGCAGCAGCAGCAGCAGAGGTTGCCATGGATGAAGATGAGCCTGAGACAGAGGCTCAGCATGAGGCAGGCAGAAGCCAGCAGCAGCCCCCCAGAATTAGAACCTCCGGTGCCTATAATGGAGCAGTTGCTCATTAACCAGAGGTGGATGATGCAGAGCTTTGACATAATGATACAAGGTCAACAGGACCTGAGGCAAGGACAGCAAGAACTAAGGAAGGAGCAACAACAGTTGCACCAGAGATTTGATGAGATGAGTTCCTTGTTCAACCAGTGGTTCATGCATTATCCGCCGCCACCGCCCCCACTTTAAACCAAGTCTGTAAGTTGTCATGTTTTCTTTTATTTTTTTAGTCTTGCACACATTGGGGACAATGTGTGAATTAAGTTTGGGGGGGTGTCTTATTGTTTTTTTTCTTTTTGATTTGTTTTGTGTATTTTTGAGTATTTTTTGAGTCATAATTTTTTTTTTAAGATCATGCATGTTGTAGTTACTGGAAACGCCTAGTGAAGTAAGGTTGAATAATGTAATGGAATTAGAAGCAACCATCTAATCACTTAGGTTAGATATGCCAAAAAATCATGAAATCGGACTAGTTGGGGTATCTTGCTTGTTTGTGCATTGTTAATGATTATGTGTCTGCTTGCTTGCTATTTGAGGCGAAATAGTTAGGATATGCATGTTAGGGAGACGACTCAGACATTTCTTTGTTAGCCCTTTCTTACCATTCTTTGTCTATCCCTGACATTCAAATTATATCTCTAGTCAGCCCCTTTGAGCCTAAAAATAAGACCTTTCTTTGACACCCTATAAATCCATATTCGTGCCATAAGTGAAAAATTGAGGTGATTGGAATATAAAGTGTTGAAAAAGAGACAAAAGAGAGTGAACAATTTTGATGCACCCCAAATGAAAAAGTAATAATAAATAGGCAAAAGCCTAAGTTTGAAGTCTTGCTATTCATAATACACTTCATTCTCTCAAAACAAAATAGGGGAAAGATAGGTATGAAGTGAAGAAGAAAATCAAAAGAAAAGGGAAGAGTTGAAAGAAAAAGAGTTTATGGTACGTAAGTTGAGCCTAAAAGCCTATTTTTACCTACCCATGCCTAAGCCTACATTACAACCCTGAAAAGCCCTGAAGATCTCTTATATGTGTATCCATGATTAGTGGAGAATAGCAAGTAAACATGCCATAAGATTTTGAAATTGACATGCATAGTTAGGTATTCTTACTTCCATTGAGCATGATTAAAGTGAATTTGCGAAATATCTAACTTTCCATGCTATATGTTCCTGCATATTATTCTGCTAACCTTCATGCTTTTCTAAGTGACAATTGTGCAGCAAAGTGATCAGCGTCTTGAGTCATTCTATTTTTTTTTTCTTTTTCGTGTCTTTATTTCTTTCTTTTGATCTTTGCTCGAGGGCGAGCAAAGGTTAAGTTTGGGGGGTATTTGATCGGTGTATTTTATAAACACTATTTGAGTCATTTTTAGTTAGTCTTTTGCCCATTTTTGTACAAATATGTGTCGTCTTAGGATAAATCTTCTTTCTTTTGAGTCATAATGGTTTAAAGTGGCACATTGGCGAAAAGGAGCGAAAAGAGGGCAGAAACAGAGGTTCCAGAGCTCAAAAAGCTAGAAAGTTGGCGATCCGGGCCAGAAACAGGGCGGCGCCGCGGCGCCTCCAACCAGCAGCATCAGAGCGCCACGACGCCTAAAGTACAGAGAGCCGCAGGAGTTGCGGCACCGCGACACCAGTTGCAGGGCCGCGGCGCCGAGGCGGGAATTCTGCCAAATCCGAATGGGTATGGGCCAAGGCCAAGAAGGAAAAGTTGGGGAACATTTTGGAGGCTATAAAAAAGGACATTCCTAGGTCAGAATAAGGGTTCCAACTTTGCCAATTCATCACAAACTTGGAGATCAAGATTGGAGACTACTTTTGTGTAATTTCTTTGTTCTTTGTTTTATTTCTTTATAGTTTATGTTGGATATTAGTTTAGTTCTTGGCATGTCTATGGCTAGGAACTAACTTAATTTAGGGCTTTCCATATCGAATCACTTGAAACTCATTCTTATGAATTAATGCATGTTTTGATTTCTTCATATCATTGTTGAGATTTATTCAATATTTGTCTTGATTGCTTGGTAATTAATTGATCACTAATTATCATAATCTATATGATTTCTAATAGAAAGTCGAAAGGGGAGATTGTGAATATGTTATAGTTGAATAAACATAGGTTAAATCGTGGACGAAAGTACCCCGATACTTGTGTAGCTTAATAGGTTATTGCTCTTAATCCTCCTTTAAGTCAATCTTGTCACCGAAAGGTAGAAGGGTTCTATATTAGGGTTGAGTGTTTATATTACCTTAACATGAGTATAAAACGGCTTAGTTAACCTGTTGTCTCAAAATAGAAGAAGAACCATAATTAAGTGCATTAACAAGTAAGATGAGCGGATAGTTGAGGAGATTTGGAAGCCCTATTTCCACCATATCTGAAGTAAAATAAAGTAATTTAGTTAACATCTATAATTATAGTTATAAAAAATTCATCAATCATCGGTTACCAAATAGATACCATAGAATAGAGTTTGATAACTGGACACTAATCCCTGAGGACGATAACTCGGTCTTCTAGACTATATTACTTGTCACGACACGTGCACTTGGGTTTAGTGTGCGCATAAATCGCGCATCAACCACATATTTTTGAGTCAGCGTAAGTATGCAGAAGAGATTGTGTACAGGGCTAAGATGACGAATTGCAAAATCATGCATACTCAAGTTGATTCAAAATCCAAGCTCAGTGCTATGGATGGTGCTCCAGTATCCGATCCTACTCTGTATAGGAGCCTTGCAGGTGCACTTCAGTAACTCACATTTATCAAGCCAGATATTGCTTATGCTGTTTAGCATGTATGCCTATTTATGCATGCCTCAGAGAGTCTCACTTTACTGCCCTTAAACGTATCATCCGATACATTAAGGGCACACTTGATCATGGTTTGCACCTATACTCCTCTACGCCAAACAAGTTGCCCTCTTATACGGATGCAGATTGGGCAAGGTTTCCGGACACGCGACACTCCACCTCCGACTTTTGTATTTTTAGGGGATAATCTGGTTTTATGTTCTGCCAAGCGACAGACCACCCTATCTCGTTCCAGTGCCGATGCTGAGTACATAGGCGTTACAAATGTGGTAGCTGAGATGTTGGCTCGTAAATTTCATATTAGAGCCCTGTCGCTTCGTCGCACATCTATCAGGTAATCGTGATAACATCTCTGCGATCTATCTTTCTCACAACCCGGTTCAACATCAGCGAACCAAGCACATTGAGATAGACATACATTTCGTTCGTGAGAAGGTTGCGCTAGGACATGTCAGAGTGTTACATGTTCCCTCATCATATCAGTGCGCAAATATATTCACCAAAGGACTTCCCCGACAGTTATTTCTTGATTTCAGATCCAGTCTTAGCGTCCGGCCTCCTCCCGCTCCGACTGAGGGTGTGTGTAAACGTGTATAGTACACAATATAAAATTCCTACCCATAATTAGAATATATTCCATATATTGTGTAAATATAATTATGATAAGACTAGGATTCCTCTTGTAATTAGGACTAGGATTCCTATTGTATAAGAGATGAATATTGTACACTATATATATTGATATTAATGAGAAAGACTCCTCAAGAGATATTAATATCATCTTACAAGAACATCATTGTTCTTTCCCACTCCATAGTTACCTATGAAACAATGAATTTCCATAATCTAGGGTTTCACTCATGTTCATGATAACCCTATATACATGTACAATTATATTCCATCTTATTTATAAATTACAAATTTTAATTATAAATTAATTCCAAATCTTATTAATTAATTAAATATATAACATAACTTTGAACTTTTACAAATTATAAATAAATTCAAAAAAATGTACTAAAATTGAATTTTATTAAATTTTATGTTTAAGATTTAGTTACATTTTAGGAACACCCATAAAGTAAGCTTAAGTTACAATGTGATTAAAATTCAAATATATCAAATAAAGTAATACGAAATTACAATCTTTTTGTGTAATTATTAATTATTAAGTTAACATATTAAATTAAATTAACAAGTAATTCACTTAATAATCTCACCTAATGGACAAATCTTATTTAAAAAGCACAATTATATGGCTCAACCGAACCAATCCAGTTCGATCGAGTCCAAACTTAACCTGTGAACCAAGTTTTAATCGATTTTAACGTACTCAAATTAAAATAAGCTAAACTTTGATAAAAATTGAGTCGAATTTTGACTTAAATGAATCGAGTCGAGCGAGTTAAAATAGCCAAATCAAACCCTGAGCTGGCCGCTCGACTCTACATTTGGTCTTATGAGAAAGATTTTTTTAACTTTCTTGCTTTTACTAATTGAAACTGAGCACTAATTCATTGGGTGGACTCCACATTAGGTCAAAAGAAGTGGGTTGAATACAGAGTATTTCCAACCAAAATTGGCCACAATCTTTCCATTGACGCATGAGCGTTGGATAATGGAAAGAAGGTAGAATTGTTCGGGACCTAGACGGAGGTAGGATTTTTACTTCCGAGTTCTAATGATGATGCTTCATATATATTTTCTTTTTCTTTTTCATCCTTCACTTTTTACATAAAGAAACTGGATATTCCCTTCATGCAATGATCATTTTGACAAGAACTCTTTTTCTTATATGTGATGATTGACAAGAACACTTTTCCTTCTCTTAGCTCAATGAGAACTCTTGAAGGCTTTTAACATAGTTAGAAGATTCCATCCTAAAGATAAGTCTAAGCAAATAAATACTACATTGTATACGAAAGCAAACAGCTAAGATTTGCTGTCATGACTTTGATATTTGGAGGGTTTCTTTTCTTCTTCTTTTTTCAAAAAAAAAATCTTTTAGCTTTTTTCTTTATATTTTTTAAGCTAATTAAAAAGATTCAAGATTTCAATTATTGTTCTTGGAGACCATGCAAGATTAAAGGATCCTTGCCTGCCTTCTTTTCGTCCAAAAAGCTCCTTTTGCTCCCAATATTTTGAAGAGGAAGTTATTGGGATATTCATTGCATGGTTCGTAGCCTTCTACTACTATTTTTCTTTTCATCTTTCTCTTATTTTGTAGTTCCTTTCTGGACGCTGATGGTAAATATATTTCATATATTCACGAGATATTATATAATTAATATTTTAATATAATTATGTAAAATATCTATTTTTATTTTATTAGGACTATTATTGTACACTATGTATATATTTAATTAATGAGAGAACTCCAATCAAGGAGATTTACATTATTTAAATGGTATCAAGAGCCAAAGAGCCCTCCTACTCTAAACCTTAATTTCGGTCGCCCAACTAAAATGTTTCTATCCTTTTTTCCTGCACCAAACAGACAGTATACCGCCGGTATACCTTTATTGTACGTTGATATACAACCGCCCAACCATCTACTTCTATAGTCAGGCCCGTATACCTCTGATATACAGTTGCTATACAACCTCCCCAATTTCTCTATTTCTCTCCCATGTCGTATACTTCTGGTATACAGCTGATATACAACCTCCCCAAACCTTCTATTTCTCTACTAGGTTTCGGCTACCCTCATGGCGTTACCAGCGACCCACATAGCTTCTACCACTTCCTCTTCCTCAATACATGATGTCACACATCCTCATCCGTCTTCCACCCCCAACACCTTTCATCCGGCTTTCGTCGTAACCAATATCAAGATTTTCATCCCATTGATTCTTGATCAGGAGGATAGACAATACGCGTTGTGAGTTGAACTCTTCCAAATTTATGTATGTGCTTACAATGTGATTGATCACATTGATACCACATATCCTCTCCAATCTGTTTTCGACGTGGAAATGGCATGATGACATCGTCAAACAGTGGATCTATGACACTATCTCCAAGGATTTGCTTCATACAATTATGAAGATCGGAGCTTCGGCTCACGAGTTATGGATACGGTTGGAGGAAATTTTCAGGACAACAAACATACACTTGTCGTGTATCTTGAGGAGCAATTCAACACCACCCGTCTTGAAAATTTTGCAAATATGGCCGACAACTGCAAACAATTAAAATTGCTTGCCAATCCATTATCCAATGTTGGCACTCCAATTTCAGACACGAAGATGGTGTTGCAGTTTATTAATGGTTTACCGAAAGGTGAATACCATACCCTTTCAATGATGATTCAACAGGCTGATCCCCTACCTAGTTTTAACAAAGCACGGTCCCAATTACTATTATAGGAGACTAGACGAGCGAAACAAGACGACCATACTCCCAAGGCGTTGGTGGTTGACCCCCCATAACCATCGCAACCACCAACCAACCACCACACTCTAACCACCAACAACCGTAGAACAACCGCGGTGGCGGTAGAGGCAGAGGTTCCAGTTGTGGTCGGGGAGGCAAAGGAAATGGCTTAGGGACAGCCCAAAACATTATCAACCGCAGGCCCAATACCCTACAAAGTGGGCTAGCCCATTACCCTGACATATGTTCAGGCAATAGACCCCGTCATCCAGCCTCTTTTCAAGTCAGGCCTAGCAGGAACAGTAGGAACAACCAAGGCCCAGCATCCTGGGAGCCCATCCAGCGGCTCACCAACTATGCTCCAGCCATCAGGCCGACTATACCGTAGCCTAGAAGCCGACGACAAGCCTCACTCTAATGGATTTGGGATAAACTTTCAGCTCGTTAAATATTTAGCAACCTAATTATGTGTGGTATATGGATACGGGCGCTACGTGACACTTCAACACAACTCCGGTTATCTCCCTCAACCCGTAATTTAAATACTCCTCAATTTATTATGGTCGAAAATTGTCATCGCATTCCAATTCAAGGGTATGACCACACACAAACCCCACCACCCCACCCCCTTCTTTATTAAACACATCATATATGCCCTTAACATCATCAAGAACTTAACCTCTATTAGAAAATTTACCACTGATAATTTTGTATCTATTGACATTGACCCATTTGGTTTTTCTGTAAAGGACCTACGTACGATGACTCATCTTACGAGATGAAATAGTGTGGCAGACCTTTATCCATTCCTATCCATATTTTCTTCCAGTGTCATTCCACCAACCGTTCTAGCTGCAATCTCTCTATCAACATTGCATATTAGACTTGAACATCCGGGAGCTCATAATTTTAATTTTCTTAAAACCGTAATTTAATTCAATGCAATAAAGGAAAACTTTCTCATAGTTGCTCCTCTTGTCATCTAGGAAAATATGTTAGACTTCCATTTACGTCATCTTTAAGTATTACTTTCTCTCCCTTTGATATTATTCATGCAGATTTATGGACATCTCCTATAACTAGCACCGTAGGTCATAAATATTAGTTGGTGTTATTGGATGATTTTTCTCACTTTCTTCAGGTTTATCCGCTTAAACATAAGTTTTAAGTTTTCTCCAAATTTCTTGAATTTCGTACATTTGTTAAAATGTAATTTGAAAAATACATCAAAACGTTTCAATGTGATAATGGTCGTGAGTTCAATAACTCCCCTTTTTTATAAATTTTATGCGGCTAATGGTATAGTTTTTTGTTTCTCCTGCCCCATACTTCCCCTAAAAATGGTAAAGTCGAACGAATTATCCGCATCATTAACAATATGATCCATACCTTTCTTTTTCATGCGTCTTTTCCTCATACTTTTTGGGTATATGCGTTAAAAATGGTATAATACATTCTTAACATCTTACCTACTCGTATGATCCACAATAGGACCCCTACCAAAATCCTTTTCCGTTGGATCCCTTCCTATAGTCACCTTCGAATTTTCCGTTGCCTTTGCTACCCAAATATTACCTCCATGGTACCTCACAAATTAGCACCTCGCTCCACTCTCTGCGTCTTTTTAGGTTTCCCGTCGAACCATAAGTGGTATTTGCGCTATAAGTTATCCACAGACAAAATTCGAATCTCTCACCATGTCACATTTGATGAGAACGTTTCCCGTTTGCCAACATCCGCCAATTTTGAGTCACTTATTATGGATTCCTTAATGACCTGGATATTTCCCCTCTCATTCAAAACACACTGCCTTGGCCAAATACCATCTCGTCGAATACTGCCCCACCCATTGCCCTAGTTACAGATTCTATTGCCAAATCACCCATCCTGTTCCCCCTACCCACTACCCCATTTATGGACCACACTTCCCCCTCACCCATCCCATTACCCAGCCGCCTGACACATTTCCCCACCCATCTGATGTCCCACCAGCCCAACCCATCACTGTGCAGTATCACCAGTCCTAACACCACCAACCTAATGGTATACCAACCCAGTCCACTACCCCCGCAACATCACCCGAGATACATTCCTCGCAACCCCCACCTATCTCCACGCTACCCCTGATCCAGGCCTCAATCCACTATATGGAAACCCATGCACAACACAAGATTTTCAAATCAAAGGTCCAATTTAATTTATCCACTCAAACCATCTCACCGCTACCTAAAAACTTAACCTTAGCCAAACTTGACATAAATTGGAATGTGGCCATGCGTGAAGAGTTTAATACACTTACTACACAAAGCACTTGGAATCTTGTTCCGCGACACGATGGGGTGAATGCAATCCATTGTATTTGGCTATTTCATCACAAGTTCAGAGATAGTGGTGCACTTGAACGTCATAAGGCCAGATTTGTGGCAATTGATATAGGGCAACATGAGTGTGTTGATTATGGTTAGACTTTCAGTCTGGTAGTTAAGCCAGCTACCATCCGTATAGTTATCAGCATAAATATGGGGAATAATTGACCTATTCACCAGTTTGATGTGAAGAATGCTTTCTTACATGGAAATTTGAAAAATATCATTTATATGCATCAGTCGTCTGTATTTGTGCATCTGGAGGCTCCTCAACATGTTTGTCATCTTCGTAAGTCGCAATATGGTTTGAAACAAACCCCCAGGTCTTGGTATGAACAGTTTGCTACACTCATCATACATGTCAGACTCGTATGCAGCAAGTGATCATTCATTGTTCATCTTTTATCGAGGTAATGACACAACTTTACATTATTTTATATATGGATGGCATTATTCTGACAACTTCTTCAGATAGACTGAAGTATGAGATCATTGATCTACTCAAGTCCGAATTTTCTATGACTGACTTGAGTAAGTTGAGTTATTTTCTGGAGATATCAGTGAACAGATCATCCCATGTCATGTTCCTGTGTCAGCGTAAGTATGTAGAAGAAATTGTCTGCATGACCAAAATGGTGAACTGCAAGATCATGCCCATTCATGTCGACTCTAAGTCGAAACTCAGTGCAGATGACGGGGATCCAGTTCTTGATCTATCTCTTTATAGGAGTCTCACTGGTGCTCTTCACTACCTTACATTCACCAGACTTGATATTGTCTATGTCATGCAGCATGTGTGCTTGTTTATGCACGCTCTCAGTGAGACTCACTTTACTGCTCTTAAGCGTATCATTCAGTACGTTAAGGGTACTCTTGACTATGGGCTCCATCTCTACCCCTCCAAACCGACTCGGTTGTTATCCTACACAGATATCGATTGGGCAGGCTATCCAGATACATGTCAGTCCACTTTTGGATATTGTGTATTTTTGGGGGATAACATTATTTCGTGGTCGTAAAATAACAAGCCACCCTCTCTTGTTCGAGTGCAGAAGCAGAATATAGAGTCATTGCGAATGTCGTTTGTTGACACCCAATTTTGACCCTCCCGTCCAGTCATTAACTATAAAATTACATTAATTTTCAACAATAATTCTAATAATTTTTATAATAAAATGCAGCAAATAAAACATTAATACATGCATAAATAAGTTTTAATAATAGCGCCGCATTCTAAAATATTAAGCACTAATTAAATAGCACACCCGCATTTATTATGGTAGTAATTTTAAATCTCAAGCTTAGGCTAATAAAGCACCTAGATAATTTAATCACAACTTATTAATTTAATTTACCACTAATTAATTAATACACCTAATTAAAACTAACCTAACACTTAATACCCAAAGCCCAATACCCCTAAACCCTAAACCTAATCTCACCCTATAAAACCTACCCCATAATACCCTACTCTAGGGGCAGTGATTGGACCCAGCCCCAGATAACTTGAGCAGCCGCACTACCCTTCCCATATTATCCCTTCCAGCGGTACACCTCCTCCTCCTCACCTCGTCGCCGCCGCCTACCTTCACCCACACACCCACACGCCCACACATCACTACCCATTAACGCCACCACTCTGTCAAACCCCACCCCACTCCGGCGAAGTCACGCCGCCGGAGTTCACTGAGCCAGCGAACCATCAACACCCTGCCTTGTCCATCAATCCCGTCGCCGACCTACCCCTGCAAACCCAAGCCTCTGCCCAACGACCACTGCATCAACACCGCCGCCTGACCCTCTCCCATCGAACCTCAGTAGTAGTGGCGTCGCTCCGGCGACTTCGCCGTGGAAGTGACGCCGCCACTCTCACAGCATGGTTTGGCTCTATTTTTTTATTTAATGACGTATTTTTATTTTTTGACTGATTCCCTTTTATTTGAATCTCGCCGGAGTTCTTCAAACTCCGGCGACCTATATCATGTTTCGTTTTGGATCTGTTACGTACTGTTGACTGTTGGACTGTTCTGATTTTCGAATCTTTCCGGTGACCTTGCCCGGACTTGTTACTGTTTCCGATGGCTTTGTGCGACCCACTGTCATTCCATTTCTGGGATCATTTCGTTGCTATGTTTGTTGTATCCACTGTCACGGATATTGTGCTCGCTGGTTTGCTATCGGCGTCAACTGTTTTGTCGGGTCCAGATGATTTCGACGATTCTACTCCTTTATTTATTAAACTGTAGTTGATCATGATACTACCCTGTTGTTATTTACTGATTTTGAACATGATATTACACTTTGGTATTTTACTGATTTTGAACAAGATACTACATTTTGGTATTTTACTGTTTTGGACAAGATACTACATTTTGGTTACTGATTTGAACAAGATACTACATTTTGGTATTTTACTGTTTTTTGAACAAGATACTACATTTTGGTTACTGATTTGAACAAGATACTACACTCTGGCCAAAGAAGGATTTATCCGTCGATCTGGAGGCCTCCATGGTAAGCAAGACGGAATATGTGGGCAAGGAGGAAAGTGAAAAGATTGGACGAGAATGCACAATATCGTTCACCAGGAGGCGAGTCGACCGCCACCGTGACGATATTGGCTTCTCATGTCTTAGTATCCTTGGCATAACACTAGCTGAGCCCACACTATATAAAAAATATATTTTTACATTATCTTCTACATATATATCTATATATACATGCATTGTGTCTGTTTGGTAATTTATTAATTATTTACTAACTCTTCTACTAAGTGTCTTTGCAGGTACCCGGAGACGCACCTCAAAGTTAAAGCATTCGCGTACCCGGAGGCGCACCTCAGAGTTAAAGCATTCGCATAAGATAAAAGCAAAATGTTGCTAATTTCTCTTCATTACACCTTTTATGATTATTTGCTTTTATTTATTATTTATTAACTCTTCCACTAAGTGTCTTTGCAGGTACCCGGAGGCGCACCTCAAAGTTAAAGCATTCGCATAAAAAATAAAATAAAAGCGAAATGTTGTTAACTTCTTCTCATTACATCTTCTATGATTATTTGTTGTTATTACCATCTTGTTAAATATGTATCTATTTTAAATATTTGCATGCATAGCTCAAATATCTCTTGACTAGTTTAATAATTAAAACACTTTTAGAATTATAGATTACATGTTAGCACAATAATATTAAACCTAAGTTTGAACGGACAACCGCGAGTTAGCGGATCCTTTAGGATGCCTAACCCCTTCCCTTTAGGATAATAAAGAACCCTTACCTAGAATCTCACATAGTTTCACGCACTTTAAATGGAGATCATTAATTGCAGTATTTACTGCAATAAATCAAGTGTCCTAATTCACTATAATAATTAGGTGGCGACTCCTTAAAATACATTTTAGGAATCAACCACACGTGGCACTCCCGTTTTCGACCCAGGTTAAAATGGGGTGTTACAGATGGCGACTCCGCTGGGGAATTTAGGTTCTTAACCACAACAGACCTAGGATAATTATTTGGCAATTATTTTGCATTTAATTTTTGTGTGTTGTATTTTGTTTTATTTATTTTTTTTTGATTGCTACCGCTTTCGCTTCCTTAAACCGCATCCCGCCATATTTCTTCCACTTTGGAAAATTCACACAATCACACACTACATGCGAGTGCGTGGGTGCATCAAAGAAAATTCTTTCTTCAAAATCCAAATTTAGGAGAGTCGGTAATATACGTGGAGTGCCGGCCTAACCTGGTGGCGCGTAGCCTTCTCACTCGGCTGTCCGCCGAACCTCAGATCCGTAAAAGCCAAATCTTAGCAAACTTAAGATAGAGCTATACCACCCTTTATTTTAGGGCATGACGCATTTACCTTAGGTGGCTCTGGCCCTGGCATCGACACCACAATTAGGAAAACGCCAAACTTGTCGACGGTTTCAACCCAACGACCAACCAAAGATATTATGTGTAGCGTGGCAATGGCGCATAAATCCAAACCCAATCATGACATGCTGAAAGTGGGAAAAGTGCACCGTCCTTTGGTCGCGAGTTCCAACAAAGGCCTGAGAGTTGGACGACTTGGACAAATCCGTCATAATCTCGCATAAGTGACGCTAGGCTTACCCCGCATAAAGAGGTCCCCGCATGTTGTAAGCGCTTAAACGTATATATGCAATATATATCTGCTACATACCCGCAAATTATGTGCTTTATGCTAACACCGTTTGTTGCATTTTTAGAAAGATTTATCATCTCCCCCCCAGGGGCGGTTTGTATTGGCCTTCGCAATGGCCGAGCATCAATCTTTCGCAAGGTCGAAGGCACGGTCCAAATGACATGACCGATTCAAGCGCATCCGAGCGAACGAAGCCGAACTCGCCTCGTTCCTATAGCGGCATGGTCTCAGAAAAGAAGAGCAGCATGACACCTTCTCAAAACTGGGACAATGTAGGAAACCAGACAGGGGCTGCAAATGCAAACAAGCCAGGCACGCAGATATCAAGGAACAAGGCAGCAAAGTCAAATATGAATCGACCCCCCCCCAAAACTCACAAATTTTCTTTGAGCGCAGGTTCTTCATATTAACAGGAGCAGAAAGTGCAATAGCCGAAATAGAAAATGCGGCAAAAAAGTTTCTTCATATTAGCAGAAGCAGCAAAAAGCAGCAAAGGCAGAGGATGACAACAATCCAAAGTCCGCAGCAAAAGCAGCAGCAGCAGAAAGGGGCATCAACAATCAATACCAAAGTTCGACCCGCAACAAAACCTAGTGCATCACCGCATCAAGTCAAATTGGCAACCCACGATCGCACACAAAGAAAGGCATCATGGCAATTCGTCACCGCAAAGACTCGGCACGTCCGCGCAAGGACAACATCCCAAAGATTCATCAAAGCGACGTGACTACATCTCTACCCATAAAATCGCACTTCATATATATATTTATCACTTTGTTTAAACAGTATACACTAACGCTTTTCTCAAGCTTAGTCAGGAGCATTTATTCCACGTAAGTTAAGAATACGCCCAAACAACGACGTTATCGCGAAGACAAAGAAGTCCATGCAACGACAATACGCCCGCATAACGACGTTATCAAGACAAAGAAGTCCACGCAACGACGCCAAGAAGAACACGCCCGCATAACGACGTAATCGCAAGTCCATGCAATGACGCCAAAGAAGAACACGCCCAGTAACGACGTTATCAAGACAAAGAAGTCTACGCAACGACGCCAGAAGAACACGCCCGCATAACGACGTAATCAAGAAGTCCACGCAACGACGCCAAGAAGAACATCGCCCAAACAACGACGTAATCAACAAGTCCATGCAACGACGCCAAAGAAGAATACGCCCAAACAACGACGCGATCAAGACAAAGAGCCCATGCAACGACGCCAAGAAGAATACGCCCGCATAACGACGACAAGACAAAGAAGTCCACGCAACGACGCCAAAGCAGAATACGCCCGTGCAATGACGTTATCAAGACAAAGAAGTCCACGCAACGACGCCAAGAAAGAACACGCCCGCATAACGACGAATCAAGAAGTCCATGCAACGACGCCAAGAAGAAGACGCCCGCATAACGACGAATCGCAAGTCCATGCAACGACGCCAAAGAAGAACACGCCCGCATAACGACGTAATCAAGCAAGTCCACGCAACGACGCCAACAAAGAACACGCCCGCATAACGACGTAATAAGCGAGTCCACGCAACGACGCCAAAGAAGAATATCGCCCAGTAACGACGTTATCAAGACAAAGAAGTCCGAAACGACGCCATCATCAAAGATATTACATCTACACAAGGAAGATTTTCTCTGTTCTCAAAATTGCATTTTTATCATTCATGCTTTATTATTCTGTCTTAGCAGTTATGCACTAACTCTTCTTTGAGCTTTAGTCTACAGGAGCAGCAGCAACAAGTCCAAAAACGACGCCAAGTCTGAAAACGACGCCAAGTCCAAAAACGACGCCAAGTCCGAAAACGACGCCAAGTCCAAAAACGACGCCAAGTCCGAAAACGACGCCAAGTCCGAAAACGACGCCAAGTCCGAAAACGACGACAAGTCCGAAAACGACGACAAGTCCGAAAACGACTCCGAGTCCGAAAACGACTCCGCGTCCGAAAACGACGCCACGTCCGAAAACGACGACAAGTCCGAAAACGATTTACAAGTCCGAAACGACGCCATCATCGCGATATCACGCAGGATCGATTTCTATACTCCAGAAATTGTATTTCTTACGCATGCTTTATTATTCGCCTTAGCGCTTACGCACTAACTCTTTCGAGCTTTAGTATCACAGGACAACCGCAGCAAGGACAATGTATCCGCATTCACAATCGCAACACGTCTGTGCAAGGACGAAAATCACAGCATTCGCAAAATCGCATCAACACAACAGGCATCGCGTTTTGCAGGATAACCTTTTCTATTCACAGTTACATTGTTTTAAAATTATCTTGCCTTAGCAGTTATGCACTAACCGTTTGTTCAAGTCTTGGCATGCAGCAGCAGGAGCACAACGTGGATTTTCTCTACAATAACCGGCAATCTGGGGGCCAACCTTCCCAACGATCGCGTAGCGCCTCAGCCGCGGCCCACTCGCCCACCGCGTAACCCAAAGACCACAAGCCATAGCAGCACCCCGTGTTCGCCGCTTATATTCTTTTACTTTTTAGACCATAACCCAAAGGTCATCATAACTCGACATCGACACTTTAAGTCCGCTTAGCCCGCCTCGTATTTTGACCATGGTAGCCCGGTCGCCATAACTCGACATCGACATCTTGAGTCCGCGTTAGCCTGCCTTGTTGTTTCGACCATGGTAGCCCAAAGGTCGCCATAACTCGACATCGGGACGCTTTTTGATTTACGTGTCACTTTATCTACCGCCAAAGATTTTCTCGCACTCAAGATCGAGACAAAATTGGCTATGAGTCAACGTCTTTGTCCGAAGATTCTTCCATCATCTCCATACAAAGAGGGACATCTGTTGACACCCAATTTTGACCCTCCCGTCCAGCCATTAACCATAAAATTACACTAATTTTGTAATAATAATTTTTAGGATTTTTTATAATAAAATACAACAATAAAACATAAATACAGGCATTAATAATTAATCTAATAATGGCATCGCGTCTTACGTAGAGTTTTAAGCACTTAGAGTCCCGCGCCCGCATTAATTAACTTTAAGCTTTGTCGTAATTCTTAAATAATTAATAAATGCATAAAATAAATAACTTAGCGATAACGTCGTGTCAGGTAGCATAGCCGCATTAATTAGTAATCATTTGTAATTTAAAATCAATTTTAATCTAATACATGCATTTAATAGCATCGCATTTATAAAAAGTTTAAACAATTCTTAAAAATCATATTTGCATTAGCATTTAGATAATTCAATCTAAGCTCATTTTAATTTTAATTTAACTTCGCAATAACGCATAATAATAAGTTTTTAAATAATAGCGTCGCATCCTAAAGCATTAAGCATTAATTAAATAACACGCCCGCGTTTATTTTAACAATTAATTTTAATAAAGCACCTAAATAATATAAGCAATTTATGTCATTAATTTAATCGCGATTTATTAGTTTATTTAGCACTAATTAATTAAACACTACCTAATTAAAATAACTTAACTAATTAAATACCTAAAGGCCTTAACTAATTAACCCCTAATTAAATACCCATTAATTTAATACTACCCTTAATTCGCCCAAATTTCATCTAACTCTACCCATTCAACCCGCGACCGCACTGCAGCCCAACATCCGTGCCCCATCCCTTTAACGTTGCGTCACGCCAAGATATCCTCGCCATCGTCTCCTCACTAAAAGCCCCAATACCTAACTAACCCTAAACCTAAAGCAACCGCCACTACCACACCACGCTGTCGCCGCGTGATTCTCGCCTGAGAATCCGGCGACTTTCCTTCCCCTTACCTTCTCCAACGATGCTTACCATAGTAATCGACCCAAAATCTTTTCAAATCGTTGCCTTATCATGATACACAAAAATCGTCCACAAATCTTTTCGAAATCTCAGCCTAGAATCAACCCTAATTGCTTACCAATATTAGAACTTAGGGTTAGGCTATATAAGCACATGCAAAGGAAATCGATGGGGACACCCTGGAGCAGCAGTCAAGCACACACATAGAGTCAAATAAAACCGATTGCCTCGATAGAGGGCATCAGTCGAACACACAGTAGAGTTCAGTGGTTTTAGGGGGGTTAGCAATCGATAGGGACAAGGAGCAGTAGGGTCGAACCCAGTAAGAAACAGGAATAGAGAGTAGAGCAAAAAAAAAAAGGGAGGGGACTCATAGCAGGGATTCAGAGCTCAGTCGAGGGGGGTCCAATAGCAGTAGTCGACAGGCATAGGGGGTTAGGAGGTCCAGCAATCGACAATCCAGACCATTAGCATCGCACAAATAAGAAGCCTGAAACCCTTCTTTTCAATATCAGCAAGAAATCAGCAAAACAAACCTTGCCTTTTCAATCGCATCGCAATAACCCGTCGAGTGAACCGACGACTTGATACGCTGCCCCGGTTCGCCGCCGGAGAAGGTAAACTTAACTCGCACCTGATTTTAGTCTATTGTTTGCCATCTGTTTCGTATTGGTTCATTATGTGTTAGTTCTGTTCATATACAAGCCATTTCTGTCGCGCCCTTTTCCGGCCGCGGCATTTTTAAAGCGAGCCCTGCTTAAAATGCAAAAGTTAGAAAATAAATAACAAAATGCTAATTGTTTTAAAAGTATTTGAAAAGGTTTTAAAATGCTAAAAGGATGCTAAAATTGCAAAAGAGGCTAAAAGTGCAAAAGATGCTAAAGTTTAACAGGGCTAAAATATAAAGAAGGGTTGCTAAAGGGTTGCTATAATGCTAAGGGTTCGCGGAGTCGCCACCTAATTAATTTGGGTGAATTAGGACACCTAAATGTTTAACACCCCATTTTAACCTGGGTCGAAAACGGGAGTGCCACGTGTGGTTGATTCCTAAAATGTATTTTAAGGAGTCGCCACCTAATTATTATAGTGAATTAGGACACTTGATTTATTGCAGTAAATACTGCAATTAATGATCTCCATTTAAAGGTCTGTGAAACTATGTGAGATTCTAGGTAAGGGTTCTTTATTATCCTAAAGGGAAGGGGTTAGGCATCCTAAAGGATCCGCTAACTCGCGGTTGTCCGTTCAAACTTAGGTTTAATATTATTGTGCTAACATGTAATCTATAATTCTAAAAGTGTTTTAATTATTAAACTAGTCAAGAGATATTTGAGCTATGCATGCAAATATTTAAAATAGATACATATTTAACAAGATGGTAATAACAACAAATAATCATAGAAGATGTAATGAGAAGAAGTTAACAACATTTCGCTTTTATTTTATTTTTTATGCGAATGCTTTAACTTTGAGGTGCGCCTCCGGGTACCTGCAAAGACACTTAGTGGAAGAGTTAATAAATAATAAATAAAAGCAAATAATCATAAAAGGTGTAATGAAGAGAAATTAGCAACATTTTGCTTTTATCTTATGCGAATGCTTTAACTCTGAGGTGCGCCTCCGGGTACGCGAATGCTTTAACTTTGAGGTGCGTCTCCGGGTACCTGCAAAGACACTTAGTAGAAGAGTTAGTAAATAATTAATAAATTACCAAACAGACACAATGCATGTATATATAGATATATATGTAGAAGATAATGTAAAAATATATTTTTTATATAGTGGGCTCAAATAGTGTTATGCCAAGGATACTAAGACATGAGAAGCCAATATCGCCACGCGGCCGACTCAGCCTCGGTGAACGATATTGTGCATTCTCGTCCAATCTTTTCACTTTCCTCCTTGCCCACATATTCCGTCTTGCTTACCATGGAGGCCTCCAGATCGACGGATAAATCCTTCTTTGGCCAGAGTGTAGTATCTTGTTCAAATCAGTAACCAAAATGTAGTATCTTGTTCAAAAAACAGTAAAATACCAAAATGTAGTATCTTGTTCAAATCAAGAACCAAAATGTAGTATCTTGTCCAAAACAAGAAATACCAAAATGTAGTATCTTGTTCAAAATCAAGAAATACCAAAGTGTAATATCATGTTCAAAATCAGAATAACAACAGGTAGTATCATGATCAACTACGCTTAATAAATAAAGGAGTAGAATCGCCGAAATCATCCGACCCGACAAAAAGCTTGACGCCGATAGCAAACCAAATGAGCACAATATCCGTGACAGTGGATACAACAAACATAGCAACGAAATGATCCCAAAAAATGGAATGACAGTGGGTCGCACAAAGCCATCGGAAACAGTAACAAGTCCGGGCAAGGTCACCGGAAAGATTCGAAAATCGTAATACCAACAATAACAAAGACGTAATGCATCCAAAACGAAACATGATATAGGTCGCCGGAGTTTGAAGAACTCCGGCGAGATTCAAATAAAAGGGAATCAGTCAAAAAATAAAAATACGTCATTAAATAAAAAATAGAGCCAAACCATGCTGTGAGAGTGGCGGCGTCACTTCCACGCGGTCGCGAGCGACGCCACTACTACCGAGGTTCGATGGGAGAGGTCAGCGGCGTGTTGATGCAGCGGTCGCCGCGAGGCTTGGGTTTGCGGGGTAGGTCGGCGACGGATTGATGGACAAGGCGGTGTTGATGGTTCGGCTCGGTGAACTCCGCGCGTGACTTCACGGAGCGGGTGGGGTTTGACAGTGGTGGCGTTAATGGGTAGTGATGTGTGGCGCGTGTGTGGGTGAAGGTAGGCGCGCAGGTGAGGAGGAGGAGGTGTCACCGGAAGGGATAATATGGGAAGGGTAGTGCGGCCGCTCGTTATCCGGGTCGTCCAATCACCGCCTCAGAGTAGGTATTATGGGGTAGGTTTTATAAAGTGAGATTAGGTTTAGGGTTTAGGGGTATTGGGCTTTGGGTATTAAGTGTTAGGTTAGTTTTAATTAGGTGTATTAATTAATTAGTGGTAAATTAAATTAATAAGTTGTGATTAAATTATCTAGGTGCTTTATTAGCCTAAGCTTGAGATTTAAAATTACTACCATAATAAATGCGGGTGTGCTATTTAATTAGTGCTTAATATTTTAGAATGCGCTATTATTAAAACTTATTTATGCATGTATTAATGTTTTATTTGCTGCATTTTATTATAAAAATTATTAGAATTATTGTTGAAAATTAATGTAATTTTATAGTTAATGACTGGACGGGAGGGTCAAAATTGGGTGTCAACAGTTGTCCCTCTTTGTATGGAGATGATGTAAGAATCTTCGGACAAAGACGTTGACTCATAGCCAATTTTGTCTCGACCCTCAGAACTAGAACAATGGGCAATTAGGCAAGGCTGACGTGGACTCAAAAAATTGTCCCAGTGTCGAGTTGTGACGACACTGGGCTGCGGTGTAAAGAATAAAAATAAAATAAACGAGCTTGAACCTGGGGTGTACCGCTATGGCTTATGGTATTGGTTTTTATGGTGATGTGGTACGAGTGGACCGACGCTTGAGGCCTCTTCTGCCATTCATCGGGAAGGTTGGCCCCCCAACAAATTGCCCCTGTCATTTGAAGAGAAACTCCACGTTATGCTCCATCTTGTGTAGTTCCCTAGATCAAGCTAAGATAGAAGCATTAGTGCATAAATCACAAAACAAAATAATGTAAGAATGTAAATTTTGTGTTGTGGTTGTAGTCAAATCATATATGGAATGATGTGATGATACGCCCGCTTGCATAGATGCGAGACTGAGATGACGCCTTGTGTGGCGCGATCGCCTTGTATGGACGAAATGCAAATGACGCCTTGTATGGGCGTTATCGCTCAGTATGGACGAAATGCAACGACGCCTTGTATGGGCGCTGCTGCTCAGATGGACGAAATGCAAACGACGCCAGTATGGGCGTTATCGCTTGTATGGACGAAATGCAGATGACGCCTGTATGGACGAAATGCAATGACGCCAGATGGGCGTTATCGCTTGTATGGGCGAAATGCAAACGACGCCAGTATGGGCGCTGCTGCTCAGATGGACGAAATGCAAACGACGCCAGTATGGGCGTTATCGCTTATGGACGAAATGCGATGACGCCTTGTATGGGCGTTATCGCCTTGTATGGACGAAATGCACATGACGCCAGATGGGCGTTATCGCTTTGTATGGACGAAATGCAGATGACGCCAGTATGGGCGCGTTATCGCCTTGTATGGACGAAATGCAGATGACACCTTGTGGCGCGTTATCGCTTGTATGGACGAAATGCAAATGACGCCTTAGCGGGCGTTATCGCTCGTGGACGAGATGCAAATGACGCCTTGTATGGCGTTATCGCTTGTATGGACGAAATGCAAATGACGCCTTGATGGCGTTATCGCTCATGGGCGAGATGCAATGACGCCAGTATGGGCGTTATCGCCTTGTATGGACGAAATGCAAATGACGCCTTGTATGGCGTTATCGCTTTGTATGGACGAGATGCAAATGACGCCAGTATGGGCGTTATCGCCTTGTATGGACGAAATGCAAATGACGCTTATATGGGCGTTGTCGCTTGTATGGACGAGATGCAAATGACGCCTTGTATGGGCGTTATCGCTTGTATGGACGAAATGCAAATGACGCCAGTATGGGCGTTATCGCTTGTATGGACGAAATGCAAATGACGCCAGTATGGGCGTTGTCGCTTGTATGGACGAAATGCAAATGACGCCATGTGTGGCGTTCGCTCAGATGGACGACGCAAAGGACGCCATGTAGGCGTTCGCTTGTATGGACGAGATGCAAGTGACGCCAGATGGGCGTTATCGCTTGTATGGACGATGCAATCGACGCCAGTATGGGCGTTATCGCTCAGATGATTTAAATGCAGATGACGCCAGATGGGCGTTATCGCTTGTATGGGACGAAATGCAAATGACGCCTTGTATGGGCGTTATCGCTTGTATGGACGAAATGCAATCGACGCCTTGTATGGGCGTTATCGCTCAGATGGACGAAATGCAGATGACGCCAGTATGGGCGTTATCGCTCAGTATGGACGAAATGCAAATGACGCCATGTGTGGCGTTCGCTTGTATGGATTTAGACGCAAGTGACGCCAGATGGCGTTATCGTCTTGTATGGACGAGATGTAAATGACGCCTTGTGTGGGCGTTCTCGTCTTGTATGGACGAGATGCAAGTGACGCCTTGTATGGGCGTTATCGTTCAGCATGTCCGTGCAAAGACAACATCTCAGGGACGACATCTCTACCCATAAAATTACACTAATTTGGTAAAATAATTTTTTAGGATTTTTATAATAAAATACAACAATAAAACATAAATACAGGCATTAATAATTAATTAATTTAAATAATGACATCGCAATTGAATTCCCCTGTTGCATGCCATTAATTAATTTAAGAACCTAAAATCCCCAGCAGAGTCGCCATTTCTGTCGCGCCCTTTTCCGGCCGCGGCATTTTTAAAGCGAGCCCTGCTTAAAATGCAAAAGTTAGAAAATAAATAACAAAATGCTAATTGTTTTAAAAGTATTTGAAAAGGTTTTAAAATGCTAAAAGGATGCTAAAATTGCAAAAGAGGCTAAAAGTGCAAAAGATGCTAAAGTTTAAAAGGGCTAAAATATAAAGAAGGGTTGCTAAAGGGTTGCTATAATGCTAAGGGTTCGCGGAGTCGCCACCTAATTAATTTGGGTGAATTAGGACACCTAAATGTTTAACTAGTTTAAAGTAAACATTAACTCCATTTTAATGGTCTGCTAAACTTAGTGAGATTCTGGGTAAGGGTTCTTTATTAATCTAGAGGGAAGGGGTTAGGCACCCTCTAAGATCCGCTAACTTGCGGTTGTCCTGCCAAACCTAGGGTAATTATTATATTTTTAAAAATGCAACATAAAGCTCTTCTTGCTTAATAAAATATTGGGAAATGCTAAAATGTTTAAAGGTGCTCAAGTCCAAAACGGGCAAAAGGTGCTACATGTGAGAGAATGCTAAGAGTTGCTAAAATATTAGGGGTTAAAGACGCTTTAACGAAAGTGCTAGCAATTTGAGGATGCTGAGTGTAAACAAAGTAGTGCTAGGGTGCTTAAACATTAAAGGTGCTTAAGAGTGCTAAAAGTGCAAAGAGGTACTAGAAATTGCTACGGTGTTAACTAAATAAATAATAAAATATTTAAAAGAGTGCTAAAATGTTAAAAAGGGCTTAAAGATGTTTTAACAAGGTGCTAAAGTGTTAAAAGTGTTAGAAAGGGAGTGCTAAAATGCTAAGGTGCTAAAACGCTAAAATGCTAAATGTTAAAGGGTAAAAGAATGCTAAAAGTAGTGCTAAATGCTAAGATGCTAAAGGTATTAAACGCCAAGGGGTGATTCAAAGTGCTAAAAGGGCTAGAAATGCTAAAGAGTACTAAGAGAATGCTTTATGGACTAATTATGTGTATTTTGATAGCTAAATTAATTTTGCCTAGCCTGCGTACAATATTATATAAGAAATGTATTAAGATGCTATTTTGAGAGTTAAGAGAAAAATGTTTATGGATTTGACAAATTGTTGGTTTTATGATGCAAGTTAGATTATTTTGGGAAAATTAGACATGCATGACAATCCTAAAGGCAAGTAAGTTAAGCGATAAACTTTAAATTACTTTCACCACTTATATGTTTAAAGGCTAATTTATTCTAGATATCCTATTAATTACAAAGTTAGAAAAATAATTTGCAATAAACAAATAGGGCATAAATGAGGTAATGAGGTTAAGGGAATAGAGGAGTTGAAGTGGATGACTCCGTCCTATTTGTTTTCTGGGAATTTCTGAAGTGAGGATGCACATAGACGCGGGTGAATGCAAATCTTCAATTGATGGAAGGCACAATGAGTCTCGCTATGAGACTCCTCCTTTTGCTCCGATGCGTGTCATGCAAAAGATAAGAAGGCGTGAGGTGACTGGTGGCGGTTGCTTTAGGTTTAGGGTTCGTTAGGTTGAAGGGGACGACGGGCTGCGTTTTGTTTTTGTGAGGGTGAAGTTTTTGTGTGGGCTGCTGGTATAAAGGAATATCCCGCATTTGAATTCCCCTGTTGCATGCCATCTTGATTACAGTCATATAATGGGGTGTCAAACTGCTTAAGTGAGTGAAAGGTCTAGGGTATGACTTAAACTTAGGACTTTTACTTAATCAGTTATGTCACTATCTCAAGGTAAGGAGAATTTTGCTGATGCACCCAGCGCACCTCGCATGTAGTGTGTGATTGTGTGAATTTTCCAAAGTGGAAGAAATATGAGCGGGATGCCAGTTTAAGGAAAGCAGTAAAGCAGGTAGCAATCAAAAAAAAATAAATAAAACAAAATACAACACACAAAAATTAAATGCAAAATAATTGCCAAATAATTATCCTAGGTCTGTTGTGGTTAAGAACCTAAATTCCCCAGTGAAGTCGCCATTTCTGTCGCGCCCTTTTCCGGCCGCGGCATTTTTAAAGCGAGCCCTGCTTAAAATGCAAAAGTTAGAAAATAAATAACAAAATGCTAATTGTTTTAAAAGTATTTGAAAAGGTTTTAAAATGCTAAAAGGATGCTAAAATTGCAAAAGAGGCTAAAAGTGCAAAAGATGCTAAAGTTTAAAAGGGCTAAAATATAAAGAAGGGTTGCTAAAGGGTTGCTATAATGCTAAGGGTTCGCGGAGTCGCCACCTAATTAATTTGGGTGAATTAGGACACCTAAATGTTTAACTAGTTTAAAGTAAACATTAACTCCATTTTAATGGTCTGCTAAACTTAGTGAGATTCTGGGTAAGGGTTCTTTATTAATCTAGAGGGAAGGGGTTAGGCACCCTCTAAGATCCGCTAACTTGCGGTTGTCCTGCCAAACCTAGGGTAATTATTATATTTTTAAAAATGCAACATAAAGCTCTTCTTGCTTAATAAAATATTGGGAAATGCTAAAATGTTTAAAGGTGCTCAAGTCCAAAACGGGCAAAAGGTGCTACATGTGAGAGAATGCTAAGAGTTGCTAAAATATTAGGGGTTAAAGACGCTTTAACGAAAGTGCTAGCAATTTGAGGATGCTGAGTGTAAACAAAGTAGTGCTAGGGTGCTTAAACATTAAAGGTGCTTAAGAGTGCTAAAAGTGCAAAGAGGTACTAGAAATTGCTACTTGTTAACTAAATAAATAATAAAATATTTAAAAGAGTGCTAAAATGTTAAAAAGGGCTTAAAGATGTTTTAACAAGGTGCTAAAGTGTTAAAAGTGTTAGAAAGGGAGTGCTAAAATGCTAAGGTGCTAAAACGCTAAAATGCTAAATGTTAAAGGGTAAAAGAATGCTAAAAGTAGTGCTAAATGCTAAGATGCTAAAGGTATTAAACGCCAAGGGGTGATTCAAAGTGCTAAAAGGGCTAGAAATGCTAAAGAGTACTAAGAGAATGCTTTATGGACTAATTATGTGTATTTTGATAGCTAAATTAATTTTGCCTAGCCTGCGTACAATATTATATAAGAAATGTATTAAGATGCTATTTTGAGAGTTAAGAGAAAATCTGTTTATGAACTTTAACAATTGTTGGTTTTATGACGTAAGTTAGATTACTTGCTTTTGCAGATTTTAACATGCTTAATAGTCCTAAAAGACAAATAAAGTAGAAGTGAGTTTCTAATTATGAATTACTTTCCCCCTTATATGTTTGAAGCTTAATTGTTCCAAGTATCCTAAATATTACGTAAATAGAGTTATTGAATTACAAATATCATATAAATAAATGAATGAAATGCAAGTAAAGAGAGAGAATGGGATTTTAAGGATGCTCTTTACTACGGCGGCGGCCCTATTTGTTTTTCTAGGAATTCTTGGAGCGGGAATGCGAATGCGGATGCGAATCACGGTGTTAATTTGCCACGATGAGTCCCGCCGTGAGACTCTTTGTTGCTCGGTGCATTTCATGCAAAAGTAAGAGAAGATAAGGATAAGTACACTATCTAAAACACAACGAATAATAAACAACATTGCACCCAATTCAAATGCATATAATTGTTTTATTTCGGCAATAGGAGGCCCAATTGATATCGTCTATTAGAATATGTCTCAAGCAAGATGCAGAATGTAGGTGGCCCGGATATGATATGCATATGTGTATTTAGAAAATGAGCAAGGTCTTTGGGCAAGCATTGATCGATTGCGCTTTGGTCAAATAAATGACCTCGAGGAACAACTTGCCAAAAACAGTGTGGGGTTTCATTTAAACTTAAATGTTCGATTAATTACAAAGATGCACAACATGAAACAGTACTACCATCAAGGATGCAAATCAAGATATAAACTAGCCAAGATACTAACTCGAAAATGATTCCGGATATGAAGGCGAACAAACTAACATGCTCTTACCATATCGTTTAGCACACAACATATTGGACATCGCCCAGGGATGTGATTACTCAACACTTCAAAGTTAGGCCAATGCTATTCTAAATGTTTGCAAATGCAAGTACATGTAAGGATGAATGAGGTCAGATCGAAGCTATGAGGTAGTTCGGATTTATGGCATGAATTATCCTTAAGCTAAACACATACGATTATGATAAGGCCAATAATAGGCTATGCAGTTCAACTATCTCACGATTCATCTCATGCCAACACAGATTCAATCCTGGTAAACATTTCTTTACCTAATTATGCTATTAGCTTGCGGTGATAAACAACAAATAATAGTCTCAATCCACTAAGACATGCTATACTAACCCATGAGCATCTTAAGTCATAAATTATATAAGTTTAGAGACTTAGACATGATATGGCTGGTCATGCTCACTAAGATGACCTAAATCAAGAACTCATCATTCCACAGAATGCTAATCCAAGACATATCAAATCAAGTATAAGAGACTAACATACATACTACATACGACTGCAGAGGTATTCATAGCAGATGGAAATTGGACTTAGTTCCTAAGTGCACCAAACAACAACACACACAAATGTACATGGATCGCAACATTAATCTGGATAAACTCAAAGACTACGTAAATCAGTTCAAGCCAATATAATAAACCAAAACTTAAAGGCAAAGGGATTGATTTTACCTTCTCCGCGTAACCGAGGCAGACGTATCAAGTGTCGGTCAATCGACGGGTTTTGGGCTTTGCGATGCGAGTGGTCGATCGTTTGCTTGCTGATTTTTGGTTGGAATTGAAATAAGGAGATTTGGACTACCTATTTCGTGCTATGCTATCGATGCTATCCGTGTCGATGCTATGGGTGTGCTAAGCGGATCGTCTCGATGCCGCTGTCGAAGTCGATGCTCTCATCTCTCTGAATTGCCTCTTCTTAATCGCTCCTAAGGGTGTCTCTCCTATGCTACCGAACTCCTCTCGAATTGCCTCTTCTATGCTCTTGGTCTCCCTTAAACGATGCCTTTGCATGTGCTTATATAGCCCTATTTGGGGTTCCAAGTTAGGTAAGTAATAAAGGCTAAGATTGGACGAGATTTCGCATCGATTCTTGACGAAATTTGTCCGATTTGGGCGATTTTTGTGTATCATGATAAGGCAACGATTTGAAAAGATTTTGGGTCGATTACTATGGTAAGCATCGTTGGAGAAGGTAAGGAAGGAAAGTCGCCGGATTCTCAGCGAATCACGGCGACGGCGCGTGAGCGGTAGTGGCGGTTGCTTTAGGTTTAGGGTTAGTTAGGTATTGGGGCTTTTTGAGTGAGGAGACGATGGCGAGGATATACCGGCGTGGCCGCAACGTTAAAGGGATGGGGCACGGATGTTGGGCTGCGGCGTGGTCGCGGGTTGGTCAGGGTAGAGTTAGATTTTGGGCGAATTAAGGGTAGTATTAAATTAATGGGTATTTAATTAGGGGTTAATTAGTTAAGGCCTTTAGGTATTTAATTAGTTAAGTTATTTTAATTAGGTAGTGTTTAATTAATTAGTGCTAAATAAACTAATAAATCGCGATTAAATTAATGACATAAATTGCTTATATTATTTAGGTGCTTTATTAAAATTAATTGTTAAAATAAACGCGGGCGTGTTATTTAATTAATGCTTAATGCTTTAGGATGCGACGCTATTATTTAAAATTTTATTGTGAAGTTAAATTAAAATTAAAATGAGCTTAGATTGAATTATTTAAATGCTAATGCAAATATGATTTTTAAGAATTGTTTTAAAGCTTTTATAAATGCGACGCTATTAAATGCATGTATTAGATTAAAATTGATTTTAAAGCTACAAATGATTACTAATAAATGCGGCTATGCTACCTGACACGACGTTATCGCTAAATTATTTATTTTATGCATTTATTAATTATTTAAGAATTACGACAAAGCTTAAAGTTAATTAATGCGGGCGCGGGACTCTAAGTGCTTAAAACTCTACGTAAGACGCGATGCCATTATTAGATTAATTATTAATGCCTGTATTTATGTTTTATTGTTGTATTTTATTATAAAAATCCTAAAAATTATTATTACAAAATTAGTGTAATTTTATGGTTAATGGCTGGACGGGAGGGTCAAAATTGGGTGTCAACAGATGTCCCTCTTTGTATGGAGATGATGGAAGAATCTTCGGACAAAGACGTTGACTCATAGCCAATTTTGTCTCGATCTTCGACTGCGTAAAATGCCGGCGTAGATAAGTGACACATAAATCAAAAACTGTCCCAGTGTCGAGTTATGACGACACTGGGCTACCATGGTCGAAACAACAAGGCAGGCTAACGCGGACTCAAAGATGTCCCAGTGTCGAGTTATGGCGACACTGGGCTACCATGGTCAAAATACCAGGGCGGGCTAACGCGGACTTAAAGCCCCAAAGGTCGAGTTATGATGACATCAGGTTATGGTGCAAAAGTAAAAGAATATAAGCGCCAACTCGTGCATCGCTATGGCTTGTGGTCTTTGGGTTCTACGTGAGCGAGTGGGCCGACGCTGAGGCCGCTTCGCCAATCGTTGGGAAGGTTGGCCCCAACAGTTGCCGGTTGTCAGAAGAGAAAATCCACGTTGTGCTCCTGCTGCTGCATGCCAAGACTTGAACAAACGGTTAGTGCATAACTGCTAAGGCAAGATAATTTTAAAACAATGTAACTGTGAATAGAAAAGGTTATCCTGCAAAACGCGATGCCTGTTGTGTTGATGCGATTTTGCGAATGCTGTGATTTTCGTCCTTGCACGCGTTTGCGATTGTGAATGCGGATACATTGTCGCTGCCGCAATTGTCCTCGTATACTAAAGCTCAAGAAAGAGTTAGTGCATAACCGCTAAGACGTAATAATAAAGCATGCGTAGAAATGCAATTTCGGAGTATAGAAATCGCCCCTGCGTGATATCACGATGATGGCGTCGTTTTCGGACTTGTCGTCGCTTTGACTTGTCGCCGTTTTGGACGTGGCGTCGTTTTCGGACGCGAGTCGCTTTCGGACTGAGTCGCTTTGGACTTGTCGTCGCTTTCGGACTTGTCGCCGCTTTCGGACTTGGCGTCGTTTCGGACTTGGCGTCGCTTTGGACTTGGCGTCGTTTTGGACTTGGCGTCGCTTTCGACTTGACGTCGTTTTCGGACTCTGCGTCGCTTTCGGACTGGCGTCGTTTTGGACTTGTTGCTCGCTTCCTGTAGACTAAAGCTCAAAGAAGAGTTAGTGCATAACTGCTAAGACAGAATAATAAAGCATGAATGATAAAAATGCAATTTTGAGAACAGAGAAAATCTTCCTTGTGTAGATGTAATATGCTGATGATGGCGTCGTTTTCGGACTTGCTGTGCTGATAACGTCGTTGCCTGGACGTGTTGCTGCTGGCGTCGTTGCGTGGACTCGCTTATTACGTCGTTGTCTGGACGTGTTGCTGCTGGCGTCGTTGCATGGACTTGCTGATTACGTCGTTGTCTGGACGTGTTGCTGCTGGCGTCGTTGCATGGACTTGCTGATTACGTCGTTCGGACGTCTTCGCCGGGCGCCGTTGCATGGACGTGCTGATTACGTCGTTGTCTGGACGTGTTGCTGCTGGCGTCGTTGCGTGGACTTCTTTGTCCGATAACGTCATTGCCGGACGTATTCCGCCGGGCGCCGCGTGGACTTCTTTGGCCGATACGCCGCCGGACGTATTGCTTCGGGCGTCGTTGCATGGATCGCCGTGGCCGATAACGTCGTTGTTGGACGTATTGCCGGGCGCTGCATGGACTTGCCGATTACGTCGTTGTTTGACGCGTCGCCGGGCGTCGTTGCGTGGACTTGCCGACACGCTGCCGTTCGGGCGTGTTCTTCCGGGCGTCGTTGCGTAGACTTCTTTGGCCGATAACGCCGTTGTTCGGACGTGTTCTTCCGGGCGCCGCCGCATGGACTTGCCGATTACGCCGTTGTCCGACGGGCGTGCCGCTTGGCGCCGTGCGTGGACTTCTTTGCCGATAACGCCGCGTTATGCGGACGTATTGCCGTTGCATGGACTTGTCGCCCGATAACGCCGTTGTTTGGACGTATTGCCGCCGCTTCGTGGAATAAATGCTCCGCAAGCTAAGCTTGAGAAAACGTTAGTGTATACCGCTTAAACAAAGTGATAAATATATATGAGAAGTGCAATTTTATGGGTAGAGATGTCGCCCCCGATACGCTGATGAATCTTTGGGATGTTGTCTTGCACGACATGCCGAAAGCGGTGACGAATTGCCATGATGCCTTTGCCGCGCGTGGGTTGCCAATTTGACTTGATGCCCGAGCCGATGCACTAGGTTTTGTTGCGAATTCGAACTTTGACCGCTGATTGTTGATGCCCTTTCTGGGCTGCGCTTTTCTGCGGACTTTGGATTGTTGTCATCCTCCGCTTTGCCGCTTTTGTCGCTTCGCTAATATGAAGAAACTTTTTTGCCGCATTTTCTATTTCGGCTATTGCACTTTCTGCTCCTGTTAATATGAAGAACCTGCGCTCAAAGAAAATTTGTGAGTTTTGGGGGGGGGTCGATTCATATTTTACTTTGTCGCTTGTTCTTGATATCTGCGTTCGCTTGTTTGCATTTGCACTCGCCCGTTTCCTACATTGTCCCGCTTTGAGAAGGTGTCACGCCGCTTCTTCTTTTCGAGACCCTGCTTATAGGAACCAAGACAGTTCACTGCTCCGCCGGATGCACTTGAATCGGTCATGTCGCTGGACCGTGCCTTTGATCTTGCGAAATATTGATGCTCTGCCATTGCTAAGTCAAATACAAATCGACCTTTGGGGGGAGATGATAAATCTTTCTAAAAATGCAACAAACGGTGTTAGCATAAAGCACATAATTTGCGGGTATGTAGCAGATATATATTGCATATAGCACATTTAAACGCTTCCTAACATGCAGGGGGGACCTCTTTATGCCAGGGGTAAGCCTAAACGTCACTTATGCGAGATTATGACGGATTTGTCCAAGTCGTCCAACTATAATGCCTTTGTTGGAAATGGCGACCAAATGACGGTGCACTTTTCCCAATTTCAGCATGTCATGATTGGGTTTGGATTTGTCTGCCATTGCCACGCTACACATAATATGCTGGTTGGTCGTTGGGTTCAGAAACCCGTCGACAAGTTTGGCGTTTTCCTAATTGTGGTGTCGATGCCAAGGACCGACCCACCTAAGGTAAATGCATGCATGCCCTAAAATAAGGGTGGTATAGCTCTATCTTAAGTTTGCTAAGATTTGGCTTTTCTGGACGCAAGGTTCCCGAGCGGACAGCTCGAGTGAGAAGGCTACGCGGCCACCGGTTAGACCGGGCACTCCACGTATATTACCGACTCTCCTAAATTTGGATTTTGAAGAAAGAATTTTGCTGATGCACCCAGCGCACCTCGCATGTAGTGTGTGATTGTGTGAATTTTCCAAAGTGGAAGAAATATGAGCGGGATGCCAGTTTAAGGAAAGCAGTAAAGCAGGTAGCAATCAAAAAAAAATAAATAAAACAAAATACAACACACAAAAATTAAATGCAAAATAATTGCCAAATAATTATCCTAGGTCTGTTGTGGTTAAGAACCTAAATTCCCCAGCAGAGTCGCCATTTCTGTCGCGCCCTTTTCCGGCCGCGGCATTTTTAAAGCGAGCCCTTCCCCGGCGGCGAACCTTCCCCTTACCTTCTCCAACGATGCTTACCATAGTAATCGACCCAAAATCTTTTCAAATCGTTGCCTTATCATGATACACAAAAATCGCCCAATCAAAGACAAATTTCACAAGAATCGATTAAATCTCGCCCAATCTTAGCCTTTATTACTTACCTAACTTGGAACCCCAAATAGGGCTATATAAGCACATGCAAAGGCATCGATTTAAGGCACTCCAAGAGCATAGAAGAGGCAATCTGAGGAGTTCGGAGCATAGGAGAGACACCCTAGGAGCGATTAAGAAGAGGCAATTCAGAGACAGAGAGCATCGACTGTAAGGGCATCGAGGCGATCCGATTAGCACACCCATAGCATCGACACGGATAGCATCGATAGCATAGCACGAAATAGGTAGTCCAAATCTCCTTATTTCAATTCCAACCAAAAATCAGCAAGCAAACCGATCGACTCACTGATCGCAAAGCCCAAAACCCGTCGATTGGACCGACACTTGATACGCCGCTTCGTCGCGGAGAAGGTAAAATCAATCCCCTTTGCCTTTAAGTTTTGGTTTATTATATTGGCTTGAACTGATTTACGTAGTCTTGAGTTTATCCGATTAATGTTGCGATCCATGTACATTTGTGTGTGTTGTTCGTTTGGTGCACTTAGAACTAAGTCCAATTTCCATCTTTGCTATGAATACCTCACGAGTCGTATGTAGTATGTATGTTAGTCTCTTATACTTGATTTGATATGTATCGGATTAGCATTCCTGTGGAATGATGAGTTCTTGATTTAGGGTCATCTTAGTGAGCATGACCACCATATCATGTCTAAGTCTCTAAACTTATATAATTTATGACTTAAGATGCTCGTAGGTTAGTATAGCATGTCTTAGTGGATTGAGACTATTATTTGTTGTTTATCACCGCAAGCTAATAGCATAATTAGGTAAAGAAATGTTTACGTGATTGAATCTGTGTTGGCGTGAGAGATCAATCACAGATAGTTGAACCGCATAGCCTATTATTGGCCTTATCATAACGTATGTGTTTAGCTTAAGGATAATTCATGCCATAAATCCGTAACTACCTCATAGCTTCGATACATTTCATTCATCCTTACATGTACTTGCATTTGCAAACATTTAGAATAGCATTGGCCTAACTTTGAAGTGTTGAGTAATCACATCCCCTGCGTTGTCCAATATGTTGTGTGCTAAACGATATGGTAAGAGCATGTTAGTTTGTTCGTCTTCATATCCGAATCATTTTCGAGTTAGTATCTTGGCTAGTTTATATACCGATTTGCATCCTTGATGACCGTACTGCTTTCATGTTGTGCCTTCTTTGTAATTAATCGAACATTTAAGTTTAAATGAAACCCCACACTTTTTTTTGGCAAGTTGTTCCTCGAGGTCATTTATTTGACCAAAAGCGCAATCGATCGATTGCTGCCCAAAGCGCTTGCTCATTTTCTAAATACACATATGCATATCATATCTGGGCCACCTACATTCTGCATACCGCTTGAGACATATTCTAATAGACCGATATCAATTGGGCCCTCCTATTGCCGTAAATAAAACAATTATATGCATTTGAATTGGGTGCCAATGTTGTTTATTATTCGATGTGGTTTAGATAGTGTACTAATCCTTATCTTCTCTTACTTTTGCATGAAATGCACCGAGCAACAAAGAGTCTCACTACGGGACTCATCGTGGCAAATTAACACCCGTGATTCGCATCCGCATTCGCATTCCCGCTCCAAGAATTCCTAGAAAAACAACAGACGCCGCCATCCGCCGTAAAGAGCATCCTTAAAATCCCATTCTCTCTCTTTACTTGCATTTCATTCATTTATTTATCTGTTATTTGTAATTCAATTACTCTATTTCTGTAATATTTAGGATACTTGGAACAATTAAGCTTCAAACATATAAGGGGGAAAGTAATTCATAATTAGAAACTCACTTCTACTTTATTTGTCTTTTAGGACTATTAAGCATGTTAAAATCTGCAAAAGCAAGTAATCTAACTTACGTCATAAAACCAACAATTGTTAAAGTTCATAAACAGATTTTCTCTTAACTCTCAAAATAGCATCTTAATACATTTCTTATATAATATTGTACGCAGGCTAGGCAAAATTAATTTAGCTATCAAAATACACATAATTAGTCCATAAAGCATTCTCTTAGTACTCTTTAGCATTTCTAGCCCTTTTAGCACTTTGAATCACCCCTTGGCGTTTAATACCTTTAGCATCTTAGCATTTAGCACTACTTTTAGCATTCTTTTACCCTTTAACATTTAGCATTTTAGCGTTTTAGCACCTTAGCATTTTAGCACTCCCTTTCTAACACTTTTAACACTTTAGCACCTTGTTAAAACATCTTTAAGCCCTTTTTAACATTTTAGCACTCTTTTAAATATTTTATTATTTATTTAGTTAACACCGTAGCAATTTCTAGTACCTCTTTGCACTTTTAGCACTCTTAAGCACCTTTAATGTTTAAGCACCCTAGCACTACTTTGTTTACACTCAGCATCCTCAAATTGCTAGCACTTTCGTTAAAGCGTCTTTAACCCCTAATATTTTAGCAACTCTTAGCATTCTCTCACATGTAGCACCTTTTGCCCGTTTTGGACTTGAGCACCTTTAAACATTTTAGCATTTCCCAATATTTTATTAAGCAAGAAGAGCTTTATGTTGCATTTTTAAAAATATAATAATTACCCTAGGTTTGGCAGGACAACCGCAAGTTAGCGGATCTTAGAGGGTGCCTAACCCCTTCCCTCTAGATTAATAAAGAACCCTTACCCAGAATCTCACTAAGTTTAGCAGACCATTAAAATGGAGTTAATGTTTACTTTAAACTAGTTAAACATTTAGGTGTCCTAATTCACCCAAATTAATTAGGTGGCGACTCCGCGAACCCTTAGCATTATAGCAACCCTTTAGCAACCCTTCTTTATATTTTAGCCCTTTTAAACTTTAGCATCTTTTGCACTTTTAGCCTCTTTTGCAATTTTAGCATCCTTTTAGCATTTTAAAACCTTTTCAAATACTTTTAAAACAATTAGCATTTTGTTATTTATTTTCTAACTTTTGCATTTTAAGCAGGGCTCGCTTTAAAAATGCCGCGGCCGGAAAAGGGCGCGACAGAAATGGCGACTCCACTGGGGATACTCAGGTTCTTAACCATAGCAAACCTAGGTTTATTATTGTTTGGCCTTATTTGCTTTTATTTGTTTTAAATGCCTTAAAATTGCTTACTTTAATTTTGTATGATTAACTGTTTTAATTGCTATTTGCTTTTACTGCTTCCCTCAAACTGACATTCCGCTCATATTTCTTCCACTCTGGAAAATTCACACAATCACACACTCACACGCGGGTGTGCTTTGCGCACCTGCAAATTTCTTTCAAACACCCACATTTAAGAGAGTTGGTATTTTGCGCGGAGAATCCGGTCCAACCGGTGGTCGCGTAGCCTTCTCACTCGATTTGTCCGCTCGGGAACCTTGCGTCTAGAAAAGCCAAATTTTAGAAACTTAAGATAGAGCTATACCACCCTTATTTTAGGGCATGCATGCATTTACCTTAGGTGGGTCGATCCTTGGCATCGACACCACAATTAGGAAAACACCAAACTTGTCGACGGGTTTTTCACGACCCAATGACCAATCAGCATATTATGTGTAGTGTGGCAATGATAGACAAATCCTAACCTAATCATGTCATGCTGAAATTGGAAAAAGTGCACCGTCATTTGGTCGCAATTTTCAACAAAGGCATTATAGTTGGACGACTTGGACAAATCTATCATGGCCTCGCATATGTGACGTTTAGGCCTACCCCTGGCATCAAAGGGTCCCCATGCATGCTAGGACTCGCTTGCAATGTGACAATTTATGTGCAATATGTACTTGCTGAATATTTTTACACTTTTGCAAAATCAGGTGCTTTACACTAACGCAGTTTGCTACATTTTGTCTAAAAAGGATTTATCACCTTCCCCAAAGGTCGATTTGTATTTGACTAAGCAAAAACAGAGTATGAAGACCCAGCCAGCCTTAACGCAGGCAATGAGACGTATTGAAAGATTGGATTTGCATCCATATTCTGGTCTACCCCAGATTGCATATTCAAAACTGGGACAAAATAGGAAACCAGACAGGGGTTGCAGGTCCAAACAGGCCAGGCGCACAGATATCAAGAAATAAAGCGACGAAGTCAAATACGAATCGACCACCCCCCAAACTCACAAATTTTCTTTGAGCGCAGGTCTTTCATATTAATGTATGAAAGTGCAACACCAAGCAAAATGCAAAGAAAAGTTTTCTTCGAAGCAAAAAGAAGTCAGAGGCGAGGATATGACAACAATCCAAAGTCCGCATCAGCAAAGAAAGCGAAAAAGACATCGACAATCGGCAGTTCGCAACACAGCCTAGCGCATCAGCTCGGACATAAAGTCAAAGTTGCAACCCACGCACACAACAAGGACACTATGGCAATTCGTCATCCGCAAGGACAACATCTCGAGATTCATCCGTATCGTGGCGGCATCTCCGCCATAAAATTGCACTTCTCATATGTATTTATCATTTCGTTTAAACAGGTATACACTAACTTTTTCTCAAGCTTAGCTTGCAGGAGCATTTATTCTACAGAGCGGAAGCGGACGCCCAGCAACGACATTATCGGATTATGTCCAGCGACGACATATATCCGACTCGGCCACAACAAAATCGACAATTTTTAAGGACTTCTCCACGAAAGGACACCGACAAATATGATTCCATATGCTCGAGAGAGAGGCACCAACAATCAACAGTCAGAATTCAAAAGTCCGCAACAAAGTCTAGCGCATCAGCTCGGGCATAAAGCACACAACAAAAGCATCATGGCAATTCGTCGGTTGCAAGGAAACATCTCAGGGACGACATCTCTACCCACATAATTGTCTTTCTCAAATATTTATCATTCTGTTTTAACAGTTATACACTAACTTTTTCTCAAGCTTAGCTTGCAGGAGCATTTATTCTACAGGAGCAGCAGCAACACGTCCAGGCAACGACGTTATCGCGATTATGCCCAAAGCGCGACATATATCCGACTCGGCCATTACCAAAATCGACAATTTTTAAGGACTTCGCCACGAAAGGACACCGACAAATATGATTTCATATGCTCGAGAGAGAGAGGCACCAACAATCAACAGTCAGAATTCAAAAGTCCGCAACAAAGTCTAAGCGCATCAGCTCGGGCATAAAGCACACAACAAAAGCATCATGGCAATTCGTCAGTTGCAAGGAAACATCTCAGGGACGACATCTCTACCCACATAATTGCCTTGCTCAAATGTTTATCATTCCATTTTAACAGTTATACACTAACTTTTTCTCAAGCTTAGCTTGCAGGAGCATTTATTCCACAGGAGCAACAGCAACGCGTCCAGGCAACGACGTTATCAGCATTATGTCCAGACGACGACATACATCCGACCCAGTTTCGTCAGTCAAAACTGGGACAATTTTTTAAGGATTTAGCCACAAGAAGACACCGACAAATATGATTCCATATGCTCGAAAGATCGACATAAACTGGGACAATTTTAAGGATTTTACTACAAATAACATCAATGGACATGGTTAATTTACGCTAAGGGTTCCATGCCCCAAAACTTGGACAAATTTTAAAAGAGAGCCTGACGGCAGCGGAGCACCGAGAGTATGGGGGAATATATACCGCCGATTTCGGATAAGGAAGTTTGCTTCATAACATTTCACTATTCAAATATCGACATAATTCCCTACTAGCACATATAACTATATTTTCTCAAGATAGAATATTTTTCAACAAATGTTTTTGACCGAGACTCGAAATCAGACAGGGGTTACATGTCCAGACAAGACAACGCGTGCAAATATCAAGAGCCAACACAAATCGGCCGACCCCCTCCCCGAACTCACAATTTTTCTTTGAGTGAATTTTACAGGACAATAGGAACAAGGAGGACAACAACATTCCAATACAACGGATCCGCTCACGAAGTCCCTCTGCAACAAGTCTACATCAAATACATCTCGCAAAAACCACATCTTCGTTACTCAGGCTACATCATTTACACTTTAATTATTTCATCTAGCTTTGATTATGCATAACGCGATTTTTAGCTATGCATCTCGTCCATACAAGACGATTCCGCCCATACAAGGCGTCATTTGCATTTCGTCCATACAAGACGATAGCGCCCATACAAGGCGTCATTTGCATTTCGTCCATACAAGACGGTAACGCCCATACAAGGCGTCATTTGCATCTCGTCCTTACAAGACGATAACGCCCATACAAGGCGTCATTTGCATTTCGTCCATACAAGACGATAACGCCCATACAAGGCGTCATTTGCATCTCGTCCATACAAGACGACAACGCCCATATAAGGCGTCATTTGCATTTCGTCCATACAAGACGATAACGCCCATACAAGGCGTCATTTGCATCTCGTCCATACAGCATTTATAACGCCATACAAGGCGTCATTTGCATTTCGTCCATACAAGACGATAACGCCCATAAGGCGTCATTTGCATCTCGCCCATACAAGCGATAACGCCATACAAGGCGTCGATGCATCTCGCCCATAAGACGATAACGCCCATACAAGGCGTCACTTGCATCTCGTCCATACAAGACGAGAACGCCCACACAAGGCGTCATTTTCATCTCGTCCATACAAGACGATAACGCCCATACAAGGCGGCGCTTGCATCTCGTCCAGCCAAGACGAACGCCACACAAGGCGTCATTTGCATTTCGTCCATACAAGCGATAACGCCATACAAGGCGTCATCTGCATTTCGTCCATACAGCGATAACGCCATACAAGGCGCGCTGCATTTCGCCCATACAGCATTTATAACGCCATACAAGGCGTCATTTGCATTTCGTCCATACAAGCGATAACGCCATACAAGGCGCCATCTCGTTTCGCCCATACAGACGATAACGCCCATACAAGGCGTCGATTGCATCTCGCCCATACAAGACGATAACGCCATAAGGCGCTACTTGCATCTCGTCCATACAAGACGAGAACGCCCACACAAGGCGTCACTTGCATCTCGTCCATACAAGACGAGAACGCCCACACAAGGCGTCATTTGCATTTCGTCCATACAAAGCACAACGCCCATACAAGGCGCTATTTGCATTTCGTCCATAAGCATTTATAACGCCCATCAAGGCGTATTTGCATTTCGTCCATATAAGCATTTATAACGCCATACAAGGCGCTATTTGCATCTCGCCCATACAGCATTTACAACGCCATATAAGGCGTCATTTGCATTTCGCCCATACACAGCGATAACGCCCATACAAGGCGTCATTTGCATCTCGCCCATACAAGACGATAACGCCATACAAGGCGCTATTTGCATTTCGCCCATACAAGCGATAACGCCCATACAAGGCGTCATTTGCATCTCGCCCATACAAGACGATAACGCCATACAAGGCGCTATTTGCATTTCGTCCATACAAGACGATAACGCCCATCTGGCGCGCTATTTGCATCTCGCCCACATAAGACGATAACGCCATACAAGGCGCCATTTGCATTCGTCCATACAAGACGATAACGCCTACACAAGGTGTCATCTGCATTTCGTCCATACAGACGATAACGCCATCAAGGCGTCATCTGCATTTCGCCCATACAAGCGATAACGCCCATCAAGGCGCGCTATGCATTTCGTCCATACAAGCGATAACGCCATACAAGGCGTCATCTGCATTTCGTCCATACAAGCGATAACGCCATACAAGGCGTCGTTGCATTTCGGCCCATACAAGACGCCGCCATACAAGGCGTCGTTTGCATTTCGTCCATACAAGACGATAACGCCCATACAAGGCGTCATTTGCATTTCGTCCATACAAGGCGTCATCTGCATTTCGTCCATACAAGACGATAACGCCCATACAAGGCGTCGTTTGCATTTCGTCCATACAAGACGACAGCGCCCATACAAGGCGTCGTTTGCATTTCGTCCATACAAGACGATAACGCCCATACAAGGCGTCATTTGCATTTCGTCCATACAAGGCGATAACGCCCACACAAGGCGTCATCTGCATCTCGTCTATGCAAGACGGCGTATCATCACATCATTCCATATATGATTTGACTACAACCACAACACAAAATTTACATTCTTACATTATTTTGTTTTGACAGTTATGCACTAATGCTTCTATCTTAGCTTCAATCTACAGGAACTACACAAGATGGAGCATAACGTGGAGTTTCTCTTACAGCGAACCGGGGCAATTTGTTGGGGGGCCAACCTTCCCAATGAATGGCAGAAGAGGCCTCAAGCGTCGGTCCACTCGTACCACATCACCATAAAAACCAATACCATAAGCCATAGCGGTACACCCCAGGTTCAAGCTCGTTTATTTTATTTTTATTCTTTACACCGCAGCCCAGTGTCGTCACAACTCGACACTGGGACAATTTTTTGAGTCCACGTCAGCCTTGCCTAATTGCCCATTGTTCTAGTTCTGAGGGTCGAGACAAAATTGGCTATGAGTCAACGTCTTTGTCCGAAGATTCTTACATCATCTCCATACAAAGAGGGACAACTGTTGACACCCAATTTTGACCCTCCCGTCCAGTCATTAACTATAAAATTACATTAATTTTCAACAATAATTCTAATAATTTTTATAATAAAATGCAGCAAATAAAACATTAATACATGCATAAATAAGTTTTAATAATAGCGCCGCATTCTAAAATATTAAGCACTAATTAAATAGCACACCCGCATTTATTATGGTAGTAATTTTAAATCTCAAGCTTAGGCTAATAAAGCACCTAGATAATTTAATCACAACTTATTAATTTAATTTACCACTAATTAATTAATACACCTAATTAAAACTAACCTAACACTTAATACCCAAAGCCCAATACCCCTAAACCCTAAACCTAATCTCACCCTATAAAACCTACCCCATAATACCCTACTCTAGGGGCAGTGATTGGACCCAGCCCCAGATAACTTGAGCAGCCGCACTACCCTTCCCAGATTATCCCTTCCAGCGGTACACCTCCTCCTCCTCACCTCGCCGCGCCTACCTTCACCCACACACCCACACGCCCACATCACTACCCATTAACGCCACCACTCCAAACCCCACCCCACTCCGGCCGGTCACGCCACGAGTTCACTGAGCCAGCGAACCATCAACACCCTGCCTTGTCCATCAATCCCGTCGCCGACCTACCCCTGCAAACCCAAGCCTCTGCCCAACGACCACTGCATCAACACCGCCGCCTGACCCTCTCCCATCGAACCTCAGTAGTAGTGGCGTCGCTCCGGCGACTTCGCCGTGGAAGTGACGCCGCCACTCTCACAGCATGGTTTGGCTCTATTTTTTATTTAATGACGTATTTTTATTTTTTGACTGATTCCCTTTTATTTGAATCTCGCCGGAGTTCTTCAAACTCCGGCGACCTATATCATGTTTCGTTTTGGATCACATTACGCATCGTTGATCGTTGGATCGTTTCTGATTTTCGAATCTTTCCGGTGACCTTGCCCGGACTTGTTACTGTTTCCGATGGCTTTGTGCGACCCACTGTCATTCCATTTTTTGGGATCATTTCGTTGCTATGTTTGTTGTATCCACTGTCACGGATATTGTGCTCGCTGGTTTGCTATCGGCGTCAACTGTTTTGTCGGGTCCAGATGATTTCGACGATTCTACTCCTTTATTTATTAAACTGTAGTTGATCATGATACTACCCTGTTGTTATTTACTGATTTTGAACATGATATTACACTTTGGTATTTTACTGATTTTGAACAAGATACTACATTTTGGTATTTTACTGTTTTGGACAAGATACTACATTTTGGTTACTGATTTGAACAAGATACTACATTTTGGTATTTTACTGTTTTTTGAACAAGATACTACATTTTGGTTACTGATTTGAACAAGATACTACACTCTGGCCAAAGAAGGATTTATCCGTCGATCTGGAGGCCTCCATGGTAAGCAAGACGGAATATGTGGGCAAGGAGGAAAGTGAAAAGATTGGACGAGAATGCACAATATCGTTCACCAGGAGGCGAGTCGACCGCCACCGTGACGATATTGGCTTCTCATGTCTTAGTATCCTTGGCATAACACTAGCTGAGCCCACACTATATAAAAAATATATTTTTACATTATCTTCTACATATATATCTATATATACATGCATTGTGTCTGTTTGGTAATTTATTAATTATTTACTAACTCTTCTACTAAGTGTCTTTGCAGGTACCCGGAGACGCACCTCAAAGTTAAAGCATTCGCACTTGAGGCGCACCTCAGAGTTAAAGCATTCGCATAAGATAAAAGCAAAATGTTGCTAATTTCTCTTCATTACACCTTTTATGATTATTTGCTTTTATTTATTATTTATTAACTCTTCCACTAAGTGTCTTTGCAGGTACCCGGAGGCGCACCTCAAAGTTAAAGCATTCGCATAAAAAATAAAATAAAAGCGAAATGTTGTTAACTTCTTCTCATTACATCTTCTATGATTATTTGTTGTTATTACCATCTTGTTAAATATGTATCTATTTTAAATATTTGCATGCATAGCTCAAATATCTCTTGACTAGTTTAATAATTAAAACACTTTTAGAATTATAGATTACATGTTAGCACAATAATATTAAACCTAAGTTTGAACGGACAACCGCGAGTTAGCGGATCCTTTAGGATGCCTAACCCCTTCCCTTTAGGATAATAAAGAACCCTTACCTAGAATCTCACATAGTTTCACAGACCTTTAAATGGAGATCATTAATTGCAGTATTTACTGCAATAAATCAAGTGTCCTAATTCACTATAATAATTAGGTGGCGACTCCTTAAAATACATTTTAGGAATCAACCACACGTGGCACTCCCGTTTTCGACCCAGGTTAAAATGGGGTGTTACATCGTTGCCGAGCTGTGTTGGCTCTGAAACCTCCTTCTTGAGCTTTAGTGTCTCTTACGTAAGGCATCTGCCGTCTACTTGTCTCATAACCCGGTTCAGCATCAGCGAACCAAGCATATTGATATGATCATTCACTTTGTTCGTGAGAAGGTTGACATGAGTCATGTTAGGATGTTGCATGTGTTGACACCCAATTTTGACCCTCCCGTCCAGGCATTAACTATAAAATTACATTAATTTCGTAAAATAATTTTTAGGATTTTTTGTAATAAAATACAACAATAAAACATTAAATACAGGCATAAATAATTTAATAATGGCATCGCATAGAGTTTTAAGCACTTAGAGTCCCGCGCCCGCATTAATTAACTTTAAGCTTTGTAATAATTAATAAATGCATAAAATAAATAATTTAGCGATAACGTCGTGTCAGGTAGCATAGCCGCATTTATTAGTAATCATTTGTAATTTAAAATCAATCTAATACGTGCATTTAATAGCGTCGCATTTAAAAAGCTTTAAACAATTCTTAAATATCATACTTGCATTTAGCATTTAAATAATTTAACATAAACTCAATGCAATTTTAATTTAACTTCGCAATAATGCATAACAATAAGTTTTTAAATAATAACGCCGCATTCTAAAATATTAAGCACTAATTGAATAACACGCCCGCATTTATTATTTTAACAATTAGACTAATAAAGCACCTAATTACTTTAATCACATTTGCTAAGTTAAGTTATCACTAATTAATTAATACACTTGCCTAGAATTAATTAGCTAACTAATTAATTAAGCACCTAAAACTAATAATTATAACACTAACCTAAAACTAATACCCTAATTAACTAATTACCCACCATTTTCGTCCAGCCCACCTAATAACTATCCAGCCCAAACCCAACACCCGCGACCCGCAAAGCCCAAATCCGCAGCCCAACACCCCTAATTTAGCTACCCAGCCCACCTTTTATTTTGCCCAGCCTTTTCTTTTCCTTTCTGAGCCCTCACTTCGTCTCTTCAAAGAACAAATTTCTTAGAAAAAAATCAACCTAACCCTAAACGCTCCATCGCCGCTTCAAAACTGATATTCTCGCGGATTCTCACCGAAAATCCGGCTCACCTTCCTACCCACGCACCCCAGACAACTCCTTTTACCATAACCAGCACCCAAGTCCCTTCAAATCAGAACTTACCTTAATCGGTTCTACACCCAAAGAATCGTCCAAAATCAATATCGAATCAATACCCAACTAGCACAAATCTGGTCGAATCAGCACCAATTTTAGCCATTCTCAGCCTTACCAATTTTAGAACCAGAATTGGGCTATAAAAGGGACATGCAGTCGAACACAATAGAAAAAGACGGGGGAGAGCACAGTAGAGCCTAGACGAGAGCTCGAGGAAGAAAGAAGAACACCTATCCAAAACCCCTTCTTCTTAGTTGCGGTCGACGCACATCAGTGAGTATTCTCAATAGCAAGCCTTACCCTTTCAATCGCATCGCAATAACCCGTCGGGTGGACCGACGACTTGATACGCCGCCTCGGTTCGCCGCCGGAGAAGGTAAACTAGAACTCTTCTCAGTTTGTTCTACTTTCTGAGTTTTATGTGTCTTATCAGTGATTTAGTTCAAATTGCTTATATTGTCATATTCTTAAATGTGATGTTTGGTTAATCTGTTGGTAATTGGTTCAGTTTACAAAATTGTTGTTAGATCTAATACCGTATGCTAAACAGTTGTCAAAGTTATGACAGGACCTTCTAAAGACTTAAAAAGGGGAATGTGGGCTCTGTTTAAGTTGTTGTAGTCTGGTGGTTCACTTAATGATGTGTGGTTTATTTTCCCTTAATGTGTATATCATCTGGGTCAACTCGAATCTGTTAAACAAATGAGTAAGGTGATTAAAAGTTTGTTTTGTTTGTCTAGTGTATATGCTAACTTCTAAAATCATGTCAGTTATGTATATGTTGTCTAAAACGATATGCTAGCATGATCATGTCGTTCGAATGCATTGATAGCCAATTCATAAACCCCATCATGTAGGTAGCGCTAGTCCATTCATGCGCATTCTCTCCTCTATATGAATTAACTCGACCTAATTCACAAATATATATCAGCCTTTATATGTAAATATTTAAGTTTCCTCGACGATCGCTTTTGACATCTCATTCTAAGCGGTATGATCCAAGTGACGATAGGTATAGGTCCCCGCCAATGCATTTAAAGTCTAGAGTTATGGCGTGTCAAATTGTATCCACGTCGCATTCGACTTTAGTTTGTAGCCATGTTTCACATAATTAAAATGTTAGGGGTATAATGTGACCTTAGAATGAACTATTTTACTTATTCCCTCTGTAATGTAAGAAGGACATAGGTTATTTCTTTGCTTTAAAGACATGTTGCATCGCCATTCTCTTCTCCTCTTCCAGACATCTTTATTCCATGCATTTCATTTGTTAGCATGTTCTTTTGTCCATTTCTGCTCATAATATGAAATGAAATACATGTACGTGTGTCCCCTAGTTTGTCACTATATGGGTGATCCATATCAAGTAGTTCATAGTCTCTCTCTATGTCCAAAATGCATATTAATTATGGGACGGGTATTTTCTCGAGTCTATAGATGGCTTTCGAGCTTTGTCAAAACTGTGAACCCGCTGATCTTCTTTTGAACCTGCTTGGCTTTTCTTACTCTTATGTTCATACCTTAAGACTCTACTCTAATGAAACTGGTGGTGGGCTGCTTCGAGCCCATGTGTTTTGATTTGACGAATCAAGTTGTTCTGTGTGTATTTCTATTTTTGTGTGGATGTTATTCCGGAATAGTTACTAATCCTTATCTTTTCTTATTTTTACATGAAACGCAATGCCTTGGAGCAAAGGGAAGAGTCTCAATACGGGACTCGTCGCAACCAATTTAACACCCGCAACTATGTGCATTTCCACTCCGCATCAGAGATTCCAAAGCTATAGGCGGAATTACATCGCCTTTCTTCGAGTCGCCATTGTTAATTCATATCCTCTCCCTATTCATTGATTGTAATTAATTGTCTAAACGCTATACTAATTAATTAGCATTTATAATAGTTAAACCCTGAATCAATAGCTAGAAATCAGTTTGATTTACGTACTTTAGGCTTGCCTCACCTTGTTTAATAGTTATAATAAATCATTTAGCATCCTACACTTGCATAATAAGCTGAAATATTATTTACCTAGATATCCTTAAAACCGTGGTATAATTTCCTATTAATACAGAATAAGAAATCCGCTTTGCATAATAGACACGTCCTCCCTCTTATCACAAAATATTACATCCTCATGCTAAGCAATATATACCCCTTAGGTAAAGGAATACTGGCATACATTTTACTTCTATTATATTCCTAACTAAGATAGTATTTAGGCATCCTAACTGCACAGTTTTAAAAACTAACGCCTCACTTCTTTAATTGCGCAGATAAATCTATGGCCCATAAAGCACCTTCCTAGCATTCTTTAGCATTTCTAGCCCTCTTAACATTCTGTAATCATCCTTTAATATTTAGCATCCCTTTACTTTTAAAATCAATCTTTTAGCACATTTAGCAACCTTTAGTATTTTAAGCACTTTAAACATTTAGCATTTGACTCTTTTATTTATTTATAACACCTTTGCCCTTTTTAGACTTAAGCACCTTTAAACATTTTAACATTTTTTAACATTTTATTAAGCGGGAAGATCGTTTGCTTTGCATTTTTTAAAAACATAATAATTACCCTAGGTTTGGCAGGACAACCGCAAGTTAGCGGATCTTAGAGGGTGCCTAACCCCTTCCCTCTAGATTAATAAAGAACCCTTACCCAGAATCTCATTAAGTTTAGCAGACCATTAAAATGGAGTTAATGTTTTACTTCAAACTAGTTAAACATTTAGGTGTCCTAATTCACCCAAATTAATTAGGTGGCGACTCCGCGAACCCTTAGCATTCTAGCAACCCTTTAGCAGTAAGCACCCCTTTTAGCATTGTAGCAACCCTTTTAAACTTTAGCCTCTTTTGCAATTTTAACACTCTTTAGCATTTTTAATACCTTAAACACTTCTTTAAACTTTCTTTAGCATTTTATCATTTTATTTTTCTAACCTTTTATTTGAGCAGCAGGAGTTTTTAAATTAAAATGCCGCGGCCGGAAGAGGGCGCGACAGAAATGGCGACTCTGCTGGGGATTTTAGGTTCTTAACCACAACAGACCTAGGATAATTATTTGGCAATTATTTTGCATTTAATTTTTGTGTATTGTATTTTGTTTGCTACCTGCTTTACTGCTTTCCTTAAACTGGCATTCCGCTCATATTTCTTCCACTCTGGAAAATTCACACAATCACACACTACATGCGAGGTGCGCTGGGTGCATCAGCAAAATTCTTTCTTCAAAAACCAAATTTAGGAGAGTTGGTAATATACGTGGAGTGCCCGGTCTAACCGGTGGCCGCGTAGCCTTCTCACTCGAGTAGTCCGCTCGGGAACCTTGCGTCTAGAAAAGCCAAATCTTAGCAAACTTAAGATAGAGCTATACCACCCTTTATTTTAGGGCATGTGCATTTACCTTAGGTGGGTCGGTCCTGGCATCGACACCACAATTAGGAAGACACCAAACTTGTCGACGGGTTTCAACCCAACGACCAACCAAAGATATTATGTGTAGCGTGGCAATAACAGACAAATCCAAACCCAATCATGACATGCTGAAATTGGGAAAAGTGCACCGTCATTTGGTCGCCATTTCCAACAAAGGCATTATAGTTGGACGACTTGGACAAATCCGTCATAATCTCGCATAAGTGACGTTTAGGCTTACCTCTGGCATAAAGAGGTCCCCCGGCATGTTAGGAAACGTTTGAATGTGCTATGTGCGATATATCTGCTACATACCTGCAAATTATGTGCTTTATGCTAACATCGTTTGTTGCATTTTTAGAAAATTTATCATCCTCCCCAAAGGGTCGGTTCGTATTTGACTCAACAATGTCAGAGCATCCACGCTCACCAGTCCAAGGCAAGAAATGATGATATGGTCGCTCGGCGTCTGAGCCAAATGGTTTGGGAATTATTCTGTCGTAAACAGAACCTTCGAAGGGAGGAATATCACGATCGGAAGAATGTATTGCCATTCTGCTGCAACAAATTGTCGATATGCAGTTGAGATGGAGAGGCTACGAATCGACCAACCTATCCATTAGCTTGAATACCCCTATGCGGATCAAAGGGCCACTACTTCACAAACCATCCCAGATCGACCTCCACCACCACATATCTCCCAGAACTCTCCACAAAGGCCACCAGTCACCGAACAAACCGCCCCTCGCCCAGCCAACCCTCAACCCCACCTTCAAAATGACCCTCCCACTCCCCATATACCTCACCCGCCGCACTTCACCATAATCAGCCCTAATCGCCAGCCAACCAATACCCACGCACCACACCCATTACGGTCCCAAAGAAACAACCCATAAATTGACTTATGCAATGAAACCCAGCCTTTTACCGCCCCGTCTTTGCACGAAGGGATCATTATGAAGAGATGGAGAGGGAAGTCCGAGCCAAAATGGACGAGGACGTGGCCAAAGAAATTCATAGTCTGAAAGAAGCAGTTCGGGGCATGCGATCGGACAAAGGTCACGAAGGACTAGACTACGAGGATCTTTGCACGATCCGGGCGATGGAACCGCACATGGGTACAAGGTGCCGAAGTTTGAACCATTTGATGGAAAAGGAAATCCTCGTGCACACCTGAGGTCATATTGCGACAAGCTAATCGGGGTAGGGAAGAACCCAGCGGTCATTATGAAGTTGTTCATTCGGAGCTTGACCGGCGAGGCACTAGATTGGTATACCAGCCAAGATCCGCGGAAATGGCATAGCTGGAATGCATTGGCCCAAGATTTTGTGGAGCGGTTCAGGTTCAACACAGAAACCGTTGTGGATAGGTTCTACTTAATGAAGTTGGAGAAGAAGACTACAGAAACATTCAGAGAATACGCCATGAGGTGGCGTTCAGAGGCAGCGAAAGTGCAACCACCCATGGTGGAGAGTGAGATGACCACATTATTCGTACAATCTTTGAAGGACGCAACCTACTATGAGCGGATGATAAGCGTCATCGGGCGGAATTTTGCGGAAGTTATTAGAATGGGCGACTTCGTAGAAGAAGGCATTAAAACTGGTAGGATTACAAATTTGGCAGCATTACAGGCAACTAATAAGGCGATTCAGTCAGGGACACTTGGGAGTACTTCACAGAGGAAGAAAGAGACAGTTTCCCCTTCCATGTTTGTACAAGAACGCAAACCCGAAGCATTTATGACATACCAAAACCCATCATACTACCACAACTACCACACACAGCCTATATATAACACTTCACAAGCACCCGTTTATCCTGCCCCGCATAGATCCACCCATCAGGCCCGCCAACAGAATAGAGCACCCAATGCACCCAGAGCAAATAAGAATTTTGAAGGAAAACCACCCAAAGTTCGCACCCCACTAGCTGAACCCATACCTCAAATATATGAAAGGTTGCGAGCTGCAGGCCTAATCCAACCGATTCCAGGAAGGATCCCTGACCCTATCCCAAGATGGTATGATGAGAACAAGCGCTGCGCGTATCACTCCAATAGCCGGGACATGACAGAAGGTTGCCACTCCTCCGGGGGACGAATCGAGGCACCGATCGGAGGCGGGTAATTCGGCTAAAGGATCCCGCCCCAATGTGCATGATAACCCTTGCCAAACCACGCCACGTCAATGTGCACTGATAACCTTAGATGAGAATACACTCGCCTATGCCCCTTCCGCCTCGACCGTCATTTATCCGAGCATGCACCACGCAGAGGCCAGAAGAGGGAGATAGCAGAGCATGAAGACCCAGCCATCCATGAGGCAGAGCATGAAGGCGTATTGATTGGATTTGCACCCCTGTCCGGGTCCGCCTAGAGCCTGGATAGGAAAAACGATTTATTTATAAACTCATTTTTTAAGCTTTAATAATGTTTTCTTTCGTTTTGCTTGTAATGAACTACGTTTGACCTGATTCCCTTAGTGGATACGTAGGCGGCCGTCTCGGCTTCGGTCCCACACCTAGAATTTTAATTTTATCCAATATTCGCTTGTAATGAACTACGTTTGACCTGATTCCCTTAGTGGATACGTAGGCGGCCGTCTCGGCTTCGGTCCCACGTCTAGAAATTTTTAAATTTCACCCAATATTCGCTTGTAATGAACTACGTTTGACCTGATTCCCTTGGTGGATACGTAGGCGGCCGTCTCGGCTTCGGTCCCACGTCTAGAAATTTTTAATTTCACCCAATATTCGCTTGTAATGAACTACGTTCGACCTGATTCCCTCATGGGGATACGTAGGCGGCCTAAATCGGCTTCGGTCACACCATTAGGAAACTTTCCCTTTGCTTGGAAAACGACAAGAATACACATAGCCTATAAGCAACTACATTGAGACCTATCAGAGGCCAAACCCCTTTTCAAAGCGGGATGCATGGGATTGCAAGTCCAAACAAGCCAGGCACGCAGATATCAAGGAACAAGGCTGAAAAGTCAAATATGAATCGACCCCCCCCCCAAAACTCACAAATTTTTCTTTGGCGCAGTCTTTAATATTAATGAAGCGAAGCAACGTAGAAGCAGAAAATACGACGAAAGGTCTCTCCGCAGAAGCAGGAAAAGCAGCAAAGGCGGAGGATGACAACAATCCAAAGTCCGCAGCAAGAGCAGCAGCAGCAGAAAGGGGCATCAACAATCGGCAATAAAAGTTCAGAGTTCCGCAGCAAAACCTAGCGCATCAACTCGAGCATAAAGTCAAATTGGCAACCCACGCATCGCACACAGCAAAGACAACATCTCAGGGACGACATCTCTATCCATAAAATTGCACTTCTCATATGTAGTTATCATTTCATTTAAACAGGTATACACTAACGTCTTTTCTCAAGCTTAGCTTGCAGGAGCATTCATTCTACGAGCAAAGAACACGTCCGAGCAACGGCGTTATCAACACAAAGAAGTCTACGCAACGGCGCCAGCGAACACGTCCAAACAACGGCGTAATCGAAGTCCATGTAACGACGCCCGGAAGAACACGCCCGCACAACGGCGTAATCGGCAAGTCCACGCAGCGACACGGCAGGAACACGCCCGCATAACGACGTAATCGAAGTCCATGCAGCGGCGCCCGCGAACACGCCCGGACAACGGCGTAATCGGCAAGTCCATGCAGCGACACCGGCGAACACGCCCGGACAACGACGTAATCAGCAAGTCCATGCAACGACGCCAGCGAAGAACACGCCCGCATAACGGCGTAATCAGCAAGTCCACGCAACGACGCCGACACGTCCGCATAACGGCGTAATCGGCAAGTCCATGCAGCGGCGCCGGCGAACACGCCCGGACAACGGCGTAATCGGCAAGTCCATGCAACGGCGCCCGGAAGAACACGCCCGCACAACGGCGTAATCGCAAGTCCACGCAACGGCGCCGAAGAACACGCCCGGACAACGGCGTAATCAAGAAGTCCACGCAACGGCGCCGCGAACACGCCCAAACAACGGCGTAATCAACAAGTCTACGCAGCGATGCCGAAGAACACGCCCGGACAACGGCGTTATCGGCCTGCAAGTCCGAAAACGACGCCATCATCAGCATATTACATCTACACGGGGAAGATTTTCTCTGTTCTCAAAATTGCATTTTTATCATTCATGCTTTATTATTCTGGCTTAGCAGTTATGCACTAACTCTTCCTTGAGCTTTAGTCTACAGGAGCAGCAACGACAAGTCCGAAAACGACGACAAGTCCGAAAACGACGCCAAGTCCGAAAACGACGCCAGGTCCGAAAACGACGCCAGGTCCGAAAACGACGCCAAGTCCGAAAACGACGCCAAGTCCGAAAACGACGACCAGTCCGAAAACGACGCCATCATCAGCATATCACGCAGGGACGATTTCTATACTCCCGAAATTACATTTCTTACGCATGCTTTATGATTCTGTCTTAGCAGTTATGCACTAACTCTTTCTTGAGCTTTAGTACACAGGGACAATTGCAGCAAGGACAACATACCCGCGTTCACAATCGCAACACGCCCGCAAGGACGAAAATCACGTTCGCAAAATCGCATCAACACAACAGCGTCGCGTTTTGCGGATAACCTTTTCTATTCACGATTCATTGTTTTTAAAATTATTTTGCCTTAGCGATTATGCACTAACCGTTTGTTCAAGTCTTAGCATGCAGCAGGAGCACAACGTGGATTTTCTCTTCAAATGACCGGCAATGTTGGGGCCAACCTTCCCAACGATTCGCGGCGCCTCAGCGTCGGTCCACTCGCTTCCACCGTAACCCAGACCACAAGCCATAGCAGATACCCGAGTTCGCCGCTTATTTTCTTTTACTTTTTGCACCATAACCCGGTGTCATCATAACTCGACATCGACATTTTTAAGCCCGTGCTTAGCCCGCCGTGTTTTGACCATGGTAGCCCAGTGTCGCCATAACTCGACATCGACATCTTTAGTCCGTTAGCTGCCTTGATGTTTCGACCATAGTAACCCAAAGGTCGCCATAACTCGACATTGGGGCGATTTTGATTTTTCGTCGGCACTTATCTACTCGCCAAAGATTTTCCGCAATTCTGAAGATCGAGACAAAATTGGCTATGAGTCAACGTCTTTGTCCGAAGATTCTTCCATCATCTCCATACAAAGAGGGACATCTGTTGACACCCAATTTTGACCCTCCCGTCCAGCCATTAACTATAAAATTACATTAATTTCGTAAAATAATTTTTAGGATTTTTTGTAATAAAATACAACAATAAAACATTAAATACAGGCATAAATAATTTAATAATGGCATCGCATAGAGTTTTAAGCACTTAGAGTCCCGCGCCCGCATTAATTAACTTTAAGCTTTGTAATAATTAATAAATGCATAAAATAAATAATTTAGCGATAACGTCGTGTCAGGTAGCATAGCCGCATTTATTAGTAATCATTTGTAATTTAAAATCAATCTAATACGTGCATTTAATAGCGTCGCATTTAAAAAGCTTTAAACAATTCTTAAATATCATACTTGCATTTAGCATTTAAATAATTTAACATAAACTCAATGCAATTTTAATTTAACTTCGCAATAATGCATAACAATAAGTTTTTAAATAATAACGCCGCATTCTAAAATATTAAGCACTAATTGAATAACACGCCCGCATTTATTATTTTAACAATTAGACTAATAAAGCACCTAATTACTTTAATCACATTTGCTAAGTTAAGTTATCACTAATTAATTAATACACTTGCCTAGAATTAATTAGCTAACTAATTAATTAAGCACCTAAAACTAATAATTATAACACTAACCTAAAACTAATACCCTAATTAACTAATTACCCACCATTTTCGTCCAGCCCACCTAATAACTATCCAGCCCAAACCCAACACCCGCGACCCGCAAAGCCCAAATCCGCAGCCCAACACCCCTAATTTAGCTACCCAGCCCACCTTTTATTTTGCCCAGCCTTTTCTTTTCCTTTCTGAGCCCTCACTTCGTCTCTTCAAAGAACAGCCCTTAGAAAAAAAAACTGAACCTAACCCTAAACGCTTCCATCGCCGCCGAAAACTGATATTCTCGGATTCTCTACCAAAATCCGCCACCTTCCTACCCACGCACCCCAGACAGCTCCTCTTACCATAACCAGCACCCAAGTCCCCTCAAATCAGAACTTACCTTAATCGGTTTTACACCCAAAGAATCGTCCAAAATCAATATCGAATCAATACCCAACTAGCACAAATCTGGTCGAATCAACACCAATTTTAGCCATTCTCAGCCTTACCAATTTTAGAACCAGAATTGGGCTATAAAAGGGACATGCAGTCGAACACAATAGAAAAAGACGGGGGAGAGCACAGTAGAGCCTAGACGAGAGAGCTCAGTAGGGAAGCAGCAAGAACACCTATCCAAAACCCCTTCTTCTTAGTTGCAGAAGTCAGTCGCACATCAGTGAGTATTCTCAATAGCAAGCCTTACCCTTTCAATCGCATCGCAATAACCCGTCGGGTGGACCGACGACTTGATACGCCGCCTGCCGCCACACGAGAAGGTAAACTAGAACTCTTCTCAGTTTGTTCTACTTTCTGAGTTTTATGTGTCTTATCAGTGATTTAGTTCAGCTGTTTATATTGTCATATTCTTAAATGTGATGTTTGGTTAATCTGTTGGTAATTGGTTCAGTTTACAAAATTGTTGTTAGATCTAATACCGTATGCTAAACAGTTGTCAAAGTTATGACAGGACCTTCTAAAGACTTAAAAAGGGGAATGTGGGCTCTGTTTAAGTTGTTGTAGTCTGGTGGTTCACTTAATGATGTGTGGTTTATTTTCCCTTAATGTGTATATCATCTGGGTCAACTCGAATCTGTTAAACAAATGAGTAAGGTGATTAAAAGTTTGTTTTGTTTGTCTAGTGTATATGCTAACTTCTAAAATCATGTCAGTTATGTATATGTTGTCTAAAACGATATGCTAGCATGATCATGTCGTTCTGAATGTGCATTGATAGCCAATTCATAAACCCCATCATGTAGGTAGCGCTAGTCCATTCATGCGCATTCTCTCCTCTATATGAATTAACTCGACCTAATTCACAAATATATATCAGCCTTTATATGTAAATATTTAAGTTTCCCCTCGACGACTGCTTTTTGACATCTCATTCTAAGCGGTATGATCCAAGTGACGATAGGTATAGGTCCCTGCCCAATGCATTTAAAGTCTAGAGTTATGGCATGTCAAATTGTATCCACGTTCGCATTCAGCTTTAGTTTGTAGCCATGTTTCACATAATTAAAATGTTAAGGGTATAATGTGACCTTAGAATGAACTATTTTACTTATTCCCTCTGTAATGTAAGAAGGACATAGGTTATTTCTTTGCTTTAAAGACATGTTGCATCGCCATTCTCTTCTCCTCTTCCAGACATCTTTATTCCATGCATTTCATTTGTTAGCATGTTCTTTTGTCCATTTCTGCTCATAATATGAAATGAAATACATGTACGTGTGTCCCCTAGTTTGTCACTATATGGGTGATCCATATCAAGTAGTTCATAGTCTCTCTTCTATGTCCAAAATGCATATTAATTATGGGATGGGGTATTTTCTGAGTCTATAGATGGCTTTCTCGAGCTTTGTCAAAACTGTGAACCCGCTGATCTTCTTTTGAACCTGCTTGGCTTTTCTTACTCTTATGTTCATACCTTAAGACTCTACTCTAATGAAACTGGTGGTGGGCTGCTTCGAGCCCATGTGTTTTGATTTGACGAATCAAGTTGTTCTGTGTGTATTTCTATTTTTGTGTGGATGTTATTCCGGAATAGTTACTAATCCTTATCTTTTCTTATTTTTACATGAAACGCAATGCCTTGGAGCAAAGGGAAGAGTCTCAATACGGGACTCGTCGCAACCAATTTAACACCCGCAACTATGTGCATTTCCACTCCGCATCAGAGATTCCAAAGCTATAGGCGGAATTACATCGCCTTTCTTCGAGTCGCCATTGTTAATTCATATCCTCTCCCTATTCATTGATTGTAATTAATTGTCTAAACGCTATACTAATTAATTAGCATTTATAATAGTTAAACCCTGAATCAATAGCTAGAAATCAGTTTGATTTACGTACTTTAGGCTTGCCTCACCTTGTTTAATAGTTATAATAAATCATTTAGCATCCTACACTTGCATAATAAGCTGAAATATTATTTACCTAGATATCCTTAAAACCGTGGTATAATTTCCTATTAATACAGAATAAGAAATACTGCTTTTGCATAATAGACACGTCCTCCCTCTTATCACAAAATATTACATCCTCATGCTAAGCAATATATACCCCTTAGGTAAAGGAATACTGGCATACATTTTACTTCTATTATATTCCTAACTAAGATAGTATTTAGGCATCCTAACTGCACAGTTTTAAAAAACTAACGCCTCACTTCTTTAATTGCGCAGATAAATCTATGGCCCATAAAGCACCTTCCTAGCATTCTTTAGCATTTCTAGCCCTCTTAACATTCTGTAATCATCCTTTAATATTTAGCATCCCTTTACTTTTAAAATCAATCTTTTAGCACATTTAGCAACCTTTAGTATTTTAAGCACTTTAAACATTTAGCATTTGACTCTTTTATTTATTTATAACACCTTTGCCCTTTTTAGACTTAAGCACCTTTAAACATTTTAACATTTTTTAACATTTTATTAAGCGGGAAGATCGTTTGCTTTGCATTTTTTAAAAACATAATAATTACCCTAGGTTTGGCAGGACAACCGCAAGTTAGCGGATCTTAGAGGGTGCCTAACCCCTTCCCTCTAGATTAATAAAGAACCCTTACCCAGAATCTCATTAAGTTTAGCAGACCATTAAAATGGAGTTAATGTTTTACTTCAAACTAGTTAAACATTTAGGTGTCCTAATTCACCCAAATTAATTAGGTGGCGACTCCGCGAACCCTTAGCATTCTAGCAACCCTTTAGCAGTAAGCACCCCTTTTAGCATTGTAGCAACCCTTTTAAACTTTAGCCTCTTTTGCAATTTTAACACTCTTTAGCATTTTTAATACCTTAAACACTTCTTTAAACTTTCTTTAGCATTTTATCATTTTATTTTTCTAACCTTTTATTTGAGCAGCAGGAGTTTTTAAATTAAAATGCCGCGGCCGGAAGAGGGCGCGACAGCATGTTTTCTCTTTCTTTCGGTACGCAGATATATTCACTAAGGGACTTCCTCTGCAGCTGTTCATAGACTTCAGATCCAGTCTCATCATCCGACATCCTCCCGCTGTGACTGAGGGGGTATGCTAATATTCATAATATATTCTTTAATTAATATTTTAGTGTAATTATGTAAAGTAAAGATCCTTATTTCATTAGTACTGTTGCACGCTCTATATATATATTGAATTAATGAGAGAACTCTAATCAAGAAGATTTACACTATTCAACAAATTTTTTTCATGGGTGTTTCTATCATTTAAGACAACTATTTTATTTTATTAATAGTATTTAAGATCCTGTTGCAATCATGATAATTTGTATACACGTGCAAACCCTTGGAATGCGAAATACCAACCCAGTTTCATAATTCATTGATCGAACTTGGAGGGCTTGACATGAAGATATAAAGATGCTAAAGTTGTGCATCTTTTACCTTCAAAACCATATGGAAATTTCAAATAAATTTGGAGGGTAATTCGTTATTTCAAGCATTGCCTATTGATCAGAAGCAACGATTTAACTCGAGAATGTTGGAACTTGTATAAGAGGAAGATTAAAGAAGATTAAAAGTGATCAGAAAAGAGCGATGTGATTTTCAGGCACAGCGCCGCGACGCTGAAATTTCAGAGAAGCCGCAGGAATTTCGGCGCCGCGACGCCGACGTGTAGGGCCGCGGCGCTACGTAATGGGAATTTTCAATTTTGAATGAAAAGTTGCATCTCTTCTTCTAAGGTCACAACCTTTGAAGAAAGGTTGCACCTGGTCGAATTTAGTGCTATAAATAACATGTTGATCACTTGTTTTAACATACAACAATACAATTAACAAGATTAATCTTCATATTTGAGAATCAAAATTATTTTGAAGAATCTTTCTTGTTGCTTCTTCTTCTTCTTCCAAAACCAAATTTCTGAAGAACACATAAAGTAGATTCGCCAGAAGTGAATTTCTTGTGCTAGAACTTCACATAGATAGTTGTATCATCAAGACAGACGTCCAGAAAACTGCAGCACAAGCGGTGACAAATTTTTGTCTTAGGTCACTGCATTTGCAGGTCTCTATCTACAAATCAAGTTAGTATGTGTTTATACTATGTTAAATTCATTGTAGTTGAATTCAATATTATTGGTTCCTTATTGTTGTTGAGTTCAATTATTTGAATTTCGTTTATATAATATTATGGTTAAACATTAAAGGTCTAGATTGACACTAACAATCTAAGACAAATATTATGTGAAAATTTATTTTCCTGACTGTGTGAAGCTTGCAAAATTTTCAAAGAACACACTTTCCTGATTTGTAAAAGGATGGATCAATCTGGATCATGAAGGGTGAAGAACCATGTGGAGAAACCCGAAATATTCAAAGGTGCTGATTTCAAGCGCTGACAACAGAAGATGTTATTCTATTTGACAACACTTCACGTGGCAAATGTGTTGACTGCTGAGGCTCCAACGACACTGCCAGAGGGAGAAGGAGAGAATGCTCCAACTGAGGAGGCAAAGGCCGAAAGGCCGAAAGGCTGAAGGCGATTGAGACTTGGTGGACACAAGAATTTATGTGTAAGAACCACATTCTCAATGCCTTAGATGATACTCTCTATGTCATATACTCCACGTTCGGGACATCACGGGAGTTATGGAAGTCACTTGAGAACAAGTACAAAACTGAAGTTGTTTGTTCCAAGAAGTTCGTCATCAAAAAATTTCTAAACTTCAAGATGAGCGATGCAAAAGCAGTTGTCAAGCAAGTGAAGGAACTCCAAGTTATTGTTCATGAACTGGAGGTTGAAAGTATGGGCCTTAAGCAATATTTTCTTATTGGTGCTATTATTGAGAAATTACCTCCTTCTTGGAAGGATTTTAAGGTTTATTTGAAGTATCTAACAGAGGAAATTGAGTTTTGAACAACTGGTTCTGAAAATTCGTGTTGAAGAGGACAACCGGAAAAATGAAATGGTTGATGTTGTTTCATTGGAGCTTAATACCAACATGGTAGAAGACAATGCTTCAAAAGCCAAGTTTCAGAAAGGGAAGGGCAAATTTGTTGGTGCCAAGCCATCTTTTGCAACCGGGAGGAATGCACTAACCCCACAAAGGAACAATGCATTCAAGAAATCACAACCAGGCTTATGTTGGATATGTGGAAAATCGGGGCACAGGGCAAAAAATTGTCGCCTTTGCAAGAGTCAGAGTGGTGGTGTTGGAGGTCCGAGTAATGTCAACCAATCCAACCAGGCTGAAACTAAGAACCAATTCGTTGGGGTTGTGGCTGCTCAAGAAAATATGGTTACAAATTCAACTGATTGGTGGATGGACACAGGTGCAACTATGCATGTATGTTCAGAGAAGGACATGTTTTCATCTTACCAAGCCATCAAGGATGGAAAACCATTGTTTGTTGGGAATGCTGCTTCTGTGAAAGTGGAAGGGAAAGGGAAAGTGACGTTGAGGCTCACTTCCGGCAATGATCTTGTACTCACCAATGTTCTACATGTGCCTGAAATTTGTAAAAATTTAATTTCTGGTCCTGTTCTTAGCAACAAGGGCTTTAAGTTGATTTTTGAATCTGACAAATTTGTACTCACCAAAGGTGGGGTGTATGTAGGCAAGGGCTACCTCACTGAGGGGCTCTTCAAACTAAGTGTTGTATGTACTAAGGCATTTGCCGTTATCAATGAAAATGCAGGAAATAACACTGCTTCTGAGTATGTGAATGATTCCCTTTCTTCTTTATGGCATTCTCGATTAGGCCATGTAAATTATCGTTCCTTACAAAGAATGGTAAAGAAAGACATGTTGCCAAAATATTCCATGAACAAAATAAACAAATGTGGAGTATGCATAGAATCTAAATATGCATGTCATCCTCACAAATATGTGGTGAAATCAAATGAAGTGCTTGATTTGATTCATAGTGATTTATGTGATTACCAAGCAACCCCTTCTCGTGGAGGAAAAAATTATTATATATCATTTATTGATGATTGCAGTAAATTTTGTTATGTATACTTAATACATACCAAAGATGAGGCTTTGAACATGTTTAAAACATACAAAACAGAAGTGAAAAACCAACTTGACAAAAGAATTAAAATTCTAAGGTCGGATAGAGGTGGTGAATATAAATCTAATGGGTTCAAGGAATTCTGTTCCACTCATGGTATAATTCATCAAACCACTGCGCCATATACTCCACAACAAAATGGAGTTGCCGAACGAAAGAATAGAATATTGAAGAATATGATAAATTCAATGTTGGTTAGTTCGGGTGCACCTCTATGTCTATGGGGTGAGACATTAATTACTGCGAATATGATATTGAATAAAATTTCTCAAAAGAAAAGTGATCAATCTCCATAAGAATTATGTAATAGAAGATTGTCTACTTTCAAAATGATGAAAGTGTGGGGCTGCCTAGCAAAAGTTCAAGTTTCCTTATCAAAGAGAACTAAACTTGGACCAAAAATAGTAGATTGCATTTATGTTGGTCTTGCCAATAATAGTGCGACATATACGTTTTTGATGTATCATTCCGATGTTGAAGGTATTCACAAAAACACACTTATGGAATCTGCTGAAGCCGAATTTTTTGAGGATATTTTTCCTTTTAAAGACAAGGATAAAAGTGTTCCTAATTCTAAGAAGATGACACTGCCTCAAAATGATGATAATCTTACTTCATCGGTTCAAGAAGAAAATTCTGAACCAAGGAGAAGTAAACGTGGTAAAATGGCCAAAGATTTTGGACCTGACTTTATGATCTTTTCTGTTAAAGGAGAACCTTAAACGTATAAGGCTGCTATGGAATCATTCGAAGCACCTTATTGGAAGGAGGTCATCCAAAGTGAAGTAGAATCCATTGTACAAAATGATACATGGATATTGGTTTATCTTTCTCCGGGACAAAAACCAATAGGCCATAAATGGATCTTTAAACGGAATTTAAGACCTGATGACACTATAGAAAAATATAAAGCTCAGATAGTAGAGAAAGGATTCCGACAAAAGGAAGGTGTAGATTTCTTTGATACCTACTCACCAGTGTCTAAAATTACGTCTATAAGGATGCTAATTGCTATAGAAGCAATTCACAATTTGGAAATACACCAAATGGATGTGAAGACTGCATTCTTAAATGGTGAATTAGATGAAGAAATATATATGGAACAACCCGAAGGGTTTGTTATGAAAGGTCAAGAGAAGAAAGTCTGTAAGTTGGTTAAGTCATTATATGGACTTAAACAAGCGCCAAAGCAATGGCATGAGAAGTTTGATAATACATTATTATCAAATGATTTTCAAATAAACGAATGTGACAAATGTGTCTACATTAAGGAATGTAATAATGCATATGTCATTATATGCTTGTATGTAGATGATATGCTAATTATGGGAACAAATAAGGATGTAATTTATCAAACTAATAAGATGTTTGTCACGCCCCGGATTCCGGACCCGCGACTGGTGCCCTACCTGGACACCCTTCTATTCATAGAACACAATAAACCGCGGAAGGTAAATAACACTCTTTTTTTTTCTTCTGTAAACAAAGGCAAAGCCGATAAGAATGCCACAATATAAGTCACCCGAAAGGGGCTACATTGTTCAACAATGTAAATACAACTCTATCCAGTCCAGCCCACATATGAATACAGACCTCTAAGATTTTGGACGCAAACTATGGCGGGACAAGGCCCCGCCGTACCTCTGAATATACCTAGCCATAATGACAAGCTCCGGAATATTGGAGCTATCTCATAAAGCTGAACAAGGATCCTAAGCTCGTGGATCCACAACGGAGTACCTAGACCTGCAGACATGAACGGAGCCCCCCGAAGGGGGTCAGTACAACAAGTACTAAGTATGGAACAGAAATACAGTACAGTAAACAAGATCATAACTGTACAAAAGAATGACAGAGGCAAGTATGAAAATCAAATACCAGATCCTACCGTGTCATATAACAATCAGAGTCAATTGTACCTTGTATCACTGTACTACTATAACACCGTACCTATTTCACATATGAAAGCCATGTCAAAATCAGGGACACCTGCCCTCAACATATAATATCACAGAAGCTCGTGGAATACAACATCACTGTCAGCATGTAACAAGTATAATATACCACAATCATCAGATAAGCATGCCCGTGGAATTCCAACATCACCGTCGGCATGTAAAAAGTACAATACTCACATATCAGTACAATGTGCCTTTTTAAAAAGTAGAATAAACTTTATCGCTTTAAAATAGGAAGCTTATGATCAATCTAGGGCCACCCGCCCATAGTATCATTATGCAATCCTACTCCTGGGACTATTTCACCCGCATAGGTCTCGTGGGCCTGCATGAGGTAATTTCCTCGCATAGGACTATTTCACCCGCATAGATTACGTGGACCCGCATGAGGTAATTTTCTCGCATAGGACTACTTCACCCGCATGAGACTATTTCACCCACATGAGCCCTACGGACTCGCATGAGGTAGTTTCCTCGCATCGTGGGGAACAAATCCACGAAATATATATAATGTCTTGGAGGTTTACCCCGTAATCATACTCAGGGGATGTATAATGTCTTGGGGGTTTACCCCGCAATCATACTCAAGGGATGTATAATGTCTTGGGGGTTTTCCCCGCAATCATACTCATAACACTAGCACCAATGGCTATCATGAACAACTTATGCAGGTTAAGTAATCTTTAACTCCCATTATATAGAATGAAGGCACCATCTTTTTGAACAACCAAGTCAATACCATTTCTTCCTTTTAAAACAAACAAGACAATACCATGCCTTTCTTTCTAAAATAACCAAGACAATACCATGTCTTCCTTTTCTAAAACAAACAAGACACTAACAAGTCTTTCATTTTATAACACCAAGGCACTATCACACTTGCATCACTAAGGATTAAAGTCCATTACAACAATGTACGTGAGCCGTACATTCACTTTATAAACTAAATTTCCATTTTTAGAAAAGCCCAAGTACTACATGTATCACTAGGAAGTAGAATCCAATACATGTATCATTTTGAAACCATCATCAAGACATTTATCATACTAAGTATCTTTCTAAGACATGGTTTGACATATCAAGGCAATAGACATCACGTATTACTTTAAAACATCTTTGGAAATCAAAGTGCCACATATCATGTACTATATTAAGGACTTAACCATGGACATTCTCTCATGATTTCCTTACAACATTTTAAATCATCTCTTGACTTTCCACAAACCTGGTTATAACAAACTTTCCATAAAGCCGTTATAACACTTTCATTTTAGAAAACTAAAGCATTACCATATCATGTACCGGATTTGAATTCAAAGTACTATGTACGTCTATTCTTTATAAAAGAATCGTTTCATGCAATGTTTAGAGAGTTGAACCCAAAAACACTTTCACTATTAAAACCAAGTTACTTACCCTTTTAAAACTCAAGTAACTTATGCCTTTAAATCAAGCCACTTCTTCTTTCAAAACTCAAGGAACTTACTTTTTAAATCAAGTAACTCCCTTTTTTAAAATCAAGTAACTTATACCTTTTAAATCAAGTTACTTCTACTCTTTAAATTAAGTAACATATACTTTTCAAATCAAGTTACCTATTCTCTTTGAATCAAGTAACATATACTTTTTCAAATCAAGTAATCTATACTTTTCAAATCAAGTAATCTATACTTTTCAAATCGAGTTACTACACCTTTAGAAATTCCATTCAAGATTTTGAATTTAAGCGACTTCTCTTTAAATCAATCAAGTAACTTATACCTTTAAAACCAAGTCTCGTGTACTTTCAAAATTAATACTTTTATGAGCTGTGAATAGGTTATACTCATTTATAACGATCTTGTTAAAGCAGCCATGATCTAGAAAATGTAATACAATTTTGTCTTATCTTAGTTTCTATGCAAATGGAGAATTCTACTCATTTCAATATAATTGATTGTCGATACATTTTTATTAACGCTGCAATGGCTTGTTCGACACCTATTCTCATTAGTGTAGTAAATTAGCAAGGTCAACTCGACTCCAATACTTCCTAACGACTCTTACCAACATCCCCCATAAGACTTTGGTAAGAACTTAGGAATATTTTAGACATGCCTTTTGCATAAAATCAATAATATGAATACTTCCTAATGACAAGGCAAGTACTTCAAGAAAACAAGTCACGTATACTCCAAATAACAAGGCAAGTATACCTCAAGGATAATCATGTCGATAGAAGGAAGAAGTTCACATACCTCGTGACGACTAACCCATATGACAAGTAGCAATACGCTCCAAAGTACTTCAACCTCATCGGCTATTCCTTAAGCCAAGTAAATCATGATACACGTGGTACTTCAACCTATAATGACGATCGTACTTCTATCAATATCATACTTTCTAGTATAAGACTTATACCAAATAATTCCCTCTAATTTTACGGAAAATTGGGCAGCACTTCCTTTGTTTCTACGTACTTTTCCACATTTTCCAAGGCTCGTATTCATCAACCAACAAGCTACATTTAAGGCGCAACCAACAATTAGCCAAAGGGGATTACACGCCTAACTGGACGTGTAAAATTCTGCCCCACAGTTATACAAAATAGTCCACAAATCAGCCCATAAAAACAATCTGTAATCCAACAATAACGAGGGTAAAATGTGAGGTGTTTCAACACCTTTCCACAACCCTATTTCCTTAGGACTTTCATTAGCAACTACTACACTTAAACATGCTGTCGCACCCGATTTTGAACTCTCAGGCTTAAATGCGCGACGGAATGGTTATCCTCCCCAAAAATGTAAAAGATAATGTAAAAATGTTAAGGGAGTCGCCACCTAATTAATTGGGTGAATTAGGACACCTAAATACTAACTGATTAAAGTCAGTATTAACTCCATTTAATGGTCCGTGAAACTAAATGAGATTCTGAGTAAGGATTCTTTATTATCCTAAAGGGAAGGGGTAAGGCACCCTAAAGGATCTGCTAACTTGCGGTTGTCCGTTCAAACATGGGTTAATTTTATTCTAGTTTTAAGAGGTGTATGTCTTGGGAAGATTATTAAAGAATAAAAAAAGCGTAGCAAATATCTAAAAGAAAGGTATTTTTAACTCATACAAAAAAAGACTTTAAGATTCACAAAAATATGTAAGATTAATTATGCAATTCGTAGAACATGAAATTAAATGATAAATTACCTCCTATAGGTATATGTAAGATTAAGACTTTTATACCTAAGGTTAATTATGAAATTATTCTTTATTTGACAAAGTAAAAATGACAAATTATTCTTATAAGCATATAGGATCAGTTAGTAGATTGTCTTTGGAAATGTATATGAAACGTTAATGATATTAAGAAAAAAAAGTAATAAATTGCTCCTATGTTGTTTATGGAGACATCATAAGGAAGTCTATTTTTCTTTCTTTCTAGATAAGGAGTAGTATTTTTGACTACATAACTAAAGCATAGCTAGGATTGATTAATTTACCTTGGATTTAGATTTTGTATGATGAATCTAAAATTAACAAAGAGCGAACTCATCTTTATGCTACCCTTCCCATATATTTAAAGGCTAATAGAGTTAGTTATCCTATTAATTACAGAATTAACAAATGTGACAATAATGAATGAACAGATAAATAATACATAAATAAACAAGGGAGGTTCGAGATTAAAATTGTTGTAATGTCTAAGACGGATGGCGACACCATCTGTCCTATAGTGTTTGGAAACCACAGTGACAAAGCGTGGCGGCGATATAGAAATCTGTGAGTCTCATACCGAGACTCTTGATTTGACTCAATGCGTGTCGGATAAAATAAGAAAGAAAGGAAAAGGATTAGAATATCTCGAAATTTATGAAATGATAAACATTTATCGACATAAAGGCTTCATACTGCGTAAGCCATTTTATTTTTATTATCCAAAGCACAAGCAGCCCAAACGGTGAAAAACATTCAAAAGATCCATCGTGTATGAGACCACGATACTTGAAAATAATGCACAGAATAAAGCGACCCGATACTTTGTATTTCTCAGATTTTTCCAAGATAATAACCACAATATCTGAGACCCCATTAACATAAGCATAGAGAGTTTAACACATTGGACCCTTTCACATGAACTGAACAGACAGTGGGCATCGGCCAGCCTAGTAATTGCACCCAATATACACTCAGGTAGGAACCATTATGTAGAAAACAGTCAAAGTATGTACCTGGCGTGCAGGTACCTAAAGACTATCATAATATGTGTTTATACATGCTGGAATATACATTCTGCTGGGCAGTGGACTCACTGCTGTAAAGTTTAAAGAATGCTACATGTCGGGGACAAGAAAAGCTAAACTAGCACTCTTAACATGCTAGCTACTCTAGGAGCATATTTTAAGATGTTGACATGAAGCCTTAAGCTAATTTAGGACGGGGGTTGACGATGAACTGTTTGAATTAACCTATACCTAACTAGTTATAGATTTAATATATGTGTTAACATTATAAACACATGCTAATCAAATCATACACAAAGAGTCAACATCCAACTTCGGCATGTTAAATCAACACACAAAAGATTTCAAAGTAACTTCTGGACTTCAAAACTTATACCTCTAGTTTGGACCTAAATGCGGGTCGCACATTTACTTAATCAAAGCTAAGACTGTTTTAATATGCAATTAGTCAAAAGCGTAAATATGAGACGCTCTTTATTCATCATCAATATTATAATTCCAACATTACAGCGATTTTATTATAATTCCTGCAATCATCAACCACTCCAAACAATGGTAACAAAATAGCAAATACATTATGGCAGACAATTAAACTTGTATAGCTAACTTAATAGTAAGATACCTTAGCCATTTTTTAAGGGATGAGAACGTACATATTTTATTCTTTAATTAAAATGTTTGTTACTTATATCGGGAGGATAACACGACATTGTAAATCGTATATCCTTGATCTTAGTAACATTTTTATTTAGAGGCCAGTTTTAAGTTATTATAGCATGATAGTAATGTTTTAGAAGGTAAGTACAGATCCGAATCTTTTGAACATAGACATACATACAAACACATAATCACCTTGTGAAATTCGGGTTGTTATGACATATAGGTAGACATATAATCTTTCTTACGATATTTTGGAAAATGAGTAAGAGGTTTGAATCTTGAATGCAGGCACACAATTATACATGCACATAAACACATAATCCTTTTAAATATTGGTTGTTGTTACATGTTGGCTTGATTTTAAAATTCGGGATTAGACCTCGTAATCCCTTTTACTTCCCGCTAACTATTTGTTAGGAGAAATATTTATTTAGAGAAAGTTACAGAAAGCGACATATGTAGTGAATTTGGTTTAACGATTCATCATGATTAATACTGATTTTTCTTTGGATTTAACATGTCAATGCATTCCTACTAAATATCTAGTTGCGTACTAACAGGTTCAAACAGAAAATCCAAGTCAGTGTTTCCACAACCATCAGCATACAACCAACAAAATAGATCTACGACCTTTATACAATCGTTGTACACTTAATCATACCCTCAGAAAATACTATCGACGCACATGCTCGAGACAGAATCATGCTACAAATATCGAAGGCTACTGCCGATAGACTTGTCTGGAAACAGTGGCCAAACCAAATCGAACAAGTTTGAGCAAAATGATACAGACACCATCACATAGTATCAATTAGACAATTAAGTAAATGAAAGAGAAGGGGTTTCCGGACCTTTTATGGGTAGCGAACTGAGGCGACGACAATAGTTTTCCCGAATCGTCGAAGGAAAGTTACAAAAAGCCTGTTTGCAAGAACAGATAATAGTGACTTTGATAGAAACGAAAAGGATTTCTAGACTGGATACTGTGATAGTTCGATGGCCGACTCTGCTCTGAATTCCCCCTCTCGATGCCTATTGCATGTCGTTTAAATAGCCTAACTCTAGGTTCTACAATTGGTAAGTAAATAAAGGCTGAGATTTCGTGGGTGACTTGGACTGATTTGAGGCTGATTCTTATGGTAAGCTTTGATCTGGGTAGATTTGGCTAAGATTTTGATTACGAAAGATTTTGCTAGTTTGCTTATGGTAAGGGCAGTGCCGTTTGCGTGGGTAAGGAAGGTGAATTCTGATTTTTCGCGATTTGGGTCACGATTAAGGAATGGTTCTCCTTATGGCAGGTTTTGGGAAAGGAAACCTGAGGTTTGGTGAGTACGAAGGTGAGCTGGCGGAATGGACGAGGGCGAGAATGGCGGAGTGCTGGCGGCGATTGCATTCTTAGGTTTAGGTTAAGGGGAGCGTTTTGGTTCTGTGAGGACGATGGGGCTGATGGGGAATGAAGCGTGGGCTTCTGAAGGTAAGGCATAAAGGGCGGGGCGTGTGGGCTTTGCGGGTGGGCCTCGCGGGTCGCGGGTCGACGGGAAATTGGGCTGGGTAGTTAATTAATTAGGGTATTAGATTAGTTAAGTTATTTAATTAGTTTTAGGCTTAGTTAATTAGTTAGCTAATTAATTCTAGGCAAGTGTATTAACTAATTAGTGATAACTTAAATTAACAAATGTGATTAAAATAATTAGGTGCTTTATTAGTCTAATTGTTAAAATAATAAATGCGGGCGTGTTATTCAATTAGTGCTTAATATTTTAGAATGCGGCGCTATTATTTAAAAACTTATTATTATGCATTATTGCGAAGTTAAATTAAAATTGAATTGAGTTTAGATTAAATTATTTAAATGCTAAATGCAAGTATGATATTTAAGAATTGTTTAAAGCTTTTTACAAATGCGACGCTATTAAATGCATGTATTAGGTTAAAATTGATTACAATGCGGATATGCTACTTGACACGACGTTATCGCTAAATTATTTATTTTATGCATTTATTAATTATTTAAGAATTACGACAAAGCTTAAAGTTAATTAATGCGGGCGCGAGACTCTAAGTGCTTAAAACTCTACGTAAGACGCGATGTCATTATTAAATTAATTATTAATGCCTGTATTTATGTTTTATTGTTGTAAAAAAAAAAAAATCCTAAAAAATTATTTTACAAAATTAGTGTAATTTTATAGTTAATGGCTGGACGGGAGGGTCAAAATTGGGTGTCAACAGATGTCCCTCTTTGTATGGAGATGATGGAAGAATCTTCGGACAAAGACGTTGACTCATGCCAATTTTGTCTCGATCTTCGATTGCAAAAATCTTTGGCGGTAGACAAAGTGGCCTTGAAATCAAAAAGCGTCGATGTCGAGTTATGACGACACTGGGTTACCATGGTCTAAACACCAAGGCGGCTAATGCGGACTCAAAGCTGTCCCAGTGTCGAGTTATGACGACACTGGGCTATGGTGTAAAAAGTAAAAGAACATAACTGGCTTGAACCTGGAGTGTACTGCTATGGCTTGTGGTGCTGGGTTCTACGATGATGTGGGCGAGTGGACGCGAGGCGCTACGCGATCGCTGGAAGGTTGGCCCGGCAGTTGCCGGTTATTTGTAAGAGAAAATCCACGTTGTGCTCCCGCTGCTGCATGCTAAGACTTGAACAAACGGTTAGTGCATAACTGTTAAGGCAAAATGATTTTAAAAACAATGTAACTGTGACTAGAAAAGGTTATCCTGCAAAACGCGATGCCTGTTGTGTTGATGCGATGCTGCAAATGCTGTGATTTCGCCCTTGCACGGACGTGTTGCGATTGTGAATGCGGATACGTTGTCCTTGCTGCAATTGCCCCTGCGTAGATGTGATATGCTGATGATGGCGTCGTTTTCGGACTTAATGTGCTGATAACGTTGTTGCCTGGACGTGCTGCTGCTGGCGTCGTTGCGTAGACGCAATGCTGATGGTGTCGTTGCCTGGACACAATGCTGATGGTGTCGTTGCCTGGACACAATGCTGATAACGTCGTTGCCTGGACGTGTTGCTGCTGGCGTCGTTGCGTAGACGCAATGCTGATGGTGTCGTTGCCTGGACACAATGCTGATAACGTCGTTGCCTGGACGTGTTCTTCTTTGGCGTCGTTGCGTGAAGCGCAATCTTTGAGAATGTCGTTGCACGGACACAATCGCGTGCGTCGTTATGCGGGCGTGTTCTTCTTTGGCGTCGTTGCGTGAAGCGCAATCTTTGAGGTGTCGTTGCTGGACACAATCGCGATAACGTCGTTGCTGGGCGTGTTCTTTCTGGCGTCGTTGCGTGACGCAATCTTGATGGTGTCGTTGCTGGACACAATCGCGATAACGCCGTTACTGGACGTGTTCTTTGGCGTCGTTGCGTGACGCAATCTTGAGGTGTCGTTACCGACACAATCGCGATAACGTCGTTGCTGGGCGTGTTCTTCTTTGGCGTCGTTGCGTGACGCAATCTTGATGGTGTCGTTACTGGACACAATCGCGATAACGTCGTTGCACGGGCGTGTTCTTTTTGGCGTCGTTGCGTGAAGCGCAATCTTTGAGGGTGTCGTTGCACTGGACACAATCCGATAACGTCGTTGCTGGGCGTGTTCTTCTTTGGCGTCGTTGCGTGAAGCGCAATCTTGATGGTGTCGTTGCTGGACATGTTCGCTCGCAGTAGAATAAATGCTCCTGCAAGCTAAGCTTGAGAAAACGTTAGTGCATACCTGTTTAAACAAAATGATAAGCATATAGGATAGGTGCACTTTTATGGGTAGAGATGTCGTCCCTGATACTCCAGATGAATACTGAGATATTGTCCTTGCACGGATATGCAGATGTCGCAGCTGACGAATTGCCCTGATGCCTTCGTTGGGTGCGATGCCTTGGTCGCAAATTTGACTTTATGCCCACGCCGGTGTGCTAGACTTTGTCGTGCGTTTTGAACTTTGGATTGTGGATTATTGTTGCCCGCACCTGCTGCTTGCTTTCGCTTCCGCCAATATGAAGAAACTTTTTCGCCGTATTTTCTGCTTTGGCTATTGCGCTTTCTGCTTCTGCGCTCAAAGAAAATTTGTGAGTTTTTTGGGGGGGGGGTCGATTCGTATCTGACTTTGCCGCCTTGTCCCTTGATGTCCGCGTGCCTGGCCTGTTTGGATTTGCAACCCCTGTTTGACCTCTTTGAGATGTTTAGTAGTGTTCCAAAAGCATTTTCCAAAATGAAGTGTTTTTATGAAGTAATGCACAAAACATCTTTAGAAATAAACATCTATATGACATGCGTAAAAAAATGTAAAAGCCTCGTCTAATTTGCCGAATATGACATGTATTTCGACCAAACGAACATCTTTTGGAGTCCTTGTTATTGCCTTCTTCCTGGTGCGCAAAGCTGTCTCAATTATGTGTCACGCGGGCGGAACTTAACTTCGTGATGAATTGCTCATATCGCTTTTGGAATAACTCAAACATGTTTGTTGCCTGTAGACAAATGGGAAGATTCCTAACGGTGTGACCGAAGCCGATATGGCCGCCTACGTATCCCCATGAGGGAATCAGGTCATGACGTAGTTCATTACAAGCGAAATTGGGTAAAATTCTAAAAAGTGGGACCGAAGCCGATATGGCCGCCTACGTATCCGCCAAGGGAATCAGGTCATGACGTAGTTCAGATTACAAGTAAAGGGCTTTTGATTTGCAGCGGCGAGACCCTACATGGGCTCTATGCATATCCCACCGAGGGAATGCAGCTTTTACAATATAAAGGGGATTACACGGAAGACAAATACTCCTAGACGTAATATCTCTTCACTGCATCTGCGTTGATAGCCTTGGGCCATACCTCGCCATCCATCTCAGCCAAGATTAGGGCCCCTCCACTTAATACTCGATGGACCATGTAGGGCCGCGCCATTAGTGCGAACTTTCCTTTAGCTTCAATTTGATTCGGAAATATGCGTTTCAAAACCAATTGTCCCGGTTTGAATAACCTTGGCCTTACTCTCTTGTTAAAAGCTCTAGCCATTCTGCTTTGATATAGCTGCCCATGACAGATTGCATTCAACCTTTTTTCGTCAATCAACATCAACTGCTCATAACGATCTTGTATCCACTCGGCTTCGCTCAACTCGGCTTCTTGGATGATTCTCAACGATGGTATTTCCACCTCTGCCGGTAGCACAGCTTCTGTTCCATACACCAAAAGATACGGCGTTGCCCCGGTAGAAGTTCGGATTGTGGTGCGATAACCCAAAAGCGCAAAAGGCAAATTCTCGTGCCAATGTTTGTAGTTGCTGATCATCTTGCGCAATATCCTCTTGATGTTCTTGTTGGCTGCTTCTACTGCTCCATTCATCTGAGGTCGGTACGGAGTGGAATTACGGTGAGTGATCTTGAAATTTCCACATATCTCACGCATCAAATTACTGTTGAGATTGGTTCCGTTATCGGTTACAATTGATTCGGGAACCCCAAATCGGCAAATGATGTTGTTGCGAACGAAGTCGACCACCACCTTTTTCGTCACTGATCTGTGTGATGACGCTTCTACCCATTTAGTGAAATAGTCAATTGCTACGAGGATGAATCTGTGCCCATTTGAAGCAACGGGTTCGATGGGGCCGATGACATCCATGCCCCAAGCTGCGAATGGCCAAGGAGAACTTGTCACATTAAGCTCACTTGGAGGCACTCGAATCAAATCTCCATGAATCTGGCATTGCCGACATTTCTGTACAAAGCGGATACAATCTGTTTCCATCGTCATCCAAAAATAACCTGCTCGCAGAATCTTTTTCGCCAAAGTGAAACCGTTCATATGAGGTCCACACGTCCCTCCGTGTATCTCTTCTACTAGCTCGCCTGCCTCTTGAGCATCGACACATCTCAATAAGCCCAGATCTGGAGTCCTTCGGTACACAATTTCCCCATTCAAAAAGAAATGATTTGCTAGTCTTCGAAGTGTCTTCTTCTGGATGTTGGTTATGCCTTCTGGATATTCTCCTGCTTTGAGGTACCTTTTGATGTCATGGTACCATGGATTGCCGTCTGTTTCTTCGTCTATATGGGAGCAATAAGCTGGCTGCTCCAGCACACTCACTGTGATTGGATCGATGTAATTCTTGTCCGGATGCTGGATCATGGAGGATAAGGTTGCCAATGCATCAGCGAATTCGTTCTGGATCCTGGGAACATGCCTAAATTCTATGTGGATGAACCTCTTCTGTAATTCCTTCACGCAAAATAGGTGGAAGTATCTTCATATTCTTGGTTGCCCATTCACCTGCACTGATGGATCGATAAGTCCAATCGCCTATGACCAAGAACTCTTGTATGTCCATATCTACGCCATTCTGAGCCCCAATATGCAAGCTTCATATTCCGCCATATTGTTGGTGCATGGAAACTCGAGCCATGGAAATCGGATAATCTTGACTGCTTCAAACCAAAGCGCTCCAATGCCGACTCTTTGAAATTTGCCGCTCCATCGAAAAACATCCTCCAACCCGTAATCCTCTCGAGATATCTTCTCCGACAAACAATACCTCTTCATCAGAAAATAGGTTCGAAGGGCTCGTACTCTCATCGATCGGGTTCTCGCAAGATGATCGGCTAATGCCCGCCCTTTACGGCTCTCTGCGTGACGTAGACGATGTCAAACTCGCTCAACATAATTTGCCATTTTGCTAGTTTTCCGGTGGGCATGGGCTTCTGAAGGATATACTTAAGCGGATCCATCCTCGAAATAAGATAAGTAGTGTATGCTGATAGATAATGCCTGAACTTCTGGGCGACCCAAGTTAATGCGCAACAAGTACGTTCCAGCAGAGTATAACGAGCTTCATATGCCGTGAACTTCTTACTCAAATAGTATATGGCCTGTTCCTTTTTCCCTGTTTCATCGTGTTGCCCCAACACGCATCCGAAAGCATTTTCTAACACAGACAAATAGAGTAGCAAAGGTCTCCCCGGTTCTGGAGGTACTAGAACTGGCGGATTAGAAAGGTATTCTTTGATTCTGTCAAAAGCCTGTTGGCAATCTGTTGTCCACTTGGTAGCTGCATCCTTTTTCAATAATTTGAATATCGGCTCGCATATCACGGTAGACTGGGCTATGAACCTGCTGATGTAGTTGAGGCGGCCAAGGAAGCTCATCACGTCCTTTTTGCTTTTCGGAGGAGGTAACTCTTGGATGGCTTTTATTTTCGAGGGGTCTAGCTCAATCCCTCTTCTGCTCACTATAAAACCCAACAGCTTCCCTGCGGGAACGCCAAATGCGCACTTTGCAGGATTCAACTTCAAGTTATACTGTCTTAGTCGTTGGAAAAATTTCTTCAAGTTTGCCAAATGGTCCTCCGCTTTTCGCGATTTGATGATGACGTCGTCCACATAGACCTCAATTTCTTTATGAATCATGTCATGGAAGATGGTGGTCATGGCTCTCATGTAGGTGGCGCCTGCGTTCTTGAGACCGAACGGCATAACTCGATAATAGTACACCACTGGTAGTGAATGCCGCTTTTTCTGCCCTCTTCTCGCCATAAGGATTCGATGATAGCCAAGAAAGCGATTTAACGATCGTAGTTCATGCTTCGCACAATTATCGATGAGTATATGGATGTTTGGAAGAGGAAAGTCATCCTTCGGCCGGCTCATTGAGGTCTCGTAATCCACGCACTCGGACATTTCCATCTTTCTTCTTTACCGACGATATTTGCTAACCAAGTAGGATACTTTGCAACTCGAATTACCTTTGCCTCAAACTGTTTAGACACTTCTTCTTTGACCTTCAAACTCATGTCTGGTTTGATCTTTCTCTGCCTTTGCTTTACGGGGAAATAAGATGGCTCAATAGGTAGCTCAAGGCGATATGTCGTACTCAAACCTGGCATGTCCTCATATGACCAAGCAAACACATCGGTGTACTGTTTCAGGAGCTCAATTAATTCTTTCTTCTGTGCGACGTTTAGGTGGGCGCTGACTCTAGTCTCTTTCACGGTTCCTCATCGCCTAAGTTTATTAACTCGCTTTCTTCCAAATTTGGTTTAGGCCTATTCTCAAAGTTTTTCCATTCTTGGCTAAGTTCGATTCATGACATTCCTCTTGTTCCTCTGGTTATGCTCGTCATTTGAACTTTGTTCGTTGTCTCATTACATGTCATATTCGCGTTATCAATGTGTTTATTAATATGATCGCTGAAAGAAAAATGCTTAAAGAATTTAATTTTAACACAAACAAAATCTTTTAAAAAGCTGCAAAAATGTCCTGGAATTTATGATGAAAGTAAATTGCGAGATTAAAAACATATTAAGAATCATAAATGCATGTCTGTTTTCTTTCTAGATAAAAAGGTCACACTGCTAGAACTAATCATAAATTCTACCAAGCTTCTCGGACGGTCAGGACAGGGGTGCAAGTCCAATTATTCAGTCAGATCCATGCTCGTGATCCCAAATGGTGAGTTCCTCCTTGTGATCTCCTGTGATCATGCAACAATCTGCTTCATCATCACCTATGAACAGATTCTGGAACCCTACTGCAAGATCATCTGGGTCATCTTCTCTCGGCATCTGGATGGTGTAGGCTTTGACGAATGACTGACTCAAGGGCGGAATGGGCGCAGGCAAGGGAATGTATCCCTTCTTCCGGAGGTTCGTGGTCACCAAATCCTTCGAAGTGGGCTGGTATCCCAAACCAAAAGTGTCTCTCTTCCCAAACAACTGGATAGGCTCTGTGATCCCCTTCATACTGACTCCAAGACCTCTGCCGGGCTCGTATCCATTTCTTAACATTTCCTTGGCCACCATTTTGAGAACGCACCGTGAATGGCCGACCCTACTTGCTCTCTTGATCTCATTAATATGAAAAACCGAACCATCCGACTGTTTCACGTCTTCTATGACAGGGATTGCATAATCAGTGTTGATGCTCCCATTTTTATCTCCAAATACTACCACTTCACTGTGATTCCATATAAACTTTAGGCATCGATGCAAGTGGATCGGATCGCATCACCTCGTGGATCCACTACCTCCTATCAACAAAGTTGTAACATGTAGCAATATCCAATATTTGAAATTCCACAACGAATTCGCAGTCCGATCCGCAGCAGTGAGGTCCATTACGCCTTCGACTTCTATGGACTCGTCGAAACCTTTGACTCGATATGACTTTCACGAATTTTCTTACCGTCATTTCAATTTCAAAGGTCGCTACGGACAAATGTTGACTACCGAGCCTCCATCAATCAAAGATCGTTGAAACAATCTTGTCGCGACTTGGATGGTGATATTCAATGCAAGTGTCAGGTCCGACGCCTCGGGTAACTCATCATCGTGAAAGGTGATTCTCGCGCCTCTAGTACTGTCCGACCAAAGCCGCCAAGTTCCCGTCTGTACTCCGAACGATGCATCCTTCAACACCTCCATCAATGCATCTGTGTGAGGCGTAATGCATTAACAATGAAAGTAGAGAAATATGCTGAGGTTTTCTTTAATCGCTTACGACGAGTACTCTTTAGTGGGCATCTTCCTCCAAAATTCTCGACTTCACTCATCACGCTTCTTTGCGTGCCTCCTTGGCTGCCTCTATAGGTGTGTAATACCTCCCTGACCTGGTTATACCTGCAGCGGTGACTTCTATGACCCGCTTCCTACTTTCTCCGCGTTCCATCTTGATCGGTGGCCCCTTCCCGGGCGCCTGAATAACTGTGATTGAACCTTTATGTCTCGGCGTGCCTTTCCAACTCAAATACCGCTTTTCGAGGATTGGCGCGGGCGACGAAAGCGGCGTTCGACTCTTCCCTCACTTCGAACTGATCGGATGGTTCCCTCCAGGTTGTATTCCTCATCAAGGGCTATCAAGTGCACATTGGCGTTGCCGTGGTTTGGCAAGGGATTATCATGCACGTCAGCGTGATCCTTCAGCTGAATTACTCCTTCTTTGATCAACTCTTCGATTCTGTCCCTGAGGGTGTAGCAACTTCCAGTGTCATGCCCTGGGCTATCAGAGTGATATGCACAACGCTTATTCTCATCATACCATCTTGGGATAGGGCCGAATCCTCCCCGAATTGGTGGATCAAACCTGCACTCGCAGCCTTTCGTATATCCTGGGTATGGGTTCACCAGCCGGGGTGCGGGTTCGATGGTTTTCCTTCAAAATTCGCATTTCGTCCGGGCGCATTGGGTGCTCGGCGTTGTTGGCGGGCTTGATGGGCGGGTTGACGCGGCCGATAAATGGGTGCTAGGAAGCGTTATATATGGGCCGTGTGTGGTAGGTGGGCGCGGTGTATAGTGAGGTGTAAAGTTTTGGCACGCGTGGTAGTATGGGTTTGATAGTGGGTTACGGTATGTTATGAATGCTTCGTTTGCGTTCTTGTACAAACATGGAAGGGAAAGCGTCTCCTTCTTCCGAAGTACCGATCGCCCCTCGATCAATCGCCTTATTCGTTGCTCGCAATGCCGCCGCATTCGTAATCCTGCCGCTTTAATACCTTCTTCTAAGTCACCCATTCGACGACTCTGCAAAATTTCGCCCGATGACGCTTATCATCCGCTCATAATAGGTTGCATCCTTCAAAGATTGTACAAATAGTGTGGTCATCTCACTCTCCACCATGGGTGGTTGTACCTTTGCTGCCTCTGAACGCCACCTCATGGCGTACTCTCTGAAAGTCTCCGTAGATTTCTTTTCCAACTTCATTAGATAGAACCTGTCCACACCGGTTTCTGTGTTGAATCCGAACCGCTCCACAAAGTCTTGGGCGATGCATTCCAACTATGCCATTTACGCGGATCCTGGCTAGTGTACCAATCTATTGCCTCGCCGGTTAAGCTTCGAATGAACAACTTCATGATGACCGCTGGGTTCTTCCCTACCCCGATTAACTTGTCGCAATATGATCTCAAGTGTGCACGAGGATTTCCCTTCCCATCAAATAAATCGAACTTCGGCACCTTATATCCCACCGCGCTCATCCGACGGATGCAAAGATCTTCATAATCTAGTCGCCCGTGACCTTTATCCGATCGCATGCCACGAACTGCTTCTTTCAGGCTGTGAATCTCTCGGGCTACGTCATCGTCCATTTTGGCTCGGACTTCCCTTTCCATTTCTTCGTAATGATCCACTTCTTGGTGAAGCGCGGGGACGGTAAAAGGTTGGGTTTCTGTTGTGTAAGTTAGCTGTCTGGGTGGTTTGCTGGGGCTGGTAGTGGGTATGGTGCGTGGGCATTGGTTGGCTTGGCGATTAGGGCTGATTATGGTGAAGTGAGTAGGCGGAGGCGGAGGTATACGGGCGATGGGAGGATCATTTGAAGGTGAGGTTGATGATTGGCCGGGCGAGGCGATTGGGTCGATGGCGCGGCCTTTGTGGGAGTTTTGGGGGATATGTGGTGGTGGAGGTCGATCTGGGGTGGTCTGCGAGATAGTGGCCCTTTGCTCTGGCATAGGGGTATTCAAACTGATGGATAGGTTGGTCAGATTCCGTAGCCTCTCCATCTCAACCTGCATATCAGCAATCTGTTGCAGCAGCTGAGCAATACATTCTTCCTGACTGGTGATATTCCTCCCTTCTGAAGTTTCTGTTTCGCTGACAGGAATAATTCCCAAACCGTTCGGCTCAGACGCCCCTGAGCCAGTCATATCGTCATTTCTTGCCTTGGATCTGGTGAAGTGTGGATGCTCCGACATTGTTGAGTCAAATACGAACCGACCCTTTGGGAAGATGATAAATCTTTCTAAAAAGATGCAACAAACGGTGTTAGCATAAGAACATAATTTGCAAGTATGTAGCAGATATATTGCACACAGCACATCCAAACGTTTCCTAATATGCAAGGGGGGGACCTCTTTGTGCCAGAGGTAGGCCTAAACGTCATATATGCAAAGTCATGTTAGATGCACCCAAGCCATTGTATCGAAATGCCTTTATTGGAAATAAAGTTAATTGAAATGACACTTTATAAGAAAAACAATGAAAATCTCAAACTAAATAACTCTGTTGTTGCTGTGATAGTGAAGCTTAGGTCTTCTTTGGTATAGCCCCTGCCTGTTCCAAGTATTGTACTGCATCGTGCATTAGGGCCCACATGTCTGGGGTGATGACCTTCTCCTTGAGTTGATTATTCTTCATTCTATTGCTTGTGTCCATGTCCTCGAAACCTTGCTCTCCTCTTGGGCTGTAGGTTGTGTTGATGTGATCCTCTTGCAGCCATGTCTGATACTCAGGTGTGTGCCCTGCTTGTTCATCTCCGATGTCTATTTTGTTAATGTCGCCCCATTCTTTCAAAATTTGTCTAGCTCGAGGCACAATAAAGTCTGGTCCAAATGTAACTTCCAAACTCCCACGTCCGACGGAGTGGGATTATCTTCTTGGCCGAATTGTCGGAGTGTTCGTAGGGAGCGTATGGTTGCACCTTTTAGACCAATAAGCTCAATATAGTACAATTCTTTACCACGCATAAAGGCTCCATTTTGTGAGGAGTAAAGGATATTTCCATCGATCCGATCCGGGTGCGGGATGTCAAAAACTTGCACCAATCTTTGATGCCGACGTGACACAAACCGCTTCGTTCTATCATAGAAGGTGTCGATCTTGTAGGATCTTGTTGAAACAAACGTCATCATATTTGACCGTCGGTAAAAATGCTCCATGGCCACATTTGTAAGATAAGATTGCAACCTTCAAAGAAGTTTGTGCATCTCTTTGCATTTCCCAAGAGCTCTAATATTTCGCCAAAATCATAGGAACCAAAGTGGGTTGTATGCCGTCAATTCCTCGAAAAGTGATCTGCCACGAACATATGCAAGTACTTATCTTGCCATACTCTGCAGGAAAAATCAAGGTGCAAGTAGAGCGGCGGTGAATGCAATAGGGCGCTGTTTTGCCAATGGCGTAGAGTGCATGAGAATTGCTTTGCATGTCTTGTAAGCGTTATTATGTCCATACCTCTCGTAAAGATAGTCAAGAGACACCCAGTTGTTCTCGAAGCAACGCAACTCCTTAGTATTCTTAAGACCCATGTAGCGGAGGAATTTCTTCCCTGATTGGCTGTTGGGAATAATCTGTTTTCTACCTTGGTAAACTAGGCTGGTGAAATAATGCACTTCTTCCAATGTAGGAGTTATTTCAAAATCCTTGAATTTGAAAATGACTCGGTCTGGATCCCAAAATTGGATTAAAGCTCGGATCAAATGCGGATCTGGCGAAATACCAAATAGTGAGATGAGACACCCCAACTTCTTCCTAATCATCGTCATTTGCTGATGTCGAAATCCTCCCACCATACTCTTAGCTTATTAGGAACTCCGCTAACCATTCTTATATGATCCATACTACAAATGCTGAAAAACAATAAAAATAAACTTACATTTCCAATTTTGGGCATGTCTTTTTGGCTTGGATAAATCTATCATGACTGTGCAACACATAATATGCTGGTTGGTCGTTGGGTTGAGAAACCCATCGACAAGTTTGGTGTCTTCCTAATAGTGGTGTCGATACCAAGGACCGACCCACCTAAGGTAAATGCATGCATGCCTTAAAATAAAGGGTGGTATAGCTCTATCTTAAGTTTGCTAAGATTTGGCTTACTAGATGCAAGGTTCCCGAGCGGACTACTCGAGTGAGAAGGCTACGCGACCACCGGTTGGACCGGATTCTCCGCGCAAAATACCAACTCTCTTAAATTTGGGTGTTTGAAAGAAATTTGCAGGTGCGCAAAGCACACCCGCGTGTTGTGTGTGATAGTGTGAATTTTCCATAAGGGAGGAAGTATGAGCGGAATGCCAGTTTAAGGGAAGCGGTAACAAATAGCAGTTAAAACAATATGCGGATATTCATATATAAAGCAAAAATAGTTTAGGCAAAATATAAAGCAGATAAGTGTGAAACACAAAATAAGCAAATTAGTAAGTTAAGCAAATAAATGAAAAAAAACAAATAAATGAATAAAGAAAAGGAAAAAGAAGCACAATAATTAACCTATGTTTGTTATGGTTAAGAACCTGTCTGTCCCCAGTGGAGTCGCCATGCTGTCGCACCCGATTTTGAACTCTCAGGCTTAAATGCGCGACGGAATGGTTATCCTCCCCAAAAATGTAAAAGATAATGTAAAAATGTTAAGGGAGTCGCCACCTAATTAATTGGGTGAATTAGGACACCTAAATACTAACTGATTAAAGTCAGTATTAACTCCATTTAATGGTCCGTGAAACTAAATGAGATTCTGAGTAAGGATTCTTTATTATCCTAAAGGGAAGGGGTAAGGCACCCTAAAGGATCCGCTAACTTGCGGTTGTCCGTTCAAACATGGGTTAATTTTATTCTAGTTTTAAGATGTGTATGTCTTGGGAAGATTATTAAAGAATAAAAAAAGCGTAGCAAATATCTAAAAGAAAGGTATTTTTAACTCATACAAAAAAAGACTTTAAGATTCACAAAAATATGTAAGATTAATTATGCAATTCGTAGAACATGAAATTAAATGATAAATTACCTCCTATAGGTATATGTAAGATTAAGACTTTTATACCTAAGGTTAATTATGAAATTATTCTTTATTTGACAAAGTAAAAATGACAAATTATTCTTATAAGCATATAGGATCAGTTAGTAGATTGTCTTTGGAAATGTATATGAAACGTTAATGATATTAAGAAAAAAAAAGTAATAAATTGCTCCTATGTTGTTTATGGAGACATCATAAGGAAGTCTATTTTTCTTTCTTTCTAGATAAGGAGTAGTATTTTTGACTACATAACTAAAGCATAGCTAGGATTGATTAATTTACCTTGGATTTAGATTTTGTATGATGAATCTAAAATTAACAAAGAGCGAACTCATCTTTATGCTACCCTTCCCATATATTTAAAGGCTAATAGAGTTAGTTATCCTATTAATTACAGAATTAACAAATGTGACAATAATGAATGAACAGATAAATAATACATAAATAAACAAGGGAGGTTCGAGATTAAAATTGTTGTAATGTCTAAGACGGATGGCGACACCATCTGTCCCTATAGCTGTTTGGAAACCCTGTGACAAAGCGTGGCGGCGATATAGAAATCCTGACGAGTCTCGTACCGAGACTCTTGATTTGACTCCAATGCGTGTCAGATAAAATAAGAAAGAAAGGAAAAGGATTAGAATATCTCGAAATTTATGAAATGATAAACATTTATCGACATAAAGGCTTCATGCCTGCATAAGCCATTTTATTTTTTTATTATCCAAAGCACAAGCAGGCCCAAACAGTGAAAAACATTCAAAAGATCCAGTCGTGTATGAGACCCTGATAACGAAAATAATGCACAGGAATAAAGCAGCCCAATACTTTGTATTTCTCAGATTTTTCCAAGATAATAACCACAATATCAGACCCATTAACATAAGCATAGAGAGTTTAACACATCGACCCTTTCACATGAACCGAATGCAGACAGTGGGCATCGGCCAGCCTAGTAATTGCACCCAATATACACTCAGGTAGGAACCATTATGTAGAAAACAGTCAAAGTATGTACCTGGCGTGCAGGTACCTAAAGACTATCATAATATGTGTTTATACATGCTGGAATATACATTCTGCTGGGCAGTGGACTCATCAGTAAAGTTTAAAGAATGCTACATGTCGTGGACAAGAAAAGCTAAACTAGCACTCTTAACATGCTAGCTACTCTAGGAGCATATTTTAAGATGTTGACATGAATCCTTAAGCTAATTTAGGACGGGGTTGTGATGATCGTTTGAATTAACCTATACCTAACTAGTTATAGATTTAATATATGTGTTAACATTATAAACACATGCTAATCAAATCATACACAAAGAGTCAACATCCAACTTCGGCATGTTAAATCAACACACAAAAGATTTCAAAGTAACTTCTGGACTTCAAAACTTATACCTCTAGTTTGGACCTAAATGCGGGTCGCACATTTACTTAATCAAAGCTAAGACTGTTTTAATATGCAATTAGTCAAAAGCGTAAATATGAGACGCTCTTTATTCATCATCAATATTATAATTCCAACATTACAGCGATTTTATTATAATTCCTGCAATCATCAACCACTCCAAACAATGGTAACAAAATAGCAAATACATTATGGCAGACAATTAAACTTGTATAGCTAACTTAATAGTAAGATACCTTAGCCATTTTTTAAGGGATGAGAACGTACATATTTTATTCTTTAATTAAAATGTTTGTTACTTATATCGGGAGGATAACACGACATTGTAAATCGTATATCCTTGATCTTAGTAACATTTTTATTTGGAGGCCAGTTTTAAGTTATTATAGCATGATAGTAATGTTTTAGAAGGTAAGTACAGATCCGAATCTTTTGAACATAGACATACATACAAACACATAATCACCTTGTGAAATTCGGGTTGTTATGACATATAGGTAGACATATAATCTTTCTTACGATATTTTGGAAAATGAGTAAGAGGTTTGAATCTTGAATGCAGGCACACAATTATACATGCACATAAACACATAATCCTTTTAAATATTGGTTGTTGTTACATGTTGGATTGATTTTAAAATTCGGGATTAGACCTCGTAATCCCTTTTACTTCCCGCTAACTATTTGTTAGGAGAAATATTTATTTAGAGAAAGTTACAAGAAACGACATATGTAGTGAATTTCGGTTTAACAGTTCATCATGATTAATACTGATTTTTCTTTGGATTTAACATGTCAATGCATTCCTACTAAATATCTAGTTGCGTACTAACAGGTTCAAACAGAAAATCCAAGTCAGTGTTTCCACAACCATCAGCATACAACCAACAAAATAGATCTACGACCTTTATACAATCGTTGTACACTTAATCATACCTCGAAAATACTATCGACGCACATGCTCGAGACAAAATCATGCTACAAATATCGAAGGCTACTGCCGATAGACTTGTCTGGACACAGTGGCCAAACCAAATCGAACAAGTTTGAGCAAAATGATACAGACACCATCACATAGTATCAATTAGACAATTAAGTAAATGAAAGAGAAGGGGTTTCCGGACCTTTTATGGGTAGCGAACTGAGGCGACGACAATAGTTTTCCCGAATCGTCGAAGGAAAGTTACAAAAAGACTGTTTGCAAGAACATATAATAGTGACTTTGATAGAAACGAAAAGGATTTCTAGACTGGATACTGTGATAGTTTGATGGCCGACTCGCTCAATTTCTCTCGATGCCTATTGCATGTCGTTTAAATAGCCTAACTCTAGGTTCTACAATTGGTAAGTAAATAAAGGCTGAGATTTCGTGGGTGACTTGGACTGATTTGAGGCTGATTCTTATGGTAAGCTTTGATCTGGGTAGATTTGGCTAAGATTTTGATTCTGAAAAGATTTTGCTAGTTTGCTTATGGTAAGGGCAAGCTGGCTTCGTTTGCGTGGGTAAGGAAGGTGAATTCTGATTTTTCGCGATTTGGGTCACGATTAAGGAATGGTTCTCCTTATGGCAGGTTTTGGGAAAGGAAACCTGAGGTTTGGTGAGTACGAAGGTGAGCTGGCGGAATGGACGAGGGCGAGAATGGCGGAGTGCTGGCGGCGATTGCATTCTTAGGTTTAGGTTAAGGGGAGCGTTTTGGTTCTGTGAGGACGATGGGGCTGATGGGGAATGAAGCGTGGGCTTCTGAAGGTAAGGCATAAAGGGCGGGGCGTGTGGGCTTTGCGGGTGGGCCTCGCGGGTCGCGGGTCGACGGGAAATTGGGCTGGGTAGTTAATTAATTAGGGTATTAGATTAGTTAAGTTATTTAATTAGTTTTAGGCTTAGTTAATTAGTTAGCTAATTAATTCTAGGCAAGTGTATTAACTAATTAGTGATAACTTAAATTAACAAATGTGATTAAAATAATTAGGTGCTTTATTAGTCTAATTGTTAAAATAATAAATGCGGGCGTGTTATTCAATTAGTGCTTAATATTTTAGAATGCGGCGCTATTATTTAAAAACTTATTATTATGCATTATTGCGAAGTTAAATTAAAATTGAATTGAGTTTAGATTAAATTATTTAAATGCTAAATGCAAGTATGATATTTAAGAATTGTTTAAAGCTTTTTACAAATGCGACGCTATTAAATGCATGTATTAGGTTAAAATTGATTACAATGCGGATATGCTACTTGACACGACGTTATCGCTAAATTATTTATTTTATGCATTTATTAATTATTTAAGAATTACGACAAAGCTTAAAGTTAATTAATGCGGGCGCGAGACTCTAAGTGCTTAAAACTCTACGTAAGACGCGATGTCATTATTAAATTAATTATTAATGCCTGTATTTATGTTTTATTGTTGTAAAAAAAAAAAAATCCTAAAAAATTATTTTACAAAATTAGTGTAATTTTATAGTTAATGGCTGGACGGGAGGGTCAAAATTGGGTGTCAACACATGCATATTAGAGGCTTAATTTCCAGAATTTTACAAGCCCAAAACAGTCCATAAAATGATACGACCACGTCTAACAGTTTTGGGCAGTTTTTCGGCTAAAACAACTACAATCCGATAACTCTTTCCTTAATCCATTTTATTCCAATTCGAGTTCCAACACTTCCATATATGACATATGATGCGCGATTTAATGCACACACTTTAACGCAAGTGCACGTTATCGTGACAAGTAATATAGTCTAGGTAAGACCGAATATCGTCCTCAAGGATTAGTGTTCAAGTATCAATTATCTACCTTTTGTTATCTATTTGGTAACCGATATTTGATTTTGTTGATTATAACTAACAATTATAAATACTAATTAACTATGTGTTTACTTCAGTAGTGATGGAAATAGGGCTTCCAAGTCGCTTCAACTATCCGCTTACATTACTTATTAATGCAATAAATTATGGTTCTTCTTCTTTTGGAGCTAGCAGGTTTACTAATTCGTTTTATACTCCCGTTAAGGCTATATAAACACTCAACCCCAGTAGCGCTCCTTTCTACCTTTCGGTGATAAGGATAACTCTATAGGAGGATTAAGAACAAAAACCTTGTTAATCGTCACGCACCATGCATGATATTAGGTATTTAAACCTCTATTAACGCTACACAAGTAATTGAGGTATTTTCATCCCCAATCCGACCTATGTCTACCCAACTTACAACATAGTCACAACCTCCTCCTTTCGAAGTTTGATTAGAAATCATATAAATAATGATAATTAGTTATCAATTAATTACCAAGCATTCAAAACAATTATTGGGTAAATCTCAACAATAAGAAGAATAACCATAAACATGCATCAATTCATAACATAAGGTTCAAGTGATTTGACATGAAAAGCCCTATAATGGAATTAGTTCCTAGCCATTGACATGACAAGAACTAATTCAATATCCAACATAAAAACTGAAAGTAAAGTAAGGAAAAGAAAAGAAAATTACTAAGTAAAGGTCTCCAATCTTCAACTCCAAGAAGTCTTGTGTTTGTGCAAGAAAGGGAACTCTTGAAAACTGCCTAGGGTTCTCTTTTTATAGCCTCAAAACCGCCCTTAAGGTTTTCCTTCAGGCCTGGCCCATAAAATCGTCAAAACCTGATTTTTCCCGCGTCGGCGCCGCGGCGTCGGAACTTCTGCGTTGTTCTGGTGATTAGGCGCCGCGGCCCTGCTCTCTGCTGTCTAGAGGCGCTGCAACTTCTGAGACCTTCTGGATATTGGGCGCCGGGGCGCCTGGACCTGTTGGCAGGAGGCGCCGCGGCGCTGGCCCGTGTTCGTGCCTGGTTCACCACTTTCTCGTCTTTTAAGCTCTGGAACCTCCACTTTTTCCCTCTTTTAGCTCATTTTCCGCCAAATAGTCATTTTAACCAATTTGACTCAAAAGAAAGAAAATCTATCCTAAGACGACACATATTTGTACAAAAAGGGACAAAAGACTAACTAAAAATGACTCAAAAAGTGTATATAAAATACACCGATCAAATACCCCCAAACTTAACCTTTGCTCGCCCTCGAGCAAAGATAAAAAGAAAGAAATAAAGACTCAAGAAAAAGGAAAATAAAGGACTCAATGACATTGATCACTTTGCTGCATTGGTGTTACTTTAGAAAAATATGAAGATTAGCAGAATAATATGCAGGAACATATAGCATGAAATTTTTAACATTCTAAACACATTAAGCTAGATATTTCGCAAACTCATTTTTATCATGCTTAATGGAAGTCAAAATACTGATTCATGCATGTTAATTTCAAAAATCCTATGACATTTTTGCTTGCTATTCTTCACTAATCATGGATATGCATCTAAGAGATCTTCAGGACTTTTAAGGGTTGTAATATAGGCTTAGGCATGGGTAGGTAAAAATAAGCATTTAGGCTCATTCTGTGTACCATAAGCTCTTTAGCTTTTCAGTGTTTCCCTTTTCTTTTGATTTCTTTTCTTCACTTTAAATCTATCTTTCCCCTCTTTTGTTTTGAGAGCGTGAAGTGTATCATAATAGCAAGCACCCCCAAACTTAGGCTTTTGCCTATTTCTTATTACTTTTTTAATTGGGGTGCATAAATCTTGTTTGCTCTTTTTATCTCTTTTTTAACACACTTTATTCCAACTATTTCATATGTTTACTTATGGCACAAGTGTGGGAATATAGGGTGTCAAAGAAAAAGTTCAATTTTTAGGCTCAAGGGGACTGACTAGAGATATTTTTAATGTCAGGGATAGAAAAGAGTGATAAGAATTGGCTAACAAAGAAACGCCTGAGTCATCTCCCTAACATGCATATCCTAACTATTTCGCCTCAAATAGCAAGCAATCATAACACATAGGTTTTAATCATTTATCATGCACAATTCAAGCAAGAAACTCCAAATAGACAGATTTTGTGAGTTTTTGGCATATCTAACCTAAGTGTTTAGATAGTTGCTTCTAATTCCATTACATTATTCCACCTTACTTCACTAGGTGTTTGTAGTAACTACAACATGCATGATCGTTGACAGACAATTATGACTCAAAAGAAAAAAAAAATTATGACTAAAAAATACACAAAAACAATAAAAAAGACTCAAACATACTATAATAATAATAAGACACAAATAAGACACCCCCCCAAACTTAAATCACACATTGTCCCCAATGTGTGCAAGACTCAAAGACAATAAAAGAAAAGGACACTTACAGACTTGGTTTAAAATGGTGGCGGTGGCGGTGGCATTGGATAGTGCATGGACCATTGGTTGAACAAGGAACTCATCTCGTTAATTTGCTGCCTCGTTTCTTGTTGTCCTTGTATCACTGTGTCCAAACTCTGCATCATCCTTATCTGATTCTCGAGATGCTTGCTCCATCACGGGCCTGAAGGTTACGATTACGTAGGTGGTCGCGATCGCTTCGTCGCGATATCGAGCCTCTATTTCGTGCTCATCTTCATTCATGGCGCCTCTGCTGCCGGTCTTTGGTGGTCGGTGCTCTTCTTCTTCTTCATGGGGACTTGGAGTGCAGGAAGGAGTGCACTATCCCATATGACACAGGCAGTTGGTTTCTCTCATGAGTATCAGTGGGTAGGATTGGGACCCCATTTATGGCACATAAACTAGTGATAAGTGAGTCGTGTCCCAACCCACCTGTTGTTACCAACCTGCTGGTTTCTTCAATACTTTGCACTATCTCCTTCCCCACATCAATCGCCTTCCCCTTCATGATTCCATATATCAATTTGATCCTGTCTTCTGGCACTCTTGTAAAGTGCGTTGATGGAATCAGATGGGCATCGATTTAAATCTGACCAACCGCCCGTTTGCTCTGTTGAATCGACACTGCCGATCCTCTTGACCCATTTCTGGCAATATCAAATGCAGCCGGGGTAGCTCGTTTGTATCGCGACGACGGCATTCCAGACGATGTTGGTGCTGCTTCTAGACCATGTTCTAAAGTGACTCCAATCACCATTTCCTCCTTCAACATCTGCTATTTTTAAAAACACATTTATCGCTTCTGCCGTCACAGGCATATATCTCCCCCTCATAAAGCATTTATTGTCCACCTTCTCCGGAAAGTTAGCATAGAATTCACGCACCATCGCTATGTTCATTGGTGCTATCTTTTCCGGGTTTACAAATCTCTTCCACCTCATCATCTCAATCATTGCCCGAATGGACTCATAGACATCCTCCTCCCCAAGCGAATCCCTTTGATAGTCCATTCCCCTTTCAGGGATTAAGGGCCTAGTACTAAGCTTTTTGTATCTTTCATAAGCTTGTTGGCTAATGAACCTAGTATCATCGTATTGAGGGGCTGAGGTGGATGTGGAGGCTCTTCTCTTTCTGGCAGACATGGTTAAATTACTTTTTGCAGCGTTTCCTTAGTGTCAATCCCTGTTCACCAACCCTATCACTCACCAATCAACAGCTACAACACTATCACCCCCAAACTCCAACTCATGCACTACACAATACCCACACCCTCCTTGTATACTCCTCATCTAAATTTCACAACCAATTTTTCAACACCCCAATGACTTCAACAATGCAACACTCCTCCAAACTACTACCTCCTTTGACTACTGTAAAGCTTTCAAGAAAAGATGAAGATTATCTTTTTGACGGTGTTCTTCAAGGTTTTCTTGCTTCTAATGGTGATTTGAGGCACTGGGATGAAGTTTTGTTGGTTGAAATGGTTAAGGGTTTAGGGACTTTAAGAGTTTTTTGTTGTGTTTGGGTTTGATTTCTGGAAGATTTGTGGGTGAGGTTTAAATTTTCGTGGGTTTTGTGGAGAAGAAAGGTTAGATTTTGGTTTGAAATTGGGAAAATCAGTTTACGGCGTCTTTTAATTTTGGATTTCGCCATGTGCCTGCATTTAGCCATGCGCTAACTCATCGACTTCTTCTGGAATTTCTGCGCCGGCGTGCTCTGGCGTATGGCTAGACTTGGCAATTTTTCGATTTTTTTGCGCCTGCCACACGCTTCGCCGCCATGGCCACCCATTTTTCTGGCTATTCTTCAGTTTTCGCCCTCCAATTTTATTGTTGGCCTGCACCTGTTTAACACAACACAAACACTACCTCCGTGAGACTGTTCTTAGTAAAACTAACTACATTAAAATAAATAATTTAAAATACTTTGGGTTGCCTCCCAAGTAGCGCTGTCTTTAACGTCTTTTAGCCGGACGCAAGTTCCTTAACTCAAGAAGTGTGGGGTGGATTAACCCCACAACCAATCCATTTTCTCCACATTTTTCGTGTTCTTCTTCTACTTCTCTTTTCTTAAAATTATTTTCAAGGGAAGGTTCAGGAACACATACCTGCTTTTGCGGAGGTTCGGCATTACATACCTGCTTTTGTGGGCTCATCTCCCTTGGTTTGGCTTGTACTAGCTCACAGGGGTTTTTGATGGTGCTGATTGCAAAGCACCTGCTCATGATTGGTGGCTCAATAATGTGTTTAAATACTTTAAACACCATTTCTTCATTCTCCACCCTCTACATCAGCTCTCCTTTTTCTACATCGATCAGGGTTCTCCCTGTCGCCAGGAATGGTCTCCCCAATATGATGGGGATCTCTGCATCTTCTTCCATGTCGAGAATGAGGAAGTCCGCAGGAAAAAAGAATTTTCCTACTTTAACCAGCACGTCCTCAATCTTCCCCCTTGGGTGCACAACTGTTCTATCTGCTAGTTGTAGGCTCACCGTGGTTGGTTTGGCTTCACCTAATTCCAACCATTTAAATACTGACAAAGGCATCAAATTTATGCTTGCCCCTAAATCGCAAAGAGCCCTGTTGCATGTCACATTGCCAACTGTGCAAGGCAATGTAAAGCTCCCTGGGTCTTTTAGTTTAGGGGGTAACTTCTTCTACAGGATAGAACTGCACTCCTCCGTTAGTGTTACCATCTCATACTCTGCCAGTTTCTTCTTCTTCCCCAAAATCTCCTTCATGTATTTGAAATAAGAGGGCATCTGCTCCAACGCCTCTATAAAGGGTATGTTGATATGCATCTTTCTGAACGTCTCCAAAAATTTGGAGAATTGTTTATCAACTGCCTTCCGCTGCAATCTCTGTGGGAATGGGATCTTTTCAGTATACTCCTTCTCTGAAGTTTTCTCTACTACTGGGCGAGCTTCAACCACCTTATCTATCTCTATCTCTGCCCTTTGTTCAAGCTAGGTGAGGTGAATCTTTGCTCATTGTTTACCACTTCTCATTTATCTTGCTGGCATTGTTCTCTTGGATTCATCTCTGTGTTGCTTGGCAGTGTACCCTGTGGCCTGCTGTTCGTTTGCTTTGCTAGTTGACCCACTTGTGTTTCAAGTTTACGAGCGAGGATCTAGTTTACATCCTGAGTGCAGGCGTTGGTGAGTGCCAACAAAGCTGCTCTCAGCTCGTCTTGCTTTTCTGGCTGAACAGGTGCATTGAATTGTTGAGAGGGTGGGGCCTGAGTAAATGGCTGCTGATTCTGGTGCTGCTGGTTTTGGTACTGGCCTCTATATTGATTCTGCTGCCCCTGGTCTCCTCTCCATGAGAAATTTGGGTGATTCCTCCACCCTGGATTGTATGTGTTGGAGTATGGGTTGTTTTGGGGCCTCTGATAGTTACCCACGGCTTGGCACTCTGCTTGCTCGATTGGCATATTATTAGGATCAGCCGAAGGACATCTATCGAATGTATGTGGACCACCACATATTTCACAGCTCTTTGGCATCTGTACTGCATTCACCGATACTGTATGTTGTTGCAACTGTTTCGTCAAAAGGGCCACTTGGGCATTCAGGGCAGTGATGTCATCTATCTCGTGAACTCCCACGGTTCTCCTACCACTCATTGGTCTATCTTCTGTGACATGGTTGTTGGTGGCCATATCTTCTAACAATTCGTGAGCTTCGTGAGTTGTTTTCCTCATAAATGTCCCACCTGCTGCTGCATCTATAATTGTTCTGGTTGTTCCGCTCAGCCCGTTATAGAAGATGTGGACCAAGTTCCACAACTCAATACAGTGGTGTGTGCACTTTCTCTGCAAATCCTTGAACCTCTCCCAAGCTTCGTATAATGACTCTCCATCTGCTTGGTAGAAATTATTCAGCTCCCCTCTCAATTTCGCTGCTTTGCACGGTGGGAAGAATTTTGCCAAAAATTTCTGTGCCAGCTCTTGCCATGTAAAAATTGAATCAGCTGGCAGGGAATTTAACCATACTTTTGCTCTGTCCCTGAGTGAGAAGGAAAGCGACCTCAATCGTGGCGTCATCGATGCGCCGTTATATCTGAATGTTGCACATAGCTCCAAGAAATTAGCTATGTGCATATGTGGATCCTCTGATGGCAACCCTCCAAATTGCACTGTGTTCTGCACCATGCTTAGAATTGCCGGTTTGATCATAAAGTTATTTGCTCCTATTGTTGGGAGCCTAATACATGTCTGTGCTCCGTTCACCCTCGGCAGCACGTAGTCTCCCAAGCTTCTTTCTGCCTGGACTTGAACTCTCTCCTCGACATCCATAGGTATTCGCCGAGGCATTCCTTGGTTAGGTTGATTTTCACCTAACCCCTCTCTCAGCACATTGTTGTTTTGACCGCCGTCCATCTCTATCAAGGTTGCAATTCGATGGTTCCTTCTTTTCTGCTTACAGGTTTTCTCAATCTCTGGATTGAAGGGAACAAGAGTGTCTGCTCCTCTTCTCCTTCGCATAAACTGAGCGCCTGAAACAGATCAAAAACAAACAAACAGATCACGGTACCCTGATTTTTACAAAATAAAAAAAAATGAAATAATTCAAAGAAAATAAAAAATAAAAACCAAATTAGAAATTAAAAATAGATAAAATTGATATTGAACTATGCCTAATCCCCGGCAACGGCGCCAAAAACTTGATGCGCGATTTAATGCACACACTTTAACGCAAGTGCACGTTATCGTGACAAGTAATATAGTCTAGGTAAGACCGAATATCGTCCTCAATGATTAGTGTTCAAGTACCAATTATCTACCTTTTGTTATCTATTTGGTAATCGATATTTGATTTTGTTGATTATAACTAACAATTATAAATACTAATTAACTATGTATTTACTTCAGTAGTGATGGAAATAGGGCTTCCAAGTCGCTTCAACTATCCGCTTACATTACTTATTAATGCAATAAATTATGGTTCTTCTTCTTTTGGAGCTAGCAGGTTTACTAATTCGTTTTATACTCCCGTTAAGGCTATATAAACACTCAACCCCAGTAGCGCTCCTTTCTAACTTTCGGTGATAAGGATGACTCTATAGGAGGATTAAGAACAAAAACCTTGTTAATCGTCACGCACCATGCGTGATATTAGGTATTTAAACCTCTATTAACGCTACACAATTAATTGAGGTATTTTCATCCCCAATCCGACCTATGTCTACCCAACTTACAGCATAGTCACAACCTCCTCCTTTCGAAGTTTGATTAGAAATCATATAAATAATGATAATTAGTGATCAATTAATTACCAAGCATTCAAAACAATTATTGGGTAAATCTCAACAATAAGAAGAATAACCATAAACATGCATCAATTCATAACATAAGGTTCAAGTGATTTGACATGAAAAGCCCTATAATGGAATTAGTTCCTAGCCATTGACATGACAAGAACTAATTCAATATCCAACATAAAAACTGAAAGTAAAGTAAGGAAAAGAAAAGAAAATTACTAAGTAAAGGTCTCCAATCTTCAACTCCAAGAAGTCTTGTGTTTGTGCAAGAAAGGGAACTCTTGAAAACTGCCTAGGGTTCTCTTTTTATAGCCTCAAAACCGCCCTTAAGGTTTTCCTTCAGGCCTGGCCCATAAAATCGTCAAAACCTGATTTTTCCCGCGTCGGCGCCGCGGCCCTGCTATCGGCGTCGCGACGCCGGAACTTCTGCGATGTTCTGGTGATTAGGCGCTAGCGGCCCTGCTCTCTGCTGTCTATAGGCGCCGCGGCGCTGCAACTTCTGAGACCTTCTGGATATTGGGCGCCGGCGCTGGACTGATGGCGGGGCGCGGCCGTGTCGTGCACAGTTCGCCACTTTCTCGTCTTTTAAGCTCTGGAACCTCCACTTTTTCCCTCTTTTAGCTCCTTTTCCGCCAAATAGCCATTTTAATCAATTTGACTCAAAAGAAAGAAAATATATCCTAAGACGACACGTATTTGTACAAAAAAGGACAAAAGACTAACTAAAAACGACTCAAAAAGTGTATATAAAATACACCGATCAACATACCAACTTATCAACAACCATATTACCTTATTTTAACATGAGACAAGTGTGGATAACAACAACCATATAACAAACGAAACCAAGGGCACAAAATTGCCTCAAATCGGCCAACAACATATCTACCTCATACTCATCTTATTTTCCATTTCTTCCTTAACATGAATTCATCTATACATTATAAAAATAAGTAATATCCAATTACTTTAATTTAAGAAGAGCTATTACCTCATTTTTGTGTCCAAAACGTCCCGGGCATAAAGGGGAGTTAAAGGTTAAGGGAGTGTTATCTTGGCTTAACACTTGGTTAGAGCTCTTAATCTTGTATCAACAACTAAACTTGGAAGATTTCACAATTTTTCTCCTTCAAAACCCACTAGGGCCGAGAGCATAAGAGAAGAGGGAAAGAAATGGAATATTTCTAAGTGTTGTGCAAATAAAGTCTTGCAATGTCTCTAAGTATACATATATAATGTATCACAATGGGTAAGATGAGGACAAGTGTAGGGACTAAGTGTAGCAAGACAAGTGGAGTGAGACCCACATGACCCACTTGTCCACTTGTCTCTAAAATATCTAAGGTCAAAGTCTTCCAAGACCAAGACAAGTGGGGTGGGGGGAGTGTGTCACGTGTCACCCTCTCATTGGTCTAAAAATATTTCATCTCCCAAAAATCCCTAATTGGCCAAAATATCTCAAAATATTATGGGGCCCACAAAACCGTAAAATTTTCCCGTGGGCCCCACATGACCAAATCCGGAATTTAAAATCCAAAATTCCAATATATTCAAAAAGTCTCAAATACCAACTTTGAGAACCAAATTCCATTTAATAAACCTTTTACCTTCACGAGGTTCGGATGATTTTCCTTAGGAAACACAATTCTTTCTTTCGTTTCAACTTTCAAATCTTATTTCCATACGTTCGTTCTCATTTCAATCTCTTGAAAATACGGGGTGTAACAATGTTGCATGCCACTTTCGATTTGAAAGATATGAGAATAGCGGATGTCATTCTTGGTATTAGAATTCAAAGAAATTCTGAGGGTTATATATTAACTCAATCACATTATGTTGAGAAAGTCCTTAGAAAATTTGGACACTATGATGATAGACCGGTGGTTACGCCATTTGATCCCGCTTGTCACCTTAAGAAGAATGAAGGTGAAAGTGTGTCTCAATTGGAGTATACGCAAGTTCTTGGAAGCTTGATGTACATAGTGAATTGTACGAGACCGGATTTAGCATATACAGTAAGTCGGCTTAGTCGATACTCACATAATCCTGGAAATGATCATTGGGGCTCTAATAAGGGAACTACGATATTTAAAGCATACAATGAACTATGAATTGCATTATACGAAATACCCCCATGTACTAGAAGGATATTGTGATGCTAATTGGATTTTCAACCGTTCAGAAAGTAAGTCCACAAGTGGGTATGTATTTACACTTGGTGGAGCGTCGGTATCTTGGAAATCATCAAAGCAAACGCTAAATACGAGATCAACTATGGAAGCAGAGTTTGTAGCATTGGATAAAGTTGCCGAAGAGGCAGAATGGCTAAGAAACTTCCAAGAAGATATTCCGTTGTGGACAAAGCCAGTGACCGCCATTTGCATACATTGTGATAGTATGGTTGCCCTGACGAGGGAAAAAATCAAATATATAATGGCAAATCAAGGCTCATAAGGCGACGTCATAATACAATACGAAGCTTGCTGAATAATGAAATAATTTCCATTGATTATGTAAAGTCAAAGGACAATATAGCGGATCCTTTGACAAAAGGCCTTACAAGAAAGCAAGTCATATTTACATCGAGGGGAATAGGCTTAAAGCCAATACAATGAGTTGTGAACTGGTGAAAACCTTACCTATCATAATTGGAGATCTCATGGTTTAGGTTCAAAAGGCAAACTAGCTGGGGAAGACTCAAGGAGCGTAAAGCACACATATGCTCGTCCCTATGGTGTACTAGTGTGTTAATCCGTTGACGATAAAGGGCTGAACTTTTATTCTTAATAATATTAATAGCCTTTATGGTTGGATAGTACGGACTATTCTTGATTGATATTACCTATGTGAGATTGATGTGGAGTCGCATCTGGGAGAACCGATATGGTAAATTCTCTAGAAATCTCATGAAGATATGAGTTGTTCATGACCGAAACGAACACAACCGTAAGAATTGAAATATGTTGATATGATATGTGTGATGCTTGTTGTCTCGATTTACTACAAAATATGAATATTTCAAGGCACTACGTCCACTACTTCACAAGTAGACCCGATAGGTATTCACTACGAAAGGTTCAAGTCCAAAAGACACCTTTTCTGATGCATGTCATGTCACGTTTGACAGAAATGACGATAAGTTTCTTTATCTTATTTTCTATCCACGTGTGGGGTATTGTTAGATGTGTGAATAGAAAATGTGGGGTATTATTGAACTTGTATAAGAAGAAGACTAAAGAAGATTAAAAGTGATCGGAAAAGAGTGTTGTGATTTTCAGCACGTGTATAACGCTTGAGGCAGTGGCTGAAACTTCGCAAGCCGCATGAATTTCTACTGCACACAATGGCCAGAATTTTCAGTTTTGAATAAAAATTGCATCTCTTCTTCTAAGGTCACAACCTTTGAAGAAAGATTGCACCTGCTCGAATTTAGTGCTATAAATAGCATGTTGATCACTTGTTTTAACATACAACAATACAATCAACAAGATTAATCTTCAGATTTGAGAATCAAAATCATTTTGAAGAATATTTCTTGTTGCTTCTTCTTCTTCTTCCAAAACCAAATTTCTGAAGAACACATAAAGTAGATTCGCCATAAGTGAATTTCTTGTGCTAGAACTTCACTTACATAGTTGTATCCTCAAGACAGACGTCCGGAAAACTGCAGCACAAGCGGGGACGAATTTTTGTCTTAGGTCACTGCATTTGCAGACCTCTATCTACAAATCAAGTTAGTATGTGTTTATGCTTTGTTGAATTAATTGTAGTTGATTTCAATATTGTTGGTTCCTTATTGTTGTTGAGTTCAATTATTTGAATTTCGTTTATATAATATTGTGGTTAAACATTAAAGGTCTAGATTGACACTAACAGAGAATATATTTAAATAGATCATAAATGGGATCAGTATACTAACACTACCAAAAAAAGTCATAGGAATTAGTGACAGACAATTTCCGTAAGAAATAACAAAATTCATCGTTAATCTTATTTAGTAATGGATTAATGATACGTTTTAAATATGTTAGCTACGAGCTATTTAGCGATGAATTAACAACGAAATTCATAACTACCAAAAGATGTGATGCAGCGGATGAGACTGCTCCTCCCTTAACCAGAGGTCTCAAGTTTGAGCCTTGTATTTTTTTTTGTTGATACGGAACGTTTTCCCCGAGTGGCCCTTTGCGGCGCAAATCCAATTCAGTCAAACTCCAATACGAGGTACTTAACACGGGGCACCAAATGAAAAAATAAAATAAAATAAAATAAAAAGAAAACGAAGTTCATAGTTGAGGTCATTATTTGTCACACGACCTCTTTAAGAAGATCTAAGAGAATTCAACGAAGATCTAGCTTTTGGAGATAGTTACAAATTTAGGAGCTAGCATTAGTGAAAGGTTGAATCCTTTAGTCGTAGTCATGCACACTTTGGTGATACAAATGGTCCCATTTATGAGTACTTTTGACCATTCCAAGTACAAACCAAATTATGCTTTCATTACCTAGGAATTGGTGAATTCAAGTGTCACTCAACTTCTATAAGTGATCAATATAATTGAATTTCTATAAGCAAGACACATAGTGGAGTAAGAAAAGATAAAAAACAACAATAGATTATATCCACAAATGCATTAATAGCTCTCTAAAGTATCAATAAATTAAGATGGTCCAGTAGGTCAGAACTGTCAATCAAGAAAATAGCTAAAAATGCAGAACATTTCATAATGTTTAGACATATATAGAATCTCATAATTATGAACAGAAGAGGATGAAGTTGAATAGAAGCATGATAGTAGTGTGAGTAGTGCACTTGTGGGGAAGAGGAAACATCTCTCTCATCTCTGCTAAAGTTTGATAAGGACTTTCAAGATAAATTTGAAAGGAGAACAAAGAAGCAAAAGCACTGACGACGAAATGAAGTGCTAATATTAAGAAAATATAATAATTCAACATCTGAGTAAAAAACTAGAAGTATGGCTACGCGAACAAAGTTTCACCTACCAAGTTGAAAAGAAAGAAATTTATATATAAAATGTAAAATATTTTTAATTGTGTAAGGTCTTTTGGGTAAAAAATCGTGTAAGCGTGCGGACAATATCATTAAGAGTTTATTTGGGCTTTCTTAGCTCAACATTTGGTACAAAGCCTATGATTCTACGGAAAGAGCATGAATATGGCAAGCAATGATGATATGGGGCTCGATTTACTACCTTCATCGCCAATCAGAGGCGGATCTAGGATTTTAAGTTTATGAGTTTGAAACCACAATTCTTTTTGCTTACTGGGTTCATAATACATTATTTATACACATCAACTGAATTATCTTAATATATACAGGGTTTGAGAAAAAGTTATTGAATATTATTGAACTCGTAACTTCTATTGTGGCTCTGCTTCTACCGGTAGCTTGGAGACAGACACAAAACAAAAATCTTGCATGTGAATTTCAATGGACATAAATACTCGAAGGATGTAGGTGACATGTAGTGAATCTTTAGATAAACTCATGAGGTGATATAACTTAGTTATAAGGGGAGATAGTTGGGTGTGCGAATAAAGACATACATGCGAGACCTTTAGAAAAAAATTGTACATGTATGACACAACCGAACATTATCACATGGGAAATTTTAGTAGCTCAGTTGATTGGTTGTTAGGTAGATTTTAGTACTATTTTAGAGTGTGTTTTAGGGAGTCTTTTATTTCTCTTTTAGTTGTTTTGTGTTTTCAGGTTTTAAGCGATTCAGAAAGGAATAAGGCGAATTCAAAGAAAATAGGTGATTATTGCGGACAAAAATACATATATGGTCACAAGATATAAGTCAAAAGAAGCCCTGGGAAGCTCGAAAAGCAATTTAAACAAATTTTGGATGAAGAACGATGTAGACCTCGTAAATCGCGCATGGTTAATGGTTTAAGTCAAAAAGCCTAAAACTACATAATAGACCGCGCGAAGTTGACATGATAGAGTCGCGGCGCCCAAAACTACATTATAGACCTCGTGGGGTCGACAAGCATTAGCGTAGCTGCGCTCGACTTTAGCGCTGCGGTGCCTCAATGACAGCCAGTTCTGCCCAAAGGCAAAAGGATCTTTTCAAAGGGGAAAATTATGGTTGCTATAAAAGGATAAATGAGGTTAAGGAGCAATTAGAGACACAGATTGTTCAAGTTCTTTTCATTTTCTTTACTTTAATTCAGTTCATGTTGGATATTGAATTAATTAGTTTTCTTAGTGTGTCATGAGCTAATTACTTTATTAGAGTTTTTCGTTGAATCACTTGAAACTCTATTATGATTTAATGCAGTGCTCTGTTTTTCTTCATCTATTAATATCTATTCAACTTGCATTTGTTGAATGAGAATTAACTGGTCATTAGTTTTCATTATCTATATAATTTCAAATTGAGAACTGAGAAGGGAGATTTGAATATTCTATAGTTGTAGGTTATTGATCTTAATCCTCCTATGTGATTGAATTTATCATAGAAATATAGAAAATTCTCACTTAGATTGGGTTTTATATGTCCTAATCGGAATATAAAACACCTCAGTTAACCTGCTATCTTAATAAGAAGAAGAATCGCTAGTATTGCATAAAAGAATGATAGAGTGGATAGTTGATGAGATTGGAACCCTAATTTCCTCCATTACTGAATTAAACCCCGTGTGTTTTTATTATTATTTTATTTCTGAAATTACTTTAGGTTTTTAATTCTTAGTTTAGAAATCAAAACTTATATTTGTTTTCCAAATAGAAACTAAATATTCGTTAGTTGGTAATTGATAGTTTAGTCTCTGTGGACGATACTCGGTCTTACCGAAATTTATTACAAATTGCGATACGTACACTTGTGTAGCATCTAGAAATATCGCAACAAATTTTTGGCGTTGTTGTCGGGGACTGAAGTATTATCAATATCAATATAATTAATCTTATTTCTAATTTGATTGTTCCTAGAACATATTTTCCCTTGATCTGTGTGCATTGTTTTTGATCAATTTTAGGTAGCTTTGTTGTATGCAAAGTAGAAGAGGAGCATACGGTCTTAGCATGTTCCTCTGAATCTGAAAATTGAAAAATTGTGCAAACAGAATAGAAAGAACAAAAGAATTATTGATTCAACCGCCATGACAAATCAACATGAGAATGATGGGTTGAACGGAGGAGTACCGGCAGGGATGAATGAAGCAGCTTAGAATCCTGCTGCGAGGAGCTTGCGTGATTATATACTACCAATTGTTACAGGAGTGTAGACATGCATAAGGACACCAGCTTTGGGAGCACATAATTTTAAAATTAAGTCAGCAATCCTGAAGATGGTCCAGAACACAGTTTAGTTTAGTGGGTTACCATATGAAGATCTCCATATGCATTTGGCTAATTTATTGAAACTATGTGCTACATTCAAATAAAATGGTGTGACTGATGACGCCATTTGATTGAGGCTCTTCCCATTTTCACTGAGGGACCGAGCCAAAAGTTGGTTGAATTCTCTTCAGGCAAACTCTATTACTACTTGGCAAGATTTGGCTTAGAAATTTCTTGTCAAGTTCTTTCCTACATCAAAGGCCGCTAAGCTAAGGGGAGAACTGAACAAGTTTTATGAGCTTGAGGGGAAATATTTGTATGATGCTTGGGAGATATTTAAGGAGTTGCAAAGGAAATGTCCTCACCATGAAATTGAATAGTGGATATTGGTCCACAATTTCTACAATGGGTTATGTGATACTACCTGTACCATAATTTATGTTGCAGTTAGAGGGGCATTTATGAGTAAAAATGTCAATGAGGCGTATGAATTTTTAGAAGATATGGCCACAAACAACCATCAATGGTCTGATGAGAGATCAACGAGCAGCAGAAAGGTGGATGGGGTTCATGAACTAGATGCCATCACTACTTTAACTGCTCAAGTTGCTTCTTTGACAAAGCAATTACAGCAGAATATTGTGTCTGCCAATGTTGTTCAGGTGCAAGGGAGTTGTGAATTTACGGGGGTCCACATATTTTTGATCGGTGCACAACAATAGATCCAAACAATATTCCTATGGACCAAGCTCATGTTCAAGCAGTTGAGAATTTTCAGAGGTCCTACAACAATCCATTCTCCAACACTTATAATTTGAGGTAGAGGAATCACCCTAACTTCTTATGGATAAACAACCAAGACCAACAATTATAGTTTCAAAGGCAATATCAGCAGGCCAGTCCACAACAACCAATGAATCAAGCCTCATCTTCTCAACAATTTAGGCCACAAGTACAACAAGAGAATCTCAATGAATTGCAAACAACTTTGTTAACTCTCACTAATACCCAGACTCAGATCATGATACAGACAAGATCCTTTATTTGGAATTTGGAGACATAAGTGGGGCAGTTAACAAGCATGTTGAATAACAGACCTCAAGGAACTCTACCTAGCAATACTGTTGTGAATCCGAAAGAGCAGTGTTAGGCCATCACTTTGAGAAGTGGTACACAAGTCGAGAAGTATGCAGCTCAACCATATATTGAAAAGAATGACGAATTGGAAGAGATGACTGGTTTAGAGAAAGAGGGGGTTACTGAAGACCACCCTATTACAGAAAAAACACCACCAACGGTTATTATAGAACATCAAATCAGAATTCTGTACCCTGAAAGACTTCGGGAAAATGCTCTTGATAAACAATTTTTCAAGTTTTTAAAAGTGTTCAAGAAGCTGCATATCAACATTCCCTTTATTCAGGCCCTAGAGCAAATGCCTAGTTACGTAAAATTTATGAAAGACATTCTCTTTTAAAAGAAAAAGCTAAAAGATTATGAGACTGTGACATTAAGTGAGGAGTGCAGTGTTATTTTACAAAAGAAGTTTCCCAGAAGTTGAGAAATTCAGGGAGCTTCACTATTCCCTGCACTATCGGGAATGTTAAATGCAAGCAGGCCTTGTGTGATTTGAGGGAAAGTATAAATTTGATGCATCTTTTTGTGTTTCGTAGACTTGGTGTGGGTGAAGCTAAGCCTACAACAGTAACTTTACAACTGGCAGACCGTTCTTTGAAGCATGCACATGGTATTATTGAAGATGTGCTAGTTAAAGTAGGTAAATTCATCTTTTCGGCTGACTTTATTATTCTTGACATGGAAGAGGATGTTGATGTGCCAATAATTCTTTGGAGACCATTTTTAGCTACAGGGCGAACAATTATAGATATTGAGAAGGGTGAGCTAAAACTCCGAGTACAAGGCGAAAAAGTGATCTTCAATTTATTCAGGGACATAACTGATACTAGACAAGTGACGATTATTTTTCCATTAACGTGGTTTAAAATTCGTTTCTGAGAAAATATTTAAGAGCACTGAGGCTCCTGAAGTGGCATTAACACAATACGAGAAAGGTGACATTGAAGGCATTGAGTTTGTGAAATATGTCAAGTGTGTGAACTCTTATGAGCCCGACTATAGGAAGAAATGCAAGATATGTGGAAGAAGAAAAAGAAGAAAGAAGAAAAAGGTTGCTATCCTCTTGAAATCTAAATTGAAGAGAAAATATGCGTCTGGATAAATTACGTTAATGATAATGCTATTGGGAGGTAATCTAATAATTTAATTATTTTATTTTATTTTATTTTATTTTATTTTATTTTATTTTGTTTTGAACAGTCTCATGGTCTTGTTGTTTCTTGGTCTATTTTTGTTATAGGAAAAATGTGAGCCAACACTAGGGTTGAAAGAGGGCCGCGAGATACTGAAATTAGAAGCAGAGAGCAGAACACTCAGAAATGAACTAGCGTTGCGGCTCACAAACTAAGAGTCGCGGCGCCGAGAAGGCAGTAAACACAACCAGTTTTCTGGATATTAAGCACCGCGAAGCCCAGAAATTGAGTCGCGGCCCCTGTGAAACAATACCATCCTTATCAGCCACCGCCGCCGCCACCACCATTCTGAGATCGCTGTCGTTGATTATGTAAGTCTTCGTTCCCTTGCTTTCCTTTTTCACATTGGGGACAATATGTTAACTAAGTTGGAGGGGAGTCTTAATGTTGTGTGTTAGTAGTCGTTAGTTGTGTATGTTCAGTTGTTTGTTTATTGTTAGTGTCTTTGTTTTAGTGTCTGAGTTTGAGTGTCTTGTGTCAATGAATCAAGTTAATAATAATAGCCCATGAGATTGAATGAACACATGTGATAAAATTGAATAAAATCGATAGTCATGAAATGCAAAAATTTGTGTGCTTAAGTTGGATAGTTTTTTAGTTTGCTTTGGTTATTAATAATGATGAAAACTTGATCATGATTGTTGACTTTCTTGTACTCAATTTTTCGGTTTATGCATTGTTGAATTTTGAAGTGAGGAAAGATGGTGGAAAATTCTAGAACTTGCTTGCTACTTGAGATGAAATCCTAGATGATGCATGCTTAGGAATATGATTTAGGTCATTTTTGGAATGATTGAGTCTTTCAAGCACCCTTGTTTACATTAATCTCTAGTTACCCCTTTTAGCCTCAAATAATCCTTCATTGATTGATGTCTATTTTGAGCCTATTTGAAACTCGTTATAATTTCTCATTCTCATGAATTTTACCATGAGCATACAAGTATATGATTGGGGATTGGTTGTTTGTAATTGGTAGTGTAGATTGGGTACAATCAATAGAAGTGTAAAATATGGAGAAACAGATTCATTGAAAAAAAATCCTCCTTGTACATACATTGAAAAACAAGTTTGGAAGAGTGTAGTTCGAAAAAAAGAAAAAAATAATAAGAATGTGTAAGTGTGAATTTTCTCAATCTAGAAAAGAAAGAAAAATTGGAGAGTGTTGTTGGTTTGTAAGTGGATATCAAGTTGGTTGATTGGTTTATATGGTTATTGTAATTATTCGCCTAAATGACATTTCATCTACCCGTGCCTAAGCATATCATTATAACCTATAAAAGTCCTATTGATTATTGAGCATGTGTATCTAAATTAGTGAAGATTAGCAAGTTAGCAAGCCTATAGAATTTTGGTCTGATGGACTGTTGGTGAGAATTCATTGTGCATAAACTAATATTGAATATATGTTTAAGTCAATAATCATGGTTGAATGATCATATGCCTTAAGGTTATATTGCATGTTATTCGTGATCTTCGAGGCATAATATATTGTGGTTGACTTGATTCATTTTTAGAGTTTGTGTATTTTTCTTTATAGGGTGTCTCGAGTTATTTATTCGAGGACGAGTAAAGTTTAAATTTGGGGGTGTTTGTTAGGTAGATTTTAGTACTGTTTTAGAGTGTGTTTTATGGAGTCTTTTGTTTGTCTTTTAGTTGTTTTGTGCAGTATTATGCGTGTTGTTTTGTGTTTTTTCAGGTTTTAAACGATTCAGAAAGGAATAAGGCGAATTCAAAGGAAATAGGCGTATTGCGGACAAAAATACATATCTGGTCACAAGAGATAAGTTAAAGAAGCCCTGGGAAGCTCGGAAAGCAATTTAAATATATTCTGGATGAAGAACGTTGTAGACCTCATAAACCGTGCGTGGTTAATGGTTTAAGTCGAAAAGCCCCAAAAATACATAGTAGACCGCGCGGGGTTGACAACGATAGAGCTGCGGCGCCCAAAACTACATTATCATATTGGATATTGAATTAATTAGTTTTCTTAGCATGTCTATGAGCTAATGACTTTATTAGAGTTTTCCGTTGAATCACTTGAAACTCTATTATGATTTAATGTAGTGCTAGTGTTCTTCTTCATCTATTAATATCTATTCAACTTGCATTTATTGAAAGAATTAACTAGCCATTAGTTTTCATTATCTATATTATTTAAAATCGAGAACTGAAAAGGGAGATTTGAATATGCTATAGTTGATTAGACGTAGATTTAATCTTGAACGAGAGTATCACGACCGCATGTGTAGCATTGTAGGTTATTGATCTTAATCCTCCTATGTGAATGAATTTATCATAGAAATATAAAAAATTCTCACTTTGGTTGAGTTTTATATGTCCTAACCGGAATATAGAACATCTCATTTAACCTACTATCTTAATAAGAAGAAGAATCGCTAATCTTGCATTAATGAATGATAGAGTGGATAGTTGATGAGATTGAAAACCCTAATTTTCTCCATTACTGAATTAAACCCCCAGTGTGTTTTCATTATTATTTTATTTTGAAATTATTTTAGGTTCTTAATTCTTAGTTTAGAAATCAAAACTTATATTTGTTTGCCAAATAGAAACCAAAGATTCGTTAGTTGGTAATTGATAATTCAGTCTCTGTGGACGATACTCGATCTTACCAAAATTTATTATAAATTGTGATACGTACACTTGCGTAGCAACTAGAAATACCGCAACATTGGCTACCTGAACTTTCACTTTGCTAATAAGAATTTGATTCCCCACCTTGTAATCCTCTCCCCAATTTTCTCTTCCCCTACATCAATTTTTTTAAAAAGGCCACACTATGCTATGCATATCTTTGGGATAATAAAAGTATGCATATTATAGTAGAAATAAGAGGCTTCTATTTTTTTAGTCATACAGTAGCAGGTGTTTACAAATCACTAGCCCATTAATCTTGTTGAAATAGCATCAATGGCACAGTCTAAGACCATGAATTAAAAAGAAGAATAGAGTTTGAGAGAATTCTTCAATATGAAAATATCAATTGTAATGAATACAAGATACTAGTCTACTGTACATATACACTCTTGACGACTAACTAACTAACATAATCAGTTACTAACTTAATTTAGTTACACTTAGATATCCCAACTTTTTTAATTACACTTTAGTCTCACTAGTTCTTCTAATACTTCATCTGCAACTCAACACACCTCCTTAAGTTGATACTTGAAAGAGATCTTTCAAGCCCAGCTTGGACAGTAGATACATGTGTTGACTCTTGCCTAAGCTTTTAGTGAGTAGATCAGCTTGTTGTTCAGTTGTTGAGATATATTGAGTCTTGATCAGCTTGGGGTTGACACTTGAGTGTAATTCTTAACTCCTTGTATAGGCTACTCAACCAAGTAATTTCAGCCATTGTTGAAGTCATGCTGCTGAATTTAGCTTCTACATAACTTCTAACAACTGTCATTTGCTTCTTTGACTTCCAAGACACCAAAGCATTACCAAATTTCACCAAGTAACCAGTCACGGATCTTCTAGTTTCCAAACAAGTGTACCAATCAGAATCACAGTAAGTAGTTAGGGTATCTGAACTTTGTGAAGGCATTAGTAATCCCAAACATGGACATGACTTGATATATGTGATCACCCTTAATGATGCTTCCATGTGTGACTCTTTTGATGCATGCATATACTGGCTTACATTTTGTACCATAAATGATATATCAACTTTAGTCATGTTAAGGTATATCTACCTCCCAACCAATCTTTGAAACTTACCAACATCTGCAAATGGGTTGTCATTCAGTTCACGGTTGGATCCCTTCTTTAGATAATTGTCATATGCAATAGAAGACAACCTGAGATTAGCATCCAAATGAGCCTGCACAAATTTAGCACCACTCAATCCCATTTCAGAGTTCTAATGCATGCTTGTGCTGGTCATCACAATTCCATTCCTTAATCTAGCAAAATTTATTCTCAGAAAGAATCTTAACTCATCTAGATCCTTCATTTTGAACTTCAACTTCAAGTTATTCTTTGTTCTAGTTATCAAATCACAGTTTCTACCACTGATCAGCAAATCATCTACATACACAAACACGGTTATAAGATCATCTTCATCTTTCTTAGTAAATAAAGAATAGTCACAATGACTCTGAACAAATCTAAGTTGAACTAGAGACTCAGTCAATTTTAAGTTTCATTGTCTTGAGGCCTGCTTGAGGCCATACAATAATTTATGTAATCCTTCCCCTGTCTACAAAATCCCTAAGGGATCACCATATAGACATCTTTTAATAAATCTCCATGAAAACATGCATTATGAACATCCATTTGAGCTATAGTCCATCTCTTAGAACCAGCTATAGAAATCACAGATCTAACAATCACCATTTTAGCCACAGGGAAAAAAGTCTCTGAATAATTTAGCCCTCTTTTTTAGCAAAGCCTTTGACAACAAGCCTGATATTATATCTTTCAACAGCACCTGAAGCCAAGTACTTAACTTAAATACCGACATTCACCCAATGGTTTATTTTTCAGCAGGTAATTCTACAATACTTCATGTATGATTCTCTTCCAAAGCTGCAATCTCAGTTTTCAAAGCATCAATCCACGTAAGATCAGTAGTAGCTTCTTAAAAAGTAGTTGATTCTTTAATACATAGTAGGAGGCTAGTGTAATATAGTATGATACTGACAAACCTTGATATCAAATATAATTAGACACATGATATGAACAAGTAGAGGTTGTCGACTTGGTAATGTAATCTTGTTACCAAATAGGAGGTTTGATTTATCTAGTAGATCTTCTTACATCTAATGAAGCTACTGAACTAGATGTAGAAAAAGGAGGAACATCATCATTATAAGATATTACAAGTACTCAATCTAATGATGATGAAGTAGAATTATCATTAGAGGAAGGTGAGAATAGATTTAGAGAAAGAAGAAGAATGAGGGGGAAAAGGATGAGGAGAATCAGGGGGGGAAGGATGAGGAGAATGAGAATTAGAAAGAGGATGATGAGGAGCATTTGTGGAGGTGGAGCTATGAGAGGAAACATGAATAGAAGAAACATTATCCTAACTTGAGAATTGAAGTACAAAAAAATAAGGAGGAAGACGATGTGGTCATTTGAGAGAAAGGAAATATATCTTCTCAAAAAACCACATTTTTACTAGATTTGTCCAAAGCTCGGGTCGGGCCGGACCATGGTCGGGTGGCTTTTTTCTCCTACTTGCCCTATCCTGACCCTATTTTTTTTATATTTTCCGACCCTGGCCCTGACCCTACGGGCCTGGGATACCCTGACCCACCCTACAAAAAACGGGGAATTTTGGACGGTTCGGATCGGGGGCCCAGTAGATTTTTTTTATTTTTTAAAAAATTAAATTTTCAATACTGAAATTGACACTCTCGGAAACATTGCCACGAAATTTGGACGTTGAAATCTATTGTATATCGTGAGATCTCAGCTAAAGAAAAGGGAAAATTAAAAATCGATTTGGGGAAAATGTCAAATCGATTGGAAAGACTGACGTTTTTCCTGAAATCTATTGTATATTGTATGACCATTTAAAGTTGCACCAATTTACAACTACTTTCTTCTCTCCCTATATTTTATGTGAATGCTTCAAATTAAAACATAACGTCTACATAACATATATTCTTAAAACATGTAAATATTAATAAAGGAAAAATAATATAAATTATATTAAAAAGATTAAGTGGCGGGTCGAGGTTGGGTCAGAGATCGGGCCGGGCCGAGGGGATAAAAAAATATGACCCTGGCCCGACCCTACGTATGCTCGAGTCCCCACTTTTTCGGGTTAGGTGGCTCGCGGGTCAGAAATTAGTTGACCCTAGCCCTGGTTTTTCAGGTCGGGTTGAGACGGCCCAGTTAATGATGACCAAATTGGAGATAGTAACCCCGAGATTTTGGAAACTGAAGCAATAACAGAAAGGTGCGAAGGAAATATCTTTTAGACCTTGGGTGGGAGCTTTGGTGATCTTAGAGGTGATTCTTGTGGACTTGGGTTTAAGTATTTGCGCGTGTTGTATTGTGGCATTTGCAAAGCTTTAAGTTATGAGAACGTTATCGTTATCTGTCTTGGGAAGGAACATTCGGGACGAATGTTTCTAGGAGGAGAATGTTATACCGTATTTTCGAGTATGTATGTGAGGCGTGCACAATTTTATGCCCGAATTATTGTTGGGCGAAATTGTGAGCTCTACGAAAAGAATTGTTTCTGACCGGAAAATTTTGTTATATTTACATATGCTAATGGGAGATTAGTATATAAAAGGTGTGATCCAAATAATTTTAGACATAACAAGTGTGACAACGGATCGAAAATAATTTTAGAGGGTGCGAGGAAGTTATGGACTAACGTCATAGCATATAAATTACGACATTGAGTATATGAATAATTTATAAGTCATAAAGATTTAAGTGAATTGGGATATAATTAAGGAATAAGTGGATAAGTATTATTTTGGTTACATCCACATGTCACCATGGGAATAAGTGGTTAATGACTTGACAAGATTATAAATTATGGTGACATGGTGTGTTTCCACGTGTAAAAAAAAAGTAGCTTGTATATCTTTTATTTCACTTTGAAGACAACTTTGGATTATCGGGACAAAACGTGCAGGGACAAAACGTGCAGGAGGCCATTGTAGTAGTGGACCCACAACTCATAATGATCATCTTTTAAAGTAATTTTTGAATAGAGATATGTTTTTTTTGGGTTGCCTGCGTGTAGCATTTTGGTCACTATATAAAGGTGACTTGATTAATTTTAATGCTTATAAAGGGGGAGGGGCCACGTATCCTTGCATATCTATTAGACTTAAGTTTGGCCAAATCAATTTTATTTTTTTTGGAATCTTTCATATGAAAGAACAACAAAGATTGCAGCAATATTTCTTCACAATAAATAGTGCTTCTTTAAAGGTAAAACGTAGGTGAAATGGTACAATAACTTAGAAATCAAATTCTACTTTATTTTAAGTTGTTGCTTAGTTAAGTAGGGAAGACAAGTGCTCTCTTATCATTTTGGAATTAAGGCGAGAGGCCACGATGGTGTCTTAGGAATTCACTTTGAGGAAGTAAAGTGATGTTCAGAAGTGATTACTTTGTAAACAAAGGAGATTGATTTCATCACCGTGAAGAGTCAATTCGAGGTAAATACTCTTAACCTTCTATTGTAATTGGAAATTACATCGTAGTAGTATAGAAATGAATATAAGATTCATGAAGGATATTAAAGAAGAAGTTTGAACAGTACTTACATAGAATTTGTATTCTGATGAACTTGTGTAGCTTAACGGGTGGAAGTCTTTGCCGATTTTCCGTAGAATAGAGAACCCTCTGCTTAGAATATTCTACTGAGTAGTCTAGACGTTGATAGGCGATATGGCCTTTATAGGTTGAAATCGCGAGTGGCGTGTTCTACTTGGAAGGTGGACAAGGCTAGCGGGTTATAAGCGGTGGAGCGTTTTGCTAATAGTCGATAATCGTCGCGAGGTATGTGATTCTTCCTATCCTCTTGAGCATGATATTTTAAAGAATATATATAGTACGGTGACGTCGTGTGTTAGCGAACGTGGTTTTTCATGCGATGTCTTTTGACTTGAGTCTAAATAATAAGAATCTTGAAGTATTTCAAAAGAATTAAGAAACTTTTTTGAAAGAAGAGTAATGCTTGGTTTTAAAAGCTTAAGAGTTATACTAGCTTTATGGGAAGTTAGGTATAACGACTTAAGAGAGATAAAAAGAATGGTTTATTGATTTTAGAAGTTAAGAGACTTGATCTTAAAAGATAAGAGACTTGACTTAAATTAATATGAATTTTGTTAAAAAGCGTGAAACCTCATTCGTGAGTAATGAGTACTTGGTTTTTAAAAGGAATAATGTTTCTTGATTTGAAATCGAATAAGTATCGAACGAACCATGCGGCGTTAATAAAGGGAAATTTTTCGACTAATTAAGTATTATTAAAACCAGTAGAAACCTCCATCTGCATAGAAGCTAAGATAAGACAAAATGATATTACATTTCCTAGATCATAGTTGCTTTAATAAGATTGTTATGAACAAGAATAACCTACTCACACCTAAGGCATATGTTTCTCAGGTTGTTTTAAAAGAGGATTATTTTATTAAGTAATTAAAACTATGAACTACGAAATCTTGCGAAAATGAGAAACTTGAGCATTTGAAATTAGGCAAACTTGAACGTTTGGAAAATAATGTTGTTACTTGATTTTACAAAGGGAAGTGTTTTGGTTTACTTAAAAAGACAGTCACTCTATTTTTTTTATACTACGGGTATTGTGTGACTTTTGTGAAAAGCGGATCTTTTAAAGAGTTAATGTATGAAGTACTTTGGGGATAAAAACCCGAACTTGTTGACATAAAGTAGAAAGTACCTTGTGTGAATAACTTGATTGTGTTGGTTTGTGATAGCCTTGTAATACTTTCTTGTTGATTTGATAAGTAAACATGTTTAGGATGCTACGTGTGTTAGTATCTTGTCATGTTTGTGTAAAGGGGTTTACCTTGATTGTGCTTATGTTGTTTAACGATAAGCCGTTATGATAGTATTGTACCACTCACCTCTTGACATGATACCGGGGGTTAAGCGCCTCCGACGCGGTAGACTCGGCGATGCAGGACCATGATTCGAGAATACCTCATGCGGGTCCAAGGGACCTATGCGGAGCTACGAGAGTTCCAGGTTAGTGTGCGGCCTTTGTGGTCATGCGGTCTATGTGGCCATGCGGACTGCGAGTCCAGGACGTTGCCGGGGAGTAGCTACCCTCGATGCGGGGAATACCTCATGCGGGCCTATGTGAGTGGTAATCAGAAATACTCTATTGTGCAAGTCATATAACATATAACCTTTTTGCTGAGAGGAGTATTCAAGTAAAATAAAAGAAATTGCCCAAGCAGAAAATTTATCAGACTTCTTAACTTGAGTAGCATAAGCTAGACAACCAAAGACTCTGACATTATCTAGACAAGGAGGAGAGGAAAATAACACCTCAAAAGGAGTTTTACCTTTAAGAGTGGAGGAAGAAAGTATGTTTATTAGATACACAACAATAATTACACATTCTCCCCAAAACTTTAATGGACCAAAAACTTGAAATATTAGTGATCTAGTAGTGTCTAGAATATACCAGTGTCTCCTCTTTACCACCCCATTTGGTTAGGGTGTATACACAAAAGAACTCCGTTGTACAATTTCTAAGGACTAAACCAAGTCTGTCATTTGGGAGTTGAAGAACTCACAACCATTATCAACTCTAAACATCTTGATAATTGCACCAAACATATTTCTAATAATAGTGATAAAGTTTTTAAACAGAACAACCACTCCAGACTTAGAGTTTTAACAAGAACACCAAGTGTATCTTGAAAATCATCAACTAGGGTTTAAAATTATCTTTTTCATCATATGTAGGCACTCTATGTAGACCTCAAACATCACCATGCAGAAGTTGAAAACATGATGTAGAATTAGTAGTACTCAAAGGAAATATCAATCTAGATTGCTTTTTCAAAGAACACACAGTTAATGTTCAATAGACTCTGACATTGATACATTTATAAAGCAATTCAACATTCTCAAAGTTTGATAAGGAACATATCCTAACATTCTATGCCAGTGTAAGATTTGTTCTATGAGACTTTATTATATTTACAACATAAGATACTACAGACTTTCTATCATTGAAAATCTGAGGTCCTTGTGAATACACATGGAAGTCAGTATACATCACATAGAGATCATTCTCTAGCCTTCCAATCCTCCTTACTTTTTCATTGAAGAGGTCCTGAAAAAATATAAAAATCAGGATAAAACATAACACAACATTGCGATTTTCTTGTGAGATTAGACACAGAGGATATTATACTTGCACTCAGAAACATAGAGTACACTAATAATATCACAACCTTACAACACTTGTGAGTATCCTACATGACTAACTTTAGCCAGATTTCCAGTTGGCAAATGCACTTTTCCTTTAGACTCCAATTTAAGTTTGGTTATATTTAACATAGTTAATTTCTTCACCATATGTTTGAAAGCCCCAAATTCAACTATCCACTTATAAGTTTTAGTAGGATAAGAGTCATGCATTATACCTACTGCTTTTACTTCAGTATCAATGTTGAGATCTTTGCCCAATAGTTGTAAAATATGTCTGTACTACTCATGAGTAAAGTGTGGTCTTGTTGTGTTGTTTAGTTTATCACCTCTTAATCTGCTAGCACCCATTGTACTATGATCCCATATTTTTCTAGAATTGTAGTTCAATTGGTTAGAGCACCCTGTCAAGGCAGAAGTTATGTGGCTCAATCCAATTTATTCTGTCTTTTCCTTGGGATTGGTTTTTGTTTGTACATCGTTATTTATTGGCCCCCAAATCTTGTATGAAAACCATTATCTCTTCTTGATTTAGAAAAAATTAAAAAATTCATGCATAATGAGAAACATTAGGTGTGAATTTGTTCTTCTACTTCCATTTAAAATCATTAGGATATTGATGCGCGATTTATCCACACACCAACGCAAGTGCACGTGTCGTGACAAGTAATATAGTCTAGAAGACTGAGTTATCGTCCTCAGGGATTAGTGCCCAATTATCAAACTCTATTCTATGGTATCTATTTGGTAACCGATGATTGATGAATTGTTTATAACTATAATTATAGATGCTAACTAACTTACTTTGTTTTACTTCAGATATAGTGGAAATAGGGCTTCCAAATCTCTTCAACTATCCGCTCATCTTACTTGTTAATGCAATTAATTATGGTTCTTCTTCTATTTTGAGCTAGCAGGTTAACTAAGCCGTTTTATACTCCTGTTAAGGTAATATAAACACTCAACCCCAATATAGAACCCTTCTACCTTTCGGTGATAAGATTGACTATAAAGGAGGATTAAGAGCAATAACCTATTACGCTACACAAGTATCGGGGTACTTTCGTCCACGATTTAACCTATGTTTATTCAACTATAGCATATTCACAATCTCCCCTTTCGGCTTTTGATTAGAAATCATATAGATTATGATAATTAGTGATCAATTAATTACCAAACATTCAAGACAAATATTGAATAAATCTCAACAATGATAAAAAGAAACAAAAACATGCATTAATTCATAAGAATGAGTTTCTAGTGATTTGATATGGAAAGCCCTAAATTAAGTTAGTTCCTAGTCATAGACATGCCAAGAACTAAACTAATATCCAACATAAACTATAAAGAAATAAAACAAAGAAACAAGAAATTACACAAAAGTAGTCTCCAATCTTGATCTCCAAGTTTGTGATGAATTGGAAAAGGTGGAACCCTTAATCTGACCTAGAAAGGTCCTTTTTATAGCCTCCAAATTGTTCTTAACCTTTTCCCTCTAGGCCTTGGCCCATTCCCATTCGAATTTGGCAGAATTCGCGCCAGAATCAGCCATGCGCCGAAACTCCTGCAGTTCTATGTATTTTCGGCGCCGCGGCGCTATAATGCTGCTGGTTGGAGGCGCCGCGACGCCGCCCTATTTCTTGCCCGGTTCGCCAACTTTTTAGCTTTTTGAGCTATGGAACCTCTGTTTCTGTCCTCTTTTTGCTCCTTTTCGCCAATGAGCCACTTTAAACCATTATGACTCAAAAGAAAGAAAATATATCCTAAGATGACACGTATTTGTACAAAAATGGGCAAAATACTAACTAAAAATGACTCAAAAGGTGTATATAAAATACACCGATCAGATATCCATGAAGCTTATAGCAATCTCTTGTATGTCCCTTCCAATTACAGTAGTCATAATATAGACTCATTTCTTCTGCTTAGAATTAGAATTTGAACCATGAATCATATGAGCATGTCCTGAACAAGAAGCTATGTTGCCTTTCCCTCCATATGCAGAAGAGGTCATTCCTCTATTTTGTCACGACCCGACCCGACGGGCCGCGACTAAGCGCCCTAATTGGACGTCATTATACTAACACTAAGGTCAATATGAAATCTGGAAGCATAACGCTGCAAACATAACGTATGTCTGAATAGGCAAGCCGGCAAGACTGCTTTTACACATGAATAACTCTGTCTCCAGAGGAGTCACATCAAAATCAATTATAACGAGGGACGCAAGCCGACAAGGCTGCCACTATATACAGGAACATCCCAAAACGAAATACTCTAACACATAAACCAAAATAGGTTTACAACTCCACATACGTACAACCCACAATTGTCTACTGATCTCTATGAGAAGGATAACGACATATGACAGGACAGGGCCCCGTCGTGCCCCTAAATATACACGAGTCAAAATAATAGGGTTCTGTATCAAAATGACAAAGCTTTGAATCAAAGGAGCTCTCCAATCAGCTGAACATGAATCCTAGACTGGAGGATCACCAAACTGAGAACATGTACCTGCGGGCATGTAACGCACCCCCCGAGGAAAGGGGGTCAGTACGAAATAATGTACCGAGTATGTAAAACATGAAGTACTGTAAGATAGATCAAAACTGGCCAAAAGATATCATGAAATAAGTATAATGATCAAAATACCCCTTCACTGTGTCATAGACAAATGCGAATCAACTGTGCCTTATAAAAATGAGAGTCATCTCAAAATCATGGATGTCTATCCTTAGAATCAGGACTGAGATTCATAGAGACTTTTCAAATGTTCGAGCAACTCGTTAGGGCCCATGTTCTCATGTTGTCTCTGAAGTTCCACTGAAACGAAAGACAACATGATGCACTAAGCTAAAGTGGCGTCATCTAGATGTTTCTCGTAGGCTGACTTGTCAAAAGTGGCATATTCAGTAGAATCTTCGGTGGGGACTGCGGGGAATACATTGTCCAGCACGTATTCTATCCTTTCTTGCCTTAGGACAATCCTTAGGTTCCTAAGCCAGTGCAGATAGTTTGGTTCGGTGAGTTTGTTCATTTCCATCAGCATTTTAAGTGATAGGCTCGACATTTTGATAGTCGGAAGAGTTAGATAGACAGAAAACTACAATCAAATTTATTTCCTATTATACACATTCATTTAGGCTAATTAATCATGGTCTTTCGTTTAATTAGCTCCCACTATTTTAGCATACTTCTACGACCCCATGGTAGAATACAGACCTAAATTTATTTTAAGGTCATAATGCGCCAAGATCCAAGACTATGCTATCTCCGCGTTTTCTTTGGATGATAACTTCAATAGCACATCTTGGTAGGTTCTAAACCAATTGCAACTTATTTGCAACTCTTGATTGATCAAATATTTATTTAATCTTGCGTCCTTAGATTAGTCTGACACTTTGACGTCAAGATTTATCTAAGCAAGTCAACCCCATTAAACGACTGTGTTTATGTATCTAAGTAAACTTGGCCTTTGTGAGCAAACACTTTGGTGTAAATACCCACAAAAGGTTATCATCTACTTTTACATGTAAACACATCTATGAAAGAGCCCGAGTCCTCGTAGACTTAGAGCAAATGTTTTGGCATAAATACTCGTATCACCGAAAAGGATTTTGCACTCTAACGATTATAATGGAAGACGCGTTCTAATTTAGACTTGTATTTAAAATTTGGGAAACATTTCAGTTTTGGGGGATTTTAACCAAGATCAACATTTTCTGTCATATCCAATTCGACATCTTATCATGCAATTTCTAAAACACATTTAGTTGGGAACCATCAGCCCAATAGGCATGATATAAGATGGTTTTGATCAATTACTGGGCGCCGCTTACACATACAATTATAGCGGACACTGTGCTAATATTTAAATGTACGCATTTAAACCATGTAGCATAGAGTTTGTATATTACTTAATAATATATAATTAATAGTAATCATAGGTTAATTTGTCTAAATTCTAAATCTAAGTCTAATCCAAACAGTCCCTTAAATATTTTCTGATTTTAAAAACTGAATTTCAGGATATTTCGGCAAACTTTTAGAATTTTACAGTTTAGTCCCTCAAGAATTTAAAATTTCAATTTGAACCCCTTAAAATTCTGAAAATTCAATTTTAATTTTTAGAAAATATTTTCAGGTTTCATGGACCTGTCTGCAATTTCCAAAATTTAAAATCTGATTTTTAGAAACTTTATTTAATTACAGATTTGCCCAAAAGGACCAAATCTGCTTATTTGAAAAGTTTTAATTTCAGATTCTGAAACTCTTAAACTTCATAATCAGAATCTGAAATCTTTAAAACTTCAGTTTCTGATTCCAGAAATATATTTTTTTTAATTACTGGAGCCTCGGCGTTGCAGCCCTAATTGGGTGGTGCAGCGGCGCCCTAGAGGCATTGACCAAAAATTAAGCTTCTGGATGAACAGCGCTGCGACGCTTCATCAAACCCTAGGTAGCGCCGCGGTGCTCCATCGTGGAGCCGCAACGTCGCCATAAAATAAAACCGTAGCAGGCACCGCGGCGTTCCATCATGGTGTCGCGGTGCCTCTGCCTCAGAAACACAAAATCTGCATTTCTGAAACCCTAAAACTGGTTCAGGGTCATATTTGCAGATTCATTCTCGTTACCCTCACCATCAAACAACATGTTCATCGACCATCATCTAATCTCTTCTCGTTCTTCGCTTCAATGCACCATGCTCTTAATGAACCGGCTACGCACATCAACTTAGAAGAGTTAGATTGGAATGACTTTTTCGATTATATCATTGTTTAACAGTTCGGGAGATAAAGATTATGCGTTCTTAAAAAATTAAGTTTTCAAGCTTCGAAAAACATAAATTCAGATTTAAATAAATTCTAACCCATATTATTATTAATAACCATTACATAATCACACGAAACAACCCAGGCTCTTATACCACTGTAGGGTTTTGTTGGGTTCGTGTACGCAATAAAATTTGAAAATTTTATGTTTCAAACCCAACAAACGACGAACTGCATGATGATCATGTAATAATGTAAAATACATGCAATCACATAACATTTATATAATAACTGTAATGCATCGAAAGAATACTTACGTTTTGTATAAATCTGGAGTCTTTTAGTATAAAGTCTGAAAATGCGCATGCAACTGATCCTCGATTGCAAGTTCCAAGAACTTCAATGTAATCCTCTTTCAGATAGCTAGGAAATCCGATAGAGGTTCGAGAGAATATATTTTAATTCTAGGTCTCTAAGACTTAGAAGAATATAAATGAATTGTGTAATTGAATAATGAAAAGAAGCCCCTATTTATAGCTGCGTTTTAGAGTTAAAACGCAGCCTAGGGTTTCCCGTGGGCCAGGTGTTAGGCGTATTTTGTATACACCTTTTGAGTCATTTTTAGTTAGTATTTTACTAATTTCGTTTGTGTTTAGTATAATATTATGGTGGTTTTTCTTTCTTTTGAGTCACAGCGGTCCAAAATGGAGAAATGACAAAAAGAAGATGAGATGAGCTTAATTGAGGTGTAAATTGCACAAGAAAATGCCAAGAAATGAAGCCTAAGAAGTCCCTGGAAGTATAGAAGAAATCAGACGAAGTCCGGACGAGAAAATGACAAGGTTTCGGAAAATATTTGTCGCGAAGACTTCGGCATCGCGTGCAAAGATCCGCGAAGTTCAGTTGGCTACAGACTTAGGAATCAGCTGTTATTCGCAGGATCATGTGCCATTCTCGCAGATCATGCATGACGCGGAATTTTGCAGATCCGAGCCGAAATTGGAAAGGGGTATAAGGGTCCAAAGCAATATAGTTTATAAGTATAAAACTCTATACCCTAGGTCATATTATTCATGCTAGCTTGGAATCCTTGTACATATTCCACAACACAACTCTTGGAGGCCACAAGATTAGAGACCTAGTTTTAGTATTTTTCTTTTCTCTTTCTTTCTTTTTAAATCAGTTTATGTATGAATTTTGTGTTAGTTCTTAACGTGACTTTGGCTAGGAGCTAAACACTTTATTAGGGTTTTCCTTATGAATCGCTTGAAACTTTTATTCATGAATTAATGCAGTAGTTTGATTTTTTCTTCACTTGATTAAGATTTAGTCAATATTTGGTATGAATGTTTGATAATTAATTGATCACTAATTATCATAATCTATATGATTTCGAATCAAAATTCTGAAAGGTGAGATTTGGATATGATGTAATTGACTAGACATAGGTTAAAATCGCGGACGAAAGTACCCCGATACTTGTGTAGCATTATAGGTTATTGTTCTTAATCCTCTAATGTGGTAAATCTTATCATAGAAATATAGAAGGGTTCCGCACTGGGGTTGAGTGATTATATTGTCCTAACCGGAATATAAGACAGTCTAGTTAACCGTTATCTTAACGAAGAAGAAGAATCATTCTAGTTGCATTAAGGATTGAATAAAGTGGATAGTCGAGGATTCTGGAAGCCTTAATTCCTTCATAACTGATTTAAACCAAAGTATTATCATAATTAGTTTATTTTCTGCAATTACTTAGTCTTAGTTATTAGATAAAAATACAAACAAATTAACGTTCACCAAATAGAAACTAAAGCTTAGATAATCGGTACTTGATAATCAGTCTCTGAGGACGATATTCGATCTTACCAGACTATATTACTTGTGAACGATGTGTACGCTGAGCATTCGAAATATCGCTAACATGATCGGTGTATTTTATATACACTTTTTGAGTCATTTTTAATTAGTATTTTACTCATTTTATTTATATTTAGTATAGTATTAGGGTCGTTTTCCTTTCTTTTGTGTCACAGCGGTCATAAATGGAGAAATGGCGAAAAGAAGATGAAATGAGCATAAATGAGATGGAATTGCACACAAAAAAGGCCAAGAAATGAAGTCTAAGAAGTTCCGGGAATTATAGAGGAAATCAGACGAAGGCCGGACGAGAAAAAGACGACGAAACGAGAATTCGCCAGAAAAATGTCACCGGCGTCGCGACGCTGAAGCCGCGGCGCCTGATGTCTGCGAAGTCCGAAGTTGCTGATCTTGATGCGCGCCATCAGGGTCTATGGCCGACGCGAGAATTATGAGGTGCTGGCCGAATTTGACATGTTTTCAGAATCCTAAAGGGATAAATTTTCCTACCTAAAGGGATAACTTTTCCTACCTTAAAACCCTTACCTAAAAGGATTCTAATAACTTTTCCTTTCCTACAAATCCCTAACCCTTCACCAAAAGGATTCTTTGGCTATAAATACTCTACATCATTAGAAGAATAATTCATTCTCCATTCCACCATTCACCACTCTACATCCATCCTTCCATCAATCCATCTTGTAAATATTCCACAACACAACCCTTGGATGATTGGCTTGGAGACTCGTTCTTAAGTAAATTTCTTTTCTTTTCTTTTCTTTATTTCAGTTTTTGTATGATGAACATGGGATTAGTTCTTGTCATGTCAATGGCTAGGAACTAATTCCTCTATAGGGCTTTCCATGTTGAATCTCTAGAAACTTATGTTATGATTTAATGCATGCTTATGGTTATTCTTCTTCTTGTTGAGATCTATCCAATATTTGAGTTGAATTCTTGGTAATTAATTGACAACTAATTATCACTATATGATTTTTAATCAGATTCCGAAAGGGGGGGATTGTGAATATGCTGTAAGTTGGGTAGACATTCTTGGATTGGGGATGAAAATACCTCAATTATTTATGTAGCGTTAATGAGAGGCTTAAAAACCCTAATTTTGCGCATTGTGCGTGACGGTTAACTAGGTTCTTGTTCTTAATCCTCCTATAGAGTTATCCTTATCACCGAAAGGTAGGTAAGGTGCAATCTTGGGTTGAGTGTTTATATAACTAACGGAGTATAAAATGATTTAGTGAACCCGCTTTCTCCAAAAGAAGACCGTAAGTTATTGCATTAATAAGTAGCATGCGGATAGTGAGAGGCGTGGAAGCCTTATTCTCATCACAACCAAGTAAACCCTTTTAGTTAAATAGCTTTTATAATCCTTAGTTATAAACAACAAATCTAAATATCAATTTACCAAATAGATACCAAAAAATAGATAGTTGGTAATTGAACCCTAATCCTTGAGGACGATATTCGGTCTTATCAAGACTATACTACTTGTCACGATAACGTGCACTTGCGTTTAAAGTGTGTGCATCTTACCGCGCATCAAGTTTTTGGCGCCGTTGCCGGGGATTAGGCATAGTTCAATATCAAATTTATCTATTTTTAATTTCTAATTTGGTTTTTATTTTTGTTTCTTTAAATTATTTATTTTATTTTCTAAAACAAACAAAAAAAAAAACAAGTGTGCCGTGATTCGTTGTTGGTTTTGATTCATCTCAGGGATCCTTAAGACATGGATTTCTCATCGATATGATCGAGCTCCAACCATAGAGGAAGAGAGAGAGGAATTACGAGAAACTATACTCAGTCTCACGAGGTACCAAAATCAGTTCATAGACGAAACGAGAATGGCCATGAAGAAGTTGGAAACATAAATAGCAGAGCTCGCAGTCATATTCAACAGCGAAACACAAGAAGAGCAATATGCACCTGGGGTAGGCAATGAGGAAACACAATGTCAGGCAATTGACCTGAAGGATGCCGAATCAGGGGAGATAGAGAGTTCGCAAGAAGCGCCAGCGGCGCCATGAAGCGTGGCGCGCGCCGAACCCGAAATTAAGGTGATTTTGAGCAAACAGCAAATTGAGAGCACGAACCACACCCAACTATTGAGGAATCGGTGAAATAGTTGGTGTAGAAGAAAAGATTGCAGAGATCCAATTATTTACCTTCTTGGATTCTGTGGAAATTCTTTTTCTTGCACCTATTGCAGAAGAAACACCACTAGCTATCACGACTGATTCCCAATTAGGAAGCTCATACCATCAAAGGTACCCCCTAGAGTTGAGAGATGTAGAGAAGTTCACGGATTCCTACATTATAGAAAGCATAAAAGACAAGCCTACTTGGGGGATAATTGTATATGTAAGGCTCTTGTTTGAACAAATGGTCGTAGGGAAATTGAGACCTACAACAATAACTCTGGATTGCAAGCAGTCACAAGGATCGATCCAATGGGCACTCGAAAAGGTTAATTGCGTCCGGCTAAAAGACGTTAAAGACAGCGCTTGTTGGGAGGCAACCCAATATTTTTAATTATGTTATTTTAATTTATGTCTTTATTTTATTTTATTTTATTTTGTCTTGAACAGTCTCACGGTCTAGGGTTCTTGTTTTGTGTTGTTGGATGACAGGTGGACTGAAAGCTGAAACCGAGGAAAAAGGAGCAAAAACGCTGAAAAAAAAGGAAAAGTGCCGCTGGCCAGAAAATGGCGCGGAACTCGAAGGCCACAAGATTAGCAGCTAGCAGTGGCGCCGACATCGTGCCGCGGCGCTGGAACTTCAGAGAGCTATATTTTCGTGCAAATCCCAGAATTTTTCCTCCTAGACCTCTGTTATGACCGTTGTGTTGTGTCAGTAAGTTGTCCTTTTTCTTTTATTTTCTTTGAGTCTTACACACATTGGGGACAATGTGTGATTTAAGTTTGGGGGGATGTTTTATTGTTTTGAGTCGTTTCGAATTGTTTTGTGTATTTTTGAGTCATTTTTTGTGAGTCATAATTTTTTTTAAGATCATACATGCTGTAGTTACTTGAATTGCCTAGTGAAGTAAGGTTGAATAATGTAATGGAATTAGAAGCAACCATCTAAACACTTAGGTTAGATATGCCAAAAACTCATGAAATTTGTCTATTGGGAGTATCTTGCTTGATTTGTGCATTATTAAAAGATTAAAACCTATGTGTTATGATTGCTTGCTATTTGAGGCGAAATAGTTAGGATATGCATGTTAGGGAGATGACTCAGGCATTTCTTTGTTAGCCAATTCTTACCACTCTTTTCTATCCCTGACTTTAAAAATATCCCTAGTCAGCCCCATTGAGCCTAAAAACATGAAACTTTTTCTTTGACACCATATATTCCTACAATTGTGCCATAAGTAAAAATGTGAAATAGTTGGAATAAATTGTGTTAAAAAAAAAAAGTGAATAAGTTTGATGCACCCCAATGAAAAAGTAATAAGAAAGAGTCAAAAGCCTAAATTTGGGGGTGCTTGTTATTATAATACACTTCACTCTCCCAAAACAAAAGAGGGGAAAGATAGAATTGAAGTGAAGGAAAGAATCAAAAGAAAAGGGAAAAATTGAAAAGCTAAAGAGCTTATGGTACACAAAAATGAGCCTAAATGCCTATTTTTACCTACCCGTGCCTAAGCCTACATTACAACCCTTAAAAGTCCTGAAGATCTCTTAGATGCATAGCCATGATTAGTGGAGAATAGCAAGTAAACATGCGATAGGAATTTTGAAATTAACATGCATGATTCAGTATTTGACTTCCATTAAGCATAATAAAAATGAGTTTGCGAAATATCTAGCTTAATGTGTTTAGAATGCTGAAATTTCATGCTATATGTTCCTGCATATTATTCTACTAATCTTCATGTTTTTCCAAGTAGCGCCAAATGCAAAGAAAGTGATCAATATCATTGAGTCTTTTATTTTTCGTTTTCCTCGAGTCCAGATTTCTTTCTTTTGATCTTTGCTCGAGGCAGCAAAGGTTAAGTTTGGGGGTATTTGATCGGTGTATTTTATATACACTTTTGAGTCATTTTTAATTAGTATTTTACTCATTTTATTTATGTTTAGTATAGTATTAGGTCGTTTTCCTTTCTTTTGTGTCACAAATGTCATAAATGGAGAAATGGCGAAAAGAAGATGAAATGAGCATAAATGAGATGGAATTGCACACAAAAAAGGCCAATAAATGAAGTCTAAGAAGTTCCGGGAATTATAGAGGAAATCAGACGAAGGCCGGACGAGAAAAAGACGACGAAACGAGAATTCGCCAGAAAAATGTCACCGGCCATGCTACCTGGAAGTGAGCCACGGCGCCAATGTGCCAAGTCCAAAGTTGCTGATCTTGCCGTATTCCATCTATCTGCGCCGACGCGAGAATTATGAGGTGCTGGCCGAATTTGACATGTTTTCAGAATCCTAAAGGGATAAATTTTCCTACCTAAAGGGATAACTTTTCCTACCTAAAGGGATAACTTTTCCTACCTTAAAACCCTTACCTAAAAGGATTCTAATAACTTTTCCTTTCCTACAAATCCCTAACCCTTCACCAAAAGGATTCTTTGGCTATAAATACTCTACATCATTAGAAGAATAATTCATTCTCCATTCCACCATTCACCACTCTACATCCATCCTTCCATCAATCCATCTTGTAAATATTCCACAACACAACCCTTGGATGCTTGGCTTGGAGACTCGTTCTTAAGTAAATTTCTTTTCTTTTCTTTTCTTTATTTCAGTTTTTGTATGATGAACATGGGTTTAGTTCTTGTCATGTCAATGGCTAGGAACTAATTCCTCTATAGGGCTTTCCATGTTGAATCTCTAGAAACTTATGTTATGATTTAATGCATGCTTATGGTTATTCTTCTTCTTGTTGAGATCTATCCAATAGTTGAGTTGAATTCTTGGTAATTAATTGACAACTAATTATCACTATATGATTTCTAATCAGATTCCGAAAGGGGGGATTGTGAATATGCTGTAAGTTGGGTAGACATTCTTGAATTGGGGATGAAAATACCTCAATTATTTATGTAGCGTTAATGAGAGGCTTAAAAACTCTAATTTTGCGCATTGTGCGTGACGGTTAACTAGGTTCTTGTTCTTAATCCTCCTATAGAGTTATCCTTATCATCGAAAGGTAGGTAAGGTGCAATACTGGGGTTGAGTGTTTATATAACCCTAACGGGAGTATAAAACGATTTAGTGAACCTGCTTTCTCCAAAAGAAGACCCGTAAGTTATTGCATTAATAAGTAGCATAAGCGGATAGTGAGACGGAAGCCCTATTCTCATCACAACTGAAGTAAACCCTTTTAGTTAAATAACTTTTATAATCCTTAGTTATAAACAACAAATCTAAATATCAATTTACCAAATAGATACCAAAAAATAGATAGTTGGTAATTGAACCCTAATCCTTGAGGACGATATTCGGTTTTATCAAGACTATACTACTTGTCACGATAACGTGCACTTGCGTTTAAAGTGTGTGCATCTTACCGCGCATCATAACACCAGGCCCAGAAAATGAGGCGCAGTGGGTTAGTCAGACTGCCCACTGGACTGGCGGTACTGTGGCTCAAAATGGTAAGCGTCGCGGTGCCAGCGGCCCTAGTCCATTTTTAGGACGTCATCTCGTTTTCATTTTAATTAATTCTGAAATCCAATCTCAACTTAATTAAATAATCATTATTCATCCGAATGTCTCGAACATTTATATTCTTTCATTACATTCTTAGATCTACGGAATAATTGACATAGTGTTACCCTACAGGTCTTCACATATCGACACTAATCATATTAGGGTCTACACGGAACTCCTAGGCGGCGCCGGAAGACGAACTCAATATGTGAAGTATAGTTACACGAATCTAGTAAACTGAACCTCTATGTGGGAAGATAAAATCATTTCATTCACGACACACTCGATCAAACTTAGGATATGTCAAGTTTCTATCCAAATGACTTGATCATTATATCTCATCTATATTAGTTGACAACAAAACTATATCCTAGATATGTCTATTGCGTTGGTCAATGACTTAGTCAACCTAATATCACTGAGAAACTGAGTGCTCTCTCGAATATATATTCGAGGAATGAATCATAATCTTAGCTCAACTACCACCTTTAATCCACATTGTAATGTACCCAATACAAGTCGTATCTCAACCTATAAGGCATTTGAGCTTAGGACATGATTAAAGTATATAACTCTGTAGACAAGGTGCGTATCGACCTCAAGGCTAAGTACTTCTATCTCACACACGCTGATCATACTTTAGACATGTATAACAAATAGTATATCAGCAGGGTATACCAATACTTTCAAAGTATCCATGTATCTATCACGAGTATCCATTACTCGTAGCATGTGAGACATACTACATCCTCTAAGGATATGATGCAGACCACATGTCGACATATCACATATCATTGATATCCAAGTCTCGATGATCATTAGTCGAGACTATTTTAAGAGTACTAATAATAACAGAGTAACCTCTAGGGATACATATTATAGAATATTATAAACAATCAACTAATAATTCAATAATTGCAAATGTCAAAATGTTAATCTCCATTAATAATAATACAAATATGTATAAAGTACATTGTCCTAATAGAGATTGTCTCTAAGACACAAATATACTTTCAGTATAGTATGAATATCAGCCTACATACTATGTATACACCAAGTATACATAGAGTATACATGAGCTATGCAAAATATACATTGTACATTCGTATATACTCAATGAGTAAATAATATACACTGAGCATACACAATGTATACAATGAATATAACCATGTTATATTTTCCTTTCATTCGCAGAACCAAAAGAAAAAACTACAGGGTAAGAGATAGAAACAGCAGGAAAGAATCGTAGGAGATGAGATTTGTCTCGATCGGTTATTTCTGGTAAGACTTGTCCATATTTTTCCAGCCAAATATGAAAGTAATTTTGGTGGGGTGTTGGACGAGGAATAAGAGGCGAAGAAGAATAAAATATATTTCTGGGAGTTTACCTGTAGTTACTAGTATCAAATAACATCCTTTTCCAACTCTATGCCCAATATCACCTCGCACGGATTAAAACTGCACCTGAAGCCATTTATCGTGATTGCACGAGAGGACCAAACAGAGCTATGCAATTGTGAAGCAGAAGGCACAATCAAGCAAGAGGCTCAACTGTTAACACATGGCGATCGCGCACCTCTAAGCGTGATAGCACTAATACCTGAATTAGAGTAGAATTTTAGCTAATTACCTGTTGAACCACTCCTTAAGGTTAATTTGGGAAACTTATGTAGTAATAAATTAGCTATTCTATAGATTGTTAATTCCCTAGTACAATTTCCCTTCGATTGCTATGGACAAAGATGTTGGAACTTGGATGGGATTAAAAAGAAATAAGAGATAAAAAATTGCTTCGGAATTTTTGTCGAAGCGTCGCGGCGCCTGGTACTAGGGTCGCTGCGCCTCTCGTTCAGTAACCAAAGAGGAAATTACCGTGACGAGCGCCGCGGCGCCTGGTGGAAGGCCGCGGCACCTGATTGGCAGTAGCTTATTGAAATTCCGAAATAAGGGCGCTGAACCGCGGCGCTAATGCAACGGTAAAATTCCAGAAAGTCTAAAAGTTGTGTCTATTCACCAGAGACACAACCTTTGGAGTGGAAGGCTTTCATGATCTTAAGTGCTCAATTGATACTTAATTTTAGGGTGTATAGGATCTAATCCTAGATATTGCTAGATTAACTATCAATTTTGGTGTCTAGCTTTTATCTCTGATTATGTGTTATCTCTATATTCGTATTTTACTCTTCAATTCATATCATCCTGGTATTTGATCTTAGACTAGTGATTTTTGTGGTTGTTAATGAGTTTTGGTTGATGACTCGTATTGATATATTCTTAAAGAAGTGATTTGAGTTATTTGTTGTTGAAATTAAAGTCAAATAATTTGGAAATTGAGTATTAAAGTGAAGAACATTACTGTAATTGATTTTTATTGGGTGTGAAAAGTTGAGATTTGTGTTTTGAGTTTGAAATCTGGTTTCAAATCGTTCCTTATAATTAGCTGGAAATTTGTGACCTTACATGTTATCAGAGAGGCACACTGCGTTTAAGATACTTGGGGATTCCAATAATACCTACTAAAACATTATCTGCTCTTGATTGTGAGATGCTAGTGAATAAGATGGCAGCAAGAGTGAAGACGTGGAGTTGTAGACAACTTTTCCTATGCAGGAATGGTGCAACAAATAAAGCCCCTCTGATAGCATGTGATTTGGTATGTAGGCCAAAGAAGGTAGGTGAATTGGGGATTATAGATTGTGTGATCTGAAATGAAGCAGCAATAACAAAATATGCATGGAACATAGCTCAAAAAGCAAACAACTTATGGATAAGATGCGTCAGCCATATTTATTATTGAAAATTTACTAAATGTGAAATAAAATCGTATTAAATTATGACTCGAACAATTGGGGTCCCGCACGTCGGAAACATGGTTTCCACACACGTGCACATAAAGTGTCAAGGATCGTAATTTCCTTAAGTGGAAGAGATATTGGTACGTATACGAATTGTTGAGACGTAAGATAATATATGGTTATTGATCAAATAACAATGGTTTCACGTTGGTAAATGAAAGGAAGACGTGTACAATGTATGAAAGATGAAACGAGTCTGAAAATGCCGCGGCGGCAGCCTGCCAGGCCACAGCGCTGCGGACGTTTCAGCCGTTGGAAGATGAACGAAAATTGTTTTTTGGGCTGACTTTGGAGCATTAATTCTTCATTATTTGGTTCATGAATTCAGCCATTATTTGGCTGAATTATTACTCCACATTCATGGCCATTACATGGTCTTTATTGGCCATTACTTGGATATGTGGAAGATCATCTTCTTCATACTATAAAATGGGGCCTTGGGCACATTTGCAAGAACACACCTTACACTTCACACTTAACAATTCTTTGAAATTGTCTTCCTCTCTTGCAATCACAAAATACTCAAAGATCTTTCTTCCTAAGCAAACGCTTGAGTTCCCTTTGCTCATTTGTTTGATTGTTGTTTTATCTTGGGAGATAAGTTGTCATTACACCGTTGAAAGGATATATGGGGCAATATTATCTTAAGGATAAATCGAGAATTCGATCGACTCAGCAAGCCAATTATTTTTATTAGTTTCCAGATTTCTAACTTGTTGTTGTTGTTGTTGTTACATTCTCATTTCCTTTATTTCTACACTTTGTTCCCACACGCTTAAGATAATATTCGATGTTTCAACAACAACATGTCTGCTGAAGATCAATTCAACGATATGAACAACGCCACTGCTCAAGGCAATCTGACTGCCTTCAATCCCACCACTCAAGGCGATGATGGTGCCTACACTCCAACTAATCCTGGCATTCCTAATGTGTTCCAAACTACTGCTTTTGGCACTTCTAGTGCTACCACTGCTTTTGACACTTCGAGTGCCACCACTGTATTTGGCACAACTAGTGTCAACACTGGTTTTGGTACAACCAATGCCTCCACTGTTGCTCCGGGCACTTACAGTGCCTATGCTCGTGCCCAAGGCATCAACAACGTCTATGCTCCTGTTAGAGGTGTTCCCAACGCCTTTGCAACTGCTCAATGGGGTGCCACTGCCTCAACACCCGCTGGTTTTCACCATGAACGTCCTGAAAAGTTCATCGGTGCTCACTTTAAGCGATGGCAGCAAAAGATGTTATTTTTCCTGACGGTTATGGAAATATCACGTTTCCTAACCGAAAACCCTCCACTAGTTGAGGAAGACGTGGACCCTCAGCCAAATGATTTGGCGGGAGGGGGCCAAGGTAACCATGTCGCTGACGACATGAGGATGGTTCGCGGAGCATGGAAACATAGCAATTTCATGCGTAGGAACTTTATTCTAAACAGTTTGTTCGATCCACTATACACGGTATATTGCACCATTGAAACTGTCAAGCAGTTATGGGACACACTTTAGAAGAAATAAAAGTTCATCATTGGGAAATTCCTAAAATTTCAAATGGTGGATAACAAAAGTGTGTCATCCCAAGTCCATGAATTTCAAATGATTTTACATCACCTGGATTTGGAAGGATTGAAGCCCAACGAGCAATTCTTGTTGGGGAATTAATCGAGAAGTTGTCTCCCTCGTGGACTGAGTTTATGAACTATTTGAAACTCAAAACGAAGGAGATGACATTAGACGAACTTATTGTCAAACTCCAGATTCAGGAGGACAATAAGAAGGTCATGCCAAAGGGGAAACAACTCGCTGAGACTAAGGCGAACCTGAGGAAGTCAAAGGGAACTCAAGCAAGAAGCGGAAGTTCCAGAAGGAAGGCAAGCCCCAAACAACTGAAAAGTTCAAGGGAAATTGTAATGACTGTGGTATAGTTTGTCACATGGCCAAAGACTGCCGCAGGCTCAAACGTGAGAATAAAGAGAAAGCCAAAGGCAAAGCCAAGGCTAACATTGTCGAAGACACGCTCGTCGACGATATGATCCAGGAGTTCTCAGCGGAGGTTCTTGAAGCTAACCTCGTTGAGAATCTGGTGCAATGGTGGCTAGACACGGATGCTACTTGATCGGTGTATTTTATATACACCTTTTGAGTCATTTTTAGTTAGTCTTTTGCCCATTTTTGTACAAATATATGTCGTATTAGGGTAGATTTTCTTTCTTTTGAGTCACAGTGGTTTAAAGTGGCACATTGGTGAAAAGGAGCGAAAAGAGGGTAGAAACAGAGGTTCCAGAGCTCAAAAAGCTTAAAAGTTGACAACCCGGGCGAGAAATAGGGCGGCTCCGTGGCGCCAACCCATCAGCAGCAGTGGAGACACGACGCCAGAAGCGGTCGCCGCAGGTTTTGCCACACGCGCCGCAGGTCGTGGCGCCGACGCGGGAAATCTGCCAGATCCGAATAGGATAGGGCCAAGGCCGAAGAGAAAAAGGTTTTACACGTTTTGGGTGATATAAAAGGACCTTTTTAGGTCAGTTTTGGGAGTTCCCCACCTTACCATTCATCACAACATTAGATCAAGATTGGAGACTTATTTTTGAGTAATTTCTTGTTCTTTACTTTATTTTTTTCTAGTATATGTTGGATACTATTTTAGTTCTTAGCATGTCTATGGCTAGGAACTAACTTAATTTAGAGTTTTCCATGTCGAGTCGCTTGAACCTCGTTTTATGAATTAATGCAAGATTTTGGTTTCTTCTTAATATTGTTGAGATTTATTCAATAATTGTTTTGATTGCTTGGTAATTAATTGATCACTAATTATCATCACTTATATGATTTCTAATCGAAATCTGAAAGGGGAGATTGTGAATATGCTATAGTTGAATAAACATAGGTTAAAATCGTGGACGAAAGTACCCCGATACTTGTGTAGTTTAATAGGTTATTGCTCTTAATCCTCCTTTGTAGCCAATCTTGTCATCGAAAGATAGAAGGGTTCTACTTTGGGGTTGAGTGTTTATATTACCTTAACAGGAGTATAAAACGACTTAGTTAACCTGCTATCTCAACATAAAAGAAGAACCTTAATTATTTGCATTAACGAGTAAAGCGAGCGGATAGTCGAGGAGATTTGGAAGCCCTATTTCCACCATATCTGAAGTAAAGTAAAGTAATTTAGTTACCGTCTATAATCATAGCTATAAACAAACTATCAAATTATCGGTCACCAATTAGATACTGCAGAATAGAGGTTGGTAAATGGACACTAATCCCTGAGGATGATAACTCGGTCTTCTAGACTATATTACTTATCACGATACGTGCACTTGCGTTTAACGTGTGTATAAATCGCGCATCAAGTTTTTGGCGCCGTTGCCGGGGATTGGTGTAGTTCAATATCATTATCTATTCTTAATTTCTAATTTGTTTTTTTTTGTATTGGTGGAACCGTGCGCCGTGTGTTGACACCCAATTTTGACCCTCCCGTCCAGTCATTAACTATAAAGTTACACTAATTTTGTAAAATAATTTTTTATGATTTTATAATAAAATGCAGCGATAAAACATTAAATACAGGCATAAATAAACAATTTAATAATGGCACCGTGTCTACGTAGAGTATTAAGCACTTGGAGTCCCGCGCCCGCATTAATTAATTTTAAGCCCTGTCATGATTCTTAATTAATAATAAATACATAAAATAAATAATTTAACATTGACGTCGTGTCAAGTAGCATAGTTGCATTTATTAATACGCAAAGCAATTTCATAACTTATTTTGAATAATAATGCACAATAAATAAGATTTTAAATAATAGCACCGCATTTTGAGTAAAAGCTTTAAACAATTCTTAAATATCATACTTGCATTTAGCATTTAAATAATTTAATCTAAACTCAATTCAATTTTAATTTAACTTCGCAATAATGCACAATAATAGGATTTTAAATAATAGCGCAGCATTCTAAAGTATTAAGCATTAATTGAATAGCACGTCCGTCTTTATTTCTTTATAATAATTTAAACTCAAGCACTAATTAAATAGCACGCCCATTTTATTCTTGTAATAATTTTAACAAAGCACCTAAGTAATCTAAGCACAATTTATTGATTTAATTTACTATTAACTAATTAAGTACCTAAAACTAATTCCTTTAATCTAATACCCTTTTAAATTCGCCCAGCCCACCCCAAACATTAATCATAAGCCCAAAATACACTTAATTCGCCCAGCCCAACCCTTTTTTACCCAAGCCCACCCGCAAGCCCTTATTTTTCCCCTTATCACCACTCACCAGCAGCCCACAACAGGGGACCCTCACTTCATCTTCCTAAACGAAGCCCTAAAAATGCAACCAAAACCCACAAGCTAACTAAGAACCCTACACTCTCCATACCCACCCGCCGCCTCACCTCTTCAAAATCAACCAACGATTCGCACCCCAAATCGCGGCTAGGAATATACCATAACTAAACCAAAATCGTCCTCAAAATAGATCCAGTACCTACCATAACTGAAGACATACTAAATCAATACGAAAATCAGCACAAATCTCGTCCAAAATCGCAATAGAATCATACCCAAACTTACCAAATATAGCACCAAATCCGTGTGAAAATCAGTCTCAAAAGCCATCCCAAACTTGCCAAAATTGAGACCCATAATCGTGACTATATATAGGGTGATTTACGCAAGCAATGACATCGATCTTGGAGGGCAAAAATCAGCGCATGCATCCAGACAGAGATCGATTTTCAGAGAACAAACTTCCATACATCTTTACTCTTTTCCGCTTTTAGGGGTCAAACTCAGTCGATTCTACGAGAGAGGCTGTTAGAAAATCCTTAATTCAGGCTTTCATCCTAACCAACCGCATAGCAAACCATCCGAGCGAAGCGACGACTTGATACGCTGCCTCGGTTCGCTGCCCGGAGAAGGTAATTTATCACCCTGTTGTATTAGATTCCGTTTGATTTTAATATGTGTAATACGAGTCTTGTATGCTTGCTTGAAGGCGTATCGATTCGATATAGATGAATGTTTATGTTGTTTGCATCAGTGATTGTTAATTTTTACTAGCATTTGTTGTCTGGCTGAATGATGTGGTCATCGTCTGAAGATTACGGGATCGACTGAGTTATGTCATTTATGTTCGTTATAAATATTCTAGTGATTGTTTTGCATAGGTTAAGTGTTTGTCGTGTAAAACATGTATAATTTCTGAGGCCATGGAATTAGTTCCAGCTATTCATAGTTGGTTCGTAGGCTAGCCTATCATACCATGTCAGCCTTAAGCCGTTGTTTGTCTGCATTCTGACCTGCAATCTTAAACAATATTAATAGCAGCACAGAGCAATATAACATATGTATGATGATTTAACAGTTTGTGTGACATGGCTGTACCTTTGTCCGGGATCTTTTCTTTGTATTAGGACTGTACATACCAGTATTCCCAAGCAGAATTTTGATGAATCTCCCCTGCATACATCATGAGACCCATTGTTAATGTAAATCTGTTCCGTCAATTTCGATCTGTTTGTTTGATGTCTTGAGTTCAAGATGTAGGGATATATAAATCATATACTCAGTGAATCGGGTCCATATATTTAGCAGGTCAGCGTGTATCATGTTGTATATGTTTGAGACTTGTCCCACTCTTACTTCCTTCAAGTCATCTATGTGTGATAATTGCTCTCTTTCTGGAATTCCCTATCTGTTGGCTTAAGTGGACTAGAAATACCTGGGCATGTTTTCCAACTGAGTTTGAAGCCCAATATACTCTCCCCGTTATTATTTTTCAGCTATAGAATATACATCCTTGAATTAATATTCAATGCGTGCCTGTGTGTCTGTGAATATGAACAATTTTATTTGGACTTGGATTGCGTTAATATGCATCGCTTGGATTTACAAAACCAATTTTTGATACATTCTGTTGGGCCCTTCTGTCTATATTTGTTTTTATTTTTTGTCATTATGAAGTAAAATTTGAATCATATCCATACTAAGTTTTTTTTTACTTATTTATTCGTGTTAGTTGACAAGTTTAAATATATACTAATCCTTTTCTTTCCTTATCTTTTACATGGCACGCACCGGAGCAAAATAAAGAGTCCCATGGCGAGACTCATTCAAATGGCAACCCGCATCTACATCTATCTAGTTCCCTCTTCCGCAATTCCTAGAAAAACAAATAGGACGGAGTCATCCGTGATCCTTTACTCTCTTAACCTCCTTATCTCATTTTATTTGTTATTGTAATTTTATGACTTTGTAATTAATAGGGAACCAACAGCAATTAGTCTTTGAACGCATAAGGGGAGGTAATCTAAAATTAGAAAATGCACTTCTATTTTATGTGTCTTTAGGACTGTTATGCATGTCTAAATTTTACCAAAGTAATTTAAATGATTTAACTTGCATCATAAAACCAACATTTTGTTTCTTATTAAATCCATAAACAAATTTTCCCCTAAACTCTCAAGAATCATTAAGCATTTTTTATATAATATTATACGCAGGTTAAGCAAGATTAATTTAGCTAGCAGCACACATAATTAGTTCATAAATAACCTTTGCATGCACACATAATTAGTCCATAAATAACCTTTGCATCATTTACATTTTTTTGCCTTAGTCTTATAAACTTTTATCAACATGCCTTTTTATAAAATATTTTGAAGCATCTTTTTTTTATATTTTCAAAACAGGCATTTTTAAACATAATGATTACCCTAGGTTTGGCAGGACAACCGCAAGTTAGCGGATCTTAGAGGGTGCCTAACCCCTTCCCTCTAGATTAATAAAGAACTCTTACCCAGAATCTCATTAAGTTTAGCAGACCATTTAAATGGAGTTAGTGTTGACTTTAACTTAGTTGACATCTAGGTGTCCTAATTCACCCAAATTAATTAGGTGGCGACTCCGCGAACCCTTTTGCATTTTAAGCACCTCTTTTAGCATTTAGCACCTTTTAGCAACATCTTAGCATAGCCTTTAGCACTTTTAATATTTTAGCACCCCTTTTAACATTTTTAAACACCTTTTAAGCTCTTTAACATCTTTTTAACATTTTGAGCATTTTTAACTATTTTTATTTTATTGTCTAACATTTTATTTAAGCAGGGTTCGCTTTTAGAATGTCGCGGTCGAAAAAAGGGCGTGACAGAAATGGCGACTCTGCTGGGGATTTTAGGTTCTTAACCATAACAGACCTAGGGTTATTATTTGGCAATTATTTTGGCATTTAATTTTTGTGTGTTGTATTTTGTTTTTAATTGCTACTTGTTTTACTGCTTTCCTTAAACTGGCATTCCGCTCATATTTCTTCCACTCTGGAAAATTCACACAATCACACACTACATGCGAGGTGCGCTGGGTGCATCAGCAAAATTCTTTCTTCAAAATCCAAATTTAGGAGAGTTGGTAATATACGTGGAGTGCCCGGTCTAACCGGTGGCCGCGTAGCCTTCTCACTCGAGTAGTCCGCTCGGGAACCTTGCGTCTAGAAAAGCCAAATCTTAGAAACTTAAGATAGAGCTATACCACCCTTTATTTTAGGATATGCATACATTTACCTTAGGTGGGTCGGTCCTTGGTATCGACACCACGATTAGAAAGACACCAAATTTGTCGGGCGGTTTTACAACCCAACGACCAACAACATATTATGTGTTACGTGATATTGTGGATAAACCGAGCCATACGTGACATGCTAGCATTGGGAAATTTTGCACTTACTGCTTATGTATAGGATGGCGATATTCCAAAGAATCCCTGAAGTCAGAATGGTGAGTGGTGTTTCGACAAAGCTAAAGATTTGGTGGGAGAATTTCGACGGCAGCAGTAAAATGATCATCAGAAGCAAATTAGGTTGTCTCACGGCTTTGTTTGACATCACTCCAGATCAACATATAGTTAGGGCCTTAATTCGGTTAGGATCCGGATAGGCGATTCGATTTCGAGACTTGAACTCACCCACGTTGAGGAGATCAACTACTTAACGAGCTAAGCTTACGAGACAGAGGGCAAATCATCCCTTATAGTCAACTGAAAGAGATTCTTGCATTACATGGGCCTAAAGAATACAAAGGAACTCCGTTGCTTGAAAATAATCGTTTCCTAGATTATCTCAGACGAGAGATATGGTCGCCAAGATAGCTATCGATCGTTTAGAAAGGAGTTCTCTTGCGATGCAGGGCGATGGAAAACTAGACGACATACCGCGTTCGCCGTTGCTCTATTAGGCACTCTAGTATTTCCTTGAACATGGGCGGATCGATTGCATATGTTACGTGACCCGGATGGTTTTTGAAGGCATTAATGGCACGCAACTTACTTTGGTTCCCATGATTCTAGCTGAGATATTTCGAGCTCTAGGGAAATGCAAGCGAAGGGAAACCAATTTCTTCGAGGGATGCAATCTCATCTTACAGATGTGGGCCATGGAACACTTTTATCAGCGATCGAATATGCCGGACATTTGTTTTAGCAATGATTATAGGATTGTAAGTTTTTACGAGGATGAAGCGGTTGTTTCACCAGTCGGTACTAGGGATTGGTATGAATTTCTGGCATCCCGCACTAGCAACCAAGTGCAATGGAGGTACCCACTGCTATCCCGTATCAACAAAGCCTGTGTAAGGAGCAAGGACCGTTATTACATCGAGCTCATCGGATTAAGGGGGCTTCAGCCATATGCTCCGTTGCGTGTACTCCGCCAGTTTGGTCAAGAACAGGTAATCCCGCTCCAATCAGACATGAAGGATTCAGAGGTCGCGTTTGGAGCAAATTGCACTTTCCCCAGAAAGAAGCAAATCCTTGAAGAATGGAACAACATTGAGAGAATAGATGTCAAATACGAGCAAGCAGGAGGTACGCCTGAATACTGTGCATGGTTCAAGGAAGATTGTAGCAGTCCGAGCCCCAAAGGCAAGCAGGGTTTCGAGGATATCGACATGACCAATTGGGTAAAGGTGTGCAGATTAGGGAACAACACCGTCCCCCCTGAGAAGTGGGACCAACTTCAAAACATCATGCAATATTTGAAAGATGCAGGAGCAGGGCCTAGCAACACCACCGCCACATTCGCCGGCAGCATAATGTAGCATTAGGAATAGATCTTTAGTTTTAACATTTCATTGTTGCAATTTAATTATTTTTAGTCCCAATAAAAGCATTTTCAATCCGAAGGCTCGGACCAATCCATCATTATCGCATATGTGACGTTTAGGCCTACCTCTGGCACAAAGAGGTCCCCCTTGCATGTTAGGAAACGTTTGAATGTGCAATATATCTGCTACGTACCTGCAAATTATGTGCTTTATGCTAACACGGTTTGTTGCATTTTTTTAGAAAGATTATCATCTTCCCCAAAGGTCGGTTCGTATTTGACTCAACAATGTCGGAGCACCCACACTTTACCAGGTCTAAGGCAAGAAATGATGATATGACTGGATCGGGGGCGTCTGAGCCAAATGGTTTGAGAATTATTCCCGTCAGCGAAACAGAACCTTCATAAGGGAGGAATGTCACCAGTCAGGAAGAATGTATTGCGCAGTTGCTACAACAAATTGCTGATATGCAGGTTGAGATGGAGAGGCTACGAAATCTGACCAACCTATCCATCAGTTTGAATACCCCTATGCCAGAGCAAAGGGCCACTACCTCGCAAGCCATCCCAGAGCGACCTCCACCACCACATATCTCCCAAAACTCTCCACAAAGACCGCCAGTTACCGACCCAACTGCCCCTCGCCCAGCCAATCATCAACCCCACCTTCAAAATGATCCTCCTACTACCCATGTACCTCAGCCCCCGCCTACTTACTTCACCACAATCAGCCCTAATCGCCAAGTCAACCAATGCCCACGCACCATACCCATTACCAGCCCCAGCAAACAACCCAGACAGCTAACTTATGCAACAGAAACCCAGCCTTTTACCGTCCCCGCACTTCACCAAGAAGTGGATCATTACGAAGAAATGGAAAGGGAAGTCCGAGCCAAAATGGACGATGTGGCAGAGATTCACGACTGAAGGCGAAGCGTCGTGGCATGCGATCAGACAAAGGTCACGAAGGACTAGATTATGAAGATCTTTGCATGCATCCAGATGTGGAGCTGCCAGTGGGATACAAGGTGCCGAAGTTCGATCTATTTGATGGGAAGGGAAATCCCCGTGCACACTTGAGATCATATTGCGACAAGCTAATCGGGGTAGGGAAGAACCCAGCAGTCATCATGAAGTTGTTCATTCGAAGCTTAACCGGCGAGGCACTAGATTGGTACACTAGCCAGGATCCGCGAAAATGGCATAGCTGGAATGCATTGGCCCAAGACTTTGTGGAGCGGTTCGGATTCAACACAGAAACCGGTGTGGACAGGTTCTATCTAATGAAGTTGGAAAAGAAGTCTACAGAGACTTTCAGGGAGTACGCCATGAGGTGGCGTTCAGAGGCGGCAAAGGTACAGCCACCCATGGTGGAGAGTGAGATGACCACACTATTCGTACAATCTTTGAAGGATGCAACCTACTATGAGCGGGTGATAAACGTCATCGGGCGAAATTTTGCAGAGGTTGTCAGAATGGGCGACTTCGTAGAAGAAGGTATTAAAACTGGCAGGATTACGAATCTGGCAGCATTGCAGGCAACCAATAAGGCGATTCAGTCAGGGACGATCGGGGGTACTTCAAGGAAGAAAGAGACAGTTTCCCCTTCTATGTTCATACAAGAACGTAAACCCGAAGCATTCATAACATACCAAAACCCATCCTATCAAACCCCATACTACCGCACAAGCAGCCAAAACTTCACACCTCACTATACACCTGCCCCACACCCCAGCTACCACACACAACCCATATATAACGCTTCCCAAGCACCCATTTATCCAGCCCCGCATCAACCCGCCCATCAAGCCCGCCAACAACATAGAGCACCCAATGCGCCCAGACCAAACACGAATTTTGAAGGAAGACCATCCAGAACCCGCACCCCACTGGCTGAACCCATACCCCAGATATACGAAAGGCTGCGAAGGCAGCTTGATCCAACCAATTCCAGGGAGGATTCCTAGCCCTATCCCAAGATGGTATGATGAGAATAAGCGTTGTGTGTATCACTCTGATAGCCCAGGGCATGACACCAGAAGTTGCTACACCCTCAGGGACAAAATCGAAGAGTTGATCAAAGAAGGAGTAATTCAGCTGAAGGATCCTGCCCCAAACGTGCATGATAATCCCTTTCCAAACCACGGCAATGCCAATGTACACTTGATAACCCTAGATGAGGAATACAACTTGGAGGGAACTATCCGGCCAGTTCGAAGTGAAGGAAGAGCCGAACCTTCTGCTTTCGTCGCCCCTGTCACCGATCCTCGAAAGAAAGCAATATTTGAGTTGGAAAGGGTACCGCCGAGACACAAGGGTTCAATCACAGTTGTTCAGACGCCTGGGAAGAGGCCATCAATCAAAGTGGATCGCAGAGAAAGTGGGAAGCGAGTCATAGAAGTCACCGCTGCAGGTATAACCAGGTCAGGGAGGTATTACACACCTGTAGAAGCAGCCAAGGAGGCACCACAAAAGAAACCCGTGACAGAGGCTGAAGTCGAGGAGTTTTGGAGGAAGATGCCCACCAAAGAGTATTCCGTCGTAGAGCAGTTAAAGAAAACATCAGCGCATATCTCTCATTTTCATCACGATTCTCGCCTCACACAGATCGCATTAATGGAGGTATTGAAGGATGCATACGTTCCGGAGGGTACAACATACGGGAACTTGGCAGCTTTAGTCGGACAAGTACTAGAGGCCCGCAGAATCGCCTTTCACGATGATGAGTTACCTGCTAATGGCGTCAGACACAACCTTGCATTGAATATCACCATCCAAGTCGTAGACAAGATTGTTTCAAAGGATCGATTGATGGAGGCTCACCACAACATTTGTCCCATGACGACATGCTGAAATTGGGGGCGATCGTAAGAAAATTCGTGAAAGTCATATCGAGTCAAAGGTTTCGGCGAGTCCATAGGAGTCGAAGCGTAATGGACCTCACATCATGGATCGGACTCGAATTCGTTGTGGAATTTCAAATATTGGATATTGCTACATGTTACAACTGTTGATAGGAAGACCATGGATCCACGAGGTCGTGCGATCCGCCCACCTTGCATCGCGCCAAAGTTTATATGGAATCACCGTGAAGTGGTAGTATTTGGAGATAAAAAGAAGCATCAACACCGATTATGCACCCGCCATAGAGGGCGTGAAAGCGATTGGATGGTTCAGTTTTTCATATTAATGAAATCAAGAGAGCAAGCAGGGTCACGCCGTTGCAGCTGCCACGTTCTCTCCAAATGGTGGCCAAGGAAATGTTAAGAAATGGATACGAGCCCGGCAAAGGTCTTGGAGCCAGTATGAAGGGGATCACAGAGCCTATCCAGTTGTTTGGGAAGAAGGACACTTTTGGTTTGGGGTACCAGCCCACTTCAAAGGATTTGGTGACCGCGAACCTCCGAAAAGGGTACATTCCTCGCTGCGCCCATTCCGCCCCTGAGTCAGTCATTCGTCAAAGCCTACACCATCCAGATGCCAAGAGAAGATGACCCAGATGATATTGCAGCAGGGTTCCAGAATCTGTTCGTAGGTGAAGATGAGGCATATTGTTGTATGATCGCAGGAGATCACGAGGAGGAGCTCACCATTTGGGACGCAGAGCATGGATACAACCTGAATAATTGGACTTGCACCCATGTCCTGACCATCCGAGAAGCTTGGTAGAATTTATGATTAGTTCTAGCAGTGTGACTTTTTATCTAGAAAGAAAACAGACATGCATTTACGTTTCTTAATATGTTTTTAATCTCGCAATTTTACTTTCATCATAAATTCCAGGATATTTTTGCAGCTTTAAAAGATTTTGCTTGTATTAAAATTAAATTCTTTAAGCATTTTTCTTTCAGCGAACATATTAATAAACCTGTTGATAATGCGAATATGACATGTAATGAGACCAACGAACAAAGTTCAAATGACGAGCATAACCCCGAGGAACAAGAGGAATGTCCGCAATCAGAACTTAGCCAAGAGCTGGAAAACTTTGAGAATAGGCCTAAACCAAATTTGGAAGAAACAGAGTTAATAAACTTAGGCGATGAGGGAATTGTGAAAGAAACTAGAGTCAGAGCCCACCTACACGTCACACAGAAGAAGGAGTTGATTGAGCTCCTGAAACAATACACCGACGTGTTTGCCTGGTCATATGAGGACATACCAGGTTTGAGTACGGACATCGTCGCACACAGGTTGCCTATTGAGCCATCTTATCTCCCCGTAAAACAAAGGCCGAGAAAAATCAAACCAGACATGAGTTTGAAAGTCAAAGAGGAGGTTTCTAAACAGTTCGACGCAAAGGTAATTTGTCACGACCCGTTCCGGGGCCCGTGACTGGTGCCTTACCCGGGCACCCAAGTAGTCATACATCAGAGAAATCAGCGGAATATAAGACAAGACAAGAAACATTATTAAAAAGAGAAAGCTTTATCGATGAAAAGCTTGCCTTTGGCATATATATATAAACATAGTTTTGCGATTACATCCCAACTGCATAATAGGACTACTGACCTCAGGAAGTAAACAACTATGGCGGGACAGTGGCCGCCATACCTCGAATGTACAAAACTATCTACAATACAGGAGATCATACCTAAAAGTAGAGCCTCGGAGAAGATGGAGCTCACGACACCAAAGCAAAGATCCTAAGGATGTGGATCTAGCACTGCTTGCCCTTACCGCTGCGTGAACGCAGCCCGAAGAGAGGTCGACAACAGTACTAAGTATGTGAAATCAGAAGTACTTAAATGAAATCATATCATTTTAAAACCAGTTTACAAATATGTATTAAACAACGAAGGTAACCGCATAGTGTGCCATATCATAAACAAGAGCAACAATAGGTAAATCGTAATGTGTCTTTTCTAGGCCGCGAATGATCGACGCAGGCCAATCGCGTAGTATCACTATGCAAGCCTAATCACGGACTCCGTAGTCCGCATAGGCCACTCGCATAAGCCCGCATAGGGTATAACCCGCATCGGTAGCTACTCTCGGCGTCGCCCCGACTCGTAGTCGCGTGGCCACATAGACCGCATGAGGTATAACCCCGCACACTAACCTGAAATTCTCGTAGCTCCGCATAGGTCCCCTGGACCCGCATGAGGTATTCTCGAATCATGGTCCTGCATCACCGAGTCTACCCCAGACGGGAGGCGCTTAACCCCAGAATATGTCAAGAGGTGAGTGATATAATACTAACATAACAGCTTATCGTTAAACAACATAAGCACAACAAGAATACCCTCTTATACAAACGTTACAAGACACTACCACACATAGCATCATATCATGTCTACTTATCAAACCATTTTATTCTTTCCATAAATCAATATAAGTCTGTTATAAACACATAAGTAAACTGTTCCTTTTATCATTCTTAAGTTGTTATACCTAACTTCCCATAAAGCTAGTATAACTCTTAAGCTTTTTGTTTAAAAACCAATTAGTTCTCTTCTGTTAAAAATGATTCAGTATTCTTTTGAAAATGCATCAAGATTCTTATTATTCAGGCTTAAGTCAAAAGACATTGTCGTAGCTTTTATTCGGGCTTAAGTCAAAAGACATTGCCGTAGTTATTATTCAGTTAACACATGTACGTCTACCGTACTATATATATATTTTAAAATATCATGCTTAGGAAGAATCACATACCTTCTCGGCGAAAACCACCTGCCAAGTTGAATATGTCGCGCGCAGAGAATCAACCTATAATAGTCAGACACGTCTATCAACGTCTAGACTACTCTGTAAACAGTTCTAAGCAGAGGGTCCTTTATTCTACGGAAAATCGGGCAGCACTTCCCTACCCGGTGAGCTACTCAAGTCATCAGAAATCAGTCCTAAGTAAGTATAGTTCAATTATTCTTCTTTTATACCCTTCTACTGTGATAACAGTTCAATTCTATTCTTTAATATCCTTCTAAGTATTTTATACTTACTTCTATACTTCTATAGTATGTATTCTCTAATTACAAAAAGAAGGATAAGATTATTTACCTCGGTATGCCCAATAATATCCTAGATAATACGTCGATCCTGAGCAAGGTTTAGCTCCTAAGTTGTACGCTCCGATAGCTCCAAGAACCCTTAGAAGTTCTTCACAACCTCTACTAAGTACTAAGGGATTTGGGCTAGGGTATTTTGGGCATTATAACAATACTAGAAGGCAACTTTTCTACCAAGGGAGGGTAGGTTTCGCTAGGCTAGGGGTTGCCTCGCCAAGCTTCACTCAAAGGGGAGGGTGTGTTGGACGAAAGTGCTCAAGGGAGAGGAGAGGATTTTCAAGACTTGGAGAAAGATTTGTGGATGAAGAACTCTTCATCTTAAGGGGGGTATTTATAGGTCAAGAAGTGGCCAACCAATGGCCAAGATGATGCCAAGTACAAGGCAAGTGTAAGGTCAAGATTTGGGCAAGTGTACCTTAGCCAACTTGCACACAAAATATCCTACCAACTACTTGACAAAGAAGGCCATTCAATCGGCCCTAATGCCGTCCCACATCCATCAATGAGAGGGTGACAAGTGTCGCCCTCTCGTTGGTCCAAAGTGTTACGTCTCTCGGAAAAATCCGCAAAAAAATAGAAATGACATAGCCGGAATTTACCCTACGCGAGTCTTGTAAAACGTTTCGTCGGAAAACGATTCTTTTAGTGAGTTGTGCCAAAGTATTTTCGTCCAAGGCCTAACCTTTAAGGCTAAACTTTTGTACGTAAGCCCTCACGTACATACTCTGGAAATACGAGGTATAACATTCTCCCCTCCTTAGAAACATTCGTCCCGAATGTTCCTTCCCAAGACAGATAACGATAAGGTTTTTCATAACTTAAACAGTTTGCAAATGCCACACACGGCCATAAAACAACACTTAGGCATAAATGATAATGAAAATTTATAAGTAGGAAAGTGAATTACCTGGAGGTGTGGGGAATAGGTGAGGATACTTCTGCCTCATGTCCTCCTCAGCTTCCCACGTCATCTCCTCTCTGAGCTCGTTCCGCCACAAGACTTTGACGAAGCCACGCCTCGTCCGCCGACGCCTAACCCGACGATCGACTATCGCTATGGGAATATCCTCATACGATAACCCCACACCGACATCGTCAATCGGGTGTACCCTAGATGGATCCGATACATCTCCTCAAGATAGAAACATGAAACACGGATGCACCTTGCCTCCGGATCGGACGGCGGATCCAACTCATAGCAACCTTGCCTACCTCGCGACAACTGATACGCCCAATGTACTGGCCGAGTTTCTTCTTCCGAATCTCATCACACCCTTCATGGGTGACACCTTCAGAAAACCCAATCATCAACCTCGAACTCCGGATGCCGACGACGATGATCTGCGTATGACTTCGCCGACTCCGAGTCACAAGAACCTCTCTGGATAAGCTTCACCTTATCCATCGCTCACGCACCAATCGTCCCACTAATCGCACTCTCCCACATCGAACCAACCTATCGGGCGATCCGCACTTCCTCCCATACAAAGCCTCATAAGGCGTCATCCGAATACCGGAGTGGTAGCTATTATTATACGCAAACTCAACTAGAGGCAAATGATCCTCCCATACCCCGGTCAATAACACAGGGCTCGCAAACATATCCTCAAGAGTCCGGATAGTGCACTACCGTCCGTCCGTCATGCGTGGATGGAATGCAGACTGTGCTCACTGCGCCCCTAATCCTTCTCGAAGGACCTCCGAGTTAGCCGTAACCGGGCTCTGCATGCGATATGATCGAAATAGGGACTCACGCATCGACGATCTCTGATGTAAAGTCAGCATAATCCTCACCAAAAGTCGTCCGACGGAAGAAAGTGGGCTGATTTCGTCAGCCTGTCGACGATAACCCATATAGAATCATGTCTCCTCTGAGTGCGAGGTAATCCTGTGATAAAGTCCATGTTGATCACCTCCCACTTCCATGTCGGGATCTCTATCGTCTGCAACAAACCACCAGGCCTTTGGTGCTCTATCTTCACCTGCTGACAACACGGCATCGAGCTACGAACTCGCAACGTCCTCTTCAAGCCATCCCACCAATACACGGATCTAAGGTCGTGGTACATCTTGGTCGACCACGGATGGATAGAGTAACGCGCACGCGTGTGCTTCCCCAAGAACTCTGCTGCCAAGTCACGAAATATCCGAACACACAACTCGCTTCAAACCTTAGCACCCCATCAAAGCTACCTCAAAAGGACCCTTCCTCACGAAGAGCCGTATCACGATAACGTGTCAAAATCGGATCTCGAATCGCTGCTCTTCACCTCGACGATGGAAGACTCGGCAACCTCGCGAACTCGAACCCCATTGCTATCGTAATCAATCAAACGGACACCAAGGCTCGCTAATCGATGCAAATCACGAACCATGTCCCTCCTCTCGCCGCACATCCGATAGACTCCCATCGACCTACGACTAAGGCATACGCCATAACATCGCCTTCCCGTGGTACAGATATCAACATCGTAATCCTTAAGCAACTCTAACCACCGCCTCGCCGTAAGTTCGGCTCCTCTGGTGAAGATATACTGGAGGCTCTTGTGGTCTGTATAAATATCCACATGAACCCCATACAAGTAGTGCCTCCAGATCTTCAAGGCGTGAATCACCGCTACCAACTCCAAATCATGGGTGGGGTAGTTCCTCTCGTGTTTCTTCAGCTGTCGGGATGCATACGCTATAACCTTGCCCTGCTGCATCAACACACATCCCAACCCGATGCCTGACGATCACAATACACGACATAACCGTCGGACCTCCGGAAGAGTAAGAACGGGCGCGTCGCCTCCTTCAAAGAATCGGAAACCCCGCCACACGCATCACCATCAAACTTAGCCGCTTCCGAGTCACTAGTCAACGGTGCGAGATAGAAGCAAACTTCTACGAACCCGATAATAACTGCAAGCGTCCGAAATCGCGAACCTCTGCCGGAGTAGTAGGTCTAGGCCAAGTCCCGATCGCCGATTCGCCGTATCCACCGAATACCATCACCCGACAATATGCCCAAGAAAAGCCACCGGCTAACCAAAACTCACATTTGGAAAACTTGACGTATAATCGCTGGTCCCGAGAATCACAAGACAGCCTCAAATGCTCGCATGCTCCTCGCCTGAGCGAATAAACCAAGATATCATCAATGAACACTATCACAAACGTGTCAAAAATGGTTTGAACACTCGGTCATCAAATCCATGAATACCAGGAGCATCGTCAACCCGAAAGACATACCACTGAACTCATAATGCCCGCACGGGTCCGAATGCGATCTAGGGACATCCGCCTCTAACTCGTGCTGATGATAGCCCGATCGCAGATCAATCTTGGAGAAACATCTCGCACTCGCAATCGTCGAACAAATCATCAATCACGGGAAGGGTATTCGTTTAATGGTCACCTTGTTCACCGTCAATCAACACACATGCGCAGCGTCCCGTCCTTCTTCTTCACGAAAAATACCGGCGCTCCCCAGGGAGAAACACTAGGCCTGATGAAGCCCTTCTCCAGCAAATCCCTAAGTTGATCCTTCAACTCTCTCAACTCGGCAGGTGCCATTACGTATGGCGGAATGGAAATAGCCGAGTGTCCGCAAAGACATCAATACAAAACTCTATCTCCTCTCGGGAGGATACCCGAGGTCGTCCGAAACACGTGGGAATTCTCGACTCATCGGAATCGATCAAAATCTGTACCGCACCTCGATTATCAAACACCCGAACGAGATGGTAGATATACCCTTTCTGCACCATCTTCCTAGCCTTGAGGTAAGAAATAAACCTACCCCTCGGCGATACAGTGTTCCCCTCCCACTCAATAACCGGCTCTCCAGGAAACTGGAACCGTACCACTCTCTCCCTGCAGTCTACATTGGCATAGCAAGAAGCTAGCCAATCCATGCCCATGATCACGTCGAAATCCGTCATGTCCAAATCTATCAAGTTCGCTGGTCCGACGATCGCATAAGGTCATCGGACAAGCTCTAAATACCCGCCGAGCTACCACCGCATCACCCATCGCGTAGCTACCTCGAAAGGGTCTATGGACTCGTGCTCTATCCCTATCCTACTAGCAATAAGGGAGATATATAGGACAGAGTAGAACCGGATCTATCAAAGCATACATCATAATCGGAGATCGATAAGGTACCGTGACGACGCCGTGAGGCCTCACGATCTGCCTACCGGACAAGGCATAAATGCGCTCGAGGACCGCTAGAATCGGGACCGAGCCACGACCTCTGCCGCGACTGGGTCCATAAGTACTCGCCTCGGCGAGTAATCGCTTCGGGGATGAAGACCAAGAAAAGAACATGGTGACCGACTTACTATCTGCTCGCCCGGTCGGATGGTTCCGCAAAGTGACCTGCTGGCCACAATCGAAATAAGATCCGTAGCGGCACCACAACTCGAAGTGGGATCTACCGACGGCCACACCGGCGGGGTGGTGGTCCCGGACGCCGCATTCGCCGCCTGACGCTCAAGTCCTGGGGCCCTGGTCTGCCCTCGAATATCCCGGCTGTCCTGAGGACGGTGCAGGAGTGCTCTGAGCTGGTTGTGGTGCAAATCTCGACTGCTGCTGAGGCCGCCCACCACGATAGCCACCAAAAGACCCTGCTGTCCTGGTCTTCTTCTGCTGTCACAACCCGTCGGTCTCTACGCCTCGCATCCAAGAGCATGAGCTGCATGCGGGTAATGTCCATACCCGGCTGAAGAGAAACACCCGCACAAGATTCGGCCATATAATCATCTAGCCCGATGACGTAGCGGTGCACCCTATCCTCCATATCTGCTACCAACGCTGGGACATATCGAGCCAATGAATCAAACTCGACATTATACTTCCTAATCAAGCGCCCTCTCGCCTCAAGAATAAAATGTTTACCGCGTGCCCTCCTCATCCGCGAGGCAAGAAGTGAGTGAGGAAAGCCTCAGAACTCATCCAGTAGGCCGGGACGCGCGGCTCTCCCGATAACTCCCACGAATCAAACCAATCGATCGCGGTATCACGTGGCCGACGCGAACCGGCGTCACGGACTCGGTCTCGACGCTGATCACCGCATGATCCTTCAGAATCGACGGATGAACTCGCGGATCATCCTTCCGCCTCGACCAGAACTCGGCGGCTACAACTCGTGAAATCCCGTAGCCTCAAATCGCTCGCCTGGGTGAACCACGGCGCATCGGGCCGAATCGAACTGCCGTGATCCACTGTCCTCATGTTTGGCCACGATCTCGGCGAATCGCCATCTCTCAGAACCTATCTCATCCGCTTCCAGCCGCGGATCGAGTGTAGGTATCGTGGTCTCATCACCATCGCCGCGCTCCTAAACCTCATGGGTCGGGCGTCGTAGAACTCGCCATCTCGGGTATAGACTGGGCCTGAGCCCTCGTGACTCTAAGTGTCCCACTAGCAGCTCCTACTGCCTGTCTTCTCGCCCGGTTGCCTTACGCGAGGCATAATCGTTACGTAAAAGGGATACGTTAGAGGTCCAACTTTATAACACAACTCTAAAGCACGATCTCGAGTGAGAAGAATGGAAACCAATCCTAAATATCCTATAGCCTCACGATTATTGGTGTGGTGCACAACACACCGATAATCAAGACTCTACTAGATACGGCGTAGACACTTTCCGAGGATTAATCGCTCGATACCACTTTTGTCACGACTGTTCGGCTCGTGGATCGTGCCTTACCCGCACCCAAGTAGTCATACATCGTAGAAATCACGGAATATAAGGCAAGACAAGAAACATTATTAAAAAGAGAAGCTTTATCGATGAAAAGCTTGCCTTTAAGATATATATATAAACATAGTTTTGCAGTTACATCCCAACTGTACAATAGGACTACATACCTCTAAGGAAGTAAACAACTATGGCGGGACAGGGCCCTACCATACCCTGAATATACAAAACTATCTACAATACAGGGAGATCATACCCAAAGTAGAGCCTCCGGAGAAGATGGAGCTCCTGACACCAAAGCAAAGATCCTAAGGATGTGGATCTAGCACCTGCTTGCCTTACCGCGTATTTAACGCAGCCCGAAAGAGGTCGATAACAGTACTAAGTATGTGAAATCAGAAGTACTTAAATGAAATCATATCATTTTAAAACCAGTTTACAAATATGTATTAAACAACCAAGATAACCGCACATAGTGCCATATCATAAACAAGAGCAACAATAGGTAAACTGTAACAGGTCTTTTCTAGGCTGCGAATGATCGACGCAGGGCCAATCGCCCGTAGTATCACTATACAAGCCTAATCCTGGACTCCCGTAGTCCGCATAGGCCACTCACATAGGCCCGCATAAGGTATAACCCCGCATCGAGGGTAGCTACTCTCGCATCGCCCCGACTCGTAGTCCGCATGGCCACATAGACCGCATGAGGTATAACCCCGCACACTAACCTGGAATTCTCGTAGCTCCGCATAGGTCCCCTGGACCCGCATGAGGTATTCTCGAATCATGGTCCCCGACCGCCTGAGTCTACCCCGCATCGGAGGGCAGCTTAACCCCCGGTAACATGTCAAGAGGTGAGTGATATAATACTAACATAACAGCTTATCGTTAAACAACATAAGCACAACAAGAATACCCTCTTATACAAACGTTACAAGACACTACCACACATAGCATCATATCATGTCTACTTATCAAACCATTTTATTCTTTCCATAAATCAATATAAGTCTGTTATAAACACATAAGTAAACTGTTCCTTTTATCATTCTTAAGTTGTTATACCTAACTTCCCATAAAGCTAGTATAACTCTTAAGTTTTTTGTTTAAAAACCAATTAGTTCTCTTCATAAAAATGATTCAAGATTCTTTGAAAATGCATCAAGATTCTTATTATTCAGGCTTAAGTCAAAAGACATTGTCGTAGCTTTTATTCGGGCTTAAGTCAAAAGACATTGCCGTAGTTATTATTCAGTTAACACATGTACGTCTACCGTACTATATATATATTTTAAAATATCATGCTTAGGAAGAATCACATACCTTCTCGCGAAACCACCGCCAAGTTGAATATGTCGCGCAGAGAATCAACCTATAATAGTCGACACGCCTATCAACGCCTAGACTACTCAGAAACGATCTAGCAGAGGGTCCTTTATTCTACGGAAAATCGGGCAGCACTTCCCTACCCGGTGAGCTACTCAAGTCTACTGTGAAAACAGTCCTAAGTAAGTATAGTTCAATTATTCTTCTTTTATACCCTTCTACTGTGATACCAGTTCAATTCTATTCTTTAATATCCTTCTAAGTATTTTATACTTACTTCTATACTTCTACAGTATGTATTCTCTAATTACAAAAAGAAGGATAAGATTATTTACCTCGGTAAGCCCAATAATATCCTAGATAATACGTCGATCCTGAGCAAGGTTTAGCGCCTACGTTGGACGCTCCGATAGCTCCAAGAACCCTTAGAAGTTCTTCACAACTTCTACTAAGTACTAAGGGATTTGGGCTAGGGTATTTTGGGCATTATAACAATACTAGAAGGCAACTTTTCTACCAAGGGAGGGGGGTAGGTTTCGGCTAGGCTAGGGGGGGTTGCCTCGGCCAAGCTTCACTCTAAGGGGGGGGGGGAGGGTGTGTTGGACGAAAGTGCTCAAGGGAGAGGAGAGGATTTTCAAGACTTGGAGAAAGATTTGTGGATGAAGAACTCTTCATCTTAAGGGGGGTATTTATAGGTCAAGAAGTGGCCAACCAATGGCCAAGATGATGCCAAGTGCAAGGCAAGTGTAAGGTCAAGATTTGGGCAAGTGTACCTTAGCCAACTTGCACACAAAATATCCTACCAACTACTTGACAAAGAAGGCCATTCAATCGGCCCTAATGCCGTCCCACATCCATCAATGAGAGGGTGACAAGTGTCGCCCTCTCATTGGTCCAAAGTGTTACGTCTCTCGGAAAAATCCGCAAAAAAAATAGAAATGACATAGCCGGAATTTACCCTACGCGAGTCTTGTAAAACGTTTCGTCGGAAAACGATTCTTTTAGTGAGTTGTGCCCAAGTATTTTCGTCCAAGGCCTAACCTTTAAGGCTAAACTTTTGTACGTAAGCCCTCACGTACATACTCTGGAAATACGGGGTATAACATAATTCGAGTTGCAAAGTATCCTACTTGGTTAGCAAATATCGTGCCGGTAAAGAAGAAAGATGGAAAAGTCCGAGTCTGCGTGGATTACAGGGACCTCAACAGAGCTAGCCCGAAGGATGGCTTTCCTCTTCCAAACATTCATATACTCATCGACAATTGTGCAAAGCATGAACTACAATCGTCGCTCGATCGCTTGGTGGTTATCATCGATCCCATGGCGGAGGAGACGCAGAAAGACAAAGATTCACTACCCCACGTGGTGTACTATTATCGAGTAATGTCGTTCGGCCTCAAGAACGCGGGCGCTACCTACATGAGAGCCATGACTACCATCTTCCATGACATGATCCATAAGGAAATCGAGGTCTATGTGGACGACATCATCATCAAATCACGAAAAGCGGAGGGCCATTTGGCAAACTTGAAGAGGTTCTTCGAGCGGCTAAGACAAAGATAACTAAATCAATCCCGCAGTGTGCATTTGGCGTTCACTGGAAGTCTGGGTTTTATAGTGAGTAGAAGAGGATTGAGTGGACCTCGAAAATAAAAGCCATCCAAGAATTACCTCCTCCGGAAGCAAAAAGACGTGATGAGCTTCCGTCGTCTCAACTACATCAGCAGGTTCATAGCCCAGTCTACCGTGATATGCGAGCCGATATTCAAATTGTTGAAAAAGGATGCAGCTACCAAATGGACAACAGATTGCCAACATGCTTTTGACAGAATCAAAGAATACCTTTCTAATCCGCCAGTTCTAGTACCGCCAGAACCGGGGAGACATTTGCTACTCTATCTGTCAGTGTTAGAAAATGCTTTCGGATGCGTGTTGGGGCAACACGATGAAACAGGGAAAAAGGAGCAGGCCATATACTATTTGAGTAAGAAGTTCACAAAGATATGAAGCTCGTTACACTGGCCGAACGCATTTGTCGCGCAGACAACTTGGGTCGCCCAGAAGTTCAGACATTATCTATCAGCACACACTACTTATCTTATTTCGAGGATGGATCCACTTAAGTATATCCTTCAGAAGCCCATGCCCACCGGAAAACTAGCAAAATGGCAAATTATGTTGAGCGAGTTTGACATCGTCTACGTCACGCAGAAAGCCGTAAAAGGACAGGCATTAGCTGATCATCTTGCTGAGAACCCGGTCGATGAGAAGTACGAACCCCTTCGGACCTATTTTCCTGATGAAGAGGTATTGTTTGTCGGAGAAGATATCTCAGAGGATTACCCGGGATGGAGAATGTTTTTCGATGGAGCGGCAAACTGCAAGGGAGTCGGCATCGGAGCAGTTTTGATTTCAGAAATAGGTCAGCATTATCCGATCTCCGCGAAGCTCAGATTTCCATGCACCAATAATATGGCAGAATATGAAGCTTGCATATTGGGGCTCAGAATGGCCGTGGATATGAAAATACAAGAATTACTGGTCATAGGTGATTCCGATTTGCTGATCCATCAGGTACAGGGTGAATGGGCAACCAAGAATATGAAGATACTCCCCTACCTGCTTTGCGTGAAGGAATTACTGACGGTTCAAGAATATAGAATTCGTGCATGTCCCGAGGATCCGTAATGAATTCGACGATTGGCAACCTTATCCTCCATGATTCAACATCCGGACAAGAATTACATTGATCCGATCACGGTGAGCGTCTTTGGAACAGCCGGCTTATTGCTTCATATAGATGAGGAAATAGACGGAATCCATGGTACCATGACATCAAAAGGTACCTCAAAGCGAGAGTATCCGTATGCATAACCAACATTCGTAAGAAAACACTTCAAGATTAGCAAACCATTTCTTTTGAACGGGAGATTGTATCAGAAGGACTCGCATCTAGGCTTACTAAGATGTGTTGACGCTCAAGAGGCGGGCAAGCTAGTAGAGGAAATACACGGGGGAACATGTGGACCTCATATGAACGGCTTCACTTTGGCGAAAAAGATTCTGCGAGCAGGTTATTTTTGGATGACGATGGAAACAGATTGTATCCTCTTTGTGCAGAAATGCTCGCATGCATTCATGGCGATTTGATTCGAGTACCTCGAATGAACTCAATATGACGAGTTCTCTCGCCATTCGCGCTTGGGGCATGGATGTCATCGCCCTATCGAACCAAACGCCTAAATGGACACAGATTCATCCTCGTAGCAATTGACTATTTCACTAAATGGGTAGAAGCATCATCACACAGATCAGTGACGAAGAAGGTGGTAGTCGACTTCGTTCGCAACAACATCATTTGCCGATTCGGGATTCCTGAGTCAATTGTAACCGACAACGGAACCAACCTCAACAGTAACTTGATGCGTGAGATATGTGGAAATTTTAAGATCACTCACCGTAATTCCACTCCATATCGGCCTCAGATGAATGGAGCAGTAGAGGCAGCCAACAAGAACATCAAAAGGATATTGCGCAAGATGATCAAGAACTACAAACATTGGTACGAATTTGCCTTTTGCACTTTTGGGTTATCGCACCACAATCCGGACTTCTACCGGCAACGCCGTATCTTTGGTGTATGGAAGAAGTCGTGCTACCAGCAGGTGGAAATACCATCGCTGAGAATCATCCAAGAAGCCGAGTTGAGCGAATGAACGGATACAGGATCGCATGAGCGCTGATGTTGATTGACGAAAAAGGTTGAATGCAATCACATGGCGCTTTATCGTAACGTAATGGCTGTGAGCTTTTAACAAGAGTAAGGCCAAGGTTATTCAAGCCGACAATTGGTTTTGAAACGATATTTCGAATCAAAGTGAAGCTAAAGGAAAGTTCGCACCTAATTGGCGCGGCCCTACACGGTTCATCGAGTATTAAATGGAGGGCTCTAATCTTAGCCGAGATGGATGGCGAAGTATGGCCTAAAGCTATCAACGCAGATGGAAGAGATATTACGCCTAGAGTAGTTGTTTTCCATGTAATCCCCTTTACATTGTAAAAGTTGCATTCCTGCTGATATGCATGAGCCCATATAGGTCTCGCCACGCAAATTAGAAAGCCTTTTACTTGTAATCAACTACGCATGACTGATTCCTGCTGGGATACGTAGCGCCTACATCGCCGGTCCCCTTTTAGAAAACCTCATAATTCTCCACTTGTAATGAACTACGTCATGACCTGATTCCCTCACGGGGATACGTAGGCGGCCTAAATCGGCTTCGGTCACACCGTTAGGAATCTTCCCATTTGTCTACATGCAATAAAGGTGTTTGGTTATTCCAAAAGCGATATGAGCAATTCCCGCCGAAGTTAAGTTCTTCCCACGCGCCATATAACGAAACTGAGACAATTTTGCGCACCATGAAGAGGGCAATAACAAGGACTCCAAAGGATGTTCGTTTGGTCAAAATACGTGTCATATTCGGCAAATTCGACGAGGCTTTTACATTTTTTAACGCATATCATATAAATGTTTATTTCTAAAAGATGTTTTGTGCATACTTCATGAAAACATTTCGTTTTGGAAAATGCTTTTGGAACGTTATTAAACATCTCAAAGAGGTCAGACAGGGGTTGCAAGTCCAAACAGGCCAGGCACGCGGACATCAAGGGACAAGGCGGCGGTCGATACGACCGACCCCAAAACTCACAAATTTTCTGAGCGCAGTCTTTTCATATTAATGTATGCAGAAAGTGCAATAGCAGAGGCAGAAAATACGGCGAAAGGTTTCTTCAGATAGCGTATGGAAGCAAAGAAGCGAAGAAAAGCGGCATCAACAATCGCAATAAAGTTCGTAACGCCGCAACAAAACCTAGCGATCAACTCCTGCATAAAGTCAAATTGGCAACTCGCGATCGCGCCCAACAAAGGCATCATGACAATTCGTCGCCATGCATTTAGCATGTCCGCAAAGACAACATCTCGCATTCATCCGCGACGTGACTACATCTCTACCCATAAAATTGCACTTCTCATATGTATTTATCATTTTGTCTAAACAGGTATACACTAATGTTTTCTCAGGAAGCTTGCAGGAGTATTTATTCTACGCGAGCAAAGAACGATACGCCCAGTAACGACGCGATCGCGACAAAGAAGTCCGGAACGACGCCAAAGAAGAATACGCCCAGTAACGACGTTATCGCAGTGATGTCAAGGCAACGACATCATCAAGATTGCCTACGCAACGACGCCAAAGAAGAACACGCCCAGTGCAACGACATTATCGCGATTGCGTCCAGTAACGACATCATCAAGATCGCTTTCACGCAACGACGCCAAAGAAGAATACGCCCAAGCAACGACGCGACGCGATTGCGTCCAGTAACGACATCATCGCGATCGCTTTACGCAACGACGCCAAAGAAGAACACGCCCGTGCAACGACGCACGCGATTATGTCCAGTAACGACATCATCAAGATCAAGGCTTCACGCAACGACGCCAAAGAAAGAACACGCCCAGTGCAACGACGCACGCGATTATGTCCAAGCAACGATATCATCGCGATCGCGCTTCACGCAACGACGCCAGCAAAGAATACGCCCAGTGCAACGACGCACGCGATTATGTCCAGTAACGACATCATCAAGATCGCTCACGCAACGACGCCAGCAAAGAATACGCCCAGTGCAACGACGCGACGATTATGTCCAGTAACGACATCATCAAAGATCGCCTACGCAACGACGCCAAAGAAGAATACGCCCAGTAACGACGCGACGCGATTATGTCCAGTAACGACATCATCAAGATCAAGGCTCACGCAACGACGCCAAAGAAGAATACGCCCAAGCAACGACGTTATCGCGATTGCGTCCAGTAACGACATCATCGCGATTGCGCTTACGCAACGACGCCAAAGAAGAACACGCCCAGTAACGACGCATCGCGATTATGTCCAGTGCAACGACATCATCAAGATCAAGGCTTCACGCAACGACGCCAACAAAGAATACGCCCAGCAAAGACGCATCGCGATTATGTCCAGTAACGACATCATCAAGATCGCCTACGCAATAACGCCAAGAATACGCCCGCATAACGACGCAAAGATTATGTCCGCATAACGAGACATCAAGATTGCGTTTACGCAACGACGCCAAGAAGAATACGCCCAAGCAACGACGCGACGCGATTGCGGTCCGTGCAACGACATCATCAGCATTGCGTCTACGCAACGACGCCAAGAAGAACATCGCCCGTGCAACGACGCCATCAAGATCGCTTCACGCAACGACGCCACCAAAGAATACGTCCAAGCAACGACGTTAGCAGCATTATGTCCAGGCAACGACATCATCAGCATTGCGTCTACGCAACGACGCCAGCAGCAACACGTCCAGGCAACGACGTTATCAGCACAACAAGTCCGAAAATGACACTATCATCAGCATATCACATCTACGCAGCGACGATTTCTATACTTTCAAATTGCATTTCTTACTCATGCTTTATTATTCTCGCCTTAGCGCTTAGGCACTAACTCTTTCGAGCTCTAGTCTACAGTGGACAAGCAGCAAGGACAACATATCCGCATTCACAATCGCAACACGTCTGTGCAAGGACGAAAGCCACAACGTTTGCAGCATCGCATCAACACAACAGGCATCGCATTTTTGCAGGATAGCATTTTCTACTCACAGTCATGTTACTTTCAAAATTATGCATCATCATTTTGCCTTAACGCATGCACTAACCGCTTGTTAAGTCTTAGCACGCAGGAGCGAGCACAACGTGGATTTTCTCTTACAAATAACCGGCAATTTGTCGGGTTGCCAACCTTCCCAACGAACGGCGTAAGAATTTGCCGCCGCTCACTGCTCCGCATCACCATAAAACCCAAAGACCATAAGCCATACGTACACCCTGTGTTCAAGCCAGTTATTTTTACTTTTTGCTTTTTGCACCATAGCCCAGTGTCATCATAACTCGACACTGGGACAGCTTTGAGTCCGCGTTAGCCCGCTTTGGTGTTTTGACCATGGTATCCCAGTGTCGTCATAACTCGACACTGGGACAGCTTTGAGTCCGCGTTAGCCCGCCTTGGTGTTTTGACCATGGTATCCCAGTGTCGTCATAACTCGACACCGACAAATTTGAGTCCGCGTTAGCTCCTCGTGTTTCGACCATGGTAACCCAGTGTCGTCATAACTCGACGCTGGGACAGATTTTGATTTTTTGCGTCAGCCTTGTCTACCTGCCCAACATTTTTTTTTTTTTTTTTTGCAATTCTGAAGATCGAGACAAAATTGGCTATGAGTCAACGTCTTTGTCCGAAGATTCTTCCATCATCTCCATACAAAGAGGGACAGCTGTTGACACCCAATTTTGACCCTCCCGTCCAGTCATTAACTATAAAGTTACACTAATTTTGTAAAATAATTTTTTATGATTTTATAATAAAATGCAGCGATAAAACATTAAATACAGGCATAAATAAGCAATTTAATAATGGCACCGTGTCTACATAGAGTATTAAGCACTTGGAGTCCCGCGCCCGCATTAATTAATTTTAAGCCCTGTCATGATTCTTAATTAATAATAAATACATAAAATAAATAATTTAACATTGACGTCGTGTCAAGTAGCATAGTTGCATTTATTAATACGCAAAGCAATTTCATAACTTATTTTGAATAATAATGCACAATAAATAAGATTTTAAATAATAGCACCGCATTTTGAGTAAAAGCTTTAAACAATTCTTAAATATCATACTTGCATTTAGCATTTAAATAATTTAATCTAAACTCAATTCAATTTTAATTTAACTTCGCAATAATGCACAATAATAGGATTTTAAATAATAGCGCAGCATTCTAAAGTATTAAACATTAATTGAATAGCACGTCCGTCTTTATTTCTTTATAATAATTTAAACTCAAGCACTAATTAAATAGCACGCCCATTTTATTCTTGTAATAATTTTAACAAAGCACCTAAGTAATCTAAGCACAATTTATTGATTTAATTTACTATTAACTAATTAAGTACCTAAAACTAATTCCTTTAATCTAATACCCTTTTAAATTCGCCCAGCCCACCCCAAACATTAATCATAAGCCCAAAATACACTTAATTCGCCCAGCCCAACCCTTTTTTACCCAAGCCCACCCGCAAGCCCTTATTTTTCCCCTTATCACCACTCACCAGCAGCCCACAACAGGGGACCCTCACTTCATCTTCCTAAACGAAGCCCTAAAAATGCAACCAAAACCCACAAGCTAACTAAGAACCCTACACTCTCCATACCCACCCGCCGCCTCACCTCTTCAAAATCAACCAACGATTCGCACCCCAAATCGCGGCTAGGAATATACCATAACTAAACCAAAATCGTCCTCAAAATAGATCCAGTACCTACCATAACTGAAGACATACTAAATCAATACGAAATCAAGACAAATCTCGCCCAAAATCGCAATAGAATCATACCCAAACTTACCAAATATAGCACCAAATCCGTGTGAAAATCAGTCTCAAAAGCCATCCCAAACTTGCCAAAATTGAGACCCATAATCGTGACTATATATAGGGTGATTTACGCAAGCAATGACATCGATCTTGGAGGGCAAAAACCAGCGCATGCATCCAGACAGAGATCGATTTTCAGAGAACAAACTTCCATACATCTTTACTCTTTTCCGCTTTTAGGGGTCAAACTCAGTCGATTCTACGAGAGAGGCTGTTAGAAAATCCTTAATCTGTGCTTTCATCCTAACCAACCGCATAGCAAACCATCCGAGCGGTTACGACTTGATACGCTTCGTTCACGCCTCGGAGAAGGTAATTTATCACCCCGTTGTATTAGATTCCGCTTGATTTTAATATGTGTAATACGAGTCTCAGATGCTTGCTTCAAGGCGACGATTCGATATAGATGAATGTTTATGTTGTTTGCATCGATGATTGTTAATTTTTACTAGCATTTGTTGTCGGCCGAATGACGCGTCATCGTCAAGATTACGGGATCGACTGAGTTATGTCATTTATGTTCGTTATAAATATTCTAGTGATTGTTTTGCATAGGTTAAGTGTTTGTCGTGTAAAACATGTATAATTTCTGAGGCCATGGAATTAGTTCCAGCTATTCATAGTTGGTTCGTAGGCTAGCCTATCATACCATGTCAGCCTTAAGCCGTTGTTTGTCTGCATTCTGACCTGCAATCTTAAACAATATTAATAGCAGCACAGAGCAATATAACATATGTATGATGATTTAACAATTTGTGTGACATGGCTGTACCTTTGTCCGGGATCTTTTCTTTGTATTAGGACTGTACATACCAGTATTCTCAAGCAGATTTTTGATGAATCTCCCCTGCATACATCATGAGACCCATTGTTAATGTAAATCGTTCACCAATTTCGACCGTTTGTTTGATGTCTTGAGTTCAAGATGTAGGATATATAAATCATATACTCGATGAATCGGTCCATATATTTAGCAGTCGTGTATCATGTTGTATATGTTTGAGACTTGTCCCACTCTTACTTCCTTCAAGTCATCTATGTGTGATAATTGCTCTCTTTCTGGAATTCCCTATCTGTTGGCTTAAGTGGACTAGAAATACCTGGGCATGTTTTCCAACTGAGTTTGAAGCCCAATATACTCTCCCCGTTATTATTTTTCAGCTATAGAATATACATCCTTGAATTAATATTCAATGCGTGCCTGGGTGTCTGTGAATATGAACAATTTTATTTGGACTTGGATTGCGTTAATATGTACTGTTTGGATTTCTGCAAACCAATTTTTGATACATTCTGTTGGGCCCTTCTGTCTATAGTTGTTTTTATTTTTTGTCATTATGAAGTAAAATTTGAATCATATCCATACTAAGTTTTTTTTTACTTATTTATTCGTGTTAGTTGACAAGTTTAAATATATACTAATCCTTTTCTTTCCTTATCTTTTACATGGCACGCACCGGAGCAAAATAAAGAGTCCCATGGCGAGACTCATTCAAATGGCAACCCGCATCTACATCTATCGAGTTCCCTCTTCCGCAATTCCTAGAAAAACAAATAGGACGGAGTCATCCGCTTCAGTCCCTTACTCTCTTAACCTCCTTATCTCATTTTATTTGTTATTGTAATTTTATGACTTTGTAATTAATAGGGAACCAACATCAATTAGTCTTTGAACGCATAAGGGGAGGTAATCTAAAATTAGAAAATGCACTTCTATTTTATGTGTCTTTAGGATTGTTATGCATGTCTAAATTTTACCAAAGTAATTTAAATGATTTAACTTGCATCATAAAACCAACATTTTGTTTCTATTAAATCCATAAACAAATTTTCCCCTAAACTCTCAAGAATCATTAAGCATTTTTTATATAATATTATACGCAGGTTAAGCAAGATTAATTTAGCTAGCAACACACATAATTAGTTCATAAATAACCTTTGCATGCACACATAATTAGTCCATAAATAACCTTTGCATCAGTTACATTTTTTTGCCTTAGTCTTATAAACTTTTATCAACATGCCTTTTTATAAAATATTTTGAAGCATCTTTTTTTTATATTTTCAAAACAGGCATTTTTAAACATAACGATTACCCTAGGTTTGGCAGGACAACCGCAAGTTAGCGGATCTTAGAGGGTGCCTAACCCCTTCCCTCTAGATTAATAAAGAACTCTTACCCAGAATCTCATTAAGTTTAGAAGACCATTTAAATGGAGTTAGTGTTGACTTTAACTTAGTTGACATCTAGGTGTCCTAATTCACCCAAATTAATTAGGTGGCGACTCCGCGAACCCTTTTGCATTTTAAGCACCTCTTTTAGCATTTAGCACCTTTTAGCAACATCTTAGCATACCCTTTAGCACTTTTAATATTTTAGCACCCCTTTTAACATTTTTAAACACCTTTTAAGCTCTTTAACATCTTTTTAACATTTTGAGCATTTTTAACTATTTTTATTTTATTGTCTAACACTTTATTTAAGCAGGGTTCGCTTTTAGAATGTCGCGGTCGAAAAAAGGGCGTGACACCGTGATCCGTTTGTTGATTTTGATCTGTTGCAGGCATCTAGTTTATGCGAAGAAGAGGAGCAGATACACTTGTTACCTTCAACCCGGAGATTGAAAAGACTTGCAAGCAGAACCGGAGAAACAAACGAATCTTGGCCTTAATAGCAATGGGAGGCTTGCAGAATAACAATGAGATGAACGAAGGGTTAGGTGATCATCAACCTAACCAGAGGGTGCCCCAGAGGTTACCAATGGATGTGGAAGAAAGGTTCCAGGTCCAAGTTGAGAGAAGCTTGGGAGATTATGTGCTGCCAAGGGTGAATGGAGCACAGACTTGCATCAGGCTCCCAGCAATAGGAGCAAATAATTTCTAAATCAAGTCTGCGATCCTGAGTATGGTGCAGAATACAGTTCAATTTGGAGGGTTGCCATCTGAAGACCCTCATATGCACATAGCAAATTTCTTGGAGTTGTGTGCAACTTTCAAGTATAATGGCGTTACTGACGACGACATCCGGTTGAGGCTCTTTCCCTTCTCACTCAGGGATAGAGCAAAGGTTTGGTTGAATTCCCTGCCTACAGATTCTATATTCACATGGCAGGAGTTGGCACAGAAGTTCTTGGCAAAGTTTTTTCCATCATCCAGCAAAGGCGAGAGGAGAGCTGAACAATTTTTACCAGGCTGATGGAGAGTCACTCTATGAGGCTTGGGAGAGATTTAAAGATCTGCAGAGAAAGTGTCCACATCATAGCATTGAGCTGTGGAATTTGGTCCATATTTTCTACAATGGGCTAAGTGGTACAACAAGAACCATCATTGATGCAGCTGCAGGTGGAACCTTCATGAAGAAGACAACACATGAGGCCCATGATTTGCTAGAAGACATGGCCACCAATAACCATGTGACATATGATAGAGGGGTAAGTGGAAGGAGAGCGATAGGAGTTCATGAAATCGATGCCATTACAGCGTTAAATGCACAGGTAGCTCTCTTGACCAAGCAACTGCAGCAAAACACAATGTCAGTGAATGCAGTTCAGATGTCAATGAATTGTGAGATGTGTGGGGGTCCTCATACTATTGATAGGTGCCCATCATCAGACCCCAACAACATCCCTATTGAGCAAGCAGAATGTCAGGCAGTGGGGAATTACCAAAGGCCCCAGAACAACCCCTATTCAAATACTTACAATCCAGGGTGGAGGAATCACCCTAACTTTTCATGGAGGGGTGATCAAGGGCAACATAACCAGTTCAGAGGCCAATACCAGAATCAGCAACCATTTAACCAGGCCTCATCTTCCCAATGATTCAAGACACCCGCTCCACAAGAAGGTTTAGACGACCATGAGCAAATTTGTTGACACTTATGAATTCACAAACCCAGTTCATGGCAGAGACAAGGTCCTCTATAAGGATCTTGGAAACTCAGGTGGGACAGCTGGCAAAGATGACAAATAACAGGCCGCAGGACACTCTTCCTAGTAATACAGATGAATCCTGCAGAGCGGTGTCGAGCAAGATACTTGAGAAGTGAGAAGCGCTAGAATGTACCTACACCTCACCCGTGGTAACAAAACTGAGTAGATACAGAGAGGGAGGGGGTTACTGAGGACCGCCCTATTTTAGAGAAGGCTCCAACAGTTCCAGTGAGGGAATACACAGAGAAGATTCCTTACCCTCAGAGGTTGCAAAGGAAAGCAGTTGATAAGCAATTATCCAAGTTCTTGGAGGTATTTAGAAAGCTGCATATTAACATCCCCTTCATTAAGGAGTTGGAGAAAATGCCTACTTATTTCAAATTCATGAAGGAAATTCTTGGGAAGAAGAGGAAGCTAGCTGAGTATGAGACAGTGGCATTGACAGAGGAATGCAGTGTCATCTTGCAGAAGAAACTGCCTCCCAAGCTTAAGGATCCATGGAGCTTCACATTGTCTTGCACAATTGGTAGGGTGACATGTAACAGGGCCCTGTGTGATTTGGGGGCCAGCATAAATCTCAATCTCTTGTCCGTTTTCAAGAGGTTGGGTTTGGGTGAAGCCAAACCAACCACAGTGAACTTGCAGTTGGCGGATAGGACAGTGGTGCATCCCAGGGGAATAATTGAAGACGTATTGGTTAAGGTGGGGAAATTCTTCTTTCCTGCAGACTTCTTCATCCTTGATATGGAGGAAGATGATGAAATCCCTATCATCTTGGGAAGACCATTCTTGGCAACTGGAGAGCCTTGATTGATGTGGAAAAGGGCGAGCTGAAACTCAGAGTTGAGGATGAAGAGATGGTGTTCAAGGTGTTTAAACACACCGTTGAACCCCCAGTCATAAGAAAGTATTTTGCAGTCAGCACTGTTAGCACATCAGTTGAGCCAGCACAAGCCAAAGTGAAGGAAATCAGTCTGCCAGTACAGGTGAGCAACGCTAAACCTTCTCTTGAGAAAAAGGAGAAAAAGAAAAACAGAAGGTGAAAGAGAAAAATGATTATGAAATGGGTAGGTTGTGGGGTTAAATTGCCCCATGCTTATTGATAAGGAACCTGCGTCCGACTAAAAGACGTTAAAGACAGCACTACTTGGGAGGCAACCCAAGGTTTTTAAATTTATGCAATTTAGTTTTAGTTAGAACAGTCTCACGGGAGGTATTGTTTACATGTTGTGATAACAGGTACATGGCAAAAAATTGGAGGACGAAAAATGCCAGAGGGGAAGAAATCGGCTCGGCGCCACGACGCCCATCAGAGCGCCATGGCGCCGAAAAACCAGAATGTCGCATGAAGTTGGGTGCCATGGCGCCAATATCAGAGCGCCATGGCGCCGAAAGTTCAGAGGGTCGCGGATGTTTGGGCGCCACGGCACCGGTCTCAGGGCCGCGGCGCCGCAACGAAAAATCTGAAAAATAAAGAGCCCTAGAAACGATTTCCCTCTTCCATTCTGACGGGATTTCTGACGTTATCTGCCATGCATTATCCGCCGCCACCGCCACCATTTTAAACCACAAGTATGTAAGTTGTCCCGTCTTTCTTTTAGTTTTGAGTCTTGCACACATTAGGGACAATGTGTGATTTAAGTTTGGGGGGAGTTTTTAGTTTATTTTTGATGTGTTTTTGAGTCTTTTGTGTTATTGTCTATGTTTATTTGAGTCTAATTTTTTTTTTATGATCATGCATGTTGTAGTTACTTGAAACGCCTAGTGAAGTAAAGTTGAATAATGTAATGGAATTAGAAGCAACCATCTGAACAGTTAAGTTAGATATGCCAAAAATTCATGAAGTCAAACTATTTGGGGTATCTTGCTTGATTTATGCATTGTTAGTGATTAAACCTATGTGTCTGCTTGCTTGCTATTTGAGGCGAAATAGTTAGGATATGCATGTTAGGGAGATGACTCAGACATTTCTTTGTTAGCCCTTTCTTATCATTCTTTGTCTATCCCTGACATTAAAATTGTATCCCTAGTCAGCCCCTTTGAGCCTAAAAATAAGATCTTTCTTTGACACCCTATAATTCTATACTTGTGCCATAAGTGAAGAAATTGATGTGTTTGGAATATAAAGTGTTGAAAAGAGACAAAAAGAGAGTGAACAATTTTGATGCACCCCAATGAAAAGTAATCATAAATAGGCAAAAGCCTAAGTTTGGGGGTGCCTACTATTCATCATATACCTCATTCTCTCAAACAAAAGAGGGGAAAGATAAGTGTGAGGTTAAAAAGAAAATCAAAAGAAAATGGAAGAATTGAAAGCAAAAGTGCTTATGGTATGTAAATTGAGCCTAAATGACTATTTTTACCTACCTCTGCCTAAGCCTACATTACAACCCTGAAAAGCCCTGAAGATCTCTAATGTGTGTATCCATGATTAGTGGAGAATAACAAGTGAACAGGCCATAGGGTTTTGAAATTAACATGCATAGTTAGGTATTCTTACTTCCATTGAGCATGATTAAATTGAATTTGCGAAATATCTGACTTGATGTGTTTAAAATGCTAAAAATCCATGTTATATGTTCTTGCATATTATTCTACTAACATTCATGTTTTTCTAAGTAACAATGATGCAGCAAATTGATCAATGTCTTTGAGTCATTTTATTTTATGTTCTTTCGTGTCTATTTTTATTTTTATTTTAGATCTTTACTCGAGGGCGAGCAAAGGTTAAGTTTGGGGGTGTTTGATCGGTATATTTTTGTCACGCCCCGACTTTTCCTAAGTCTTTACTTAGGGCGTGATGGCACCTGGACAATTATTTTCCACCAGGAGCACCATTTAATTCTCTTTATTTAGAAATTTAAACTTATATTCAAATACGGAGCTATTAATAAAAATAACAATAAAGAAATTTGTTTATGACTTTATTGAAAATATAACGCGAGCCCATACTCGTGCAAATATTGTTTCTACATAGACATACTGATAAATATTATTCTAAGTTGGAAGGGAGACCATTCCACACCGCATTTCCGAGACACCAAACCGACATTCTCAACTCGACGAGTACCAAGCCCAAGCAATGGACTTGGTATGACAAGAGGTCATGGACGATCGCTAGCCTTGGCGTGGAGCCTTTCCTCTATCACGCTTTCAAACATGTTAAATAAAGAGTCACCCTACCATCCGGGCCGAGTGAGAACCTTACCTGCAATTCAAAGTAACACCACAATATTCCAAGTGCAATCACATTATAACGTAATAAGCATATTGCAAAAACATATCAAAGTTACAACATATTTAAATATGCAACAACTCCTCATAGGAAATTCTCGTTTAACTAACACTTCATTTTATCTCGTATTACGTTAAGACATTCCTCGCATTTCCACATGTTTATTACATTTATATATTTGTGAACGCGTATTCACTTTTCATATTTATATATAGGTGAACACGTATTCATCTTTCATATTTGTTGCGCGTGCAACCCGATCCATTATATTTACGTATTTGTGAACACGTATTCACTTTACGCTTTGTTGCGCGCAACCCGATCCATTATGTTTACGTATTTGTGAATGTGTATTCACTTTACGCTTTGTTGCGCGCAACCCGATCCATTATATTTACGTATTTGTGAACATATATTCACTTTACGCTTTGTTGCGCGCGCAACCCGATCCATTATGTATACGTATTTGTGAACGCGTATTCACTTTACGCTTTGTTGCGCGCGCAACCCGATCCATTATATTTACGTATTTGTGAACATATATTCACTTTACGCTTTGTTGCGCGCGCAACCCGATCCATTATGTTTACGTATTTGTGAACGCGTATTCACTTTACGCTTTGTTGCGCGCAACCCGATCGATTATATATTTATATATTTATGTGAACACGTATTCACTTTTCATATTTTTCATAAGATCAAATAAATACTATTCTCTTTTCTAACATTCTGTCATTCATACTTGTAACGATTATAACTTTTTAACCATAACTCCAACTAAGGTGTTTCTCAAGCGGAAACTAAGGTAAGACGAGGATCTTTCACTGTACCAAATTTCATTTAAAACTACTTTGGGTAACTAACACAAATTTATCCTCAAAACAGCCACATGAAATTTATTTCGGCAGAATATTTATTAAACAACACCCAATCTTAGAATAGTCATAACTCCTAATCTGTAAACCCGTTCAAGCCCCATAAAATCTCAAAACGACGAGAACAGAGAGCTACACGTCTCCATGTGAACCATCCTTTCATATTCTGTACCATTTGGTACAGTTTTACACTTTTATTCGCTGACCTTCCTGAATCTCGATAGATCCGAGGCAGAAACTTTAAACAGCGATAACTCTCAATCCGTAAGTCGGATAGACCCCCGTAAGGTCTCAAAATGTCCACAACAAAGAGATATAGAACTTTCATTTAGAAACAATTTTCATATTCCCCACATATTAGTACAGTTTTACGTTTCAACGTCCTGCCCTTCTGGATTCGGACGAATCTGAGGCAGCAACTTCAAACTACAATAACTCTCAACTCGTAAGTCCGTTTTAATAAATCTTTATATATATCTGTCCGTAACAGAGAGACTTACAACCATGTAAATTTTCATATAATTCTAATAAGTAAAACTCAATAAAAACAGTCCGTAATTATGCCTTTCCGAATTTCGACCAAATCTAAGGCAGGAACTTTGAACTATGATAACTTTCAAACCGTACGTCCATTTTACCTCATTTTTGGTTCTATATGATCATATTATAGAGGTGTACAATTCCTCCGAATTTCATCAAATTCTAACAATTATAACTCAGTGAGAACAGTTCGTAAAGTTCATGACGCAACTAGTTGTCTAAACAATCAAAAGTTCAATATTTCTTTTCAACACTCAATTCTTATTCTAACATGTATTGAACTAAAATAAAGGATGTTACCAAGAATTTCTGAGTGAGAAAACTCACCTTGTAAGCGTGAAAAGGATTGTTGTTCATTGCTACAAGTGATCCTTGCTCCCTAGTATTCCTATTTTTGTTCTCCTTCCTCTCTTGATGTTTTTCAGATTTTTCCTCTTCTTGTTCACTTGTTTTTTTTCTGATTTTGTATTCTTTGTGCTAGTCCTTTGTTTGTGCCAAGTATAATGTATAAGTAAGGGTGTTTGTATAACTTATGGGAGGGGGAAAGCCAAGAGTGGAGGGGAGTTAAAGGGGAGAGGAAGGGAAGTATGTTGTTTCCTTACCAAAGAAATGTGTATGCAGATTTTTTTTAATGTGGTTAATTCTTGAAGTCTTTAAGGCTTGAATTATATATTTTGTCAACTAATAGACTTCTAACATGTCATGTAGTCCTTATAAAAAGGTTATGAATTATATATTTTGCCAACTAATAGATTTCTAACATGTCATGTAGTCCTTATAAAAAGATTATGAAATATATATTTTTATTAAACCAACCAACAACTATATATTATTATTTTTTCCCGGACTTTACATTCTTTCCTCCTTAAGCAACATTCGTCCTCGAATGTGAATAAGGTCATAACATAATCACATAGGCACAATAATATTTATTGTTATTGTAACACTAATCTAACATGTCATGTAGTCCTTATAAAAAGATTATGAAATATATATTTTTATTAAACCAACCAACAACTATATATTATTATTTTTCCTGACTTTACATTCTTTCCTCCTTAAGCAACATTCGCCCTCGAATGTGAATAAGGTCATAACATAATCACATAGACACAATAATGTTTATTGTTATTGTAACACTAATTGGGGCTTCACATTCTCCCTTCCTTAAGAAACATTCGCCCTCGAATGTGAATAAAGTTGTAACACACGACATAGACACTCAAATGGCACACATACGAAGTACTATGTAACACTTTTTTTTTTACCTTAGTCAAATAAGAATAGATATTTGACTTTCATCGCCTCTTCGCCTTCCTGGTGGCTTCCTCGTGGAGTGATTCCTCCATAGACCTTCACTAAGCAATATCTTTACTCCTAAGGCGCTTAACCTTCCTATCAAGTATTTCCACCGAACCTCTTCATATCAAGCTCTTCATTAAGAACTATCTCCGGGAAGGACGACGTGACTTGGATCGTGCAAGTATTTTCGTAACATTGACACATGAAACACCGGATGCACCGCCTCTTGTGGAAGTGCTAATTCATAAGCCACATTCCCACTCTTCGCAAGATCTCATATGACCCAATAAACCTTGGGCTCAATTTCCTTTCTTACCAAAGCGCATCACTCCCTTCATCGGGGACACTTTTAAAAATACTTTCTCCTCTTGGAATTCAAGATCTCTTTCCGATGATCCGCATAGGACTTATGACGACTATGAGCTGCTTTGATCCTCTCCGAATCATTTGTACCTTATCATTTGTTTCTTGAATGACTTCAGTCCGAACAATGCCTCACCCACCTCGAACCATCCAAGTGGATACCTACATTTTCGCCCATATAATGCTTCAAACGGCCATTTGTATGCTAGAGTGAAAACTATTGTTGTAAGCGAACTCAATTATACATAGATGGTCCAACCAGCTTCCCGAAAATCTAACACACAAGATCGCAACTCGCCCTCAAGTGTTTGAATTGTTCGCCACTTGCCCATCTGCTTCATGGGTGGAAAGCCGTGCTTAACATAATTTTTGTCCCGAGACCGCTGAAACTTTGTCAAAAGTGCGTGAGGTGAACTGGGAACCCTATCCGAATAATTTGTAAGGGAATCTCGTAACCGCACAATCTCCTTCAAAAAAATCTGATTGTACTGTGGTGCTCGATACGTAGTCTTGACCGTAAGAAATGGGTTGACTTTGTAAGTCGATCAACAATCACCCAAATAGAATCATACCCTTCTCGAGTTTTCGTGAGACCGCCATTTAAATCCATATGAATCGCCTCCCACTTCCACATGGTGACTCCAATGTCCTGAAGTAATCCGCCAGGTTTTTGATGTTCAGCTTTCACCTGCTGACATATAAGACACCTCCCGACAAACTCCGCAACGTCTTTCTTCATCCCGTCCCAACAGTAATTTGCATTGAGGTCCTGATACATTTTTGTTGACCCTGGATGAATGGTATATCTTGTGTTGTGACCTCATCTAAGATCTTCCTCCTTAGATCCTTTACCTTAGGAACACATAACCTACCCTTATACCGGGCGGTTCCGCCATTATCTCCCAATGTAAATCGTGAAGGTTTTCCTGTTGATCCTCTCCCAAATCCAACAAACTCAGATCCTCAAACCGACTTTCTTTTATTTCTCAAGCTAAGGCATCGCGAGGTATCATGTACCACCACCCTACCTTCACCGATCTCGCTAAGCTAACCCCGAGGTTTCCCAATCTTTGTACCTCCGAACAATACCCCTATTTTGTATTACCAAACGGGCTAAGCCCATCGATCTCCCATCGAGCGCCACCACCACGTTGGCTTTCCCATGATGGTAAAGAATACAAAGGTCATAATCCTTAAGCAACTATAACCATCTTCTTTGTCGGAGATTCAAATCCTTCTGCGTGGTTATGTACTGCAAACTCTTATGATATGTAAATATGTCCACATGCACACCATACAAATAATGTCTCCATATTCGTAAGGCAAACACCACCGCAACTAATTCCAAGTCATGAGTTGGGTAATTCTTCTCATGTATCTTCAATTGTCTAGATGCATACGCAATAACCTTTCCAAACTGCATCAAGACACATCCTAACCCAACTCTGGAGGCATCGCAATAGACTGTGAACCCTTCTTGTCCCGATGGTAAGGTTAGGACTGGTGCAGTAGTCAACAATTCCTTTAGTTTCTGAAAACTTGTTTCACATGCTCCTGACCACTGGTACTTAACCGCTTTTTGAGTCAACCGGGTCAAAGGAGCAGCAAGACTAGAAAAACCTTTTACGAATCTTCTATAATACCCAGCCAAACCCAAGAAACTTCTAACCTCTGTCGGAGTGGTCGGTTTTTGGCCAGTTCTTCACTACTTCTATCTTCTGGGGGTCTACCATAATTCCATCCCTTGACACAACATGACCCAAAAAGGCTATCTTTTCCAACCAAAATTCACACTTTGAAAATTTAGCATATAGTTTCTCCTGTTTCAAGACTTGAAGCACTACCTCGATGCTCTTCCTGCTCTTCAACACACTTCATTGTAAATTAGGATATCATCTATAAATACAATTACGAACAAATTCAAGAATGGTTTAAAGATTATGTTCATTAGATCCATAAAAGTCACTGGGCATCGTTAATCCGAAAGACATGACCAAGAACTCATAATGGTCATATCAGGTCCTAAAGGCTGTTTTTGATATATCATTCGGATTTATTTTCATCTGATGATATCTCGAACGAAGATCAATCTTGGAAAAATAATTGGCTCCCTGAAGTTGGTCAAAAAGATCATCGATTCTTGGTAATGGGTATCGATTCTTGATCGTGACCTTATTGAGTTGTCGATAATCGATGCACATTCGGAGTGATCCATCTTTTTTTTCTTCACAAAAAGGACTGGTGCGCCCCAGGGGGAAACACTAGGCCTTATAAATCCTTTATCCAGAAGATCCTTCAACTGTTCTTTTAACTCTCTCAATTTAGCTGGGGCCATTCGATATGGAAGAATAGAAATAGTCTTGTACCTGCATTAACTCTATAGCGAACTCCACCTCTCTATCCTAGGAAGGCCTGGGAGATCTTCAGGAAAAAAACCTTCGAAATTTTTCAAACAATAGGGACATCATGCACCGTTGGGGACTCTTTTTGGGTATCTACTATATTAGCCAGATATGCGTACTCCACTTTGTGACTCCTTAATAACTTTTGAGACCTAAGGTAGGAAATAAGCTGACGTGAGGATATTCTTCGTGCATCATGGGTAGCAAATCCACTAATGTGGTATAACGCCTGGGATTTTCCCTCATTTATACTCTTACCAAGGCGGTGGTATGACGCCTTGGGGCTTTCCTCATTCATACTCTTACCCTGGAGAACGTGGTATGACGGCTTGGGGCTTTCCCCTCATTCATACTCTTACCCCGGAGAAGGTGGTATAACGCTTGGGCTTGCCTCATTTATACTCTTACCCTGCAGGTGGTATAACGCCTTGGGGTTTACCCTCATTTATACTCTTACCTCGAGAAGGTGGTATAACGCCTTGGGGTTTACCCTCATTCATACTCTTACCCTGGAGAAGGTGGTATAACGTCTTGGGGTTTACCCCTCATTTATACTCTTACCCTAGCTCAACCGGCTATCCTACATAACATAAGTAAGTCAAGAAATCCCCTAACTTCTTATTGACATTATTAATATATCCTCTAATTTTAGTTCACTTAAGGCACTAACATGTCTTAATAAAAGAATCCGGAAATTTAATCTCAAGTACTACATACTTATACTCTTTTAAAACGAATGACTCTTTTTTTTTTATATAAAACTTCCAAGATACTAATAACCATAGCATCAAGTCACTTGTCCTTACTTATCTTACTTAAAGTAAATCTCTCCTACCTTTTCGGTCGGTGGTGCAATACATCCGTTATTTTATCGTCAGACACTCCCTTCCACAATCCTTTGAAGGAGGTAGTACGAGAACCAAGTCTTTGAAAAGACTCAAGATAGGCACGAGAAGAGTATGAAAGAAGTGAAACTTTAGGATGTTATTCCGTTTACTTACTACTAAGGTGGCGCGCACACCGTCGCAATAAGTAACCGTTCAAACACCCAACTCGAAGAAACTTCCTAGAATCTCCTAACCTGGTTTAGCTTTGATACCAACTTGTCACGCCCCAAATTTTCCTAAGTCTTTACTTAGGGCGTGATGGCACCTGGACAATTATTTTCCACCAGGAGCACCATTTAATTCTCTTTATTTAGAAATTTAAACTTATATTCAAATACGGCGCTATTAATAAAAATAACAATAAAGAAATTTGTTTATGACTTTATTGAAAATATAACGCGAGCCCATACTCGTGCAAATATTGTTTCTACATAGACATACTGACAAATATTATTCTAAGTCGAAGGGAGACCATTCCACACCGCATTTCCCGAGACATCGAACCGACATTCAACTCGACGAGTACCAACCCAAGCAATGGACTTGGTATGACAAGAGGTCATGGACGATCGCTAGCCTTGGCGTGGAGCCTTTCCTCTATCACGCTTTCCTGAAACATGTTAAATAAAGAGTCAGCCCTACCATCTGGGCCTGAGTGAGAACTTACCCTGCAATTCAAAGTAACACCACAATATTCCAAGCAATCACATTATAACGTAATAAGCATATTGCAAAACATATCAAAGTTACAACATCTTTAAATATGCAACAACTCCTCATAGGAAATTCTCGCTTAACTAACACTTCATTTTATCTCGTATTATACGTTAAGACATTCCCGTATTTCCACATGTTTATTACATTTATATATTTGTGAACGCGTATTCACTTTTCATATTTATATATAGGTGAACACGTATTCATCTTTCATATTTGTTGCGCGGCAACCCGATCCATTATATTTACGTATTTGTGAACACGTATTCACTTTACGCTTTGTTGCGCGCAACCCGATCCATTATGTTTACGTGATTTGTGAATGTGTATTCACTTTACGCTTTGTTGCGGCGTGCAACCCGATCCATTATATTTACGTATTTGTGAACATATATTCACTTTACGCTTTGTTGCGCGCAACCCGATCCATTATGTATACGTATTTGTGAACGCGTATTCACTTTACGCTTTGTTGCGCGCAACCCGATCCATTATATTTACGTATTTGTGAACATATATTCACTTTACGCTTTGTTGCGCGCGTGCAACCCGATCCATTATGTTTACGTATTTGTGAACGCCAGATTCACTTTACGCTTTGTTGCGCGCAACCCGATCTATTATATATTTATATATTTATGTGAACACGTATTCACTTTTCATATTTTTCGTAAGATCAAATAAATACTATTCTCTTTTCTAACATTCTGTCATTCATACTTGTAACGATTATAACTTTTTAACCATAACTCCAACTAAGGTGTTTCTCAAGCGGAAACTAAGGTAAGACGGGGATCTTTCACTGTACCAAATTTCATTTAAAACTACTTTGGGTAACTAACACAAATTTATCCTCAAAACAGCCACATGAAATTTATTTCGGCAGAATATTTATTAAACAACACCCAATCTTAGAATAGTCATAACTCCTAATCAGAAACCCGCACAAGCCCCATAAAATCTCAAAACGACGAGAACAGAGAGCTACACGTCTCCATGTGAACCATCCTTTCATATTCTGTACCATTTGGTACAGTTTTACACTTTTATTCGCTGCCCTTCCTGAATCTCGATAGATCCGAGGCAGAAACTTTAAACAGCGATAACTCTCAATCCGTAAGTCGGATAGACCCCCGTAAGGTCTCAAAATGTCCACAACAAAGAGATATAGAACTTTCATTTAGAAACAATTTTCATATTCCCCACAGATTCGTACAGTTTTACGTTTCAACGTCCTGCCCTTCTGGATTCCGACGAATCTGAGGCAGCAACTTCAAACTACAATAACTCTCAACTCGTAAGTCCGTTTTAATAAATCTTTATATATATCTGTCCGTAACAGAGAGACTTACAACCATGTAAATTTTCATATAATTCTAATAAGTAAAACTCAATAAAAACAGTCCGTAATTATGCCTTTCCGAATTTCGACCAAATCTAAGGCAGGAACTTTGAACTATGATAACTTTCAAACCGTACGTCCATTTTACCTCATGTTTGGTTCTATATGATCATATTAGAGAGGTGTACAATTCCTCCGAATTTCATCAAATTCTAACAATTATAACTCAGTGGGAACAGTTCGTAAAGTTCATGACGCAACTAGTTGTCTAAACAATCAAAAGTTCAATATTTCTTTTCAACACTCAATTCTTATTCTAACATGTATTGAACTAAAAATAAAGGATGTTACCAAGAATTTCTGAGTGAGAAAACTCACCTTGTAAGCGTGAAAAGGATTGTTGTTCTGTTGCTACAAGTGATCCTTGCTCCCTAGTATTCCTATTTTTGTTCTCCTTCCTCTCTTGATGTTTTCAGATTTTCCTCTTCTTGTTCACTTGTTTTTTTCTGATTTTGTATTCTTTGTGCTAGTCCTTTGTTTGTGCCAAGTATAATGTATAAGTAAGGGTGTTTGTATAACTTATGGGAGGGAAAGCCAAGAGTGGAGGAGTTAAAGGGAGAGGAAGGGAAGTAGGTTGTTTCCTTACCAAAGAAATGTGTATGCAGATTTTTTTAATGTGGTTAATTCTTGAAGTCTTTAAGGCTTGAATTATATATTTTGTCAACTAATAGACTTCTAACATGTCATGTAGTCCTTATAAAAAGGTTATGAATTATATATTTTGCCAACTAATAGATTTCTAACATGCCATGTAGTCCTTATAAAAAGATTATGAAATATATATTTTTATTAAACCAACCAACCACTATATATTATTATTTTTTTCCCGGACTTTACATTCTTTCCTCCTTAAGCAACATTCGTCCTCGAATGTGAATAAGGTCATAACATAATCACATAGGCACAATAATGTTTATTGTTATTGTAACACTAATCTAACATGCCATGTAGTCCTTATAAAAAGATTATGAAATATATATTTTTATTAAACCAACCAACAACTATATATAATTATTTTTCCTGACTTTACATTCTTTCCTCCTTAAGCAACATTCGTCCTCGAATGTGAATAAGGTCATAACATAATCACATAGACACAATAATGTTTATTGTTATTGTAACACTAATTTGGGGCTTCACAATTTTATATACACATTTTGAGTCATTTTTAGTTAGTCTTTTGCCTATTTTTGTACAAATATGTATCGTGTTAGGATAGATTTTCTTTCTTTTGAGTCACAGTGGTTTAAAGTGACACATTGGTGAAAAAGGCGAAAGAGGATGTAAGCAGAGGTTCGAGCTCAAAAACACGAAAAGTTGGCACCCGGCGAAGCAGGCGCGCGTGACGCCAACCCATCAGCAGCAGCGGGCCCACGACGCCAGAAGCGGTCAGCGCGAAATTTGCGCCACGGCGCTGTTGCGGGCCGTGGCGCCGGCGAAATCTTTCGGTCCGAATAGGTTGGGCCAAGTAGAAGAGGAAAAGGTTTTACACGTTTTGGGTGATATAAAAGGACCTTTTTAGGTCAGTTTTGGGAGTTCCCCACCTTACCATTCATCACAACATTAGATCAAGATTGGAGACTTATTTTTGAGTAATTTCTTGTTCTTTACTTTATTTTTTTCTAGTATATGTTGGATACTATTTTAGTTCTTAGCATTTCTATGGCTAGGAACTAACTTAATTTAGGGTTTTTCATGTCGAATCGCTTGAACCTCGTTTTATGAATTAATGCAAGATTTTGGTTTATTCTTATTATTATTGAGATTTATTCAATAATTGTTTTGATTGTTTGGTAATTAATTGATCACTAATTATCATCATTTATATGATTTCTAATCGAAATCCGAAAGGGGAGATTGTGAATATGTTATAGTTGAATAAACATAGGTTAAAATCGTGGACGAAAGTACTCAAATACTTGTGTAGTTTAATATGTTATTGCTCTTAATCCTCATTTGTAGTCAATCTTGTCATCGAAAGATAGAAGAGTTCTACATTGGGGTTGAGTGTTTATATTACCTTAACAGGAGTATAAAACGTCTTAGTTAACCTGCTATCTCAACATAGAAGAAGAACCTTAATTATTTGCATTAACGAGTAAAGCGAGCGGATAGTCGAGGAGATTTGGAAGCCCTATTTCCACCATATCTGAAGTATAGTAAAGTAATTTAGTTAGCGTCTATAATCATAGCTATAAACAAACCATCAAATTATCGGTCACCAATTAGATACTGCAGAATAGAGGTTGGTAATTGGACACTAATCCCTGAGGACGATAACTCGGTCTTCTAGACTATATTACTTGTCACGATACGTGCACTTGCGTTTAGCGTGTGTATAAATCGTGCATCACTACCCGTCACATTTGTTCCAATAAAGATGTCTTCTCCACATATACACCAGTCATAGATAAGAAATTGTTCATGGGCAACAATTCTTCTTCAGAAGTGCTGGGGGTAGGAAAGGTGATCCTAAAGATGACGTCCGGAAAGGAGCTGATTCTGAAAGAAGTGATGCATGTCCCATAAATTGTAAGAAATTTAATTTATGGACCTTTGTTAGTAAATGCTGGTTTTAGGCTAGTGTTAGAGGCCAACAAGTTTGTAATCACTAAAAATGGAACATTTGTAAGAAAGGGCTTCGTCTGTGAAGGCCTCTTTAAGTTTAATGATGCACCTGTAATGCCTTCTGTTTCAACTATCAATAAAATTGAGGATTCTACTTACTTGATTGAGTCATCTAATTTATGGCATCATAGATTAGGACATGTTAACTATCAATCTATCCAAGGATTGGTAAAGCTGGAATTATTGTCTTCTATTGACATAAACCCTCAACGTAAGTGTGAGGTGTGTGTAGAGGCAAAAATTTTCAAGAGTCCATTTAGATCCGTTGAAAGGGAAGCCGCTCCTCTAGATCTTATACACACTGATATATGTGATTTGAAGTTCTTTCAAACTAGAGGGGGGAACAAGTACTTTGTGACTTTCATAGATGATGACACAAGGTTTTGTTACTTTTACTTATTAAAAAATAAAGATGAAGCCTTTGAAGCATTCAAACGCTACAAAGCAGAAGTTGAGAACTAACTAAGCGGACGGTTTAAAACAATCTGTAGCGATAGAGGGGGAGAATATGTAGTGCATTTTCAAGAATTATGTACCCAATCGGGTATTGTTTATCAAACGACGACTCCTTACTCACATCAATCAAACGGTGTTGCTGAACGCAAAAATCGAACACTAAAAGAAATAATGAATGTTTTACTCATCAATTCAGGCTTTCCCCAACATATGTGGGGAGAAGCTGTCCTTACCGCAAATAAGATTCTCAATATAGTTCCACACAAAGATAAGGACAAGACTCCATACGAGTTATGAAAAGGAAAGAAACCTACCTACAAGTATTTGAAGGTATGAGGTTGTCTGGCCAAGGTAAAAGTACCTATGCCAAAATAGGTCAAGATTGTACCTAAGACTGTGGATTGCATATCATCGGATATGCCAATAACAGTAGTTTTTATCGCTTCATAGTGCATAAGTCAGACGTATCGGACATTTATGAAGGTACGATCATGGAATCATGGAACGTGTGGTTCTTTTAAGACACATTTCCATACAAGGAAAATAACATAACCTCTCGCAAACGAAGTTATGATCAAATCCCTGAGGATCAAGGAGTCGATGACTACCTAGATCCAAACGGTTCAGATCTAGTGAATTCTGAAGTAGGTGACTATCCGGAATCCAGTATTCTAGATTCTCAGGACTTGGAAGATTCAGAGATGGAACCAAGGAGAAGCAAAAGGGCCCGGAAGGACAAGTCCTTCGGTCCAGACTTTGAAGCTTATCTGGTTCAGGATGAACCACGGACAATCGTCGAAGCGTTGTCAACTCCAGAAGCACCGCTCTGGAAGGAAGCTTTAGAAAGTGAGATAGAATCCATCCTGCATAACCACACATGGGAGTTGCCTGAACTTTCCCCAGGACACAAACCTTTGGGTTGTAAGTGGATCCTTAAACGGAAATTAAAGGCAGACGGATCTATCGACAAGTACAAATCTAGGTTAGTAGTCAAGGGCTATCGTCAAAAGGAGGGTCTTGATTATTTTGACACATACGCTCTAGTTTCCAGAATGACATCCATATGTATGTTCATAGTTATCGCCGCCTTGCGGGATCTTGAAATACATCTAATGGACTGGTCTTGTCTCTATCTCACTACATCGAGGATGTACTGAAGAAATTTGGGATGTTCAACAGTTCACCGGTAACGACACCTTTGGATATAAGTCAAAAGATTGACAAACATTTTGGTGTGCCTGTACGCCAGGAGCGATATACGCAGGTAATCGATAGTCTGATGTATATCACAAACTGCACTAAACCTGATATCGCTCATGTAGTCAATAAATTAGCTAGGTTCACCAGAAATCAGAGTGAGGATCACTGAAAAGCATTGAATAGGGTACTACGGTTCATGAAGTTCACGCTAAATTTTGGGTTACACTATTGAGATATCCAGCTGTACTAGAGGGGTACAGTGATGAAAACTGGATATCTGATAGCGACGGCATCAAGTCCACCAGTGGATATATTTTTACAATCGGTGGTGGAGCTGTGTCTTGGAAATCCTCTAGGCAAACTCTTATTGCCCGATCCACGATGGAGTCAGAATTTATCGCTTTAGATAAAGCGGGAGAGGAAGCTGAGTGGCTTCATGGTTTTCTAGAGGATGTTCCATGTTGGGATAAACCCGTGTCTTCTGTAATGATCCACTGCGATAGTCAGTCGGCTCTAGGAAAGGCACGAAGTTCGATATACAACGGCAAGTCTTGTCATATTCAATAGAGACATGAGTCTGTTAGGCAGTTGATCACCTAGGGTATTATTTCCATTGATTACATAAAATCTAAGGAAAATATCTCAGATCCCTTAACGAAGGGAATACCCAAAGATCAGTTGTTCTCCCTGTCTAGGGGCATGGGCTTAAAACCCAAACAATAAGAACCGATATAGTGGACGCCCAACCTTACATACTGGAGATCCCAGGAATAAGACTCAATAGGAAAACTAAATTGTAAAGGTTCCGTGAGCGCTTCGGTGGAACCAAGAGCACTTCGAAAAATATTTCTTTATTAAGAAACATAATCCAAGGCCGTTTCCGTGATAGACAAAAAGTACTACCTATAAGAGGGGTAAAGAATAAGTTTCCAAACCTTTAATGATCTTCAATAGTTGAGGTTAGGTTAGGGAAATTTTTAATGGTTCCTAACGCTTGTGTAGCGGGGTATTGCAGGATACCTTGTAAGAGACCACCTATTTAAGTGCGAGGACATGCCGCCTCAAATGAACGCACTTAAGAATCCAAGGGTGTCCACGGCCCATGACGGACAAAACATTAGAAAGATTGAGTAGGAAAGGTGTTGTGTTGATACCATTGTCTTGGCATATACTAAACACTGACGATTCAAGACATAACGTTCACCGCGCAGTAAATATGTCCGATGGTATTCTACTATGGAAGGTTCAAAGCTCCGGCTACCTCTCCAGATGCAACATCGTTCCGCCGAGTGATTGCTCGAAAGGCACCATGTGCGTGCGCCAAAATCTCTTCCAAGAGGGGATTATTGGAAATTTACTAAATGTGAAATAAAATCCTATTAAATTATGACTCGAAAAATTGGGGCCCCGCACGTCGGAAACATGGTTTCCATACACGTGCACATAAAATGTCAAGGATCGTAATTTCCTTAAGTGGAAGATATATTGGTACGTATACGAATTGTTTGAGATGTGAGATAATAGATAGTTATTGGACAAATAATAATGGTTTCACGTTGGTAAATGAAAGGAAGATGTGTACAATGTGTGAAAGATGAAACGAGTCTGAAAATGTCGCGGCGCTGCCAGCCTGCAGAACGCGCGGCGATGCGAAACTCTCTGAAGTTTCGTGCGCGATGCCGATCTGCGACGGCTGCCATGGGCGTTCGCACCATTGGAAGATGAACGAAAACTATTTTTTGGGATGACTTTGGAGCATTAATTCTCCATTATTTGGCTCATGAATTCAGTCATTATTTGGCTGAATTATTACTCCACATTCATGGCCATTACATGGTCTTTATTGGCCATTACTTGGCTATGTAGAAGATAATCTTCTTCATACTATAAAATGGGACCTTGGGCACATTTGTAAGAACACACCTTACACTTCACACTTAACAATTCTCTGAAATTGTCTTCCTCTCTTGCAATCACAAAACACTAAATGATCTTTCTTCCTAAGCAAACACTTGAGCTCCCTTTGCTCATTTATTTGATTGTTGTTTTATCTTGAAAGATAAGTTATCATTACACCGTTGAAAGGATATACGGGACAATATTATCTTAATGATAGATCGAGAATTCGGTCGACTCAGCAAGCCAATTATTTTTGTTGATTTTCAGATTTCTAACTTGTTGTTGTTGTTACATTCTCATTTCCTTTATTTCTACACTTTGTTCCCACATTTATATCAAGAACACCAACTTTTGGCAATACTTCCCACCAGTAGTTTTTGTTCTTGGTATTGGAAAAAGATTTGCTCTATAGAGACAAATTCAGAGGTGATTATATTGAAAATGGCTGGATTACACAGAATGGTAGCTACACCATATAAAGTGGCTATAGAGGAAAAGAGAGCTGGAAGCATGATTTTAGGAAAGATAGGCGTGGAATAGCCTCAACATCCCAAAGCATAGCTTCATTTGTTGTTGGACATTACAAGATAGAGTCACATGATTAATGTTAAGAGTCTCACATCAGATATGAAATGAGAATATGGACTTGAACAATTCTCACCCTATAAACTAGCTTTTGGGGTTGAGTTAGGCCCAATATCCATTCTTTACATGGTATCAGAGCACTGTGCAGAAATCACATTGCGTAAACATTTGTTGGGACCATCACAATGCTTTATTTTAATTAAACAATCGGATACTTTGGGGTTGAGTTAGGCCCAAGATCTATTCTTTACATGGTATCAGAGTCAGTCTCATTCCAATTCTTTGTTCATCGATGTTGGGGCCCCAAATTATACTATTCACGCTCCCGTTAACAAGGTCTAGGCGTGTGGGGGAGTGTTAAAAGTCTCACATCGAATATGGAATGGGAACATGTGCTCCTTATATGGATTTGGACAATCTTCACCCTACAAGCTAGTTTTTGGCATTGAGTTAGACCCAAGATCCATTCTTTACAATCAAGATTACTTAGAATGTGAGTTTGCAGTTGTGTTATATGTGATGAAAAAGTGCTTTCAATGCTCATTTTCATATGAATGCCTCATGTTGATTTTGCAGTGGCTGAAAATATATGGTGAGTTTGGATACCGAAATTCAATTTCAAGTGATGACTCACAATAATAAATAATCTTTTTTTTAAATTAGTCACTTCAATTGGAAAAACTTTTAATCCTCCATTCTAAAAACAAGAAATTACACGAGATTAGGATAAAAACGAGTCTTAATGTCTTTTTCATTTGATTCTTTCAAATTCAAATGACCTGACTTCATCCTCACTCAAACCTCATCGTTCTTCTTTCATTGTTCAACGAAATTACAACTACAAATAAAGAACTAAATTTGAGTACACAAAGAAGTGTTGTAGAGCCAACCGCCACATAATTTAAGTGTGTAGTTGGCAATTACACCATAATTTAGGTATGTTTCTATGCCTTGTTCCATAAAAAAAGTAACATAATTATCTTCTCTCACTCCCCATCACCCCACTCCATTCCACCACACCCCCCGCCTTTACCTTCTCACCTACACCACCCCAACCACTACCCTCACTCGTTGCCTAGATTGTATATAATGCATGCATTAGTTTTGTATATTACTAATACATTATTTGGTATATTTTTTCAACCTATGTATAACTAATGCAATCATTAGTTATACACTTTATTTGGTATTACCTATGCATAATTAATACCTAGCAAACCATAGTATTAGTAATGCAATTGATTTTAATGCATGAATAAACACGGTTAAAGGCATAAATCATAATTGCCCCTGAAGTCCCGCATATAGTATAATATGGAGGGATTATTGTAAACAACCCATTGTTTTTAAAATTATGCAATGTATGTTATTTCTAATACACCGAACTAAACGGTGGATAAAAATAATCACTGCATTACTAATATCGGCATTACTAATACACTATATTCAGTATTATTAAAACCAACATTATTGTTGGGTCCCGGGGTTATGCTATGGAATAATAAAAACAAACTAAAAGTAAAATCAATTTGAATGTTGGAACAGTTTGCGAATATCGGCAGAAATGTCGTCTGGCACAACTGACAACATTTCGGTAAAAACAGAATAAAACATTTGAAGAGTTAAAGTGCAGCGGAAATAAATAAAGAACACAAAGGTTTATTTTTCATAGGTTATATATTGATATAACTCATGATGGTCAATGACCAAAAGTATTGTATATATATATATATATATATATATACACAATTGAATATATTCCTTTCTTTACAAGATTTACAAGATAATACAAAGAAATAAAAAAGGTTAAGTCGCAGATGACTTATGCCTGAAAAATCTATCTAAATAGAAGTGAACAACATCTCATTACAATCGCTTCATACAAAGCTAATCTAGAATCTGAAACAACGACTGTAATGTCACACAGAATGTCGTCACAAACACAGGCAACATTTCGTGATCCAGATTTCTGAGAAGAAATCCCGAGAGCTCTCTTGGTATTTTTACATTTTGTTTATGTATATTGATTCACTCTTCTGCCCTCTCTATTTATAGTAGAGATTCCTTGAAAAGTTCATCAATTGGTTGTAGAAGTTGAGCTAAAAGTGGGCACGTGAAGCAGTAGCTTGAGGCATGAAAATAGGAGTTGATTTGGACTTTTTCTCCACACGTCTTGCTCCTTAAGTTAAGCTACCTATTGGACTTGGTCTTCCTCGTTTGCAATCTGCTTCAAAGACTCCTTGCTAAGTCAATTGTCATGTGATAAAAAGGTCACACTTTTCTGAAATCTGTCCGTGAAGATAGGCAAAACAGTTACCAGAATGTCGTCCCGAATGTCAAGACATTTGGTCCAACATTTTCTGATTTTAACTTAGCTCTGAAAATGATATGTTAGGAAAAATGTTATGATACAAAACCTAACATTAACATTCTTCTCCTTTTTGCCTTTCTTCACAAAACCTTAATCAACCAAGTGTGAGTGACCTATAGCAACGGTAGATCCACATAAATGCTCCCCTTCAACCTGTGATGGCATATAAACACAACATATACAAGACAATATATATATATATATATATATATATATATATATATATATATATATACCATATTCATGTAGGATTAGAAAAGAATAAAGATGTTAGCACATATACATATATCATCCAAAATATTCAAACCATATTCTCAACTCCAACCAGTAGTATTAGCATCCTACAATATCAACCAGTAGCATCAACTCTTCCTAACTCATCATACAGCAGCAGCAGCTTCCAGCACAGCAGCAGTAACAACTTTCCATCAGCTTTCTACTCCTACATAACTCTTTCTCAGCACATGCATAACTCATTATTTGTAAAGAACAACAGCATCTAGCCTTCTTCCTTAGCTCCCCCTACATCAGCACTTCATTTTCTTTCTCAACTTCAACATTTCTTTTGCTCCCCCTGCATCAGTACTTCCTCTGCTTCTTTGATTTCAGCAGCAGCAGCATCATTTTCTCCCCCTTTTTGTGAAGAAAACATCAACATGAACTGATTTCTGGCTTGAATTAGAGCATTCCTCACAGTATCAACCTCAGAGAATGTTGGTTTATTCTTGAAATTTAATTCACAATCCATTCAGTAGACACTGGAAACTATCTTGGACCAGTGTTGCCAAGAATGTTGGTGGCATTCCTGTCAACATCTGCACTATCTCCTTCCTTTTTTCAGGGTAGATCAATCAAGGTTGTTAATTCAGAGGTTGGACATCTAGAGATCCACTTATGCATTATACCTTCAGTGAGGTACTCAATTACTTCATCTCTATTGTCAACTGCAGAGTCTGCTTCTCTGACATTCTCCTTAGCATTTAATCTCATAGATTGATTTATAACAGCAGGTGTGAAAAATATACTCTGTTATAGAGATATACCTTCCCAAATTTCTTTGAGTCGATGTCCTCTATAGCAGAACTCAAATTAGCACAAAAACAACCTGACTATTTTATCAATAACAGATCCTTTCTCAATAACAGATCCTATGAGCTGTCTTTCTTTTAAGAACTCTGCCAAATCATATTCTGAACAAGAGGCAATATCTATTACTTTTTCAGCCCTAACAACTCTATTCTTTACCAGTCCTAATTATGCGAATTAGTTTAGAATAGAATTTGTCTGAGTAGATACATACCTGAAGGTCTGAATCAAATTCGGTTTGCTGGAGGATGTTGGAGTTTGTGTCTCTTCTGATGTTGGCTGAAATGTTGCCTGAGATGTTGTGGCATCAGTGGCAACATTCATAGCACCACTCGATTTGACATATCTGGAAATTCCCTTTGGGAAGAATTGCTTCTCTGTAGTTTCATCAGGAACTTCCTCACTTTCTTGAGACACATTTGCAGTACAGAAGCATTTGGTTCTTCTTTACTCTCTTCAGTTGAGAGTCCCAAGTTCGTGTCATCACTGTCACTTCTTCAAGCAAGCAGGTAGAGAAGAATCACATCTGGACCTTTGGCTCTTCACGAACTGTACTCTCAAACATTCTACTCAATCGACAAGTAGGGAAGGTGGATGATCTTGATCTCTTACCCAATATTGAAATATCAGATATTTTAGCAACATCTCTTGGATTGTTATCATCACTTGGGTAGCTGATGTCGAAAGGTTCATCTAAACCTTTAAATACAATAGCTTTGGACAAGTCCTCTGTGGATGGTGAAAGAAGGAACCAATAGGGTTGTTATGGTTTAATATGCTCAGAAGATTCATTGTTCATTAGAGGGCTAGTACTCATAGAAAAGTTGGTTGTGGTATTGGTTGATATTTGGTATTGACATTGGAGAAGTTTCCATGGGTGAATATAGCGGAGAGGGTTTTGAGGAATTTTGGAAGATTAAGGGCTTGAGTGTTCCATCGGTTGTATATACCGAAGTGATGTAATCTTTCTTTACTCTCATTTGTTATATATATATATATATACCAGAAAAAAACAAGAAAGATAACAAGAATAACAAACAAGTAAAGAATGAATTATAAACTTGGCAGAATAACTAATTTATTTATTTTTTATAGGGAAAATCAAAGATGATAAAAAAATAACAAATGAGAGGAATATGTATATACATAACAGATCTTTCTAAGCAACAGAAATCCCTTAGATTTAGGTGTTTTAATTTTACACAATAACTTACACCTAAAATATTGGGATAAACTAACTAGACATCAAAGTAGGAATAAAAATTAATCTTATCAGTTTAAAGTTTGAAATTCCTATTAAAACAAGGCACAAAAATAGGGGGAAATAGCTGAATTTTTAAAAATCAGTTACACATCGCATCCCAACAAATATCATTATCTGAAAATGTCAACAGTAATGTTGGCAACATTTTGTACAACACAAGTATCATGATCCTTCAAGAACATCTTCCTTTCGGCAACAAATCAAGACACGTTTCATATATGTTTTTATGAGTTTAACCTCCAGACCAATGTAACATTTTTCCATTGAGTCCTAGATCTAATCATAAAACACATACAAAATTTATTTTCATGTCAAAAAATAAGAATACTTATTTAGCATCCTCATAATTTTTTCTTTGTTTAAGCACTTTGATACTCCTATAGTATAGGAACGATATCAATTCAAGGGTTTTGCCCGTATTGCACAGTTTCCGAGAATTAGAAAGGCTTTGCCTTATTTTGATACTCTTTTTTTATGATATCTAATATCATCGCAGAGAACGGTATCACATTAAAATCATGTTCTCATTTGGAAATCATACCTGATTGAACAAAAATCAGTCGTTACAAGTATTGAAAATCAGATTCTGATATTACAAGGATAAATGTCACCCGAAATGTTAGAGACATTCCAGCCGACATTCGTCCAACAGTGCCTGTTTCAGAGATTACAAAGACCAATAGATTTTTTTTCAAACTAGAAAATCTCTCATGGTCTAAAAAAGTATCAGCTAGTTGATAAAGAGTGTCAACATGTTCAATTTGAACTAGTTGTTTTTCAATCAAATCTCTTAAAAAATGATGTCTAATCATACTACAAAATTAAAATGCTGCTAGTAAAACCATAGTCGTTTAACATGTTTTCTTAGTCATATTCAGTGAGAGCAACAACTTTCAGCTGCTACAGATTTAGATTCAGCAGTTGAAAGTGAGACACAATTTTATTTACGACTCTACCAAGAAACAAGATTATTGCCAAGATAAAAATATCATTTACTTGTACACTTTCTATCATCCACATCACTAGCTCAATCCAAGTCACTATATCCTATTAAATTAGGATTAGAGTCCATGGAATACCAAATTCCCAACTCACATGTGCCGACAACATATCTAATACCAAATTCCCAACTCACATGTGCCGGCAACATATCTAATGACATGTTTCACGACCTTTAAGTAGAAAAATTTGGAACAGTCTTAGACTCGAGCACATACACCAAACACTAAACATAGGTTCTAGAGCACATATAAAACAAGAAAGACTAACCTCTTGATATATGGTAGACATACACACATACCTTTTGTAATTGAGTAGTTTTTTTGCTTCTCGTTCTACTTCCTTCAAACACTCCCCCTATCACCTGGCATGTTGGATGATTCTTCATAATCCTTGATGAGGGGTCCCTTTGATCTAGCAATTTAGCATTTGACTCCTCATCCACACCCTTTGTGGTCTCAGGTTCAGGTTCAGATGTTGCTCCGAATGTGGTAACATTTGAGACAACATCTGGTTCTTAAGCAATATAATCTTTTACAGTTTTTGTCCTTCGATTGTACACTCGGTAAGCATGACTATTTTGAAAATAGCCAACAAAATTCCTTTCACTCTTAGAATCAAACTTATCCATATAATCTCTATCATTTAAAATGTAACAAATACATCCAAACAAAATGAAAGTAACACACATTAGGTTTCTTTTCATTTATAATTTCATGGGATGTCATCTTTGTTACAGGCCTTAAGTAGACTCTATTAGTGATGTGACAGACAGTAAAAAAACTTTGACAATTTGTTAGAACCAAGCATAATTCTAGTCATTCCTTGTCATGTTCTATTCTTCCTTTTTGCTACTCATTATGTTAAGGAGTTTTTGGGAGCAGAAAAAACTCATGGAAAAATCCTCTTTTCTCACAAAATTTTGTGAAGGAGATGTTTTCAAATTCTTTTCCATGGTCGGAATCAATCTGAAAAAATAGGAGAATAGAACAAGTTCCTCCTTCTAGAGTGCAAAATTTTAAAACATGTCAAAAGTTTGAGATTTTTCTTTCAAAAAAAATATATCCATAAGTACCTAGAAAAATCATCTACAATCACATAGGAATACTTCATGCCTCATAAACTGTCTTCCTCAATTAGACTTATAAGATTCATGTGCAATAATAGAAAACAGGGAGACATACCTGAATGTTGTCGTCATTCTGGACAACATTATGGGAAACATGGATTTGCTTACCTTGGAGACAATCTGCACAGACTGTTTTACCTTTATGACTGAAGTTGAGTAAGTCTTTAACCGCTCCATATGAGACCAATTTTTCTAGATTGCGGTAGTTGACATGCCACAACTTTTGATGTCATAGTGTTGTGTCATCGATCTTGACATTATTGCTTGTTTCTTGTCTTGCAACAAGATAGCAATTATCACATGTTCTAGTACCTGACATGACACATCCCTTAGCTTCATTGGTAACTTTTCAGGCATTCTCATTAAATTTCACCTACATATTGTCATTACACAATTGAGTCATCAATTTAGTCGTTAAACCTTCAATCGTGTAAGACATTTCTTAAAGTTGTAAATCCAGAAATATTCAGGATTTTACTTTTACTGCTACCTCCATAAGTTATGTTACCTCCATTGAATGACTGCAGTTCTTTAGAAAACTCTTTTGTACATGTCATGTGACGAGAATATCTACTCTCAAAGCACCAATAACCTGAAATGTTAGTTCATAAAGCAGTTATCGCACATTATAAGATACATCCATTTTGGGAATCCAAACTCTTTTAAAACATTTTTTTTACCTTTCAGCTCATAAATGTTGCTTTGAATGTTGTCAGAAATGTTAGACAACATTTTAGGCAACCTTTCGCTCACATAATTTTGAAGTTTGAAAACGGTACGCTTTTTAAAAAAAAAAAACAGGAGAGTTACAATGACGGCACACAAACTTCATATCCTTTGACATATATGAGAACCTATTATATAATCTTTTTTCTTTTACAAAACACATTTTCTCATTTTCGTCAAAGAAACTAAAGCATATTATTTTAAGAGAGTTTTAGTACACAATACCTGCATGTGAAAGTTTACTAAAAACTGAGTATCTCACTCAATTTAGAAGTCCATGAGTAGAGCTTACGGACGATTATTTTGGCTAAATACAATTTTTGCACAAATCATACCAAATGCAGTATCCTATTTGGTAAGTGCAACCTCTAGTCGGGTTATTGTGCCTTTTAGATCTACATTCTCACGAGTTAAAGATATTACATTTGTCTCAAGTTACTTAGATTCTATGATTAGTGTTTTACAAATGTTTTGTAATTCATTAATCACGTCATCTTTGCATTAAACTTGATCCATACTTTCAACATCACCATTAGAAATAAAAACACTAAAGTAATTTACATCAGTATAGTTAAAGAATATGTATCTTTCAGATGTTGCTAGTGATGTAGATGTCGTTGCAGATGTTGCCTGAAATGTCGTGACATACAGACGACATTTTCATTATCAGACAGAGACTGTTTACAGTGGCCAACATTGCTTGTGATTCAACTTCTTGATATCCTTCATCTTCTCTTTTTTGCCTTTCTTTTTGAGTACTTGAAAGGAATTTTGTGGACTTTTGATTGAAGCCTTAGATTTTGATGTTATTTAGATTTAGATTGATTTCTCTCATTGTTGAACTTCCTCACCATCAAATTGTATTTTCGAGTGAGTAAGACAATATTAGCACATTCGCCAAGTTCTTCAAGATTTTCACCCTCTTCATTGATTTGATTCTCGGAGGATTTGAACTTGAAGTGCCACATTCTTGCTCTTATATAGTTTCATTTGATTCTCAATGTTCATCTCATAGGTTTTGAGAATGTTCATCAAGGTATGAAGGTCCATAGTAGCAAGATTGTGACCTTTAATGACTCAAATCTTTAAATTGAACTTTTCAGGAAGAGAACGGAGAGCCTTTCAAAAATAAGATTTAATATCATCCGCTTCTTCCATCCTTAAATATTCATAATTGCTCATGATCATGTGTATCTTTGTTCGACGAATACTTAAGCTACGTTCACAATGAATTTGTAAAGTGTCTCATGCATCCTTAGCCGTTGAGTAGTTTTGAATGAGCTTGAACATGTAAAGATCAACTCATCCTGAAATTGCATTTAAGGCCTTTTCACAAAAGCTAATATTATTGGTTTCTTCCGCCGTCCATTTGGATTCAGGTTTAACAAGAATGTCACCTTCCTCATCCGGCGGCAACATTTGAACAACATACTCAGATCTTCATGCCCTAACATCAATTGATTTGATGTGAGACGTAGGCAAATCTTCAATAGGTATATTTTGTTTCATTTAAAATGGGAAGTCTACCAATATTTAGATTAGCCGGATCCATAGCTTTGAATAATAGGACCAATCACTTATTATGTCAAGTGTTGGCTCTGATACCACTTGTTGGGTCCCGGGGGTTATGCTATGGAATAATAAAAACAAACTGAAAGTAAAATCAATTCGAATGCTGGAACAGTTTGCGAATGTCGGCAGAAATGCCGTCTGGCACAACTGACAACATTTCGGTAAAAACAGAATAAAACCTTTGAAGAGTTAAAGTGCAATGAAAATAAATAAAGAACACAAAGGTTTAATTTTCATAGGTTATATATTGATAGAACTCATGATGGTCAATGACCAAAAGTATTTTGTATATATATATATAATTGAATATATTCCTTTCTTTACAAGATTTACAAGATAATACAAAGGAATAAAAAAGGTTAAGTCGCAGATGACTTATGCCTGAAAAATCTATCTAAATAGAAGTGAACAACATCTAATTACAATCGCTTCATACAAAGCTAATCTAGAATCTGAAACAGCGACTGTAATGTCACACAGAATGTCGTCACAAACACAGACAACATTTCGTGATCCAGATTTCTGAGAAGAAATCCCGAGAGCTCTCTTGGTATTTTTACATTTTGTTTCTGGATATTGATTCACTCTTCTGCCCTCTCTATTTATAGTAGAGAGTCCTTGAAAAGTTCATCAATTGGTTGTAGAAGTTGAGCTAAAAGTGGGCACGTGAAGCAGTAGCTTGAGGCATGAAAATAGGAGTTGATTTGGACTTTTTCTCCACACGTCTTGCTCCTTAAGTTAAGCTACATCTTGGACTTGGTCTTCCTCGTTTGCAATCTGCTTCAAAGACTCCTTGCTAAGTCAATTGTCATGTGATAAAAAGGTCACACTTTTCTGAAATTTGTCCGTGAAGATAGGCAAAACAGTTACCAGAATGTCGTCCCGAATGTCAAGACATTTGGTCCAACATTTTCTGATTTTAATTTAGCTCTGAAAATGATATGTTAGAAAAAATGTCATGACACAAAACCTAACATTAACAATTACTTTGCAATATTTTTTGTTTACCTACCAAATTCCAAAAGTAAGGAAGTTATGTTCCTGAAAAATATTTTTCTTCAAACCAAACACACCTTCAGTCAATCTTCCAAAGAACCCAGCGAATGTAAGAGCTAAATGTGATACGTATGAAATTTGCTGCTAGTAAGAGGAAGTGTAAAACCAAAGGTAAAAGAAAGTACCAACTTTTACAAACCAACCAAAATACACAAGTGTTTGATGAATGGAAAAAAGAAAAACGATTCCACTTGCAGATTTTTGGCCTACGGTATAAAGGCAAGGAGGTTGACCCATAAAGTATGATAAAAAGAAAAAGGGGTGTTGCTGATCTAAGTTTGTATCAGTTCCTACAGTGATGTGCAAAATATCAGACAAAAGACCAATTGATGAACATAAAACATATACAATGTGGATCTTCTTCTTCATTCAATACTTTCCAAGCTACTGCTCTCTCATATGATATTGGCCTTCCCATACTTGATATACAAATACCACCTTGAAGACATGCAAAACCCTGCAAAAACATAGATAATCGACGATATCTAGTTAGTGAAGGTAACTACATTGAAAGTTGCTAGATTGTAGCTCGTGCAGTAGCAATGATGCTTCGGTTACATAGCAGAAGGATAATAGATAGCCTGGCTGCTCCCACAGTCTTACCAACAAAAAAAAGCAGGTCGGTTTTGAGACAAATAGAGGAACAAAAGAAGGAAATTACATAGGTATACTCTTTAGGCTAGTGAATAATGCACATATATACCTGCTGCATTATCTGTGGAAGCTCAGAGAAAAGTGCCTTTCTTCCGTTGTCATCGAAAATCTTTTCTAGAGTAATATCTTGAAGGGCAACCAAGGTGGTTTCTAGCATGTCAAGTCCCGCCTCATTCGCGAATGTGAAAACTGGCAGTGCCTGCTATCAAAAGTACAGGTTAAGAAAACCACTAAATTGAACTACTTGAGTGAAACTTTGAAACATGTTGTATCATTATTACAGGAAACGGTTGGTAAATCTCAAACTTCTACTTAATTGAACTCTATGAAAATTACACATGAGATTTCTAGATCAATACCTTCAAAGAGCAACACATCAGAGCATCTGAGTGATCCCAAATTTCTTTCAGGATGGATTCACTTCCTCCACTAACAGGTTTGAGCAGATCCACGCCTAAGAAGAACCTGCAACAGAAGATAAAGTTAAGATTTCATATAAGCATTGCAAATATTCAATAATAGCCATATTAACTCTCAGATCAAAGGGTAGAATTATAATAATAAAAGGAAAGCAATGTTAAAGATATTAGAACCAGTCAGAGATTGTTCAAGTTGTTACTTTATGCACATATACAATACAACAGATTTACATCTTACTCTATTCCTACTAACACCGTCTTGCTACTAAAGTAGGTCGCAATATATATAAGACAAGCAACATACCTATAGCTTTGGCAAATCCAACGGGCAAGTGTCTGTGCTTCAGGTGTGCTAGGTGGAGACCTTAAACCAGGGAGAGAACCAATACGAGATGGAGAGAGAGCCAAAGCAACCCTCTGAACAGATGATATGATACTGCGGATATATTGACGTGCCATAGCAGCTATGTTTTCTTGAAGATGGATCTCAAATGCAAATTGAAATGCTATTGTCATAACCGATTTTGTGCTACCAGAGTTCTTGGAATAAACCCCATTTGGTCGACTGCCAGCCGGTCCAACCTCAAGAGTTGATGCAAGATCCAGTGTGCGGTTTGGACTAGACGCGTCCTGCATTGACATGAGAAATAAATTACCAAAACTTTGCAAAAAAAAAAAAGAAACTTGCAATTCCAGATAAGATTTGGCAAGTATACTCACCGCCTTGGAGTCCAGAGGAATGATACGAAAACCAGAGGGAAGGAGAAGAGCATCATCAGCAAAAGAGGCATCAATAGGAGCAAACATGAGCTCTGCACATGTTCCAACTGCATTCTCATCCACTCCATTACAAAGCTGTGCATTTCAAAAACAAGGATCTGTTAAGCATAGAGGTCGCAGAAAGAACAACACAAAGAGTTAAAGACGAAATAGCAGATTGAAGACAATTGGGACTATTCAACTAACATATATATATAGATGATGTATCACCTCCCATGACGGGCTCAATGTTAAGTCTCATAAAATGGTGAAAGTAACACAGAACTGACACTCACAAGTGAAAGTCAATTTTTCGCTGCTAAGAACTATAATTCTTGCACCAAAATCCAAATTGGAAAGAAACATAGTCAAAGCAGAAAGAATTATCCACGTTCAAGAAGCAAAGAGTATAACCTGCAACTGCAGAGGCGGCCAGGATTTGAAGCTTGTGGGTTCGGGGTTCTAATTCTTTAAAGTTACTGAAAAACTAAATTAATAATTTGTATATATTTGACAAAAAATTTAATACAAATATATGGTTCGGACCAAAGCTACTGGGTTCGGCCGAACCCACGCCCGAAGGGCTAGCTCCGCCCCTGTCTGCAAGGGATTTTGAACTACAATTTTACTGTATTACATGATATACCACATACTTCTACAAGTATCTATAAGCAAAATCCATTAACCAGTTGGCCCACCAAGGGTTTAGATAATATAACTTCAATGTAGAACTCTATGACACTAGATATGAGCTTTCCCTAAATGATATTTACATACAGAACAGGAATCACGAGAAAACAAGTTCAGGAACAACATAGAGTGATGGAAATTATTTTGAGAATAAAAACATACTTGCAAAAGGAAGATGTCATCAGGCATCATCATGTCTTCTTGATAGTGGTCCATGCTTTCAAGTCTTATCACCTCCATAAACTGTTTTCAGATGCAAGAAATATTAATAATATACTAACCTACAAACATAATCTATGCAATTGCAAAGAAAAGAATGAGGAGGTCTGGCAAGATAGTAGAAATAATTCGAACTAGTCACTTGCCTCTTCATGTTCAATAGTGTGAGCCAGTGGAAGAATGATTTGTCCACCAAAACTTCTAGTTCGAGTGACTGGTAAACTGCATGGACCAGCTTTAACTGCAGCAGCTGAATAAGCATCAATACCACTATCTGCCCATTCTGATCGGTGTTCACGCAAGAACCTTAGAAGAATGGCAGTAGGTACGTTCTGCCAAAGAAAGACGAGATGTGATGAAACAGATGTCCTATATGAGAGAATGTGTGTGCGAATAAAAAGCAGAACTAAGACGGAAGCTTTTGAGGAAACGCGGATCTTCATTCTTCTCAACATATTTTTTAGAGAAGGCAACCAGATTAGGTTTGACCTCATCCATTGGCCCGCACATAGTCAAAATACTCTTGTCTAGTCTTATCATAAAAAAGGAAATTGGATATTCTTACAGAAGGATCCAAAAGGTCATCTAGTGACAAATGGCATAACCTTTAGGAAAAGAATTTTGGAAGAGTTGAAATTTAACCAAGATACTTCAACTGTTTTTCAGAAAACTTTGGAATTTTACATAAAAATTAAAGTTTCTTGATTAATCTAGAAACAGTAAGCCATGTTCTCACAGAACTTTAACTGTTTCTCAGAGAACTTTAAATTTTTTGTTCGATTTATGTAAGCCGTGCGGAAGAAGAAAAGATAGATATCTCATGCCATTCACATAGTTTTGCTCAAATCAAATTGGCCGACAATTCAGTACCTGTAAAAGCATAGAAGCCTTGGCACAAAGCACAGCGCTGCTCATTGATGGAAATCCATTGGCATAGGAGAGAGTTGCACCCATCAACTTGCTGGGTGATGAGTTGACAAGAATGCTAACATCATCTATACCATCACTTTCAAGCATAGACCATCCCTCATCGGTAAATCCATTAACAGCCTCATTAAAACCCCTTCACAATGTGAATTAGAAGTTCAGTCACAAATAGAGAACAAATGTTAAGAGATGTAGAAAAAACATCAGGAATTAAAAGACCAACTTGCTCAATCTTTGACCAAGCGCGCGCAAGGCTGCAGGTCTTCTTCCCCAACCAGTGACAGTAGGATGAGAAATTTCTTGAGAAATTTGTCTCAAGTGACGTAATGCCTGAAATATTTTATATAGTAGCAATAATCAGCAACAGTGAAAGAAAGGGTTAATAAACACCAGTACCGAAACTAAGAGCTTTCAGTTACTATAGTTCACATTTCTATATATCTCAGGAATTTACAAGTGGATGATAAAAGAAAGAGAAATAAGATTTTCTATATATAAAATATGTAGTCAGAAATTTAATCCTACCGCCATAGTTGTCCTTTGCGACAGCAGTGTTGATGACTCATACAGTGGACGTAACACTTCAGGCGCACTACATGGCTGGCAATGATTTTTAGCAGCATTTATTAGAAAATTGATAGGGAGAAGACAATCATGTACAATTAACAAATTAACACACCTCTAAATCCATATGGTCAACTATGTGAATGATAGAACCACCCCCTTCACATGGTCGTATCAGATATCCACTTGGCAGTATATCTGCTCTCACGAAACTCTGCACCGGTGGCATACTAGGACCATTCTGAGTGTTGTTCAGTGATCTTTCACATACCTAGAATAGAAATATGTGCATTGCATCAACATAAGGTAACACCTTTTATTTGATTAGTTTACTAGGAACATAATAACCATTGATACATACCACAAGGCTGCCATCTTCCATAACAGATGTATACCGCATTAACCAAAAGTCACGAGCTGGTGCCAGTGTAGTAGGTGCGTAGAGCTGAAAACAAGTAAAAAAACTATATTTAGTGAAAAGTTGTGTTACACTAGCAAAGAGGACGGGGATTTTCTAACAATAACCTGCATGTATAGCAATTCAATGGTCCCACCGCTCCCAGTGGACATCACATTGAGAACATCCACCGCTCGGCAGTCACGAAACCATGATGACCGATCTTTAAGGATTTCAGCAACTCTTGTAGGCTCAAGACCCACAAGGCCACAAGCACGCGAGGCTACTCCTGAGCAACCATGAGAAATAGCAATGATTCCAATGGAATCCGGACCAGGCTACAGGCATGAAAGAGATATTATTAAGATTATTATGACATAATTTTCTATGCAAATTAGGTATGTTATTAAATGTTGTACATCTAAGTGTGTACATGATCAAATCCTCTAGAGTGTCATACAAGTAGAAATTATCTTCAAGAACAAAGCTTCTAACGACTTGCGATGCATTGATGCAATTTAAAAGTGTTAAATGAAGCCCAGCGCCGCGGCCCAAGACATCCAGCGCCGCGGCCCTAGTCCGGATTTCCAGAATCCTATTTTATGTACTTTGTATATTAGACTTGTACCTAAAGTAATATTGTAACATTACCATAATTGTATAGTTAGTCTTCATATAGAATTGAGTTTTAGATGTAAAGTAGGAATAAGATTCTCCTATTGTAACCTGTATATATGTCTTTCATTAATAAGAATAATCAATGGATTATTTCTTTCATGGTATCAAGAGTCTAGGTTCTTTTCCTTGCTTCCGCCTCCCTGAAAACTGTGAACTTCTACTCGGATTTACCCAAAATCTGAGCCTCTTTTTCTTCCAACAAACATCCCTCCTCACAAATTCCCTTCTCCGAATCTTGTTGTTCTATTCCCTATGGCTGATATCCTGCCCTCACTGTTTCTAACATTAAGAGCGTCATTCCTATCGTTCTTGACCTAGAAAACGTCCAATATGGGACATGGGTGGAATTGTTTAAGATTCATGCTTTGGCACATAAAGTCCTTCACCACATCATCCCTGCAGCTTTTCCAACGGAGGGTGATAAGGCGTCGACTTCTACGATGGTTGTGCCCACTAAAGAAACAGATCCAGAGCTATGGGTCATGCTTGATGTCAAGGTTCTTCAATGGATTTATGTCACTATCTCCTTGGATCTTTTACAGACGATTATGAAATCCAACTCCACAGCTAGGGCGGCATGGAATCGATTGCGGGACATCTTCCAAGTTAACAGTCATTCTCGAATTGTTATCCTTGAGCAGGAATTTTCACAGGTTGCTATGGCAAAATTTTCAAACCTTTCTTCTTATTGCAAACGCCTTAAGGACTTGGCAGACCAACTCCGCAACGTGGGTTCTCCTGTTTCTGATAGTCGTCTAGTTCTTCATATGGTTGCAGACTTGTCAGATGCCTATAACGGTGTTGCTTCGGTTATTCGTCAGAGTAACCCCTGCCAGGATTTTATCAAGTTCGTTATATGCTTACTTTGGAAGAAGCCGGATTGGCTAAGAAAGTCGCGATTGGGGCCAGTACTAAGTCTGAGTTTTCTCCTTCCGGTTCCACCAACTCTAACCAAAATCGCAACAACGGGGTGGTAAAAAGGGCCAAAATATGAAAAATAATGGCAAAAATCGTGACAGCAACAATGGAGGCAACCGTCGGCAGTAGTATTTCTGGGGCCCATAGGGGGGCCCTAGCCAGTGGTAGTGAGTTCCAGCGCCGCCATCTCAATGGTTCAAGCGTCGCGGCCCTGGTCCTTCCCATGTCATTTCTCGTCGTCAGTAAATTTCAGACCATCTTATGGGTCACCCCAGTAGTCCGGCATACTTGGGCCTCGCCCTCCTCAGGCACATCACGCGATGGGACCCACGCAGACTAACTTTGAGGTAGCGACGCACACGCTTGGGATGACTCCACCAGACCCAAATTGATACATGGACACCGGCGCCACTACCCACATGACATCCGATCAAGGTACCCTCTTGTCTTAGTCCAATTTGAGCACTAATCGTGGTATAATTGTTGGTAATGGCAATTCAATTCCAATCCAGGGTTATGGTCATAAAACTGTGTCTCCTCCTCATCCACCACTTGTCCTAAAAAATACCCTTCATGCCCCAAAATTGGTTAAAATTTGGTATTGATTTTGATCCTTTTGGATTTTCTATGAAGGATTTCAAGACGGGGAGTCCTCTCATGAGGTGTAACAGTAGAGGAGATATTTATCCAATCACACTCAGTCTCAGTGTCTCGTGTCAAGCATTGTCATCCGTCTTTGTCGCTCTTGCTCCTTCCTTGTGGCATGCTCGCCTATGTCATACAGGGTCGTCTATTTTGTCTGCTTTTAGATAAAAATAAGCTTATTTCTTGTAAGGATACGCGTAGTACTCCGAATTGTCAATCTTGTTCTTTAGGGAAAATTATCAAATTGTCGTTTGTAGCGTCGAATCCTCATACTTCAATACCATTTGATATTATTCATAGTGATTTATGAACATCTCCAGTTCTCAGTTCTATGGGTCATCGTTATTATGTTTTATTCTTAGATGACTATTCTAAATATTTATGGACGTTTTCAATTGCGAAAAAATATCAAGTTTTTTCCATTTTCATAAAATTTAGAGCTTCATAAGAACGCAATTCGAACGGGAAATAAAAAACATTCAATGTGATAATGGCAAAGAGGATGACAATGGGGAATTTAGGGAGTTTTATGCTTAAAATGGGATAAATTTTCATTTTTCTTGTCCTCATCGTCTTCACAAAATGGGAAAGCTGAGCGAAAAATTCGTACCATTAGTAACATTGTTCGCACCTTATTGGTTCATTCTTCCGTTCTTCCATTGTTTTGGCATCATGCGCTACAAATGGTTACCGATCTACTAAATATTCTTTCCTCTAAAGGTTTGACATATTCATCCCCTCTCCAAGTGATATACAATAAGACTCATTTGTATTCTCATCTTAGGGTCTTCGAATGCTTATGTTATCCACTGTTCTCATCCACTACAATCAACAAACTTCAGGCATGTTCTACTCCTTGTGTGTTTTTGGGTTTTCCGTCAAATCACCATGGTTATAAATGCTTTGATTTGTCCTCTAAACGAATCATCATTAATCGTCATGTTCTCTTTGATGAATCCCAATTTCCTTTTTCTAAAGTAAAAATACTCGTGCCTAGTTCATATGAATTTTTGGATGATGATATCTCCCCATATGTTCAAAATCATTTTTCGGATTTTTCACAAAAAACGTTGTCAACGTCGCGGCCCTTAGGGGAGGCGCCGCGGCGCCTGCCATCCAGTGAACAATCAGATTTAAACTCGTCATTAGCGCCACGGCGCCAAAACTTCAGAGAGCTCTGCAGTTCTTCCAGCGCTGCGGCGCAGGGAGCCTAGGTCGCGGCGCCTCCGACGGAAATTTCTGACAATTCACAAAATTCCAAAAATTCACCCACTTCAGTCCAGAGTCAAGGTCCAATCACTCGCAGTCAACGGGGTATTTTTAAATCAAAAAGACATTTTAATTTGAATTTTAATATTCTAATAGAAACCCTTACCCCGTAATCATGTGTCTGCCTTAATTGACCCTAATTGGAAAATTTCCATGACCGAGGAATATAATGCTCTTATTGATAATAAGATGTGGGAGTTTGTACCCCGTCCATCTGGTGTTAATATTATTCGGTCTATGTGGATTTTTGTTCATAAGGAAAATTCTAATGGTTCTTTTGCGAGACATAAGGCTAGACTTGTAGGTGATAGTAAGACTCGGCAGCTTGATGTGGATTGTGGTGAGACATTTAGCCCAGTGGTCAAGCCGGCTACCATTCGCACTGTGCTCAGCTTGACTCTTTCAAAATCATGGCTCATTCATCAGCTAGATGTGAAGAATGTTTTTCTACATGGTGATCTTCAGGAGACAGTGTATATGCATTAGTCATTGGGGTTTAGGGATACTAGATATACTAATCATGTCTGTCTATTGAAGAAGTCCTTGTATGGGCTTAAGCAGTCTCCACGGGCTTGGTATAAGAGGTTTGCTGACTATGTTTCGACTATGGTTTTTTCTCACAGCAGGTCTGATAATTCATTATTCATATATCGTCGGGGTTCTTCCATGGCTTATATATTGTTATATGTGGATGATATTATTTTGACTGTCTCTTCTGTTGCTTTGCGAAAGTCTATTATGACAATGCTCAGTTATGAGTTTGCCATGAACTTGGGCCCATTGAATTATTTTTTGGGGATTGCAGTCACTCATCATGCAGGCAGATTATTCTTATCACAAAGGAAGTATGCAGCAGAGATCATTGAGAGGGCTGGGATGTCATCCTGTAAGTCCACTTCTACTCCAGTTGATACTAAACTCAAGTTGATCGCGGTGGCTCTCCTATGAGGATCCGGCCATTATCGCGATCTTGTAGAGCCATTCAAGATTCGGCGTTCACGTGACCTGATATTACATATGTCGTACAACAAGTATGTTTGTTCATGCATGATCCCAGAGTTGAACATATGAATGCGCTCAAATGCATTCTTATGTACATTCAGGGAACGCTTGATTATGACTTGCATTTGTATCCTTCGTCGACGTCTACACTTGTCTCTTATACAGATACTGATTGGGGTGGTTGTCCTGACACCAGACGGTCTACGTCTGGCTATTGCATGTTTTTAGGTAATAACTTGGTCTCATGGTATGTCAAGCGTCAATCAACGTTTTCTCGTTCAAGTCACGGAGAGTATAGAGGTAGCCAATGTGGTTTTAGTCGTGTTGGTTCTGAAATCTACTTTTGGAGCTTCATTGTCTATTGAGAAGGCTTAGTGTATTGTGATAATATAAGTGTCATCTACCTTTACGGTAATGGTTCGATGCAGTACTAAACACATAGAGATGGATATTCACTTTGTTCGAGAGAAGGTAGCTAAAGGACAAGTACGCGTCTGTCATGTCTCTTTCAGATATCAAATTGCAGACATCTTTATGAAGGGTCTTCCTTCCGTCCTTTTTGAAGATTTTAGAGACAGTCTCAGCGTATGAAGACCGCCCGCTATGACTGCGGAGATGTGTTAAATGAAGCCCAGCGTCGCGGCCCTAGTCCGGATTTCCAGAATCTTATTTTATGTACTTTGTATATTAGACTTGTACCTAAAATAATATTGTAATATTACCATAATTGTATAGTTAGTCTTCATATAGAATAGGGTTTTAGATGTAAAGTAGGAATATAATTCTCCTATTGTAACTTGTATATATATGTCTTTCGTTAATAAGAATAATCAAGGGATTATTTCTTTCAAAAAGTTATAAGAGCTGTCAAAACATAAACAAATGATGACCTCATTAACATAAGTGGAGCAAGAAGAATAAGAAATATCTTTTTTCATTTTTCTTACTAAAAAAAAAGTGGTTCTGATCAATTGATGATTAATTAAGAGGAAGAAAACAAGAAACTCACTGCAGAAAGGATTTTCTACATGCAGTTCTTTCTACCAACAGATTTAAGGAACTGAATAATGAACAAAGAAATAAAGTCATGAAAGCGCAAGTCCAAAACATTTATTATTAAAGAACTGCGACTAAAGGAGTCATTTACCACATTAATAATCTACAAACAATACTCCAAAATTTTGATCATGTCATCTATAAATTGAAAGATAGGCAAGGGAACAAACCTTCATCCCAGGCATTTGGACCCACTCCACTGCAGTTCCAGTTGCCTTCGATAAAAACTCTGTTAAAGTTTCCTCTGCTAAGGACAAAAGTCTGGAAAATATTCAAATATCAGTATACAAGATATGGAAAGTAACACCAAAAAAATAAGGAATCGGACTCAGAAAACGTCTACTTACCCCGCAGGGCTTGCATCCCTTGGTGGACGCTGAGGGGTCAAGTTGTGTTGACCACTCGTCACCACAGATTCACAACTATTGTTATCTGTGGTGGGAAGGGCTGCCTGCAATTTTGAAGCATCACAGTTAGGAAAAACTAAGCTATCAGGGAACAAATAGAAAGAAACTCTTACAGCTCGGTTAATACGTTAAGATTGAAATATTAAGTTGTACTGCAAATACGAAAAGACAGACACAAATACAAGCCAAGTACTAGCCGAAATATACATATACTGATTATGTATATTTTATGTATATGATATGTATACATACTAAATATACAAAACCTATACGTTTGCTGGCTATTTAGTAAACTAGATCACCGAAAGGCTATATGTATGTGATTGCTTACAGTTTGAGTCTGTTGGCGGAAAAAACTATTCTCATACACCAACTGTGAAACTTGCTTCTGCAGCCTATCATTCTCTTCCATCAACAGCCTATTCATTGCTGACAATTTTCTGTTCACGGCTTGAAGGCACGATGATTCTTTACGTTGCTTCTCTCTACATCTGCATTTACACAAATACATTACCATAATCATCTTAATGACTCAATACAATAAGAATGAAAAAGAAACAAAGCCACTACAAAATAAAAATGGAATTAGCTACAAACTCCGTCACTACATTTCTTGTAGCTAACATAATTTCTTAATAAACAGTCGCTAATATGTCGCTAATTTAGCGACAGATTTTGTTGTTTAGCTACAGAACTTGTCCGTCGCTAATTCTAGTTTTCTAAAGTAGTGCACAACTTTCCCAAAATCCAACAAGATATTTTTGTTGGATATATACCTTCTGTTCTGGAACCAGACTTTGATCTGTTTTGGCTCGATGTTGGCTAGAATCGGACACTCCCGAATCAGCTGCTGACGACGGAGTGAACTGGGCTTAGGACATTCATGATACAACCTCTCCAAAGCTTCTACCTGCTCAGGCGTGTACCTCACATATTTCCCACTGTCCATCCCAAGTTTGTCCTTACAGCTTGATGTCACCGCCATCATCACTTCAAAAATAAATCAATTTTGAGAACCAACAAAGAATTAAGTACATAACAAAAAGTTCAAAAGACAAAAATCCCCGGCTTCATCTCCCTTTCCAACATCTTGTATATTATAACTACTTATTCTTTTTCAAGAAAATTCTCAAAATTCTTATACACCACAAATCCCAAATTCAAGAAACTACTAAACTCTCATTTGGCCATATATTTTGAAGTTGAAACTTGGAAATTTGAGTTTTTTGAAGTTGTGATTTTTGAAACTTGAAGTTGAGTTTGAACATGTATTTTACTTTGAAATAAATTTGAAGTTCTGTGAGTGGAGTCCAAAAATCCAAAAACTAGTCTGGATCAGTTGTTGGAACTTGAAAACTTTTTAAATACATATTTTCAAATTTTGCTTCAAAATCTATGGCCAAACAGATATTTAAAGATAAATTTTTAAAACCTGATTCAAAATCTATGGACAAACGCTAGCTAAAGCTTTGTTAGCTTCCCTACTATTAGAGCCTTTAAGTTTATGCCTTTGCAGATGATATAAACACTTGCAGGTGTACAGACTTGACAATTATTTTCCAGTCAAATGATAATAAAAACAATATAAACAAAGAATTTAACAGCTAATTCCCTTCCTACCCACTTAACCCCAACATTTCTGCATGTGTGTACATATAAGGATATAGATATATACTGAGTATAGAGACAGATACATACAAGTGGAGTTATTAAAGTACTTTACAAAAACCCCATGTGGGAATGAAAAACATCTGGATATAAACAAACACAATGAAACTTGTGTCTGAAGCATAGGAAGTTTCAAAGGCTTAGAAATTAAGAAATGAAAGAAGAGAGGAAACATGCAAACACACACACACAAAGACATTAGGGGACACAAGATTTAATTTACTACTACCTTGTTAAAATTTCCAAAAACGTTGTCGTGTTATTCCCACACCCAATCCCTTCAAAACCACGTAGCGTTAGGCACAAACACATAGATCTTTCTTCATTGGATCAAGGAGTCCCACACACTTCTTCTTCTTTTAACTCTAAGATCAAGAAAATAATAATAAAAACACAATATTTCTGTATTAATTCAAGAAACAGCTAAGATAATTCAAAGATATACAAGTATGGAAGGATGGTGGTGGTTTTTTTTATATTTTATAATGTATAGAAATGGGAGAGTTAAAGAGAAGTGAGAAAAGAGGAAGAAGGAGAAATGGGAAGGACCATTTTGGTTTACTTTGCATATAATCAAATGGTGTTGCTGTGTAGTGTAACTAGTGTTGTTGCTGCTAAAGTAGAGGGGTAGTATTTTGTTTTTTTGGTCTTTTTTCTTCTTTTTTCCAAGAATTTTATCTCACTTAAGAAAAGAGAAAAAAAATTCGAAAGATAGAGGAGTTGAAAGCAGCAGAACAGTATGTGTGTTTTTGTTTTCACAATGGTATCTTTTCTCTGCAAAACTACCATCTGTCTGTCCTAAAACATGAGAATAATAAGACCTAACTTAAAATTCACCCGGGAAGTCTGTATCGTGGGTTCGAATACTGATGGAAGTACTTTGTTTTTTTTTTTGAGATAGAACCATGTAGGTGATATCAGTTGTTCTGTTGTCAAACCCTAATCATTCAAGTATATTCCGCGATTTACTGATTGTAATGTTGAAGAATCGATACTATTATCATCGTAAATAATTTAGCTTAGAAAGACGGATATGAAAAAAATAATAAGATGTAATGTGAGAGACACAAAAGAAAGTAAAAGAAATCCCACTTCAGTTGGTAGAGCGTCTTGTAAGCCAGCTCTGTCTTCCCTTTTTCACATTAATGCCCCTTCCAATTAAATCATTTAAGTTTGAGTACATCTTACTCTTCTTCTTTTTCTTTTTTTTTTGTATTAAATAAGTTTTTGATTTTTTTTATTACATAGCATAGGAGAAGGATAAATGGGAAGGAGATTACAACATATAGATTCGAACCTTCACCAACAAAGTGAAAGTTCAGATAGTCAACTAACTGTGTTACTAGATCCTTATTGTATTAAATAAGAAAAGCTTAAATATGTAATTTAACTAACAGAAATGACTCATTTATGTTACTTATTGACTCATTTATACTATTGTCATTATCAAAATGGTTCATCCATATTATTTTTTTATTAATATTGACGTTAAATAAAAATTATATTATAAAATTAGCGTTATTATAAAATAACTTGAATGAGTCATTTTGATAATACGATAGCATAAATAAGTTAAATTATTAACAAGTGACTAGAGATTGCTTAGAGGGTGAAAAGCAAAGTGAAAAAAAGAAAGAATTATCATGATCATCTCTGCCTTCATACATGGCATGTTCACATCAAGCATGACATAAAACAAGAAGAGAACTATTCCATCAGTTCCAAAAACAAATGATTTAGTTTTACTTAATAGGAAAATTTAAAAAATAACTAAAGACTTTTAAAATGTATAATTCAAAATAAGTTTTAAATATTTATATAGTTATAAATTATTTCAATTAAATTATTTTTAAATATAAAAATATATCAATCTTTTTTACATAAACTAATAATGAAAGTAGAATAATTTTTTTAGGACGGATAAAGTATATTGTTAATCCATGTGATGGTACAAGAATAATACCGAAAGTTTCGATCTTTATAAAGCTATATTCATGCTTCTTTTGTTTTTATTAATTAGCTTTTCCTTCTTTTTTTTTTTTTTTTTTGTTGACGAAGGAACTTGCGGCCGTGCACAGGGTAAACTATGGACTAACGCAATAGCCTGCAAATCATGTCAGTCAATTAACTACACTTGATAAGCCATATGTGACAAATTCCTTCTTTTTCTCTTGCCTGGTATATACCTGGAACTTAAAACAACATTCGGATGATTAAAAAATAATTCTTAAATAGAAGTAATCAGTTTACACAAAATAATTGCGCTTATCGAACAAAAGAAAGTCTCGAAACATAAAGAATGCACACCAACCAAAAGAAAAATTGATCGATATTTGATTAATTATTTAATTTGTAGTACACAACAAACACATCATTAACGGCCACGGGTCCAGTTCCAGCAATGAGCGCAGTCTATATATACTATTATTTCTGTATCAATTTACTAGATACACTTATTTTTTTAATCCGTTAAAAAATAATGATACATTTTTATATTTATAAATAATTTAATTTGATTTTTTTTTACCCTTAATGAAATAATTTTTAAGTCACATAAATATTTATAACTTGTTTTGGACCACAAGTTTCAAATACTTTTTTTTCTTTATTAAACTATATATCTAGTCAAACTATATCATATAAACTGAAATAGATGGAGTATTGGCTCGGAGTCTTTTAATAGTAGAAAGTAAAATTACGTTTGTTGTTAAGTACACATACAAATTTTACTTACTTTTTCAGTCAAATAATGTTCAGGAAAATTTAAAGTATAACATCTAGCTTTTATTAGGGATATATTTCACACTTTCAGGCAAAGATCGTCTCAAATATTTTGAGGGTTCTGTTCTAATTCGTAAAAGTATGTTTTTAATTGGGCTAAAGTCTGCGAATTATGAACATTTACAGTAAATTTTAGCTAATACTACTTAATAAAAAATAAAAAGAGAAGTTTTAAAAAATTTCGTTTTTCGAGGATCCTGTGCAGTAGTACCCCTCGCACGAATTAAAAAACGATCTTGTTCACGCTTATATATATATATATATATGGTGCATTGATAGATATGGTTACCAACATTGTTTGTCAAAGGATTAAAAGGTCACATTATAGAATCCTAAGTAAAAGAACAATGACATTTTATGGTGGACATCATTAGTAAGTCAAATGATGTTCTTTTTTTCTCCCCTTTATTTACTTGTTGGTAGAAAGAATAACATCAAGATTTCCTAATTGACATCTTCCGACAATATCGAGATGTGACAAAATGAGTATCCAACTTCATTTCTTACCGAATCGTAGGATCATTGGTTGAAAAGTATTACACCCCTTTTTTATTTCCTTTTTGTGTTATGAGTATATTAGTTGAAAAATTGTGTATAATCGGACAATATTAGTATAAAGTGCGATTATATAAAATTGGACAATATTATAAACGAATATTATGTATAATCGGGGTGCAAGTAGCATTCAGATATAATAAAAGATAGATCATCTGAAATGAGCTAACTTTGTCTAACATAGACCTCAAATATCATGCAATAGTTGTGATATTATGATGATTGAAGATGCAAAAAGGTGATGAATTCAAGCTATTAATGATCATATGAATAAATATTATCCTATAAGATGACTTGCAATTTTTCAGAATTGACGACCTCAACTAATTGTACATACATTAGATCTTGTTTAGTAATCGAATCTAACAAGTGTGTGATTGTGATGTAGTTGGTTAATCTATTGATTGATAAAAAAATACATATTGTAGTAAAGTTTCTTTAGTATACCTCGAGGTTCTTAAAATTTTTGTTGGAAAGAAATTGTATTTTCCTCGATTATTTATGAGTATCCTGGTGGGCTGAGAAACTACCGATTATATATATTTATTTACTTAGATATGGGATAATAACACCATGACCAAGATAACTGGGGGTTTTTAAGTGATTAATCAATTAAATACTGAAGGGTTATTCGTTAACACTAATTTTATTATCATCTACTAAGCTCTTTTTTCGACTTCCAAAACTTCAAGGCTGAAAATGTCATTTTCTTCAGACTCTAGTGGAGCTTCATGCCATATTAGTATATATGGAAATACCGAGAGAGAAACAGAAGGTTTGTCTGTCTTTATGAATCATAAGGGAATAATATATCCTGAAAAAATTGGTATTTGTCCACATCTTAGAGTAAATAATTATTTAACAGTATTGTTTTTATCAAAATTGTGCCTAAAGTTAAGGGATATGATAAGAAAGTGAGAGCAACACAGCATATATATTATATATATATATCAACTTTTTCAAAGCATGCTTGGAAACAATTGTTTATCTTCTGTCATACTTTGGCTCTCAAGCTTTTACTTTTAATAATATTAAAAATGGATGCTGTGTATTCCACAAAACCGTTACTTTCTCTTTGATAAAGCTGTGGCCATGGCTAAGTGAGTCTTTGATAGTGGTCAATTGCAGCAATTCAGGTCTTCCTCGAAGATTTCCAAGATTTTAATTATTCAAGATTGACATTACGTACTTCCACTGTTAAAAAAATAACAGAAATTAACGACGGATAAATTTTATAATTAAATAGTAAAATTCATTGTTAACCATATTTATCGATAGATTATCGAAAAATTATTTACAAAAAAAAAAAGTATAATTTAAAAGTATTTTTATGTAAATATGGATGAATGACAGGTAAAATAGACGATAATTAAAACTTAGTTTTAGGAAGAGTATTTTGAGATTATTTAAGATATTAAGGATAAAATTATAAAATGTTTGGTCAACCCATAAGTGCTTATAAGATGTAAAATTATAAATTGATTTGATTGATTAATTTAAAGTATAAATACTTATAGTGCTTACTGAAGACTTCCAGCATTGCACTCATATTGCAAAGTATATCGGATTACATTTCTGAGAAGAGAAAGTTGAGGCCTAAGCCATTACAGAGAGAAAAGGAAATGTTGCGTACAAAGAATTGAAAGAGAAAAATGAAAAGCAGTAACTTAGATATTTACATCAGCCTATTTATATTTAATGCTTAAGTCATAATTAACCACTAACTAACTCACTTAATTTCAATAGGTATTTACACTATGTATTGCACCCTATGGAACTTGTGTGAGTTGTGCTATTTTGTCAATACCCTCCCTCAAGCTAGAAGCTATGAAAACATTTTTCATTCCTAGCTTGGAAGTAAGACGACAGTGATGAGGACTCCCAAGTGTCTTGGTAAATATATCACTTGGTTGTTCACTCGTCGGCATATACGCAACATGTATTAATCCTTGTTGAATCCATTCTATAATGAAATGACAATCAATATCAATATGCTTCGTTCTCTCGTGAAAAACAGAATTCGCCGCAATTTGTAGAGCTGACTTGTTGTCGGTGTAGAATGCTACAGGTAATTGTATGTGTATACCCAACTCTTCATACAAATCAACAAGCCAAACCACCTCTGAAACTGATGTTGCTAATGCTCTATATTCTGCCTCTGCCGAACTTCTCGACACAGTCACTTGCTTCTTCGATTTCCAAGCAATAAGCGATTGTCCAAACAACACCAAATACCCAGTAATCGACCTTCTAGTGTTAATGCATGATCCCCAATCTGCATCACAAAAGACTTGAAGTGTGGAACTACTGCTGCTAGATAAGAAAATACATGATCCTGGTGCTTTCTTCAAATATCTCACCAATCTCATCCCTGCTTCTAAATGTGAGGTTTTAGGCTCCTTCATGAACTGACTGAGGCATTGTACAACAAAGGCTATATCATGCCTCGTGTTTGTGAGGTACATCAACCTCTCAATCAATCTTCTGTAGACTCCAGGATTCTCCAACAATGCATCTTTCAATTGACCGCCTTCTGCATTTTTCAACTGATCACCTTCTGCCTTTTCTGTATTGATGTACTGATCATACACTGCAGTCGTGAGTTTCTGATTTACTTCCATTGGGGAATGAGCACTCTTTGATCCAGATAGTCCCATGTCGAAATCAACTCTAATGTGTATTTTCGTTGGTGCGTAATAATCTCATCTGTGCTCCTGGCAAACTCAATTCCAAGGAAGTACCTAAGCTCTCCCAAATCCTTAATTTTGAATGTTGCATGTAGGACCTCCTTAGTGTGTTTAATCAATCCTGAATCATTTCCCGTAATAAGCAGATCATCGACATACAAAAGTATAACTACTAGTCTCTCTTCTCTTTGTTTAACAAACAAAGAATAGTCCATATGGCTTTGATTGAAGCCTGCCTCCAACAGTGTTGTTGAAAGTTTAATATTCCACTGTCGAGATGCTTGTTTCAGACCATACAGGGACTTCAATAATCGACACACTTGCTTATGTCCTTTGATATGAAACCCCTCTAGTGGTAGCATGTAAACTTCTTCATACAAATCACCTTGCAAGAATGTATTATATACATCCATTTGGTATATCCTCCATTGTTTAGCAGCCGCAATAGCTATGACAGTTCTTATTGTTGTCATCTTGACTACAGGAGAGAATGTCTACTGGTAGTCAAGTCCCTCTTTTTGGTTATATCCTTTTGCCACTAACCTCGCCTTGAATCTTTCCACTTCTCCTGATGCTGTGTATTTTATTTTATACACCCATCGACACTCTATGGTCTTCTTCCCTCTCGGCAGATCCACTATTTCCCATGCCTTGATCTCCTCTAATGTTTGGATTTCAGCCTTCATTGTTTCTATCCATCGTGTGTCAGTTGCTGCCTCTGAATAACTATATGGTTCGATTTCTTTAGAAACTTGACCTACTCTTGATATTGAGGTGATAGGACAGTATAGTTTACTCCATCTGCAATGGAATAAAGACATCTAGAGGAACCATGGTTTGTGACATAATCCTTATGCCAAATAGGTGGCTTACTTGTCCTATTTGATTTTCTGACTGTCTCTTCAGTTCTTCAGTTGATCCCACAGTATTTTGCTGATCACCTGCACATGTTACATTAGAATCTGAGTTCTGCAGAGTTTGCTCATTCCCAGCTTCAGTTGGCTCATTCCCAGCTTGATCCACAGAGCTAATATTGTCATTTCTCTGATTATGTGACATTATTAGATCCTCAAAGAAAAAATGTTCATGTGATGTCATGAAACCAAGTCTGCCTTCTGTTGCATTCTTGAAAGGAAAAATTGATTCCATAAACACCACATTTCTACTCATGAAGATTACCTTATTTTCCATATCATACAACTTGTAGCGCTTTTGTGAAGTGTCATACCCCAGTAGCACTACTCTCACATCTCTTGAGCTAAGTTTATCTGATTTGGGCAACATGGTGGCAAAACATAGACATCCTATCACTCTCAAGTGAGTGAGTGAAGGTGCCCTCTTGTATAGCATCTCATAGGCGGACTTATTGTTCAGAACAGTAACAGGTATCCTGTTGATGATATAAGCTGCATTCTCGATACAGAAACCCCAAAACTTATCTGGCAGTTGGCTTGAATCTTGATAGCTCTGGCTGTCTCCAACAAGTGTCTATGTTTTCTTTCCACAACACCATTTTGTTGAGGTGTGTATGGACAGGAGCTCTCTTGCACAACACCATGTACCTGAAACAACTGTCTACAGTTAGCATTAAAGAATTTTGTACCATTTTCTGATCTCACTCCTTTTATTTTCACATCAAATTGAGTTTCTATTTCTGTGAAGAAATATTTCATCACAGTGGCAACATCTGATTTCAATCTCAATAGAAATATCCAAGTCCATCTTGAACAATCATCACAATTGTTAGAAAATATTTCATTTCATTAAAAGTTTCAATTTTGTAAAGACCCCATACATCCATATGCAACAAATGAAATGGTTCTAACCTCCTGCTAACACTGATAGGAAAAAGGAATTTGAACTTGTCTAGCTAATGGACAGATCTCACAATTATTCAATGTAAAAGCATCATCACTACTAAAATATGGTATTTTCTTTAGTACTCTTATAGGCACATGACACATCCTTAGATGCCAAGTGACTGCATCTACAGGCTGTGAAGTTGTCATTGCCCTAATCATCTCTTATTTATTCTCGATTGGCAGCACATACAGTCCCCCTTCTTCATTACCAATCGCTCTCACCTTCCCAAATAAGACATCCTGAAACACACAATAGTCAGGAAAGAATGTAACGCTGCAATGTAAATCCTTTGTTACTTTAGAAACAGACATAAGGTTGAACTTGAATGTAGGTATGCATAAGACACTCTTAAGCACATCACCTCCTCCTAAGTGATAGTCTCCAACATGTGTGATACTAGTTGATTCACCTATTGGCATTTGCACTTTCCCTACATTTTCTATTGGATGTTTAATCCTTAGCAACTTATGATTATTAATCATGTGGTTTGTAGCACCAGTATCCACAATCCACTTGATAATACCTGTCATATTTGCAGCTGCTACACTAGCATTCCCTGCAACTTCATCATTATCCAGCATCTTCAACGGCTTCTGTTGCTGCTGTGGTGTGAGGTTTCTGAGTATTTCAAAAGCCTTTTGATTCCCTCAACTATCTTGTTGAGCATAGAGAACAGAGTTCATGTCGTTCCCTTGTCCAGTATCTCCAAAGTATGGATCATCTCCAACTACAACATTAGCCTTTCTTGATTTCCCTTTAAAATCTTCAGGATATCCATGTAACTGGTAACAGTCATCTTACATGGCCAGTTTTATGACAATAGTTGCACTTCATGAGCTTGAAGCAATCCAACTTCACATGTCCCTTAACATGACAATAATCACATATTGCATTTGGATTGTAAGGCTTTCTCGGCTTCTGTGGTGCACCAGATCCATTCTCATTCCTGTTATTGAAAACCACCTCCACTCATGTTCCTTGCCGTAAACATAGCATTAGGCTCTATTAGATCCTGCATCAATCTCTGACTCTCTTCCTGGTTAATCATAGCATAGACTTGATTTATGTTAGGAACCTGTTGCATCATCAACACTTGACTCTTTTCCTGATTGTAGGTGTCACTCAGTCCCATTAAGAATTGAAGTAGCCTTTGATATTGCATATGATCCAACGGAATGATCGAGTCATACTCATCTCATTGATCCTTCAGTTTCGAGTAATACATTGATATCGACAAGGTTCTTTGTCTTTGTGAAATTATCTCCTTATGCAATTGGAATGCCCTTGAACTATTGATTTTATCAAATCTCTCTTTCAAGTCATTCTAAATCGTGTAAGAATCAGAATTATACAATATTCTAGTGAGCAGATTCTTGCTCACATTCCCCATCAACCACGAGACGACTATGGCATTACACCTTTCTCATAATCCAGCCAGCGATCCATTATATGAATCCTTCTTCACAATGACATCTATAAAACCTATCTTGTTCTTTCCTAATAAGGCTAATTTCATATCCCTACCCCACAAGATATAATTGTGCATACCTGTTAAAATCACTCCGACGGATAACGATCCTGGTGCATCTGAGGGGAAAGTAAAGCGGATGGTTGTGGTCGATTGTAACAGAAGTTGTTGATGTATCTTCCACTGTTCTCATTATTACTGCGATTTACTGGTTGAGATTTTGCGATTCCTCCAATCGTCGATTCCTCCACTGTTCAACTCCTTCAATCCTTCGATTTCTCCTCAACGATTCCTCCTTCAATCACCGATATCTTCACTGCATGTTCGATTTCGACATGTAATCCTTCGATCTCGACAATCGCCTCTAATTTCGTCTCTTTAGTTCTTCGATCTCCCTGTTTTCTCCTCGATCCTCAACCTCGTGACGACTTTGATACCATGAAGACTTCCAGCATTGCACTCATATTGCAAAATATATCGGATTGTATTTATGAGAAGAGAAAGTTGAGGCCTAAGCCATTACAGAGAGAAAAGGAAATGTTGCGTACAAAAAATTGAAAGAGAAAAATGAAAAACAGTTACTTAGATATTTACATCAGCCTATTTATATTTAATGCTTAAGTCATAATTAATCACTAACTAACTCACTTAACTTCAATAGGTATTTACATTATGTATTGCACCCTATGGAACTTGTGTGGGCTGTGCTATTTTGTCAACACTTACCAAACACATAGACAATATTCAAGTCTGGCTTCTTTAGAATTTTACATATCGCGCACAATCAAACTGGTAGTGTAATGTTTTTTTCATTGTAGGCACGTTTCTCCTATCATACGTACTAATATGCGTATTATTATTTTATAGTTCCTCGTAGTTTGATTTTTGTTGCTATATGTTCTTTTGTGTACTTTGTTTATCTAATTTACCTGCGTTAGTTACAACTTCTTTTTTCAGAATGTGCTATCATGGTTTATTCGTTGTTGATACCAGCATTTTCATACTGGTTTAAATTTCTTGTCCGGATCGGACTGTTTTTCTTATCTTGCCTTGCTTTGCTTATGTTTTGTCTTGAGCCGAGGGTCTCTCGGAAACAGCTGATCGGTGTATTTTATATACACCTTTTGAGTTGTTTTTAGTGAGTCTTTTGTCCAGCGCCGCGGCGCCTCCAGCCAGCAGAGCCAGGCGCCACGACGCCTAATCTTCAGAGGATCACAGAAGTTCGTGCGCATGGCTGATTCTGGAACGCGGCGGCGGGAAAATCAGATTTTCGAATAAACAATGGGTCAGGCCTGAAGGAAAACCTGCATCACATTTTGGAGGCTATAAAAAGAGAACCCTAGGCCAGATTTAAGGGTTCCTCTTCTTGGCAATTCACACACTTTTGGAATCAAGATTGGAGACTCTTTTCTTAGTAATTTCTTGTTCTTATTTAACTTTATTTCAGTTTATGTTGGATATTGAATTAGTTCTTGTCATGTCTATGGCTAGGAACTAACTCTAATATAGGGATTTCCATGTCAATTCACTTGAACCTTTTCTTTATGAATTAATGCATGCTTTTGGTTCTTCTTCTTATTGTTGAGATTTATTCAATATATGTTTTGATTGCTTGGTAATTACTTGATCATTAATTATCATAATTCTTATGATTTCTAACCGAAATCCGAAAGGGGAGGTTGTGAATATGCTGTAGTTGAATAAACATATGTTAAATCGCGGACGAAAGTACCCCGATACTTGTGTAGTATTAATAGATTTTTGGTCTTAATCCTCCTCTAGAGTCAATCTTATCACCGAAAAGTAGAAAGGTGTTGTACTGGGGTTGAGTGTTTATATAACCTTAACAGGAGTATAAAACGGCTTAGTTAACCTGCTATCTCAAAATAGAAGAAGAATCATCACTAATTGCATTAGTAAGTAAGTTAAGCGGATAGTTGAGGAGATTTGGAAGCCCTATTTCCACATTACTGAAGTAAAACAACGTAGTTTAATTAGTTTTCATAATTAGAGTCATAAACAACAAATCAATTATCGGTCGACAAATAGATAACAAGGAATAGAATTTGGTACTTGAGCATTAATCCCTGAGGACGATAACTCGGTCTTCTAAGACTATATTACTTGACACGACACGTGCACTTGCGTTTAAATGTGTGCATAAATCGCGCAGCAAGTTTTTGGCGCCGTTGCCGGGAATTGGCGTAGTTCAATATCAATTTTATCTATTCTTAATTTCTAATTTGGTTTTTATTTTTGTTTTTATTAATTACTATTTTTTTATTTTTGTGAAAACCAGTGTGCCGTGATCCGTTTATTTATTTTTGATCTGTTTCAGGCAACCAGTTTATGCGAAGGAGAAGAGGAGCAGACACTCTTGTTCCCTTCAATCCAGAAATTGAGAAAACTTGTAAACAGAACAGAAGGAACCAACGAGTTTCGGCTTTAATAGAGATGGAAGGCGTACAAAACAACAATGAGATGAACGAGGGGTTAGGTGATCATCAACCTAACCAAAGAATGCCTCAGAGATTGCCGATAGATGTAGAAGAGAGAGTCCAGGTCCAAGCTGAGAGAAGCTTGGGAGATTATGTGCTGCCACGGGTGAATGGAGCACAAACTTGTATTAGGCTCCCAACAATAGGAGCAAATAATTTTGAGATCAGGCCTGCAATTTTAAGTATGGTGCAGAATACGGTTCAGTTTGGAGGGTTACCGTCGGAGGATCCTCACATGCATATAGCTAATTTCCTAGAGTTGTGTGCAACCTTCAGATACAATGGTGTTACTGATGACGTCGTCAGATTGAGGCTCTTTCCCTTCTCACTCAGAGATAGAGCGAAAGTGTGGTTGAATTCCTTGCTAGCAGATTCGATATTCACATGACAAGAGTTGGCACAAATTTTTTTAGCAAAGTTCTTCCCACCGTGCAAAGCCGCAAAGCTGAGAGGGGAGTTGAATAATTTCTATCAAGCCGATGGAGAGTGACTATATGAAGCTTGGGAGAGATTCAAGGACTTGCAAAGGAAGTGTCCACACCAAAGCATTGAGTTGTGGAATTTGGTCCACATTTTCTATAATGGGCTAAGCGAAACTACCAGAACGATCATTGATGCAGCCGCAGGTGGAACCTTTATGAGAAAAACAACCCATGAAGCTCATGATTTATTGGAAGACATGGCCACCAATAATCATATAGCAGAAGACAGAACGGTGAGTGGCGGAAGAAAGCGATAGGAGTTCATGAGATTGATGCCATCACTGCACTTAATGCCCAAGTTGCTCTTTTGACCAAGCAACTGCAACAGAATACAGTGTCTGTAAATGCAGTGCAAATGCCAATGAGTTGTGAAATGTGTGGTGGTCCACATACCTTTGATAGATGTCCATCAGCTGGTCCTAACAATATTTCGATCGAGCAAGCAGAGTGTCAGGCAGTAGGGAACTATCAGAGGCCCCAGAACAACCTGTACTCAAATACCTACAATCCAGGGTGGAGGAATCACCCTAATTTTTCATGGAGGGGTGAGCAGGGGCAGCAGAACCAGTTTAGAGGCCAATTCCAAAATCAGCAATCATTTACTCAGGCCTCATCTTCACAACAATTCAGTGCACCTGTCCAACAAGAGAAGCCAGATGAGCTGAGAGCAGCCTTGTTGACACTCACCAACTCCCAGACCCAGTTTATGGCAGAGACTAGATCCTCTATCAGAAACTTGGAGACACATGTGGGGCAACTAGCAAACCTAGCAAACAACAAGCCACATGGTACCTTGCTGAGCAATACAGATGAACCACTGAGAACAAGCGATGCAGCGGTGCGGTGAGGAGTGGAAAACAGTTGGAACAGCTTGCACCTCAGCCTGTGGTTGAACAGAGGGTAGAAACAGAGAGAGAGAGAGGGTTGTTGAAGATCGCCCAATATTAGAGAAAGCTCCAGAGAATGAGTACACTGAGAAGATTCCTTTCCCGCAAAGATTGCAAAGGAAAGTAGTTGATAAGCAATTCTCCAAGTTTTTGGAGACATTCAGAAAGTTACACATCAACATACCCTTCATCGAGTCATTGGAGAAAATGCCTACTTATATTAAATTTATGAAGGAAATTTTGGGAAAGAAGAAGAAGTTGAGAGAATATGAGATGGTGGCACTAACTGAGGAATGCGGTGCCATCCTGCAGAAGAAATTGCCCCCTAAACTCAAGGATCCAGGGAGCTTTACACTGCCTTGCACAGTTGGCAGGGTAACATGTAATAGGGCCCTTTGTGACTTGGGGGCTAGTATAAATTTGATGCCCTTGTCTGTTTTAAACGGTTGGAGTTAGGTGAAGCAAAACCAACCACTGTGAGCTTGCAATTAGCAGACAAAACGGTGGTGCATCCCAGGGGAAAGATTGAGGATGTTCTCGTTAAAGTAGGAAAATTCATTTTCCCTGCGGATTTCCTCATTCTTGATATGGAGGAGGATGAGGAGATTCCCATCATATTGGGGAGACCGTTCTTGACAACAGGGAGAGCCCTGATTGACGTAGAAAAGTGTGAGCTGACACTGAGAGTAGAAAGTGAAGAAATGGTGTTCAGAGTGTTCAAACACGTTATTGAACCCCCGGTCATGAGCAGGTGCTTTGCAATTAGCACTGTCAGAACTTCGTGTGAGCCAGTGCAAGCTACAACAAGGGAGATAAGCTCGCCAAAGCAGGTAAGTGATACTGAACCTCCTCTTGAAAATAATTATAAGAAGAAAAACAGAAGGAGAAAGAGGAAAATGTTGAAAAAGTGGATTGGTTGTGGGGTTAATTTACCCCACACCTCTTGATTTAAAGAAGTTGCGTCCGACTAAAAGGCGTTAAAGACAACGCTACTTGGGAGACAACCCAAGGTATTTTAAATTGTTTACTTTAATGCAATTATTTTTTTACTTAGAACAGTCTCACGGAGGTATTGTTATGTGTTGTGATGACAGGTGCAGGGCCAAGAATTTGGAGGGCGAAAACTGAAGATAAGCGAGATTTCGAAAAATCGTGAGCCATGCGCGCTGGGAAGCGAACGCGCGCCAAAAGATCAGAAAGGCGCAGGAGATTCAGCATCGCGGCGCCCATTTGCAGGGCCGCGGCGCCAAAAGTCCAGAAAAATTAAGTCCAGCCGTGGCCGATTCTGCGAGTTGCGCGAAAGTCCGTAAGAGCGCGATAATTTGGCGCGCGCTAAATCCAAATCCAGCAGTTAAAATAAGCCCAAAAATCCGATTTTTCCCCCATTCCAAATCAAAACCTAAACCCTTCCTCTCCACAAAACCCACGAAAATCCACTTTTTACCTAAAAATCTTCCATAAACTAAACCCAATCACAACCAAAGTTCTTAAATTCCTTAAACCCTTTGTTGACAGTCAATTTTGACCCGTTTTTTGTATATTTCGTGCAATTTTAAGTATTTTAGCACACCGCATTTTAATCAACATTTTTTTTGCATTTTTACATAATATTCTATGTTTATTTTTTCACAAAACGCATTGCATCTTTTTATTTTAAAATTAAGCATTATGTCTTTGTTAATATTATGTTTTTATTTTAATAATATTTGCATCTCTTTAAATAATTAATCGATACCGCGTTTTTACTTTTAATCAGGCATTAAACATTTCTTAAATATTGCATTTTAGTATTATTGCGTCGGCATTTGCATTTTAATAATCTTGCATCTTTTTAAATAATTTTGTTTTAAATAATTAACTCGCCTTGCATTTTGTCAAACCAGTCCAGTCAAGACACAATTTGAATCACCCAAGCCAACACTATTTTTAATATCACCCAAACACCCTCTTTCATTTCCCCCCCCAAAACAATACCCCACATTTCATTTTCCCCCCATTCTTAAATTTCAAACCCTCACTTTTCATTTCCCCCCCAAACCCAAACCCTAAAACTACCCTATAAATAAAACATTATACCCACTTTCCCCCCAACACATTTTATCAACCTCACCAGAACCCACATTTCAACATCACCCTTAACCCTAGCCTACAACATAACCCCCACTCTCTCTTCACCATCCCGTCTACCCTCTCTGAATACCCTCTGTCCCTCACCTCGTCGCGCCTCCCGCCTCTCCCACTAACCCTAGCCGACACCCCTCAGCCCACATAACATATCCTCAAACCCTTTTCCAGCCACACCTCTCTATCAACACCTACCGTCGACACCCCCCTCTCCCTCATTCACTGCTCCCGTCGAAGACCCTCAACCCACTGTCCGCCATCATCGCCGGAGTTCAGAGCTCCAGCGAACCTCACCATTATTCCCGTCGACGTCGACACCCCCCACTGTCCCACATCACCGGCGAAACCCAGCCGACACACACACCTCACTTTCTCCCTCTTTCATTCTCCCTGCCCCTTTTCCCTTAACCTTCCCGTCGCCGCCAGTCACCACCAGCGAACCACCACCACTCGCCCAGCACCGGCGAAACCACCATCCCGTCCACCCTCTACACCCCTCATTCCCTCACCCTTCGAACCACTGTCACACCTCCCGTCGCCCACCGCCGGCGAAATCCCCACCGCTTCATCATCTCCGCGACACCCACTGTTCACACCACACTGCCGCCCTTTTATTTCGCTTCTGTTGTTATTACCGAATCTGGCCGGAGTATGAACTCCATCGACAGTAACATTCTTGGTTTCCATTTCTCTTATATTTGTTGTTGGTTGGTATATTTGTCGGCTATGAACTGATCTGATTTTATTTGGTATTTTGTTGGTCGTGGAGTTGTTGGAAAACTCTGGAGACCTTCGTTGGCTTTATTTTGGAATTTGTTGCCTGCTTCTATTGTTTAATGAACCATTTTTTTGGGGCCATTGTTATCCGACGAATCATCGCCACTGATTCTACGGGTTTTGATGTTTTCGGAGCTGATTTTAGACCATTTTCATTGTTATGTTGTTGTTTCTTTTCTTGTTACGCTGACCCTTGTTATTCACTGTTTTGGTGCGAATCGTTATGCATTGGATCTTAGACTGATTTTGAACATGATACTACACTTTGGCCGATGAAAAAGTTATCCGTCGATTTTTTAGGCCTCCACAGTTGCAAAGACGGAAAATAAAATAAATGAAGCTTTCTGGGCAAGGATGATTTCTTCCACTTACACCGGATAACCAACATGCGCTGGCAGGGCGAATTCTCGCAGCCGCACTTGTTTAGGCTGTCCCACTTTATATATTTTTCATATCTGAGCCCTCCGTGTTTAAAACTATTATTGTTTTGGCGCGGATATGAAGGTTTTATTTATTTTATTGTTTTTAATAATACTGGTAGATGAAGGAATCTCCGTCGATTTCCAAGGCCTCCTCTCAGGCAAAAGATGATTTATTTTTTTGCTTTACTTATTAAATTCCTGTCATTACTTTAAAATTATTTATTCTGATACTAACACTTTTACTAAGTGTTTATGCAGGTAGCCGGAGATCATCTTGTGCAGAAAGCCTAAAAAGGGCTAAAAGATGTCCCGGAATGTTATTTTATATCGCATTTAATTTAGTTTTATTATTGTGTAGTGCACTTTATTTTAATTATAAATGCTTAGAATAGGTAGAATAAAAAGAGCAATAAATAATTAACCTAGGTTTGAACGAACAACCGCAAGTTAGCGGATCTTAAAGGATGCCTAACCCTTCCCTTTAGGATAATAAAGAACCCTGATCCAGAATCTCACTAATTTCGCAGACCATTAAATGGAAGTCAATTGCAGTATTTTTATTGCAATAAACTAAGTGTCCTAATTCACTATAATAATTAGGTGGCGACTCCTTAAAATACATTTAGGAATCAACCATACGTGGTACTCCCGTTTCGACTCCGGTTAAAATGGGGTGTTACAGCATGGCGACTCCGCTGGGGATATCAGGTTCTTGATCATAACATACTCAGGTTAATTAAATATTGCACTTTATTTTGCTTTTATATTTGTTGTAAATATTTTATATTGTTTGCTTTTATTTTGTAATTAACTACTTTAATTGCTACATTCTTTTATTGCTTTCCTTAAATTGTCATTTCGCTCATATTTCCTCCATTCTGGAAAATTAACACTATCACACACTACACGCGAGGTGCGCTTGGTGCATCAGCAAAATTCTTTCTTCAAAACCCAAATTTAGGAGAGTTGGTAATAGACGCGGAGAATTCGGTCCAACCGGTGGCCGCGTAGCCTTCTCACTCGAGTTGTCCGCTCGGGAACTCAAGGCCTAGTAAGCCAAATCTTAGAAAACTTAGGATAGAGCTATACCACCCTTTTATATTAAGTCATGCATACATAAACCTTAGGTTGGTTAATCCTTGGTATTAACACCACAATTAGAAATCCACCAAAATTTGTCGACGAGTTTCATAACCCAACGACCCGTTAGCATACTATGTGTAGCGTGACAATGATAGACGGATCCAAGCCTGGTCATGACACGCCGAAATTGGGAAAAGTGCACCGTCATTTGGTCGCCATTTCCAACAAAACATTACAGTTTAACGGCTTGGACTTATTTATCATAATCCCGCATATTTGGCGTTTAGGCTCACCTCTGGCATAAGGGAGGTCCCAAGCATATTAGGGTACGCGCTTGATTTGCATACTTTTTGTTTATTATTGTTTGTCGCTAGCAACTCTGTACATATTATTTAATTCAATAATTGCTCTTTTGTGATTCCGGGCTCGAGCATTTGCATTTTTGCACTTTTTGCTCTCACATTGCAATCAGAATTTCTACTGTGTAAATCACTCTTGAATAACGCGACTTGGACTTTGTGAAACATCAACCACCAGTCCAGTCGAACCAACCAGAGGAGTCTTTGACTATATTGTCACACCTTTGCATTTTTATTATTTTTGTCATTTCCTACTCACCTATTTCTCATATTTCTTGCAGGAATGTTGTCCTCGCAATCAGCCTAGGACGGTCGGAAAAAAAAAAATCAGAAAAATGAGCGGTAGTTATGTTGACTAATAGAAATCAGTTTATAACAGATTCAACGATACATCGCTCTCAATTCTTCTTTACTTTGTATTTTTATTCATATTTGCAAATTCAATTGACATGTTTAGCGTTGATTGCATTGTTCTTTCATATCATGCATTTTTCAGCATAATTATTCCGAACTACGCGTGTCTGATTCTCACCATACGGTGTGATACGTAGGCAACCCATCTAGGGTTCGACACCACCACCAAAAAAAAAAAAAAAAAAAAAAAAAAAAGGATATATTTGGTTCATCCATTAATTGCATTTATCCAATCACGGACATTCATTATTGCATTTCAGCCATTCTAGCACATACATTCATTCATGCATTTCATTCATTCTATCACAGTCATTCATTTTTTCATTACATTTCTCTTTATTTGCATTAGTCTTATAGTGAACAATCATTTGTTTTGCACAGCTTTTATTTTTGCATTTCTTTCATGAATAAATTCTTGTAAATCATATGTTTGATAACATACCTGAATGAACTACGCGCATCTGATTCCCTCGGCGGGATACGTAGGCAGCCCTATTCGGGTTCGGTACCCTTTATTCAAAAAAAATATTAATTAAAAAAAAATGTGTTATTCAAAAAATACAAAAACATTTTTTTAAGTATTATTGTTTAACTTTGTTGATACCAATACAGTTAGAGTTGTGCATAAAAAAAAAAGTGATAATCAGCATGGGTTGACTTTGTGGTAAACCATATATTCTTTTGGTACCTCTTATTCATACCCGCAGATAACATTGTCTTGCATGTTTCCAAGATAAGAATGAAGCCGACCTCATCGTTTCATATGCATTGTGTGGTGAGTTATTTGAATAAGTTCAATTGCATTGCATTGTGATCTAGAACTTGGCCTGAATGTTTGTTGAGGCGAAATCCTGAGTAACACTCGGTGTAGGAAATGATCGTAGGCTTTCTTTGACCCGTTTGAGCCTTTTCAGCCTACCAAATAACATTATCCCTAGTACACCCCTTTGAGCCTAAAACCTATTTTTTGACAACCGCATATTACACCTATACCCTTTCTGAGTGCGTACGCACTATCCCTCTCTTGGCCCGACCTCCTCGAGCGCTTTAGAAATGTGCAAATGGCTGACAAAATACTGCGTTGAAGTTTGCAAAGACAAAATTGTCAAAGTCTCAAAAATGAAAGCAGAGGCGACTTCACACAAAAAAAAAAAAAAAATCAAAAGCCCCGATATAAAATATATATATAACCCCGAAAAAAAAAAGAAAAAAAAAAGAGGGGCTTCAAATGAAAGATTCAAAAGAAGTCAATACAAAAAAACTGGGACAAAAAGAAAGTAAGTCAGCATTAAAGCGCACAAATATCAATCATGGACGTAGTCCAACTCTCGAGGAATGATTAGTCACTTTTAACCAAATGATATCCATTCCCTTTCCCAAGCCTACATTACAAGCCCGTGACAAGCCCTACATGATCTTATACTGAGAGTTCTCACATTAGTGGATACTTACATGACGGCCAAGCCTATGGTATCACAATTGCATGCATTGAACATCTTTCTGAGTGTGAGCGTACTTCTCTAAACGTCCCAAAATTCAAAATACTGAAATATATGTGTGAAATGGGACTTTCTTTCGGTGAGGGCATTTGAAACGTGAGATTACGTGTAGTTCGAAACCCTGGATGCATGCAGGTGTGTCGACACTCAGGTATGTCCGAGTCTTATCCAAGTCGTGTGAATTACACCAGAGTCAATCTCGATTAGACTGAAATCAATAAAAGAACATCCTTATGCACAATACTAATTGTTGGTATCAACTGGAGTCAGAACGTAATGTCGTCTTCCATTTTTTCAGAAAAAACAACAAAATGCATATTACATAAAAAATCATTTTGCATCACGAACTACGTCTTGACTTGATTCCTCCGGATACGTGGCGCCACATCGGCCGGTCCCGCATCATTTTAAAATCATAAAATTCTTATTTTTGCGGCATGAACTACGTCTTGACGACTCTCTACGGGATACGTGGCGACCACATCGGCTTCGGTCACACCGTTAGAAATATTTCTTCCTTGTTTCTGCACATGACTCGATTTTGTCCATTGGAGAGTTTAGCATCCTCATATATTTTGCATCCATTACTACCTACATATTTTTGGGGGGTTGCATTCTCATCTACTCAATTGTACATTGTCCATATTCTCGCATTAGCTTTTCATTCATTATAAAAAATAAAAAATAAATGCTTACCTGATGGCCTTGATAGCGTCAAGATGCAACCTTACCCAGTTCAACATCTTCATTACCAGAAACTGGGACATTTTAAGGAATTCAGTGCAAAAAAATGGCAATAGACAGGAAAAAGCAGGCCAACTAGGTCTTCAGTGCAAACCAAGAATGCAAGCGTCAAGAGCCAAAGCTACAGAGTCGACGCTAATCAACCACTCATTTCCTAAAAACTCACAAATTTTCTTTGAGTGCAGGATCTTCATATCAGCAAAGGCAGGAACAAAACAATAGGACCATGCGGGTTACAAACGCACAACGTCTATGCAATGACGTTATCTCAACCCAGGCAAGTCACAAAGCAGGTACACTCATAAACCAATGCATTTTCATTTAAGCTTATGCAACGACTTCATTCATGTTTCGTCCATGCAACGATGAGCATCTGCATCGCGTCTATGCAACGACGTCATTTCATTTAAGCCTATGCAACGGCTGCATTCATGTTTCGTCCATGCAACGACGAGCATCTGCATCGCGTCTATGCAACGACGCCATTTCATTAAAAGCCCATGCAACGACTTCATTCATGTTTCGTCCATGCAACGACGAGCATCTGCATCGCGTCTATGCAACGACGCCATTTCATTTAAGCTTATGCAACGGCTTCATTCATGTTTCGTCCATGCAACGACGAACATCTGCATCGCGTCTATGCAACGACGCCATTTTATTTTAAGCCTATGCAACGGCTTCATTCATGTTTCGTCTATGCAACGACGAGCATCTGCATTGCGTCCGAAAACGACGTCATTTCATATAAGCCTATGCAACGGCTTCATCCATGTTTCGTCTATGCAACGACGAGCATCTGCATCGCGTCCATGCAACGACGCCATTTCATTTTAAGCCTATGCAACGGCTTCATCTGTGTTTCGTCTATGCAACGACGAGCATCTGCATCGCGTCCATGCAACGACGCCATTTCATTTTAAGCCTATGCAACGGCTTCATTCATGTTTCGTCTATGCAACGACGAGCATCTGCATCGCGTCTATGCAACGACGTCATTTCATTTTAAGCCTATGCAACGACTTCATTCATGTTTCGTCTATGCAACGACGAGCATCTGCATTACGTCCGAAAACGACGTCATTTCATATAAGTCTATGCAACGGCTTCATCCATGTTTCGTCTATGCAACGACGCCATTTCATTAAAAGCCCATGCAACGACTTCATTCATGTTTCGTCCATGCAACGACGAGCATCTGCATCGCGTCTATGCAACGACGAGCATCTGCATCGCGTCTATGCAACGACGCCATTTCATATAAGCCTATGCAACGGCTTCATCCATGTTTCGTCTATGCAACGACGAGCATCTGCATCGCGTCCATGCAACGACGCCATTTCATTTTAAGCCTATGCAACGGCTTCATCTGTGTTTCGTCTATGCAACGACGAGCATCTGCAACGACGCCATTTCATTTTAAGCCTATGCAACAGCTTCATTCATGTTTCGTCTATGCAACGACGAGCATCTGCATCGCGTCTATGCAACGACGCCATTTCATTTTAAGCCTATGCAACGGCTTCATTCATGTTTCGTCTATGCAACGACGAGCATCTGCATTACGTTCGAAAACGACGTCATTTCATATAAGTCTATGCAACGGCTTCATCCATGTTTCGTCTATGCAACGACGAGCATCTGCATCGCGTCCATGCAACGACGTCATTTCATTTTAAGCCTATGCAACGGCTTCATCTGTGTTTCGTCTATGCAACGACGAGCATCTGCATCGCGTCCATGCAACGACGCCATTTCATTTTAAGCCTATGCAACGGCTTCATTCATGTTTCGTCTATGCAACGACGAGCATCTACATCGCGTTCATGCAACGACGCCATTTCATTTTAAGCCTATGCAACGGCTTCATCTATGTTTCGTCTATGCAACGACGAGCATCTGCATCGCGTCCATGCAACGACGCCATTTCATTTTAAGCCTATGCAACGGCTTCATTCATGTTTCGTCTATGCAACGACGAGCATCTGCATCGCGTCTATGCAACGACGTCATTTCATTTAAGCCTATGCAACGGCTTCATTCATGTTTCGTCTATGCAACGACGAGCATCTGCATTGCGTCCGAAAATGACGTCATTTTTTTTAAAAGTCTATGCAACGGCTTCATTCATGTTTCGTCTATGCAACGACGAGCATCTGCATCGCGTCTATGCAACGACGCCATCAACATCTACAAACACCATGTCTATTACAGCACCACATCACTTGCAACCCAGTGTCAATCATACTTCGACACTGGGACATTTTTTTTAATCAGCGTCAGCTTTGCTTTTTATTTTTGCGTCACAACGACCCAGTGTCATCATGATTTGACACTGGGACATTTTTTGGGTCTGCATCATCCCTATTTTTGAATTCTAGTTTATAAAACAGGACAAAATTGGCTACAAGTCAACATCTTTGTCCGAAGACTCTTCCATCATCTCCGTACAAAGAGGGACATGCTGTTGACAGTCAATTTTGACCCGTTTTTTGTATATTTCGTGCAATTTTAAGTATTTTAGCACACCGCATTTTAATCAACATTTTTTTGCATTTTTACATAATATTCTATGTTTATCTTTTCACAAAACGCATTGCATCTTTTTATTTTAAAATTAAGCATTATGTCTTTGTTAATATTATGTTTTTATTTTAATAATATTTGCATCTCTTTAAATAATTAATCGATACCGCGTTTTTACTTTTAATCAGGCATTAAACATTTCTTAAATATTGCATTTTAGTATTATTGCGTCGGCATTTGCATTTTAATAATCTTGCATCTTTTTAAATAATTTTGTTTTAAATAATTAACTCGCCTTGCATTTTGTCAAACCAGTCGATCAAGACACAATTTGAATCACCCAAGCTAACACTATTTTTAATATCACCCAAACACCCTCTTTCATTTCCCCAAAACAACACCCCACATTTCATTTTCCCCCCATTCTTAAATTTCAAACCCTCACTTTTCATTTTCCCCCCAAACCCAAACCCTAAAAAACTACCCTATAAATAAAACATTATACCCACTTTCCCCCCAACACATTTTATCAACCCTCAGCCGCAACCCACATTTCAACATCAGCCCCTTAACCCTAGCCTACAACATAACCCCCCCACTCTCTCTTCACCATCCCGTCTACCCCTCTCTCTTGAATACCCTCTCTGTCCCCTCACCTCGTCGCCAGCTCCCTGCCCTCTCCCCCACTAACCCTAGCCGACACCCCTCAGCCCACATAACATATCCTCAAACCCTTTTCCAGCCACACCTCTCTATCAACACCTACCGTCGACACCCCCCTCTCCCTCATTCACTGCTCCCGTCGAAGACCCTCAACCCACTGTCCGCCATCATCGCCGGAGTTCATAGCTCCGGCGAACCTCACCATTATTCCCGTCGACGTCGACACCCCCCACTGTCCCACATCACCGGCGAAACCCAGCCGACACACACACCTCACTTTCTCCCTCTTTCATTCTCCCTGCCCCTTTTCCCTTAACCTTCCCGTCGCCGCCAGTCACCACCAGCGAACCACCACCACTCGCCCAGCACCGGCGAAACCACCATCCCGTCCACCCTCTACACCCCTCATTCCCTCACCCTTCGAACCACTGTCACACCTCCCGTCGCCCACCGCCGGCGAAATCCCCACCGCTTCATCATCTCCGCGACACCCACTGTTCACACCACACTGCCGCCCTTTTATTTCGCTTCTGTTGTTATTACCGAATCTGGCCGGAGTATGAACTCCATCGACAGTAACATTCTTGGTTTCCATTTCTCTTATATTTGTTGTTGGTTGGTATATTTGTCGGCTATGAACTGATCTGATTTTATTTGGTATTTTGTTGGTCGTGGAGTTGTTGGAAAACTCTGGAGACCTTCGTTGGCTTTATTTTGGAATTTGTTGCCTGCTTCTATTGTTTAATGAACCATTTTTTTTGGGGCCATTGTTATCCGACGAATCATCGCCACTGATTCTACGGGTTTTGATGTTTTCGGAGCTGATTTTAGACCATTTTCATTGTTATGTTGTTGTTTCTTTTCTTGTTACGCTGACCCTTGTTATTCACTGTTTTGGTGCGAACTGTTGTCTGTTGGATCTTAGACTGATTTTGAACATGATACTACACTTTGGCCGATGAAAAAGTTATCCGTCGATTTTTGAGGCCTCCACAGTTGCAAAGACGGAAAATAAAATAAATGAAGCTTTCTGGGCAAGGATGATTTCTTCCACTTACACCGGATAACCAACATGCGCTGGCAGGGCGAATTCTCGCAGCCGCACTTGTTTAGGCTGTCCCACTTTATATATTTTTCATATCTGAGCCCTCCGTGTTTAAAACTATTATTGTTTTGGCGCGGATATGAAGGTTTTATTTATTTTATTGCTTTTAATAATATTGGCCGATGAAGGAATCTTCGTCTGATTTCCAAGGCCTCCTCTGTGCAAAAGACGGATTTATTTATTTTTGCTTTACTTATTAAATTCCTGTCATTACTTTAAAATTATTTATTCTGATACTAACACTTTTACTAAGTGTTTATGCAGGTAGCCGGAGATCATCTTGTGCAGAAAGCCTAAAAAGGGCTAAAAGATGTCCCGGAATGTTATTTTATATCGCATTTAATTTAGTTTTATTATTGTGTAGTGCACTTTATTTTAATTATAAATGCTTAGAATAGGTAGAATAAAAAGAGCAATAAATAATTAACCTAGGTTTGAACGAACAACCGCAAGTTAGCGGATCTTAAAGGATGCATAACCCCTTCCCTTTAGGATAATAAAGAACCCTGATCCAGAATCTCACTAATTTCGCAGACCATTAAATGGAAGTCAATTGCAGTATTTTTATTGCAATAAACTAAGTGTCCTAATTCACTATAATAATTAGGTGGCGACTCCTTAAAATACATTTAGGAATCAACCATACGTGATACTCCCGTTTCGACTCCGGTTAAAATGGGGTGTTACACCCTTAACCATCTTAAACAACAACCCTCATCCAATTGCCTCAAATCATCATTAGGAGCAAGAAAATCTTGAAGAACAACGTCAAAGGTAACATTTATCTTTTCTTGAAAGCTTCACTATAATCAGAGGAGGTAGTAGATTTGAGGAGGTGTTGTATCTGTGAAGGTGTGTGGGGGTATTGAAGTTGGGTGTGAGATTTCGAGGAAGAGTATACGAGGTGAGTGTAGGGGTTGTGCAGGAACTTCTTGAGTGAAGTGTGAGGGTGATAAGTGTTGTAGCTGTTGATTGATTGAGTGATAGTGTTGGGTGATATTGTTGATACAAAGGAAACGCTGCAAAAGTTATCTAAAAATGTCTGCCAGAAAGAAAAGAGCTTCCACATCCACCTCAGCCCTTCAATATGATAATACTAGGTTTGTCAGCCAAACAGCAGAGGGTAGATATCGAAAACTTAGTACTAGGCCCTTAATCCCTGAAAGAGGAATGAATTACCAAAGGGAATCATTTGAGGAGGGAGATGTCTATGAGCCTATTCGGGCGATGATTGAGATGATGGGGTGGAAGAGGTTTGTTAACCCGGAAAGGATAGCACCGATGAACACAGTGATGGTGAAAGAATTTTATGCTAACTTTCCGGAGAGAGTGGAGGATAGATGCTTTGTGAGGGGAACGCAAGTGCCTGTGACGGCAGAAGTAATGAATTTGCTATTAAAAACAGCGGATGTTGAAGAAAGAGGTGATGACCAGAGCTACTTCAAAACATGGTCTAGAGACACCAACAACATCAACTGGGATGTCGTCGCAAGCACAGTAAGCTACCCTGGGGTTGCGTATGAATTTGCCAGAAATGGGTCAAGAGGACTGAGCAGGTGTCAGTTCAACAAAACAGCCAAGTGTTGGTTGTATTTCGTCAGTGCCCGCCTGATTCCATCAATGCACTTCACCAGAGTGTCAGAAGACAGAATAAGATTGATATGGAATCATGTCAAGGAAGACAATTGACGTGGGGAAGGAAATAGTGCAAAACATTAGAGAGACCAGCAGGTTGGTAACGACAGGTGGGTTGGGACATGGCTCACTTATTACCTACTTATGCTCCATACATGGGGTCCCAATCCTACGCACTGATACATATGAGAAAAACCAACTTCCTGTGTCATACGGGATAGTTCATTCCTTCCCAGACCCAATCCCTCCAGCAGCAGCACGAATAAGACCAACACCAGCAGCAGCAGCAGAGACTGCCATGGATGAAGATAAGCCTGAGACAGAGGCTCAGTATGAGGCAGGAAGCAGCCATCAGCCACCCACAGAATAAGAACCTCCAGTGCCTATGATGGAGCAGTTGCTCCTGAACCAGAGAAGGATGATGCAGAATTTTGACACGGTGATACAAGGACAACAAGAATTAAGGCAGGGGCAACAACAGTTGTACCAGAGAATTGACGAGACGAGTTCCTTGTTCAACCAGTGGTCAATGCACTATCCACCGCCACCATTTTAAACCAAGTCTGTAAGTTGTCATGTTTCTTTTATTTTCTTTGAGTCTTACACACATTGGGGACAATGTGTGATTTAAGTTTGGGGGGGGGGGTGTCTTAGTGTTTTTGACATTGTTGAGTCTTTTTGAATTGGTTGGTGTATTTTTGAGTCATAGAAATTTTTGTATTTTTGATTCATAGAAAATAAAAAATTTGAGTCATAATTTTCTGTCAAAGATCATGCATGTTGTAGTTACTAGAAACACCTAGTGAAGTAAGGTTGAATAATGTAATGGAATTAGAAGAAACTATCTAAACACTTAGGTTAGATATGCCAAAAACTCATGAAATCTATCTATTTGAGGCTTCTGCTTGAATTATGCATTGTTAAATGATTAAAACCTATGTGTATGATTGCGTGCTATTTGAGGCGAAATAGTTAGGATATGCATGTTAGGGAGATGACTCAGAAATTTCTTTGTTAGCCAATTCTTACCACTTTTTCCTATCTCTGACATTAAAAATATCCCTAGTCAACCCCGTTGAGCCTAAACATTAAACTTTTTCTTTGACACCCTATATTTCCACACTTGTGCCATAAGTAAAAATGTGAAATGGTTGGAATAGAAAGTGTTAAAAAAAGAGACAAAAAGAGTGAACAAGTTTAATGCACCCCAATAAAAAAGTAATAAGAAATAGGCAAAAGCCTAAGTTTGGGGGTGCCTGTTATTCATAATACACATCACTCTCTCAAAACAAAAGAGGAGAAAGATAGATATGAAATGAAGAAAGGAAATCAAAAGAAAAGGAAAGAATTGAAAAACAAAAGAGCTTATGGTACATAAAATGAGCCTAAATGCCTATTTTTACCTACTCATGCCTAAGCCTACATTACAACCCTGAAAAGTCCTGAAGATCTCTTATATGCATATCCATGATTAGTGGAGAATAGCAAGTAAACAAGCCATAGGATTTTGAAATTGACATGCATAATTCAGTATTCTTACTTTCATTAAGCATGATTAAAATGAGTTTGCGAAATATCTAGCTTAATGTGTTTAGAATGCTAAAAATTCATGCTATATGTTCCTGCATATTATTCTGTTAACCTTCATGTTTTTCTAAGTAACACCAATGCAGCAAAGTGATCAATGTCGTTGAGTCTTCTATTTTTCTTTCTCTTTGTGTCTATATTTCTTTCTTTTTGATCTTTGCTCGAGGGCGAGCAAAGGTTAAGTTTGAGGGTATTTGATCGGTGTATTTTATATACACCTTTTGAGTTGTTTTTAGTGAGTCTTTTGTCCATTTTTGTACAAATATGTGTCGTCTTAGAATAGATTTTCTTTCTTTTGAGTCATATTGGTTTAAAGTGGCTCATTGGCGGAAAATTAGCAAAAAGAGGGCAGAAATGGAGATTCCAGAGCTCGAAAAGCGAGAAAGTGGCGAACCAGCACGTATCAGCCAGCGCGGCCTAGCTACAGAGCCAGGCGCCACGACGCCTAATCTTCAGAGGATCGCAGAGTTCCAGGCGCTGCCAGCATGCGCGGCAAGCGGAAAATCAGATTTCCGAATAAACAATGGGCCAGGCCTGAAGGAAAACCTGCATCACGTTTTGGAGGCTATAAAAAGAGAACCCTAGGCCAGATTTAAGGGTTCCTCTTCTTGGCAATTCACACACTTTTGGAATCAAGATTGGAGACTCTTTTCTTAGTAATTTCTTGTTCTTGTTTTACTTTATTTTCAGTTTATGTTGGATATTGAATTAGTTCTTGTCATGTCTATGGCTAGGAACTAACTCTAATATAGGGCTTTCCATGTCAATTCACTTGAACCTTTTCTTTATGAATTAATGCATGTTTTTGGTTCTTCTTCTTATTGTTGAGATTTATTCAATATATGTTTTGATTGCTTGGTAATTACTTGATCATTAATTAGCATAATTCTTATGATTTCTAACCGAAATCCGAAAGGGGAGGTTGTGAATATGATGTAGTTGGATAAACATAGGTTAAATCGCGGACGAAAGTACCCCGATAATTGTGTAGTATTAATAGGTTTTTGGTCTTAATCCTCCTCTAGAGTCAATCTTATCACCGAAAGGTAGAAATGTGTTGTACTGGGGTTGAGTGTTTATATAATCTTAACATGAGTATAAAACGGCTTAGTTAACCTGCTATCTCAAAATAGAAGAAGAACCATCACTAATTGCATAGTAAGTAAGTTAAGCGGATAGTTAAGGAGATTTGGAAGCTCTATTTCCACATTACTGAAGTAAAACAACGTAGTTTAATTAGTTTTCATAATTAGAGTCATAAACAACAAATCAATTATCGGTCACCAAATAGATAACAAGGAATAGAATTTGGTACTTGAGCACTAATCCCTGAGGACGATAACTCGGTCTTCTAAGACTATATTACTTGACACGACACGTGCACTTGCGTTTAAGTGTGTGCATAAATCGCGCAGCAACAGCCGCTCTACCTACCAAGGTAGATGTAAGGTCTGCGTACATTCTACACTCCCCAGACCCACATTATTGAATTTCAATGAGTATGTTGTTGTTGTTGTGCACGATCAAACTTGGTCTATTCTGGAACCTCGATCTTTATAGAAATAACAAAAAAAAAAAAACTTTACATAGACCAGATGAGTCGATGCCCAATCTTTTTGAAGATTGTTATTTTCAACACACAAAATGCGTTGGTCATAATCAAGAAAAAAAACGTTACGTACTCTCTCTATCTTTGAAGTTTGAACATAACGTTTTCTGGAGAATTATATTATAAATTGGAGTAGTGGCAGACATATCAAAGTGGGTTTCAAAATATTTTAACAGTCCACGCACTTAAAACATTACGTTTTCCAGATGATTTTATTTTCCTCTTTTTCTCAATAGAAGTGAAACCGATTATTTTAATTATCTATGGAATGAAGTGATAAATTAATTTGTGCTAACAAGGAATTTATATCTGTCACCAGGATGTAATGCAGTGGATGAGACAACTCCTTCCTTAATCAGAAATTTCGGGTCTGAGTTCTGAGTATAGAAAAATCTTTAATATGGAGCGCTTCCCCCAAATGGTTCCTTCTCGGCACGAATCCGAATATAGTCAGATTCTAATTCCAATGTAGATATTGAATACCGGGCGGGAAACAAAAAAAATTCATCCCTAGGAAAAAAGTTCTCTCTATTCTGCATTATGTGTATAATTCAATCCAAATATAGTACATATTTGAAGTTAACAAAGAGAAGGAAGATAACTTAGAAACGTTAAGGTTACAACCAGGACTGCTAATGGTGAGTCATCCATATAGAAAAATCAAATTAGTAGGCAATTTGGCATATTTGAAGTTAAAAAGAAATAGAATAAAACAAACGTGTAATTTTTCCATATGATTTTAGAGACCACGGCGTCAATATGAACATGGAACTCATTATTTCATAGGTTTTTACACTGTCTTATTCACCCACTAAAATAATAACCAACAAAATGTATACTTTTTATATATTAATGTATAATATACATATTTTATACATAACTAGTGTTTATTGGCTAGCGATTGTAATTATTTTTTACACTTGCTTATTTTGCGGAGGTTTTTTCTTAATTTTGTGGCGGTTTCCGACCTCCGCAAATGGAATTGTGGAGGTTATCAGAAACGCCAAGGTTATATGCGTCACGACGCATTTTGTGGCGATTTTAAAAAACCTCCACGACGACCTCCGCAAATTAAAAGTTTAATTAGTGGGGATTTTAAAGTCAACTTAGAGGTGGTTTGTGTCACGCCCCGAACCCCGGGCCCGCGACTGGTGCCCTACTTAGGCACCCTTCTACCCGTACAACACAAGTAAACCGCGGAAGATAAATAACACTCATTTTTTCTTTTTAAACAAAGGCAAAGCCGACAAGGCTGCCATAATATACATAACACCCGAATGAGTCTACAACTGTACAACAATGTAAATACAACTCACGCCAGTCCAGCCCACATATGTAAACAGACCTCTAAGAGTTTGGACAATTACTATGACGGGACAAGGCCCCGCCGTACCCATAACTGTACAAGACTCTAATACAAACTCCGTACCAACATGACAAGACTCCGGAGTAGTGGAGTTGTCTCACTGAAAGCTGAGTGGAGATCCTAAGCTCGCGGATCACCCAACTGAGTACCTATTACCTGCGGGCATGAACGCAGCCCCCCGAAGGGACCGTACAACAAGTACTAAGTATGGAACGGAAATAAAGTATAGTAAACAAGATCATAACTGTACAAAAGAATGACAGAGGCAAGTATGAAAATCAAATACCAGATCCTACTGTGTCATATAAAAATCAGAGTCAATCAGACCTTGTATCATCTGTATCATCAGAACACCGTACCACTTTCAAATATGAAAGTCATGTCAAAATCTGGGACACCTGCCCTCAGCATATAATATCACAGAAGCATGCTCGTGGAATACAACATCACTGTCAGCATGTAACAAGTATAATATACAACTACCAGTACACTGTGCCTTTTTAACAATGAGAGTAATGAGAGTCAACTTTATCTTTTAAGCCCTGCTTTTACAAAATTAGATTTACCACCTCATCTCAAATCATGAAATCACTGAACCCTTTCATTAATGAAATCAATACCATTTCAAATTATGAAAGACATGTCAATATACGGGACACTTGCCCACAATTATGCAATCTTATTCAGGGGACTATTTCACCCGCATAGGTCTTGTGGACCCTCAATGGAGCAATTTGCCCCGCATAGAACTATTTCACCCGCATAGGCCCTACGGACCCGCAATGAACATATACGCAATACTCGCATCATGGAGAGCAAGTCCACGAATATGTATAATGTCCCGGGGATTGATCCCGCAATAAATAATATAACACTTGCACTACTGGCTATCATGAACAACATATGCAAGTTAAGTAATTTAACTCTCATTAGATCCAAGTGAATGAACCACCATTTTAGACGACCAAGACACTATCATATCTTTCATTTTAAAACAATCAAGGCAAATACCATGCCTTCCTTTTAAAATAAACAAGACAATACCATGTCTTCATTTCTAAATAACTAATACAATACCATGCCTTCCTTTCTAAAATGACCAAGACAATACCATCATGCGAGGTACGACATGTCCCGGCCCATTTTTAGGACTTGGTGCAAATATAAAGGACTGTACACGTATAGCTATCACAAGCAACTATGTACCATTTAAATCATCTTCAAGTCTCATTAGCACAAATAGAATGAACTATCATTTTTAGAGAAACCAAGACACTAACAAGTCTTTCATTTTATAACACCAAGGCACTATCACATAGTTCATTAAGGATTAAGATCCATTACAACAATGTACGTCCGCCGTACATTCGCTTTATAAACTCAAGACACTTTCATTTCATGTACTATATTAAGGACTTAATCATGGACATTGTCACATGATTTCCTTATAACCTTTTATACTATCTCTTGACTTTCCACAAACTATTATAACCAACTTCCCATAAAGCCGTTATAACATCTTTCATTTTAGAAAATTAAAGCACTACCACATCTTTCCATTTTATAAAACCAAGGTATTGTCATGTCATGTAATATTAGAGAATGAAACCCAAAGTACTATGTACATCTATTCTTTATACAAATAATCACATCATGCAATATAAGGGAGATAAACCCAAAAGTATGTACATCTATTCTTTATACAAAGAATCACATCATGCAATATAAGGGAGTTAAACCCAAAAGTACTATGTACATTCACCGTACATATCATGTAATATTAGTAGGGAGTTAAACCCAAAAGTATTATGTACATTCACCGTACATTCTTTCCTTTGTAAGACCCCAAGATTCTAACACCCATAGTATCAAGACACTTCCACTTTCTAAAATCAAGTTAAGTGTACGTTAAACTTCAAGTAGCCTATTCTTTTAATCATCAAGTCACTTGTACTCACTAGGGTCGATACCGTGGCATTGAAACACCACCCCTCCCCTGGCTAAACTCGCCACCCCTTCGTAAGAGGCAGCGCCGCGACCATGCACTAGCCGCGCACGAACATCCGCAGCCCTCTCGGCTACGAGCCGCGGCCCTGTACCCGAAATCTACATTTTTGCATTATCACTTAGTCTCTTTTCATGTCAAGGACTCATTCTTTCATATTACGTTACTCCTAAAATCAAGTAAGCTTTGTACTTATCAAATCAGGTACTATAATGAATCCGATTTCATTTAAAATTTGTACGTTCATCGTGCGCTCATTTTTATAAAAGTCATGCTCAAAGAAGGTAGAAGAAGTTCCACATACACTAACTTTCATTTAGAAATTCCATGGTACTATCACGTTGTGCGTCAATAATAGGGCAAGTATACTTCAAGAAACAATCATGCCGATAGAAGCAAGGAGTTCACATACCTCATTGGCGACTAACCCATACGACAAGAAGCAATACTCTCCAATGTACTTCAATATTATCCTATATTCCACATTTCAAGTAGAATATGCTACACGTAGTACTTCAACCTATAATGACGATAGCACTTCTATCAATATCATACTTACTAGTATAAGACTTATACCAAATAATGGCCCTCTTATTCTATGGAAAATTGGGCAGCACTTCCTTTGTTTCTACGTACTTTTCCACCTTTTCCAAGGCCCGAATTCATCAACCAACAAGCCACCTTTAAGGCACAACCAACAGTTAACCAAATGGGATTACACGCCTAACTGGACGTGTAAAATTCAACCCCTTAATCTACCAAAACAGTCCATCAAAATGACACAACGGCGTCTAACAATTTTAGGCAGTTTTCGGCCAACAACAACTACGACAATCCAAAATCTTTTTCCTCAATTCCTTTTAATCCAATTCACATTCCAACATGTTATATAAGTTATATAAACTATCAACAACAATATTTCCTTCATTATATAACATGTACCGAGTGTAAATAACGACAATAACCAACGAAATCCGAAAACCTCAAAATTAGTCTAGCTCTCGGCCAAGCCTTAAAAAATTATCCAAACACTTTTTAATCCTCATTCTTTTTAGTACAAGTTCATCCTTACATATAAGTAATATCCACTTACTTTAAAAGAAGAAGGACTTTTACCTCATTTTGTGCCCAAAAATGCCTCAAAACAGTCCGGTCTTTATTGGTCTGCAGTTTTCGTTTCACTCCACTTCTTCAAGTTCCAATCACATATATGTGACCCCTATGAGCTTATACACAACTTCACTTTGTATTTCACTTCCAAAAAGTCGACGGAACCTTAGGGTTTTCCCTTCACCATTCTCGGCCCAACCAAGATTTCAAGGGCTTGGAGAGTTAACTTGGCTTAGCACCTAATCAATGAGCTTAATCCAAGAAGATTAGTGATTCTTGAACTTCACTTTTGGACTTAGGAATTCTCGAAAATTAGGAGAGAAATGGAGAGAAGATGAAGTCTCAAAGTCTTGAGATTGAACTTGTGAGCTAAGTCTTCAAGACTTATCCAATATGAAGCCAAGTGTAATGACAAGTGGAGGGGACACATGTCACCCTCCCATTGGTCCAAATAAGTCTCCCTAAAAATAAATATCTCAAGACTTGGAAAATATCTAATTTCTCGGAGGGTCCCGCGAAATTGTGAAATTCTCGGCGGACCCCATATTATTAGTCCCGAGTCTTCACCATAATATTCTAAGCTCGCATCTCAAATTTGGAACGAATCCGACCCCTCGTGAAGAAATTACGGCGTCACGTTCGTTGTGACCAAATTTGCTCTAAATCGAAAATGTAACTACACCTTCTTTCCAACTTTCAAATCTTATATTCTTAGTCACGTTCTCACTTATGTGTCGTGGGGTTACGGGGTGTAACAGTTTGTGACCTCCACAACATAATTTTAATACTCCAAGATATATAATTTATGGAGTTTTTAATTGTCGCAGTATGATTTGATTTTTAAAAAAAAAAAAATTAGTGACAGTGTACAACTGTCACAATATAAGCTTTATATTTAAAAACATTTTAATATGTTGGGGTCTACAATCTCCACAATATAATTTTATTACTTTATAAAATTTAATTTGTGGGGGTCAATTACCGTGACAAATTGATTATTGAAATGTGTTTTCTTCTCAATAAAAAAGTTCACTGCGTGATTAAATAAGACCAAGCTTGTATAACAATGTGCATATCAAATAAATAGTTTACTTAATAATATATAACATAAATCAAATTTCATAAAAATAATCCATAATAGCAAATGTCACAAATCCAAATATTTTACTACCTAAGAAAGTAAAGCAATATAAACTAGTGTATGCTAAACATTACTACTATTTCATAGAAGCAGAAGTGGTTCCATATTGAAATAAATAAAATTCTAAGTATTTGTTTGATCATTTCCATTGATGTCACCCAATGATTCTCTTATATTCACTGTTGATGTATATTTACTCACGACATCATCGCTAGGCTGAAATAATAAAAAAACATATTTAATGAGAAATTTAAAAGCTAACGTCTAACTAAATAGAAATCAATATACAATACATTAATTAAATCAGGTTAAATAGAGCATTCAGCAAAAAAAGAGAATTAGACATATATAAGTATCTTTGGAGGAGAATATAGGGGTATTTTTGTACACTAACAAGTTACTTTTTTGCAGGTACCACAGAATTACTACAACTACCACAATGAATATCATTACATGGATATTCCATGGATGCAGTAACTGGCATACCAGATACACATCTGGTTTACCAGCAGTGTGGACTTAAATCTCCTGGCTGAATGAAGAACAAGATACAGGGAAGGTCTCACAGAACCACTTCTACTTGTTGCCAAGCTATTAATCACCAGACATACATCCTGTCTTTCCATCAGTGTGTGGTATCAGTGCTCATTCTACTCATTCTACTGATGGTAGAACAAGATGAAGAGAAGGTGGTTGGCTTCTATGATCACCACAGAATCAACCAAAATGAAGAACCAACTGAATTCACTGTCATGGGCATATTTTTTTGGAACAAATCAGAAAGATCACTGATGATCTTACTTTTGAGATACTTTTCAACTAGAATGAAGGACAACACACTGCAGTACTCGTCAACTGCAACTCCTTTTTGTAATGGTCATATCATTTTTTGCACAAACCACAGGGACTTTAGATGACCTTTTTTTGGATACTTTGGATATACTTGGCATAGCTCTTAGGCTAGTATTCTCCTTTGTATAGGCTTTTTGTTACTTGACCTGTAGAAGGCCACTTACTTTTGTGGCATTGGACTACACTGTATAGTTTTGTACTTAACTTTATTATCAATATAAAACCTACACCTTGAGTCTAGTGTTTCCAAAAAAAAAAAGTGGACATGTCCATGACTCGCGTCAGGTGGCTTTTTTACTTTTATACTGATTGCCTGACCTTCGGGGACCCTACGGGTCGGCCCTGACCCGCTCTACAAAATAAAATAAAACAACAATCAAACACTACATCTAGAGAGGACAACACTTCATAGTAGTAACTGCTCAAAGGTAGCACAGCACATCAACAATAATTTGTATCAATCATGAAGCCACAAATTGGATCAAAACTAGCCAAAGTATAACAACTGGACTTGGGTTTTCTTAAAGTCCAGCAATGCATCTGGAGAAGCATCTCAAAGGATTCGGGACTTGAACTCCCCAAGTAATGCAAAGAAATGGAAGGGTGAAGAATGAGTATCAAGAATTACATGTTTTCCTTAACAAGCTAATAACAAGTAAACTATCAAGTATTCCACTTTGAAGGATTATCATAATTTAAACTAATTTTGGAAATGAGTTAAGATGAAAAAAGAATGCAAGTTTCCTAGCTTTCAGCTCTTGAGATGTGTGTTTCAACAAGCAAGACCTAAAATGATTATGTGAAAATACCAGAGTGAATAAGTAAGATACCAAATCTATGAAGGCGCCTAATTAATATTTACCTAATTAAAGTAATTAACTGGATATGCTATGATCAAACTTAAACTCCAAGTGTCTTAGACCTGAAGCAACAAATTGAACAAGCTGGTAATTGCTAAGGCAGACAATAATTGCATAGTTCATTAACTAATATCATTTCTTAATTCAACTAAATGCTTGTCTGATATGTTAAGCAAAAAAATAATAAAAACAACTAAGCTAGTAGCAAGCAAAGCATCAAAGCAAGTAAGACAGAGCATCTCTCTTTAAACAAATAAGTGTTTACTATACATTTATTAGATATTTTAATTAATAATTTTTTTAATATTAATTTTCTCCCTTAAAAGTATTGGAACGGCACTAATGCCAATAATTTCTAGTCGAAATGAAGAGGAAACTGATTTCCCTCTAAACCCTATAATACTGAGCCAAAGAGGGAAGTTAAGTAGGGAAAAATAAAAAAGGAAAACGAGGGAAACTTTTGCGCCTTCTTTTGGCTAAATTTTGATAAAAACTTGGACCAAAATTTAATTTGATAAATTTAACAGCCTCAATAGAGTTTTTTTTACTTATTAATTTAGCAAATCAAGAATCATTTATTATGAAAATAAAATAAATTGTAACAAAATTTTAAAGTTTCTAATATAATTGCTTAAATTTAGAACTCCTAATATAATGAAAATAAAAGAAATTAATGCGCATATATTTACTAATTTATTTTTCCTTTATGAACTGATGCATCTGTAGATCGATACATAATATTACCAAGATATCGCTCATTTCATCATCAATGTGCGATATTTTCACCTTCTAACAAATATGGTCATTTTTAATCTAATTTAATTTTGTATGACTGCACACCCATTTCATCATTTATATCTTTGCAATACTCATCTTGTGGGTATGTTACAATTTATCTCTATGAATCATTTGATTTTTCTTTTTGAAAATTAAATTCAAGGGTCTTTGAGCTTGAATTTGATGGACTTGATCTTGACTTGTATTTGAATTCAAGGGTTTGATCTTGAATTGTGGTCCTGATATTTAAAACCTGTAGAGAAATACTTGGGTTCTTGAATACATATAGCTTGTAGAAAAAATTATGGCTTTGATCCACGACCTCTGTCTGACTTTTTATTTTAGTTCTGATATTTTTCTTAATTATGAGGACCCCTACTTAACTAATCTTATTTATATTTGTAGGATGAAAAGTTGTGATGACGGGAAACCCTTTTTTGACCAATTAAATTGAAGTGACATGATTATATTTGATTGACCGAAACTTGTCATTTGTACATATGAAGTACTTTTATTTTCATTGACATTTTATATGACTAGGTATGCCACATCATTTCGACATGTGACATTATCTTATTAGCTCTTCATTTGAATTGGTGTGTCATGGCACAAGCTTGGTCCTCATGACATCTTGGCCTAATTAACAAAATGGGCTCACCATGTGTAGAATAATTAAATAAGGTAGCCCCATAAAGTAATTTGTTTATTAAATTCATATATTTTAGACTTATGTATTTTATTTAATTATATTAACTCACAAATGAATAATTTTGGTTAATATATCTTAGATTTAAAATAGTCCAAATTGTTTTACGAATTTAAATTCAATAAATTTTATATTCTTGCAAATTTAGCTTTTACTTTGATAGACATCTTTTTATCACATAACACGATAGCACTTCTTCATTTCAATCATCATGTTATAACTCAATGAGTGAATTGTTCAACTTTACTTTCTGTTACGTTTTTGTCATATATGTGTCATTTGCCATTAATTAACTAGCTAAACATGCTTTTCAATTAGTCAAGTAGCTCAAAATACCCGTCTTATTAACGATTGTTCCAAAACAAGGGGGAAAGGGTCAATTTTTTTATCAAACTATTTGAATTGAGATAATTTTGTCTTCTGCTTAGAGTTCGAGACAATTGCTCTTAATGGTAAAGATTTGAGAAAAAATATATCGCAAATTATGAGATTACTTTGTATTTTGAATAATTGTATACACTGCCAAAAATATAAAATTTAATTATCAACATTAATTTTTTGACTATACATTTAATTTGTTGTTCCTTTCCAAACTATTTTACCTCGATTGAAACATGAGAAGACTTAAAGTTACAATAAGTAATATAACATACCAAAGTATAATTGATTTGATTTCTTTGATCATATCAATCTTAGAGATTGTCATTTATTTGCATTTAATGAAGGTTCAATCTTAGTCATTTAGATCTCAATCATTAAGTTTGTTTTTAAAGCTGATTCTTAATCATTTAGATCTACACATATGGCATGCAGTTCATCACTATTCCATCCATTTCCACCGTTAACCGTCGTCTCCGCCATTATCATCTACCACCACTCACCACTCACAATCAACATAATCAGCCACAACTACCAGCACCACTAATCACGTAAGTCAAAAGTTACCATCATTTATAATCATCACCGTCAATCATGTAAGTCAACTGTCACCATCATTAGTCATCATTTACAATTATCACCACTAACTATAATTACTATCACCAATCACTAACGACAATCAATCATCATTATATATTGCCAAATACAATCGCCATACACCACCACTATTAGCTATCACTATCGTCCTTTACAATTATTACTTGTCACCACCAACTACCATGGTTAATAACCACTATTAATTACTACTGTCAGCCATCATCACAACTAGCTACTCTACTACCCATAATCATCATCATCACGCAACACAATTCTCAATCAATACCTACAACTACCATCGGTGGTATCATTCACCTCCAGCTATTATATAAGTTTTAAAAATATTTTATTGATGTAGTATTAAATTGGTTTAATATTTATTTAAATTTATATTTACAAGTTTTAAAAATATTTTATTAATATAGTATATATTGGATCAATTGGTATTTTATTAAATTTTATATTTATTAATTTTAAATAAAATAGGTTTTAAATATTTAAATGTTGAGAAAACAAATAATTTTGATTATTTAGCATTCAGACCTTAATATAACATCTTAATATTCATGTGTATTCAGATTCAGACATCGAATAAACCTTAATGCACATTTTAATATTCAGATGTACATTCAAATTCAGACATTTTCATCTTGATGAAAAATAAGGTCTAAAACAAATCCATTATTATTAATGTAGAAAGATAAAATTTTAAATAGTTATGTAAGAAAAAGGTACACATTTTCATGTCCAGAAATAATAAATCATACCTATTGCGTGAAAAAATCTATATGTCTTTGGTTTTACTTGTAAAAATGGGCAGATTTTATGCTACTTTCTTCGTCTCATAATGTAACAGTTTTCACTTCTCGAGATTCACATGACTAGAAATCGCATTAGTTAGTAATCGTCAAGTTGTTGAATTGCAAAAAATTATCAAACAACTGAAATTTGATGTATTTGTGTAGGTTGTCAAAAATAGAGGTGGGCATATATCGGTTCATACCGGTTTTGTATAGAAAAATTCTGAATCGATTTTTTTTTAATCAAACAATTTAAAAAAAAAACTAATACGTTCGGTTTATATCGCCGAACGTATCAGATACATCGGTTTTTTTCTCGGATCATGTCGGTTTTTAAATTATTATTTTTGAAATTGAATTTCCAAAACTGAAATTGACATTTTAGGGTTAGTTACAAGTGTGTTGAGGACTGCCCTTTTAAATGTTCATCAGTAAATGTAGGAATGGGCTTGGTGTTTCAGTTAAAACATGGGTCAATGAACACAAATGTCAACCAAACTTTGAATGCAAAAGAGCATATTATAATACAATAGCTTATTACTTCCAAAAGAAGCTATAAAATGATCCAAAAGTGAAGGTCAAAGAGATGAGGGCAAAACTGAAAGTAACCTTTAATGTTAATGTTAGTCATCAAAAGTGTAAGAGGGCCAAAATGATAATTTTGAAAGAACTTAGGGATAGTTACAATGATGAATACAATAAGTTAGAGAGTTATGCCAATCAATTGAGGAATATCAACCCTTGAAGTGATGTTGTAATCAACATATCTAGGGATGCACTTGAAAAAAGGATAAGAAAGTTCCTATGGATGTATATATGTTTTAATGCAATGAAAATGGATTTAGTAATGGGCTAAGACCTTTCATAGGATTGGATGACACATTCTTGAAAGGAAAGGCTAAAGGGCAACTGTTGGTGGCGGTTGGTCAGGATTTCATGAACCACTTTATCCACTAGCCTAGGCAGTAGTCTCTAAAGAAAACAAGGTCACTTGAAATTGGTTTGTAGGATTACTGAAGAATTCACTGAACCTGCAGCAAGGCCAAGGAATCACATTTATGTCTGACATGCAAAAGGTAAAATATTTTTTATTTCAGTACCATAGCTAATTGAATTTTGTTACTGAAATCCGAAATTAATTGTAGTTTTCTGTCCAAATTTCCAGAAAATTACAATTTAGTCCAGATTTTAGTTTTTTGATCTCTTGAAAAGACAAGGTGAATGATTTGCTACAAGGAAAGGAAAACCTATGACATGTTCTACATGCCATAGAAGTGGACATAATGCAAGGGGATGTGCTAAGGTAATACTTTAAACACAAGTATTGTAGCAATTTAATTTAATTTTTCAAAACTGTAACATATGCAAATTTAATTTGATTTCAGAAAAGTAAAGGGGGCAGCACCACCACCACAACTGAGACAATTTTCAAAGCAGCAGCAACACCACAACTGTGCTAGAACCAGACCCATTACTAAGGCCAAAGTCATTTTCTGAAGCTAATACTAGGATACATGAAAGGATGAAGCAAGCATTAGCTACACAGAGAAGTAGTCATCGAAGTAAATTGAAGAATTACATAAATATTACTTACCTTAGGATTGGGGCATTTGAAATTTTTTCTTCCAGGATTGGAAATAGTCATCGAAGTAAATTGATTCGCAGTCATACCAGAATTGCACATTCCTTTGTGAAGAACAACTTACTTGAGACATTTCTTACTTACTCGTACACACAAATCGTCGGCAAATTGAAGAATGTTATGTAAAATATGAAATTTCATAGAAACAATCGTCGTCAAATTACGAAATCGAAACAAAAAGTTAAAGAAATCCGAACACGATTCGCAGTATATGAAAAGTTGAAAAAATAGTAACACGATTCGCAGTTGAAGAAATTCGAATACGATTAGCACAAAAAGTTGTGAAAATTCGAACACGATTCTCAGTTGAACTCGACATCATCGAAAAACACGAAATCGGTAAAAACAGAACAACTTAACTCGCCATCGTCGAACAACAACTGAAGAAATTCGAACACCACCGATAAATAATACCCTAGCACTATCGATTAGCACAGAAAGTTAAGAAATTTCATACCCTAAACACGATTCGCGGATGGATTTGCACCGGGAGATTGGATCGACATTAAGGTTGAAGTCAGAAATTGGTTTGGGGGTTTGGGATCGACCGGGTCAGGGTTTTTTATATGAACCCGTAATGGGTTCGTGCGTACGAGTTTCGGCTTGGGGTTGAATTAAAGGGTTCTGCCTATGTGTATTCTATGTGGCATTCACGTGGATCGCATGTGACATCCACGTGGATCACATGTGACATCCACATAGGATTTTCGTTCAACAGATGGCATATGTGACAATTTTACTAATATGGAGGGTATATTTGACCTCATACTTTAACGGAGGGCAAATTTAATCCTTAATCGAAAGTTGGAAGACAATTCTAACCATTTTCCCTATTATAAATATAGCTGCCAATTATATATGTAGTCTACTGATTGCCAAATTACATATGTAGACGCTCAATTACAAAAGTAGCTTTCAATAAAAATTCAAAGTGTTTCATGACTATTTTGATTTATATTAATAACTAGATGGCCCGTGCCTATGCACAGCATGGGCGTGTATTCAACATCATTATTTTTAATGTTTACGCAGTTTTAATATTACAAAAAAAAATTAACATCGTATAATATTTACACTTTAATTCAATTTTTCAACTATAAATATCTTATTTTCTCTTCATGTTTCTCACAAATTTTCTTACAATCTCTCAATTAATCTCTCTACAAGTCTACATTGTCTACTAAATATTCTATTTTATTTATTCATTTGAGAGTGATGTTGGCAACTAGCTTGAGGATGAGCAAAGTTTCAATTTTCAACATCTCAATTATACGTCGGCGTTTGGTACATTCGTTCCTTCATTAAATTATTATTGTTTCTTTACTTTATTTAGTGCACTTAATTTCATTATCTTTAACTAATTATTAGCATAATTAAAATGAAATCAATAAGAGGTATGCTTAAGGGTAAGGGTAAAACTTCTTCTACTAGAGGTAACAAGAGTCGGGGTACTTCTTCTATTCATCCTATTCCTAGACATGATCCTATTCCTAGACAGGATGATTTTGTTGATACTGAAGATTATCCTGAAATACCCTATGGTTTAGACGAGGAGATATTTTTTGAAACTCAACAAGACTTTAATTTAGAAGATGATCTAGATGAATGTAGATGACACACCACTAGTGCGCCTTCAACTGAAATGTCTCCTATTCCCCCTAGTATGATACGAGGTCCAGTAAAACGACAGTAAAATCAGATGCTTGACACTTTTTTATTAGGGACGTAGAGAATCAAGTAGCTATATGTAAAATTTGTAAACAATATTTTAAATTTAAAACCGAAAAAGGTAGCGGTGAGACGGGGGGGGGGGGGGGGGGGTAATGAGACACATAGCACAAAAACACCCAACTAGGTATGTCCAATACGAGGCTCAAAAATCGGGTGCGCAAGCCCCCTCTCCATCGGGACAAGGTTCACATACTGTCCCGGATCAAGTACAGGGTCAAATTAACCATGTGACGGGGGGAATTGTAGGCCCTAAATACGATAAACATAGAGATAGAGAAACACTAGCAAAATTAGTTACTGTGGAGGATTTGCCTTTTTCATTTCCTGAATCTCCTGGTTTTAATCATGACATTAGAGAAATATATAATCCTGCTTTAAAAGATTTTCCTAGATCAACTGTTAAGAGAAATGTATTTAATTTGCACACGAATATCAACAATATTTACGTTTTATATCATTTTAATGGCAAAGTGACTATCACTTCTGATATAGGTCGTAGTACTAACTGTCATGATTATTTAACGGTAACCTGTCATTGGATAGATTATAAATGGTCTATGCAAAAACGTATTTTAGCGTATAGATATATAGATGATATGCACACTGGTAATTTTATTGCAGAAAATATTTATTCTATTTGCCATTATTATGGCATAATTGATAAAATTATGACTATTACATTAGATAACGCTTCTTCTAATAATTATGCTATTACAATTTTTAAAAATAGTTTAACTCCATCTTTTCCAGATCATTTTCATATAAGATGTGTGTTCCATATATATAACTTAGTTGTAAATGATGATCTATCACTTTTTGCAGACATTCTTGATAAAATACAATTTGCTATAAACTATATTTTTAAAAATAATAGAATACAACGAAAAAAGAAATATAAAAAAACATGTCACGATTGTCAACTACCTTATATAAAAAAATTCGAAGAAGTACCCATTACGTGAAATTCTTTGTACCAGCAACTACTAGTTGCTTATGACTATAGAAGACCTATACTTTTATTTTTTAACGCCCGTAATCAAAATCCAGCTTATATGGTTGTAGATATCGATTGAGACAAAATTGCCGAACTTATTGTATTTTTAGAGATTTTTTTTTTCAAGCAACAAAAGAATTTTTCGGTATATATTATCATACTATTTCAACTATGTTGTTTTATATAGCTCTCATATTTTTATTACTTAATGAATATATGACTAAACCAGCTTATAAGCAGCTATTAAAAAATGTTTATCAAAATAAAAAAATATTTTATTCCTGTTTCACTATTTATATTATTGGTGTTGTATTAAATCCGACTATTAAAATAGACGGATGTTGATCGGTGTATTTTATATACACCTTTTGAGTCATTTTTAGTTAGTCTTTTGCCCATTTTTGTACAAATATGTGTCGTGTTATGATAGTTTTTCTTTCTTTTGAGTCACAGTGGTTTAAAATGACACATTGGCGAAAAGAAGCAAAAAAATCGCAGAAACAGAGGTTCCAGAGCCAAAAGAGACGAAAAGTTGACACTCCGGACGAAGTACAGGGAGGCACCGTGGCGCCACTCTATCAGGAACAACAGGGCCACGACGCCCGTGACGATTCTGCCAGGTGTTTGGGCGCCACGGCCCAATCGCAGGGTCGTGGCCGACGCGGGTTTTATGCCAAATCCGAGAAGGAAAGGGCCAAGGGCAAAAGGAAAAAGTTGGAAACGTTTTTAGAGACTATAAAAGGGCCTTAGGGCAGATTTTTGAAGGGTTCCACAATTCCTAACTCATCACAACATTTAGAGTCTTGGAGGCTTCAAGATTAGAGGTTTGTTCTTGAGTAATTCTTTTTTCTTTACTTTATTTATTTTCAGTTTATTTTGGATAATCTTTTAGTTCTTGGCATGTCTATGGCTAGGAGCTAAACTTTAATTAGGACTTTTCATTCGAATCACTTGAACCCTGTTTTTATGATTTAATGCATGGTTTTGGTTTCTTCTTATATAGTTGAGATTTATTCAATAATTGTTTTGATTGATTGGTAATTAACTGATCACTAGTTATCATCACATATATGATTTCGAATCGAAATCTGAAAGGAGAGGTTCTGAATATGCTATAGTTGAATAAACATAGGTTAAAATCGTGGACGAAAGTACCCCGATACTTGTGTAATTTAATAGGTTATTGTTCTTAATCCTCCTTTGTGATAAATCCTATCATCGAAAGATAGAAGGGTTCTGCATCGGGGTTGAGTGTTTATATATCCTAACCATAATATAAAATAATCTAGTTAACCTGCTATCTCAACATAGAAGAAGAACATTGATTGTTGCATTAATGAATAAAGCGAGCGGATAGTTGAGGAGATTGGAAGCCCTATTTCCACCATATCTGATTTAAGTAAAGTAATCTAGTTAGTTTTTACAATTATTCAGTAGTTCTTAGATAAAAACCACAACAACAATATCGATAACCAAATAGATAACATAGATAGATGTTTGGTAATTGAACACTAATCCCTGAGGACGATATTCGATCTTACCCAGACTATATTACTTGTACGATACGTGCACTTGCGTTAAGCGTGTGGATAAATCACTATCAAGTTTTTGGCGCCGTTGCCGGAGACTGACGTACTTTCAATATCGAATTATTTATTCTTATTTCTAATTTGGTTTGTATATATTTGGTTATGTTATTTTATTTCTAATTTGGTTGCTCCAGGAACAAGTTTCTAACTTGTTCTGCGAGCATCTTTCTATCACTTTTTGTGTTTTTCTTAATTTGTAGGTAAAAAAAAAGGCACATGGACTACTACTACTATCAGGGGCCGCACTACTACGACTACTATCCACAACAGCAGTATCATCAACAACAAGTTAACCCACATGCTCCACATGAAGATCGAAATGAGCTGCAGGAAGCCTTACTCAGGCTCACCCAGTGCCAGAATCCTCAAGGGGAATTTCAACAGCCACATATTCAGGCCCCATCCAAGGAGCCAGATGAATTAAGAGCAGCATTGTTGGCACTCACAACCGTCCAAACTCAATTCATGGTGGAAGTAAGACCCTCTCTTCAGAACTTGGAAACTCCAATGGAACAGATTCTGAATTGGGAACCACAAATCGGGAAACTGATGGACATGGTAACCATTACACCTCAAGAAAGTCCACAAAGTGACCCAGTTACGAGGAATGGTGAGCAGATTGTGGAACATGAACCACAACAAGCTGTTGAAGAATTTGGAGAGATAGTTGGTATAGATAAAGAAGATGTCACTGAAGACCACCCTATTGCGGAAAAGACTACACCAAAGGTCATTGTTGACCCTCAACCAGAAATTTCATACCCTCAAGGGCACCCCCAAAAGTTGAGAGATGTAGGGAATTTCACTGATCCCTACATTATAGAGAGCCTTAAAGACAAGTCTGCCTTGTGTGAATGGGGGATAATCTTACATCTGAAGCCCTTGTTTGGAAAAATGGTTGTAGTTGAAGTGACACCTACAACAATGACTGTGTGGATTGCAAGCATTTCGCAGAAGGATCCACCGGGCACTAGTAAAGGTTAACTGCGTCCAGCCACAAGACGTTAAAGACATCGCTTGTTGGGAGACAACCCAATATTTTTTTTAATTATGTTAGTTTGATTTTTTGTTTTTAGTTGTTTCATTGTGTCTTGAATAGTCTCACGGTCTTAGGTTATTGTCTTGTGTTGTTGGATGACAGGTGGACTAGAAGCTAACTCGGAGGAAAAAGGAGCAAAAACGCTGAGAAAAGGGAAAAGTCGTCATCATCGCCGCGGCGCCAACATTTGCGTCACGCGCGCGTAACTTCGAGAACATTCAGTTGGCTGGCGCGCTAACACGCAGAGCCACGCGTAAGTTTTGAAACTTCAGAGACCCAGATGTAGGTCAATTTCCAGAATTTTTCCTCCCAGACCTCCATTATGATCGTTGTGTTGTGTCAGTAAGTTGTTCCTTATTTTTAGTCTTCACACATTGGGGACAACGTGTCGATTAAGTTTGGGGGGGGGGGTGTCTTATATTTTGATTTTGGTATTTGGTTTTGAGTCTTTTGTGTGTATTGTTTGATATGTTTTTGAGTCATAATTTTTTTTATTATGGATCATGCATGTTGTAGTTGCTAACGATATTGAGTGGATAAAGTGGGATAATGTAATGGAACTAGAAGCAAAAATCTGTGTGCTTAAGTTAGATATGCCAAAAATTCATGACATCTAATTCTTTGAGATACTTGTGCTTACCTTATGTGTGTCAGTTATGGAAAGAACGGTTGAAAAATGTCTAGAAAATATGTTTGCTTGTTATTTGAGGCGACATAGTTAAGATGTACATGTTTAGGGAGATGATTCAGGCATTTCTTTGATAGCCCTTCTTACCATTCACTGCCTATCCCTGACAATAAAATTTATCACTAGTCAGCCCCTTTGAGCCTAAAATAAGATCTTTATTGGACACCTTATAATTCCATGTTTGTGCCATAAGAAAAAAAAATTAGAGACTCTGGGAATGAAAAGTGTTGAAGAAGAAAAACAAAAAGAGAGTGAAAAATTGATGCACCCCAATGAAAAATAGGCAAAAGCCTAAATTTGGGGGTGCCTGTTATTCATAATGCACCTCACTCTCTCAAAACAAAAGAGGGAAAAGATAGGGATGAGATTAAAAAGAAAATCACAAGAAGAAAAAAAAGGAGTTGAATGAGAAAAAAATGCTTATGGTACATAATTTGAGCCTAAATGCCTATTTTTATCTACCCCTGCCTAAGCCTACATTACAACCCTTGAAAGTCCTGATGATCTTTAATGTGTATATCTATGATTAGTAGAGAATAACAAGTAAACATGTCTATAGCATTTTGAGAAAGATGGAATGAAATTGACATGCATAGGTTAGGTGTTTGTATTTCCATTGACCCTGATCTAAGTGAATTTGCGAAATATCTAACTTGAAATTCTAGATTGCTGATTATTCATGCTATATATGTTCTAACATATTATCCCATCTTTCATCCATGATTTTGAAGAAGCATTGCTATAGCTACTTGATCCATTTCATAGAGTCTTCGCTTGTTTTGTTTTTGTTTTTTGCTTTACTCAAGGGCGAACAAAGTTTAAGTTTGGGGGTATTTGATCGGTGTATTTTATATACACTTTTAGAGTCATTTTTAGTTAGTATTTTACTCATTTTGTTGATTTTTAGTATAGTTTTAGGGTCGTTTTTCTTTCTTTTGAGTCACATCGGTCATAAAGGGAGAAATGACAAAAAGAAGATCAAATGAGCTTAATTGAGGTAGAATTTCACACTAAAAGGGTCAAAATATGAAGCCTAAGAAGTTCCGGGAAGTATAGAAGAAAATCAGACGAAGTCCGGATGAAAAAATGACGAAGAACGCGAAAGCCGAAAATCAACGCCTTCGGCGCCGCGACGCTAATTCCCCTGGAAGTCTGAAACGCTGCAGTATTTTCGGCGCCGTGGCACCAGCTTGCAGGGCCGCGGCGCTGATGCGGGATTTTTTCCGATTCTGGGCCGAATTTGACACGTTTTTAGGGCCCAAGAGGACAACTTTTCCTACCTATATAATCCCTAAACCCTGCTGATTCTATAAAATTCTCCATACCACTATTCTACCATCTTCCATCTTGTAAATACTCCACAACACAACTCTTAGAGGCTAAAAGGCGTAGAGACCTAGTTCAAGTTTTTATTTTTATTTTTCTTTTTCTTTTTCTTTTTCTTTTTCTTTGTTTTATTTCAGTTCATGTTGGAGATTGTATTAGTTCTTAGCGTGACTATGACTAGGAGCTAATTACTTCAATTAGGGCTTTCCATTCGAATCACTTGAACCCCATTTTTATGATTTAATGCACAATTTTGGTTTCTTATTTATATAGTTGAGATTTATTCAATAATTATTTTGATTGCTTGGTAATTAACTGATCACTAGTTATCATCACATATATGATTTCAAATCGAAATCTGAAAGGGGAGGTTCTGAATATGCTATAGTTGAATAAACATAAGTTAAAATCGTGGACGAAAGTACCCCGATACTTGTGTAATTTAATAGATTATTGTTCTTAATCCTCCTTTGTGGTAAATCCTATCATCGAAAGATAGAAGGGTTCTGCATCGGGGTTGAGTGTTGTTGACACCCAATTTTGACCCTCCCGTCCAGTCATTAGCTATAAAATTACACTAATTTTGTAAAATAATTTTTATGATTTTTTATAATAAAATGCAACGATAAAACATAAATACACATAAATAAGTAGTTTAATAATAACTTCGCATTTTCTACGTAGAGTATTAAGCATTTAGAGTCTCGCGCCCGCATTAATTAATTTCAAGCTCTGTCGTAATTCTTAAATAATTAATAAATACATAAAATAAATAATTTAGCAATGACGTCGTGTCAAGTAGCATAGCCGCATTTATTAATACGCAAGAGAATTTCATAATCATTTTGTAATTTAAAATCAATTTTAAATCTAATACATGCATTTTAATAGCGTCGCATTTATAAAAAAGTTTTAAAACAATTCTTAAAAAATCATACTTGCATTTAGCATTTAAATAACCTAATCTAACTTCGCAATAATGCATAATAATAAGATTTTAAATAATAAGCGCCGCATTTTATAATATTAAGCATTAATTAAATAGCACGTCCGCATTCATTTTAAATAATTTAATCAATTAATTTTTACCACTAACTAATTAATTAACTCCTAAAACTAACACTTAACTAATTCCTAAATCTAATACCCATTTAACTAGCCCAATTCCCACCTTTCAAATTGCCCAGCCCAAACCCGTGAAGCCCAAAACTAATAAAATCCCCTTAAAAATGTTTGGCCTAAACGCCCCTCCCCCAAAGCCCATTCGTCCAACACAAAACCAGAAAAAAAAACCTAAGACTAAAATCACTCCATCGTCCTCAACAAAAAAAAATTGCGAAACCCTAACCTAAAACACATCGCGCTAAGGCACCAAGACTTCAAATGATTTCTCGCCTGAGAATCCGGGGCTTTCCCCTTACCCACGCACCCCAGACAGCTCCTCTTACCATAACCTAACCAAATCCCTTCAAACCTAAATCACGATCGAATCAGCACCAAATCGCGTCGATATCAGCCCTTACTACTTACCTAATAGGGAATCCAAATGGGGGCTATAAAAAGCACATGCAATAGGCATTATTAGGCAGAGACAATAGGTCAGAAATGAGGAGGCATCCAAAACCGATAGGCATCGATTTACGTCCTCTAGCAGCAGTCATCGATTCAGAGCACAGTAAGGCATCGGGAGTCAGGGAGTCAGCACCCAGAGAATTAGCATCGCAAGAATAAAGGTTCGAATCTCTTCCTTTAGTTCCAAAGAAAGAACCCAAAGACCATAAACTTCGCCTTCTATTCGCATCGAAACCCGAAATCCGTCGAGTGGACCGACGACTGATATCGCCTCGTCGCCGCCGAGAAGGTAATTCACTTTCCGTCGAATTTCGCTTTATGTGAATTTATGTATTTTCATAGGTACTTCTTGATCATATTTGTTAATGTTGTTATAAAAGTCTTCAATATGTTTTAGCCTATCTTGTTAGACTCTGATTATTTAAAGCTATTACTGGGTTCACTTTTAATATCATAAGCCAAATACGTTTGCCTAATATCTGATTGTGATGTTGATTGATCGAAAGTTTCTGTGGTGTCAACAAGTTCAACCGATTGTTCCATCCAAAGATGTCGGTTTGAGATCGAGTATCTTACTCTACCTAGCTAAAAGTGCCATGCCCGCTTAATTAGGGAAATCCTTCATAAGTATTTTACGTCTCCTGAATCATATCATGCTCTGGTTTATTGTCTGTTAAGCTTTTGCCTTAAATTTCTTATTAGATTAGACCATACTATGTTAAGCTATATCTTTGGTTGTATTCCATGTCTTAATTTGTAATCTTGTATCATATCCTTAAATACATACATGGACTAAGTGACTATCAAGATCATTTAGGGAGGGGTTGAGTTAAGGAAATGACTGGATGAACCCTTTTGTATGAAAACAAAATGTCTACTCCCTTTGACAGGTTGCATATATATATATATATCTACATTGTCTACTTAAAATGTTGGTTCCTTATGCCTTGGCTACTTAATTTGTCCCATCTTCGTAAATGTTTAGCAAGTCGCAATAGATGTCGCTGCCAGGTCAATTAATCCAGGGAATGATCACACCGCTGAATCGATTTATGCTAAAAATGCCTAACAAAAATGAAGCCTGTTTCCCTCTCGCTTGCCAAGAGTGACCATTTGACTATGAGCATTTGCCAAATCTCGGATCTAGACGTATCATGTACCATGCGAGGCTAATCATGCCTTGTAAATGTGAAATCGCTTTAGGACCAGGGACCGCTTTAGAATCAACCTTATCATTTAGATCGCTTGAATTGCGTTTACGCTACTCGCCACGCTTTCTGATCCTCACTGTTTTCTTATGGATACACCGGGTTTGAAAGGCATTATGTTTGCTAAATGCTCATTTATGGGTTAAGCCCACTTTGCTTGCTGCTTGCTGTTCATTGCCCACTACCTGCTGCTTGCTACCTGCTGACCCTCACCGCTATTCATGGATACGCTGAGTCTATTTTTTTGCTAAATGCTTGTTTATTAATTGACAAGTTTAGAGTATGTTGAATATCCTCTATGCTAAATGCCCATTCATCATTCTTGATAAAATTCTGGGTTGGTACTAATCCTTATTTTTCTTATTTTTACATGGCACGCATCGGAGCGAAACGAAGAGTCTCACGGCGAGACTCATCACGAGCTACTCCAAATGAATACCTGCATCTATGTGCATTTCTCTATCCACATCGGGGAGTTCCAAACCGCCGGCGAATAGCATCGCTACTCTGTCGAGTCCTTTTATTTCTTATCCCGCCCCGTTTATCCGTGTAATTAACTGTCTAACACTCGTACATTAGCAGTAAGTTGCCTAGAACATTTAAACTTTGGGTCACCATTTAAAATTGATTCGACAATTAGAAATTGGCTTGTTCCTTTAAGTTAATATTTTTAATATTCGCTTAAATCATATTAGATTCTAACAATGTCCCACCGACATAAATATTCAGGTAGCTAAGATATTAGTAACAGGAGAAATCTATTTTTTATGAACTCGTGCTAACATGCATAATAAATCTTTTTTTTTCTGTCTTTGCATAATAGGTATTTTTCATATGATTTTGTAAACACACATCTTTCATGTCATTAAAACATTTTTTATGAACGCATGTTTTCCACTAAAGACATTTCAAACATAATCTTGCATTTTCTCTTAGTCAAAATACATCTTAAGTGTTTTAAATATTTTAAATACCCTTCAAAACATGCATTCTTTGAACATAATAATTACCCTAGGTTTGGCAGGACAACCGCAAGTTAGCGGATCTTAGAGGGTGCCTAACCCCTTCCCTCTAGATTAATAAAGAACCCTTACCCAGAATCTCATTAAGTTTAGCAGACCATTAAAATGGAGTTAATGTTTTACTTCAAACTAGTTAAACATTTAGGTGTCCTAATTCACCCAATTAATTAGGTGGCGACTCCGCGAACCCTTAGCATTCTAGCAACCCTTTAGCATTTTAGCACCCTTTTAAACTTTAGCATCTTTTGCAATTTTTTTTTACCTTTTAGCACTTTTAATATTTTAGCATCCTTTTAGCATTTTTAAAACCTTTAAGCCTCTTAAACTATTTTAGCACTTTATTTTATTTTTCTAACTGTTTTTTATTTAAGCAGGAGTTCGCTTTTAGAAAATGTCGCGGTCGAAAAAGGGCGCGACAGAAATGGCGACTCTGCTGGGGACTTTAGGTTCTTAACCACAACAAACCGAGGGTTATTATTTGGCAATTATTTTTGCATTTAATTTTTGTGTGTTGTATTTTGGTTTTATTTATTTTAATTGCTACCTGCTTTACTGCTTTCCTTAAACTGGCATTCCGCTCATATTTCTTCCATTCTGGAAAATTCACACAATCACACACTCACGCGCTGGTGTGCTTCGCGCATCCGCAAATTTCTTTCAAAAATATCCAAATTTTAGGAGAGTTGGCACCTGCGCGGAGTTAGATCGGTTCGTCTGATCAGCCGCGTAGCCTTCTCACTCGAGTTGTCCGCTCGGGAACCTTGCGTCTAGTAAAGCCAAATCTTAGCAACTCAGGATAGAGCTATACCACCCTTATTTTAGGGCATGCATGCATTTACCTTAGGTGGGTCAATCCTTGGCATTGACACCACAATTAGGAAGACACCAAACTTGTCGACGGGTTTCTCAACCCAACGACCAACCAGCATATTATGTGTAGCGTGGCAATGACAAACAAATCCAATCCCAATCATGACATGCTAAAATTGGGAAAAGTGCACCGTCATTTGGTCGCCATTTCCAACAAAGACATTATAGTTGGACGACTTGGACAAATCCGTCATAATCTCGCATAAGTGACGTTTAGGCTTCCTCGGCATAAAGAGGTCCCCTGCGCATGTTAGGAAAGCGTTTGAATGTGCTATGTGCAATATATACGCTACATACCCGCAAATTATGTGCTTTATGCTAACACCGCTTGTTGCATTTTAGAAAGATTTATCATCTTCCCCAAAGGTCGATTTGTATTTGACTTAGCAATGGCGAGCATCAATATTTCACAAGATCAAAGGCACGTCGGCATGGCCGATTCAAGGGCATCCGAGCGGAATGAGCCTGAACTGTCTTCGTTCCTATAGCAAAGCAGTGGTCTCGAGAAAAGAAGAGCGGCATGACACCTTCTCAAATCGGGACAATGTAGAAACCAAAGCGGGTGCAAATCCAAGCGCACTGCACGCGCAGATGTCGAGGACAAAGCGGCGAAGTCAAATCTGAATCGACCCCTCCCAAAAACTCACAAATTTTCTTTGGCGCAGTCTTTTCATATTAATGAAGCGAAAGTGCAATGGCAAGCGTAAAATACGACAAAAGTTTCTTCAGATAGCAAAAGCAAAAAGCGGCAAAGCGCAGGATGACAACAATCCAAAGTCCGCAGCAAAGCGTGACAGCGAAAGGGCATCAACAATCAACAATCAAAGTTCAGAGTTCCGCAACAAAACCTAGCGCCTCAACTCGGGCATCAAGCCAAATTGGCAACCCACGCATCGCACACCACAAAGACATCATGACAATTCATCATTTGCAGCACGTCCGTGCAAGGACAACACCTCGCACTATCTCGCATATCAGGGACGACATCTCTACCCATAAAATTGCACTTCTCATATGTATTTATCATTTCGTTTAAACAGGTATACACTAACGTTTTCTCAAGCTTAGCTTGCAGGAGCATTTATTCTACGTATGCGGCAACCGCGTCCGCATAACGGCGTGATCGTGAAGTCCACGCAATGACGCCCGGCGGAATACGTCCATACAACGACGTGATCAGCAAGTCCACGCAACGACGCCAAAGAAGAACACGCCCGCATAACGATGTAATCGGCAAGTCCACGCGGCGCGCCGAAGCAACATCGCCCGCACAACGGCGTAATCGGCAAGTTCACGCAACGACGCGGCAACACGCCCGCATAACGACGTGATCGCGAAGTCCACGCAACGACGCCCGGCAGAATACGCCCATACAACGTTATCGGCCAAAGAAGTCCACGCAACGACGCCAAGAAGAACACGTCCGAGCAACGACGTGATCAAGAAGTCCACGCAACGACGCCAAAGAAGAATACGCCCAAACAACGACGTTATCAGCAAGTCTACGCAACGACGCCAAAGAAAGAACACGCCCGCATAACGACGTGATCAGCAAGTCCACGCAACGACGCCAGCAGCAACACGTCCAGGCAACGACGTTATCAGCACAGCAAGTCCGAAAACGACACCATCATCAACACATCACATCTACACAAGGAAGATTTTCTCTGTTCTCAAAATTGCATTTTTATCATTCATGCTTTATTATTCTGTCTTAGCAGTTATGCACTAACTCTTCCTTGAGCTTTAGTCTACGAGCGCGGCAGAATAAGTCTAAAAAGCGACGCAGTCCGAAAATGACGCCAAGTCAAACGACGTCAAGTCCAAACGACGCCAAGTCCAAAACGACGACAAGTCCAAAGCGGCCAAGTCCAAAACGACGCCAAGTCGGCGGCGCCAAGTCCAAAACGACGCCTTGAGTCCAAAACGACGCCAAGTCCGAAAGCGACGCCAAGCGAAACGACGCTAAGTCCAAAACGACGCCAAGTCCAAAGCGACGCCAAGTCCAAACGGCCAAGTCCAAAGCGACGCCAAGTCCGAAAGCGACGCCAAGTCCGAAAGCGACGCCAGTCCAAAACGACGCCAAGTCCGAAAGCGACGCCAAGTCCAAAACGACGAGTCAGAAAGCGACGCCAAGTCCAAAGCGACGACAAGTCCAAAAGCGACGACAAGTCCGAAAGCGACGCCAAGTCCGAAAGCGGCCAAGTCCAAAGCGACGACAAGTCAGAAAGCGACGACAAGTCCAAAACGACGCCAAGTCCGAAAACGACGACAAGTCCGAAAGCGACAAGTCCGAAACGCGCCAAGTCAGAAAGCGACGTCAAGTCCGAAAACGGCGAAGTCCCAAAACGGCGACAAGTCCAAAACGGCGACAAGTCCGAAAACGACGCCAAGTCCGAAAGCGACGCCAAGTCCGAAACGACGCCATCATCAAGATATCACATCCACGCAGGCGACTTCTATACTCGAAATTGCATTTCTTACGCATCTTATTATTCTTAGCGGTTATGCACTAACTCTTTCTTGAGCTTTAGTCTGCGAGGACGGTTGTAGCGAGACAACATATCGCGTTCACAATCGCGCACGTGCGTGCAAAGACGAAAATCACAAAGATTCACAACATAGTATCAACACGTGCATCACATTCTCGCAGATAACATTTTCTACTCACAATCGCATTACTTTCAAAATTATGCATCATCATTTTGCCTTAACGATTATGCACTAACCGCTTGTTTGAAGTCTTAGCATGCGGGAAGCAGGAGCACAACGTGGATTTTCTCTTCTGACAACCGGCAATCTGTTGGGGCCAACCTTCCCAACGATTCGCGTAGCGGCCTCAGCGTCGGCCCACTCGCTCCACACCACCATAGAACCCAGACCATAAGCCATATCAGACACCCGTGTTCAAGCGCTTATTTTCTTTTACTTTTTGCACCGTAACCCGGTGTCGCCATAACTCGACCTGGGGCGACAAATTTAAGTTCGCGTTAGCGCGCCGTGTTTTGACCATGGTAACCCGATGTCGCCATAACTCGACATCGACGGCTGAGTCGCGTTAGCCCGCCTTAGTGTTTTGACCATGGTATCCCGGTGTCGCCATAACTCGACACATCGACGATTTTTGATTTTGCGTACCTTGTCTACCGGCAAAATTTTTCTGCAATTCTGAAGATCGAGACAAAATTGGCTATGAGTCAACGTCTTTGTCCGAAGATTCTTCCATCATCTCCATACAAAGAGGGACAACTGTTGACACCCAATTTTGACCCTCCCGTCCAGTCATTAGCTATAAAATTACACTAATTTTGTAAAATAATTTTTATGATTTTTTATAATAAAATGCAACGATAAAACATAAATACACATAAATAAGTAGTTTAATAATAACTTCGCATTTTCTACGTAGAGTATTAAGCATTTAGAGTCTCGCGCCCGCATTAATTAATTTCAAGCTCTGTCGTAATTCTTAAATAATTAATAAATACATAAAATAAATAATTTAGCAATGACGTCGTGTCAAGTAGCATAGCCGCATTTATTAATACGCAAGAGAATTTCATAATCATTTTGTATTTTAAAATCAATTTTAAATCTAATACATGCATTTTAATAGCGTCGCATTTATAAAAAAGTTTTAAAACAATTCTTAAAAAATCATACTTGCATTTAGCATTTAAATAACCTAATCTAACTTCGCAATAATGCATAATAATAAGATTTTAAATAATAAGCGCCGCATTTTATAATATTAAGCATTAATTAAATAGCACGTCCGCATTCATTTTAAATAATTTAATCAATTAATTTTTACCACTAACTAATTAATTAACTCCTAAAACTAACACTTAACTAATTCCTAAATCTAATACCCATTTAACTAGCCCAATTCCCACCTTTCAAATTGCCCAACCCAAACCCGTGAAGCCCAAAACTAATAAAATCCCCTTAAAAATGTTTGGCCTAAACGCCCCTCCCCCAAAGCCCATTCGTCCAACACAAAACCAGAAAAAAAAACCTAAGACTAAAATCACTCCATCGTCCTCAACAAAAAAGGCAGCCCTGCGAAACCCTAACCTAAAACACATCGCCGCCAAGGCACCAGCACTTCAGCCCGGATTTCTCGCCTGAGAATCCGGGCTCCTACCCACGCACCTGCAGCCTCCTCTTACCATAACCTAACCAAATCCCTTCAAACCTAAATCACGATCGAATCAGCACCAAATCGCGTCGATATCAGCCCTTACTACTTACCTAATAGGGAATCCAAATGGGGGCTATAAAAAGCACATGCAATAGGCATTATTAGGCAGAGACAATAGGTCAGAAATGAGGAGGCATCCAAAACCGATAGGCATCGATTTACGTCCTCTAGCAGCAGTCATCGATTCAGAGCACAGTAAGGCATCGGGAGTCAGGGAGTCAGCACCCAGAGAATTAGCATCGCAAGAATAAAGGTTCGAATCTCTTTCCTTTAGTTCCAGCAAAGAACCCAGCACCATAAACTTCGCCCTTCTATTCGCATCGCAAACCCGAAATCCGTCGAGTGGACCGACGACTTGATACGCCCGTCATTTGCCGAGAAGGTAATTCACTTTCCTGTCGAATTTCAGTTCTTTATGTGAATTTATGTATTTTCTGTTAGGTACTTCTTGATCATATTTGTTAATGTTGTTATAAAAGTCTTCAATATGTTTTAGCCTATCTTGTTAGACTTTGATTATTTAAAGCTATTACTGGGTTCACTTTTAATATCATAAGCCAAATACGTTTGCCTAATATCTGATTGTGATGTTGATTGATCGAAAGTTTCTGTGGTGTCAACAAGTTCAACCGATTGTTCTGTCCAGTATGTCGGTTTGAGATCGAGTATCTTACTCTACCTAGCTAAAAGTGCCATGCCCGCTTAATTAGGGAAATCCTTCATAAGTATTTTACGTCTCCTGAATCATATCATGCTCTGGTTATTGTCTGTTAAGCTTTTGCCTTAAATTTCTTATTAGATTAGACCATACTATGTTAAGCTATATCTTTGGTTGTATTCCATGTCTTAATTTGTAATCTTGTATCATATCCTTAAATACATACAGTGGACTAAGTGGACTATCAAGACTGTTTAGGGAGGGGTTGAGTTAAGGAAATGACTTGGATGAACCCTTTTTGTATGAAAACAAAATGTCTACTCCCTTTGACAGGTTGCATATATATATATATCTACATTGTCTACTTAAAATGTTGGTTCCTTATGCCTTGGCTACTTAATTTGTCCCATCTTCGTAAATGTTTAGCAAGTCGCAATAGATGTCGCTGCCAGGTCAATTAATCCAGGGAATGATCACACCTGTTGAACTGATTTATGCTAAAAATGCCTAACAAAAATGAAGCCCTGTTTCCCTCTCGGTTTGCCAAGAGTGACCATTTGACTATGAGCATTTGCCGAAATCCTGGATCTAGACGTATCATGTACCATAGGAGGCTAATCTGTCTTCTTGTAAATGTGAAATCTGCCTTTAGGACCAGGGGACTGTTTTAGAATCTGAACCTTATCATTTAGAATTTGCTTGAATTGCGTTTACGCTACTGCTTCTTGCCGATCCTCACTGTTTTCTTATGGATACACCGGGTTTGAAATGCATTATGTTTGCTAAATGCTCATTTATGGGTTAAGCCCACTTTGCTTGCTGCTTGCTGTTCATTGCCCACTACCTGCTGTTTGCTACCTGCTGACCCTCACCGCTATTCATGGATACGCTGAGTCTATTTTTTTTGCTAAATGCTTGTTTATTAATTGACAAGTTTAGAGTATGTTGAATATCCTCTATGCTAAATGTCCATTCATCATTCTTGATAAAATTCTGGGTTGGTACTAATCCTTATTTTTCTTATTTTTACATGGCACGCATCGGAGCGTAACGAAGAGTCTCACGGCGAGACTCATCACGAGCTACTCCAAATGAATACCTGCATCTATGTGCATTTCTCTATCCACATCGGGGAGTTCCAAACCGCCGGCGAATAGCATCGCTACTCTGTCGAGTCCTTTTATTTCTTATCCCATGCTTATCCGTAATTAACTGTCTAACACTCGTACATTAGCAGTAAGTTGCCTAGAACATTTAAACTTTGGGTCACCATTTAAAATTGATTCGACAATTAGAAATTGGCTTGTTCCTTTAAGTTAATATTTTTAATATTCGCTTAAATCATATTAGATTCTAACAATGTCCCACCGACATAAATATTCAGATAGCTAAGATATTAGTAACAGGAGAAATCTATTTTTTATGAACTCGTGCTAACATGCATAATAAATCTTTTTTTTTCAGTCTTTGCATAATAGGTATTTTTCATATGATTTTGTAAACACACATCTTTCATGTCATTAAAACATTTTTTATGAACGCATGTTTTCCACTAAAGACATTTCAAACATAATCTTGCATTTTCTCTTAGTCAAAATACATCTTAAGTGTTTTAAATATTTTAAATACCCTTCAAAACATGCATTATTTGAACATAATAATTACACTAGGTTTGGCAGGACAACCGCAAGTTAGCGGATCTTAGAGGGTGCCTAACCCCTTCCCTCTAGATTAATAAAGAACCCTTACCCAGAATCTCATTAAGTTTAGCAGACCATTAAAATGGAGTTAATGTTTTACTTCAAACTAGTTAAACATTTAGGTGTCCTAATTCACCCAATTAATTAGGTGGCGACTCCGCGAACCCTTAGCATTCTAGCAACCCTTTAGCATTTTAGCACCCTTTTAAACTTTAGCATCTTTTGCAATTTTTTTTTACCTTTTAGCACTTTTAATATTTTAGCATCCTTTTAGCATTTTTAAAACCTTTAAGCCTCTTAAACTATTTTAGCACTTTATTTTATTTTTCTAACTGTTTTTTATTTAAGCAGGAGTTCGCTTTTAGAAAATGTCGCGGTCGAAAAAGGGCGCGACAAGTGTTTATATATCCTTACCAGAATATAAAACGGCCTAGTTAGCCTGCTATCTCAACATAGAAGAAAAACCTTTATTATTGCATTAAGGATTAAGGCGAGTGGATAGTTGATGATCTTGGAAGCCCTAATTCTCCATCATAGCTGATTTAAACCAAAGTATTTTCATAATTAGTTTATTTCCTGCAGTAGTTTTAATTATTAGTCTAAAAACAAACCAATTTACGTTCACCAAATAGAAACTAAAGCTTAGATAATCGGTAATTGAAAACCAGTCTCTGAGGACGATATTCGGTCTTACCTAGACTATATTACTTGTAACGATACGTACACTTGCGTTAAACGTGTGGATAAATCGCGATCAAGTTTTTGGCGCCGTTGCCGGGGATTGGCGTAGTTCAATATCATATTATCTACTATTAATTCCTAATTTAGTTTTTATTTTCTTGTATTTTATTTTCTTTTATTTGTGGACCGTGCGCCGTGATTTGTTTGTTGATTTTGATCTATTTCAGGGATCTTGTTTATGCGAAGAAGAAGAGGGACAGACACACTTGTTCCCTTCAACCCTGAGATTGAAAAGACTTGCAAGCAGAACAGGCGAAACAAGAGAATTATTGAGTTGATAGTAATGAGGGATCTACAGAACAATAATGTGTTGAATGAGGGGATAGGTAATCATCAACCCAACCAAAGGGGACCCCAAAGGATGCCTATAGATGTAGAAGAATGGGTTCAGTTCCAAGCTGAGAGGAGCTTGGGAGACTATGTGCTTCCAAGAGTTACTGGAGCACAGACATGAATAAGGCTCCCAGCAATAGGATCGAACAATTTTGAAATAAAGCCTGCGATCCTGAGCATGGTGCAGCACACAGTCCAATTTGGAGGGTTGCCATCTGAAGACCCACATATGCACATTGCAAATTTCTTGGAGCTGTGTGCCACTTTCAAATACAATAGTGTTACTGATGACGCCATCCGGTTGAGGCTATTTTCCTTCTCACTCCGGGATAGAGCAAATGTTTGGTTGAATTCCCTGCCGACAGATTCTATATTCACATGGCAGGATCTAGCCCAGAAGTTTCTGGCAAAGTTCTTTCCACCTTCAAAAGCCGCCAAGGTGAGAGGAGAGTTGAGCAATTTCTACCAGAATGATGGGGAGTCACTCTATGAGGCTTGAGAGAGATTTAAAGATCTGCAGAAAGTGTCCACATCATAGCATTGAACTGTGGAATTTGGTCCACATCTTCTACAATGGGCTAAATGGGACCACGAGGACCATTATTGATGCATCTGCAGGTGGTACCTTCATGAAAAAGACAGCACATGAGACCCATAAATTTCTAGAGGACATGGCCACTAATAATCACGTGCCAGATGATAGAGGGGTAAGTGGAAGAAAAGTGATAGGAGTTCATGAGATCGATGCCATTACAGTGTTGAATGCACAGGTTGCTCTCCTGACTAAGCAGCTCCAGCAAAACACAGTGTCAGTAAATGCAGTCCAGATGCCAATGAATTGCAGAAAGTGTCCACATCATAGCATTGAACTGTGGAATTTGGTCCACATCTTCTACAATGGGCTAAATGGGACCACGAGGACCATTATTGATGCATCTGCAGGTGGTACCTTCATGAAAAAGACAGCACATGAGACCCATAAATTTCTAGAGGACATGGCCACTAATAATCACGTGCCAGATGATAGAGGGGTAAGTGGAAGAAAAGTGATAGGAGTTCATGAGATCGATGCCATTACAGTGTTGAATGCACAGGTTGCTCTCGACTAAGCGGCTCGGCCAAAACACGATGTCGATAAATGCGATCCGGATGCCAATGAATTGTGAGATTTGTGGGGGTCCTCATACTTTTGACAGGTGCCATCAGCTGACCCCAACAATATCCCTATTGAGCAAGCAGAATGTCAGGCAGTGGGGAATTATCAGAGGCCCCAGAACAACCCTTATTCAAACACTTACAATCCGGGATGGAGGGATCACCCAAAATTCTCATGGAGGGGTGACCAGGGGCAACAGAATCAATACAGAGGCCAGTATCAGAATCAACAACCATTTAATCAGGTCTCATCTTCACAACAGTTCAGTTCACCTACCTCACATGAAAAGCCAGATGAATTGAAGGTCGTATTGTTGACACTCACTAACTCACAGACTCAATTCATGGCAGAAACAAGATCTTCCATAAGAAACTTGGAGACCCAGGTTGGACAGCTGGCCAATATGGAAAACAACAGGCCACAGGGCACTCTTTCGAGCAACACAGAGGTTAATCCAAGAGAGCAGTGTCAAGCAGTGACATTGACAAGTGGAAAGCAGTTAGAACAACCTACACCCCAGCCTGTGATAAAGCAGAGAGTTGAGCAGAGAGTTGATACAAAAAAAGAGGGGGTTATTAATGACCACCCTATTTTAGAGAAGGCTCCACCAGTTCCAGTGAGGGAGTACACATAGAAGATTCCTTACCCTCAGAGGCTGCAAAGAAAGGCAGTTGATAAGCAATTCTCCAAGTTCTTGGAGGTGTTTAAAAAGCTGCACATAAATATTCCTTTCATTGAGGCGTTGGAGCAAATGCCTACTTATTTAAAGTTCATGAAGGAAATTCTAGGGAAAAAGAGGAAGTTGGCTGATTATGAAACGGTGGCGCTGACAGAGGAGTGTAGTGCCATCTTGCAGAAGAAACTGCCTCCTAAGCTTAAGGACCCAGGGAGCTTCACATTGCCCTGTAACAGGGCCTTATGTGATTTGGGGGCTAGTGTCAACCTTATGCCTCTGTCAGTGTTCAAAAGATTAGATTTGGGTGAAGCCAAACCAACCACTGTTAACTTGCAATTGACTGACAGAACAATAGTGCATCCCAGAGGACTTATTGAAGATGTGCTTGTTAAGGTGGGAAAGTTATTCTTCCCAGCAGACTTCCCCATCCTTGACATGGAGGAAAACGATGAAATTCCTATCATCTTGGGAAGACCATTCCTAGCAACTGGGAGACCCTTGATTGATGTGGAGAAGGGCTAGCTAAAACTGAGAGTTGAGGACGATGAGATGGTGTTCAAGGTGTTTAAATACACCATTGAATCCCCTGTCATAAGCAAATGTTTTACATTCAGCGCTGCTAACACATCAGTTGAGCCAGAACAGGCCAAAGCCAAGGAGACCAGTCCGCCAGCACAGGTAAGTATTGTTAACCCCCCTCTTGAGAAAAAGAAGAAAAATAAAAATAGAAGGCTAAAGAGAAAAATGATCCTGAAATGGATAGGCTATGGGGTTAAATTACCCCAAGCTTCTTGATAAGGAACTTGCGTCCGACTACAAGACGTTAAAGACAACACTACTTGGGAGGCAACCCAAAGTTTTTAATGTATGCAAATTACTTTTTAGTTAGAACAGTCTCACGTATGGTATTGTTTGTATGTTGTGATGACAGATACAGGGCTAAAAAGTGGAGGACGAAAAACGCGAGAAAGGAAAAAAATAAGCTTAGAGCCACGACGCCCAACAACAGAGCCGTGGCGCCGAGAATTCAGAGAGGCTGCAGGAGTTTGGGCGCCATAACGCCTAACTGCAGGGCCATGGCTTCAATTTATCAGAAGCTACAGGTTTTTGGGCGCCACGACTCCCAACTGCATGGCCGTGGCGCCGCCACTGAAATTCTGAATTTAAAAGCCCTAATTCGAGATTTCCCTCTCCCACACATAACCCAAAACACCTAAAACTCTCTAAAACCCACAAAAATACCTTCTTCCACTCAAATCTCAACCAAATGCCTTCAATTCCTTGCACCCATCACCATTACAAACCACAACCCTCCTTCCATTACTTCATTCCACCGCAAGAAACAATAAATTTGTGAAGAACAGCCTCCAAGGTAACATTCATCAATTTTTTTGAACCCTCTAAGCAAATAGGGGAGGTAATTTGTAAGTTTGGGGGTGTGAGGGTTATTATTGGATATTGTGTTGTGTGGGAGATTTGGGTTGGCTATTATCGCCGTGGGGTGTTGTGCGTAGTGTTGTGGGGGTGTTGTACATGTAATTTTGGTGTAGTTGGGGTTGAATTGTGTAGTGTGTGTTGTTGTGCTTGTGCTGCTGTGTTGATTGATCTTTGTTGGAAACCTCACATAAACTAAGAAAACTCTGTCGAAATTTTTCAATGGATCCCCGAAAGAGAACTTCCAGAGCTTCTTCATCCACCTCAGCTCCAGTGTTTGATACCACAAGGTTTGCTAGTAAAAAGGCAGAAGACAGATATAACTGATTAAGTACTAGACCCTTGATACCTGAGAGGGGCATGAAGTACAGGAGGGATCCTTTTGATGATAATGATGGTTATGAGCCGATTCGGGCTATGATAGAGGCAAATGGGTGGCGAAGATTCGGCGATCCGGAGAGAATTGCACCACAGAACACTATCATGGTGCGAGAATTTTATGCCAACTACCCAGACCAGAAGAATGGTAGATGTTTTATGAGAGGGCAACATGTGTCCGTGAATTCTGAGGTGATAAATGCAATGCTGAGGATAGCAGATGTCGAAGACCGTGGCTACAACCCAAACCATTTCAGGAGTTGGGCTGAAAATGCTAGCCACATCAATTGGGATGCAGTGATAGAGACATTATGCTACCCAGGGGCAGAGTTCATATTTGCACGAAATGGAGCTAGGGGACTGAGCATGTGTCAGTTTAATAAAATATCCAATGGTTGGATGTACTTCGTAAGTGCCCGCTTGATTCCATCGACGCACTTCACCAGAGTGCCTGCAGATAGAATAAAAATGGTGTATGGAATCATGGCAGGCAAGACGATTGACATCGGGCGATAAATAGTGCAGGGCATTGAAGAGATTAGCAGGTTTTCCACCACTGGTAGGTTGGGGAATGTATCACTTATTTGTGCCTTATGCGGTAGGCATGGGGTCCCAACCTTGGTCACTAATACCTTTGAGAACAAGGGACAACCTCCTGTGACGTATAGTGTAGTGCACATGTTCCCTGAACCAGTCCCTCCAACAGAAGCAAGGAGGAGAGGAGCCCCAACACTAGCACCAGCATCAGTAGAGGCTGCCATGGAAGAAGATGAGCCTGAGACAGAGGCTCAATATGAGGCAGGCAGCAGCCACCAACCACCCTTAGCCTTGGAACCTCCAGTGCCTATGATGGAGCAACTGCTCATGAACCAATGAAGGATGATGCAGAGCCTGGACACAATGATACAAGGTCAACAAGACCTAAGGCAGGATCGACAACAATTGAGCCACATAGTTGACGATTTGAGCTCCCGGTTCAATTAGTGGGCTATGCATTATCCACCGCCACCGCCACCATTTTAAACCACAAGTCTGTAAGTTGTCCCGTCTTTTTATTTTGAATCTTGCACACATTAAGGACAATGTGTGATTTAAGTTTAGGGGCGGGGGAGTTCTTAGTTTATTTTATTTTTGTTTGTGTGTTTTTGAGTCTTTTTGTTATTTAGTTGTATGCTTTATATAAGTCTACATTTTTTTATGATCATGCATGCTGTAGTTACTTGAAACGCCTAATGAAGTGAAGTGAGATAATGTAATGGAATGAGAAGCAAACAATCTGAACACTTAGGTTAGATATGCCAACAATTCATGAAATCAATTATTTGTGGTATCTGTGCTTGATTTATGCATTGTTATTGATAAAGCCTATTTGTCTGCTTACTTGTTATTTGAGGTGAAATAGTTAGGATATACATGTTAGGGAGATGACTAAGGCATTTCTTTGTTAGTCATTTCTTACCATTCATTGTCTATCCCTGACAATAAATTGTATCCCTAGTCAACCCCTTTGAGCCTAAAATAAGATCTTTCTTTGACACCCTATAATTCCATGTTTGTGCCATAAGTGAAATTTGAAGATGTTTGGAATGAAAAATGTTGAAAAAAACAAAAAGGGAGACAAAAAGAGAGTGAACAAGTTTATGCACCCAAATGAGAAATAGGCAAAAGCCTAAGTTTGGGGGTGCATGTTATTCACAATGCCCCTCATTCTCTCAAAACAAAAGAGGGTAAAGATAGGTATGATGTTAAAAAGAAAATCAAAAGGAAGGAAAATAGTTGAAAGCAAAAGAGCTTATGGTACGTAAATTGAGCATAAATGCCTATTTTTTACCTACCCCTGCCTAAGCCTACATTACAACCCTGAAAAGTCCTGAAGATCTCTATATTGTGTGTCTATGATTAGTGGAGAATAGCAAGTGAACATGCCATAGAATTTTGAAATTGACATGCAATGCCATAGAATTTTGAAATTGATCAGTGTCTTTGAGTCCTTTAATTTCTTTTCTTTCGCGTCTTTTCTATATATATATTTTTTTGATCTTTACTCGAGGGCGAGCAAAGGTTAATTTTGGGAGTGTTTGATCGGTGTATTTTATATACACCTTTTGAGTTATTTTTAGTTAGTCTTTTGCCCATTTTTGTACAAATATGTGTCGTGTTAGGATAGTTTTTCTTTCTTTTGAGTCACAGTGGTTTAAAATGACACATTGGCGAAAAGAAGCAAAAAGAGGGCAGAAACAGAGGTTCTAGAGCCAAAAGAGATGAAAAGTTGGCACCTCGGATGAAGTACAGGGCGGCGCCGTGGCGCCACTCTATCAGGAACAGCAGGGCCACGGTGCCCAGGACGATTAGCAGTTGCAGGTGTTTGGGCGCCACGGCGCCCAACTGCAGGGTCGTGGCCGACACGGGTTTTATACCAAATCCGAGAAGGAAAGGGTCAAGGGCAAAAGGGAAAAGTTGAAAACGTTTTTGGAGGCTATAAAAGGTCCTTAGGGCAGATTTTTGAAGGGTTCCACAATTCCTAACTCATCACAACACTTAGAGTCTTGGAGGCTTCAAGATTACAGGCTTGTTCTTGAGTAATTCTTTTTTCTTTACTTTATTTATTTTCAGTTTATGTTGGATAATCTTTTAGTTCTTGGCATGTCTATGGCTAGGAGCTAAACTTTAATTAGGGCTTTCCATTCGAATCACTTGAACCCCGTTTTTATGATTTAATGCATGGTTTTTGTTTCTTCTTTATATAGTTGAGATTTATTCAATAATTGTTTTGATTGCTTGGTAATTAACTCATCACTAGTTATCATCACATATATGATTTCGAATCAAAATTCGAAAGGGGAGGTTCTGAATATGCTATAGTAGAATAAACATAGGTTAAAATCGTGGACGAAAGTACCCCAATACTTGTGTAGTTTAATAGGTTATTGTTCTTAATCCTCCTTTGTGGTGAATCCTATCATCGAAAGATAGAAGGGTTCTGCATCGGGGTTGAGTGTTTATATATCCTAACCAGAAAATAAAACAATCTAGTTAACCTGCTATCTCAACATAGAAGAAGAACCTTGATTGTTGCATTAATGAATAAAGCGAGCGGATAGTTGAGGAGATTGAAAGCCCTATTTCCACCATATCTTATTTAAGTAAAGTAATCTAGTTAGTTTTTACAATTATTCAGTAGTTCTTAGATAAAAACTACAACAACAATATCGATAACCAAATAGATACCATAGATAGATGTTTGGTAATTGAACACTAATCCCTGAGAACGATATTCGGTCTTACCCAGACTATATTACTTGTACGATACGTGTACTTGCGTTAAGCGTGTGGATAAATCGCTATCAGATGTAAATCACTTATTGAAACTATTTATGATTGTATAGCAGTACTACCACCTCCAAGTCCCTAAAATCTAAATGACTCACCACTTATTGAACAAACTAAAGAAGAAGTGTTGTCTAGCATAGAAAACAAATGCAATTTTTTTTATAGGTATTATCACCAAGAAAATTCTAGCAACCAACCGACTTCCATACCATCATCTTCTTCTTCACACAACCTCAAAAAAGACATGTTGTTTCTGCGACTAGTATTGAAAGCCTCAGAAATAGAATGTGCGGTGCTAACACTACTAACCAAATTAGCGAGTTTGATGTTTTTGTTTTGCAGGGTGTTTTACCGTACCAAGCAGTTATCAATGAAGATTCTAGAGACATTACACTCAAATTACCGTACTAAGCACTCCTATACTTGCTATCATTTTTCCAAGTATAGTGACATTACAATCAACTTGAAAGTATATATATATCCTAGAGATAATATGTATTAGGACACAATGTACTTTATACACATTCGTATTTATATTAATGATTAATATTATGACAATTTGCATTTGTTGAATTATTAGTTGATTGTTTATAATTTTCTATAAATGTATCCCTAGAGGTTGCGTATTTATTAATGATGTGAGAATTAATGTTATAACGTAACTCTTAAATTACCTCGACTAATGATCATCGAAATTGGGATATCGATGATATATGATACGTCGACATGTGGTATGCATCCTATCCTTAGGGGATGTAGTATGTCGAACTTGCTACGAGTTATGGCAACTCGTGATGGACACATGGATACTTGTTGAAGTATTGGTATGCCCTGCTGATGTACTATTTTGTTATATGTCTATAATGTCATCGACGTGTGGGAGATAAAAGTCCTTAGACTTGAGGTCAATATCATCTTGTTTACGGAGTAATATACTTTGATCCTGTCATAAGCTCAAATGCCTTATAGGTTGAGACGCAACTTGTTTTTGGTACATTACGAAGTAGATTAAAGGTGGTATGTGAGCCAAGAAAGGATTCATTCCTTGAATTTATATTCGAGTGAACACTCAGGTACTCATATGGTATTAGGTTGACTAAGTCATTGGCCAATGGAATGGACATGTCTGTGACATGGTCCTGTTGTTAACTAATATAGATGAGCTATAATAATCAAGTCATTTGAATAGACACTTGACAAATCCTAAGCTTTATTGAGTGTGTCATGAATGAAGGGATTTTATCTTCTCACATATAGGTTCAGTTCACATATTTTGTGTAGCTAAACTTTACATATTGGGTTCGTCTTCCGACGCAATCTAGGAGTTCCGTGAAGATCCTAATGTAATTAGTGACGATATGTAAAGGCCTGAAGGGTAACACTAAGTTAAATGTTCCGTCGATTGAAGGATGTAATTAGAATGAGATTATACCTAAATGTTCGATTGATGACCGGGACATTAAAATGGGAAAGTGGGCAGAAAATAGGACGGAACCGCGGTGCCTTGATTCGGGACGCGATGCGAGAACACGTGCAAGACCGCGGTGCCTCTTCGCGAGGACCGCGATGCCAGGACGTGGCATGCGGTCAATTTTGCCCGATCGATTTCTGTGGGCCCGGCCACGAAACCTAAGCCTCTGTTTAAAACTATAAATAGAGGGCTTACCCTCCTATTTCAAGATAACCAAAAACCTAAGAGAGGTTAATCTCTTCTAAAGCTCTGTCAGAATCTCTAGCATTCCTGACTTAGCAAATTACATCACAGTTCTCTGAACTTACAAATCGAGGGACGTTTGCGTGTGCACCATCGGACTACACAAAGATTGAAGATTCAACTGCTTGGCTGACTACTTCCAAAATATAAGTCTTCGTTCGAAATTTTATATTTACTTTGTGTTTATATTTTACATTACATATCATACCACAGTTCGACCGTCGTCGGGTTTGAAACATAGATTTTCAAATTCCGCTGCGTGTACGAACCTGACGTAAACACCTACAGTGGTATCAGAGCCTGGGTTATTTCGTATGATTTGTAATAATATTAATGATAATATGGATTAAGATTTGTTTAGATCTATATTTGATGTATTTAAAAACTTTAAAACCCTAAACCTTTAGAACACATGGTCCTTGTGACCAGATCTGTTAATGCAATTATGTATTCGAACAAGTCAATCCAATATATAATTCTTCTAAGTTGAAATGCATTATCCAGCTTAAAGCATGGTGCATTGAACGAGAAGAAAATTGGATTTGATGGTCGATGAACATTTTGTTTTAATGGTGATGGTAATACAAGTGATATATCTGAAAGATCTGATCCTAAACCAGTTTTAAGGTTCGAAAATTTCGGATTTTGTGATTCTGGAGGAGAGGCACCGCGGTGCCTGCTAGGGTTTTGTGGCGACGCCGAGATTCCACAATTGGAACACGCGGTCGCCCGGATGAAACGGAGCACCGCGGTCCCGTTCATGAGTCGCGATCTTTGTTCATCCAGAAGCTTAAAATTAATTTCGGACAATCTGCCTTCAAGGCACTGCGGTTCCACCTTTAGCACTGTGGTGCCACTTGTTAGGACCGCAATGCTAATTAATTTGCAGATTCCAGTGGCTTACTGCCTCAGAGGCACCGCGGTGCCACCTGTTGGAACCGCGGTGCCGACGACGAATTTAAAAAAAAAAATCAAAAATTAGAAACAGAGACTTAAAAGTTTCAGATTCTAAATCTGAAGTTTTAGAAGTTTCAGTTTCTGAAAATAAAGTTTTGAATCGAACAGATTTGATCCTTTCGAAAAAATCTGTAATTAAAAGAAAGTTTTCTGAAAGTTGATTTTAGGTTCTGGAAATTGCAAACAGGTCCCAGAGGTTTGAAAATATTTTCTGATGTTTAGAATTGCATTTTTATGAATTTATAAGGGTTCAGAATTGAATTTTAAATTTAAGGGACTAAAAGTGTGAATTCTAAAAATTTACAGAATTCCCGAAAATCAGAATTTTAAAATCAGAAAATGTTTAGGGACTGTTTGGCATTTACATAGATTATAGAGTTTAGACAAATAGACTCATAGTTATCATTAATAGTATATTATTAATAATATATAAATGTGCTAAGTGATTATATGTGATGCATTTATATTATTAGCATAGCGTCCGCAATTATTGTCTGGGTAGGCGACGCCCAGTAATTATTTAATTTCAAATGATCGCTATAACTTTCTGGGTAGACGGCGCCCAATATGTGATTAAAACCATATTTTATCATGCCTATTGGGTTTAAAGGTTTTCCATCTAATTGTGTTTAGATATTTCATGATAGGATGTCATATGATGTATGACTTGGTTGTTGATCTTGAATGAATCCCCGAAAACTAAAATGTTCTCCAAACATTAAATACAAATCTAATTATAACGCGTCGTCCATTATAAATGTTATGGTGCTAAGTCCTTTTCGAAGATAAAGGTATTTATGTCAAAGTATTTGCTCTAAGTCTAAGAGGACCAAGGCCCTTTCATAGATGTGTTAAAATAAAAGTAGATAATAAACTTTTGTAGGTATTTACACCAAAGTATTTGCTTGCAAAGGCTATTTACTTAGGCATTTAAACGCAATCGTGTAATGGGGTTGACTTGTTTAGATGAATTTTGGCGCCAAAGTGTCGGACTAGTCTAAAGACGTAAGATTAAAATGAAAGATATTTAATCAAACTAAGAGTTGGAGAGTTGCTTTACAATTGGTTGGACCTACCAAAGTGTGCTATTGAAGTTATCAGCCAAAGCAAATGCGGATATAACATATATTTGGATCTAGGCCCATTATGACCTTTATATTAATTTAGGTCCGTATTCTACCTTGGAGTCGTAGAAGTATGAAAAATAGTGGGAGCTAATTAAACAAAAGACCATGTTAAATTAGTTTATTATGAATGTGTATAATTTAGGAGAATGAATTTTGATTGCATTTTCCAGTTCTATCTATTATTTTCAGATCTTCAGAAATGTCAAACTTTTCGTTGAAAATGCTCATGGAGTCAAATAGACTCACCGGACCCAACTTCATTGACTGGCTAAGAAATGTTAGAATTGTCCTTAGACAAGAAGACATTGAGTATACATTGGACAAAGTATTCCCCATCGCTACAGTGGAGGACTCTGCAGAGTATGCAACTTTTGACCAGGTTGCTTACAAGAAACATTATAAGGATACCACCTCTGCTTAACGCCTGATGTTGTCTTCTATGTCTCCTACATTGCAAAGACAGTATGAAACTATGGGGCCCAACGAAATGTTAGCCCATTTGAGGAGTATTTATGATTCGCAGAGTCAGACAATGGAGTATGACATGCTCATAGAACTTTTCAAGTGTAGGCTAAATAAAGTGGGCCAAGTTTCACCTCATGTGTTGAGGATGATTGAGTTTATTGAGAGGTTAGCTTCTATAGACATAAGGTTTCATGACAGAGTCGCCACCACCCTCATCATGCACTCACTTCCTAAGTCGTTTGAGAGTTTCATTATTAATTATAACATGAATGGGACTAAAGTGACATTGCCGGAGTTACATAATATGTTAAAGACTTTTGAATCTTCGACCTCTAAGACCAAGCCTATTCTGATGGTTGGCTCCTCTAGTCGCCCCAAACTGAAAGGTAAGGGACAACAGAAGGGGAAGGGCAAAGCTGTTGCTACGGCAGCAGCAATGAAGCCAAGGGAGGGGCGAAGAAGAAGAAAAAGAAATTGCCGGCATCGGATGTTTGCATGAATTGAAATAGGAAGGGGCATTGGAGAAAGGATTGCACTGCTCCAGACGGAGGAATGGAACCAGGTGCTAATGTGCAAGGTATATTTGTAATTGAAATTAATCTATCTATAAATAATTCTCATTCTTGGGTACTTGATACCGCTTGTGGCTCACACATTTGTACAAATGTGCAGGGCCTAACTGATAGCAGGAAGGTCGGGCCTCGCGAGGCGTGTCGGAAATGGAGCACGAGTTGCTGCTGAGCGCGTGGGAACTTATAGGATAAATTTACCTTTTGGCAAAGTTTTAATGTTGAACTTTTTATGTTCCTTC